>JAMXBB010000010.1:89660098-90409393 GCA_024138015.1 Lumnitzera littorea
GGGGGGGGGGTGGGGGGGTGTGGGGGGTGGTGGAAACCAACATGGTGGTATATTTCTGGAAGAATAAACTAGTCCTAGGACGAAATCAGCCAAGAAAATTTTTACCCAATTAAGGAATGACGACATAGTAAATGACATAAGATTAAATCAGATCGATCCTTTTTCTTTTTTCTTTAACAAAGACCAGATCTTAAAGGGTTTACAGGAGCGGCAAGAAAGGAAGATGCACAAGTATGGCAACACTCGTACACGCTACATTAATCTATACAACATAACTAATCCGGTGTTGTGTTCCACTGAATGGGCTAATAGCCATTATTAGGCCTAATTTAGATTGTCCTATAGAGTTTTCGGTTAATGGATCTGGCAGGGGAGTGTTAACACTGGAAGTAGGTCCAGGCACAGGGAGTCCGACTCAACCTGACTCGAACTGCTGCGTAGCGGATCCTCCAAGGGACAAACCGGGGATTGGTGCAATAATTTTTTAAAAATAGAAGTCGGCCAAAAAAAAAAGAAAAAAGAAAAAAGAAATAGAAGATTTCTTCCGATTTTCTACATTCATTATTTAAATGAAACACATATTGAGCGACATATAAAAAGTATTATGATTAGCTTGAATCATCTTATTAAAGCGTAAAAAAGTTTTCATCACGATATCACTTGAATACCGCAGTTAGACGAGGATACTATTCCCTTTACATTACAAGATAAATTGTCAAAAATATACAAGATATTACAACTACCATCACATGAAAAAAATAATATACAGCGGTAGAATAAAAACATTAAAATTTGCGTAATGATATTATTTACTAACATCATTATTTTTCACATATTAAAAAGTTTTATATATACCTCAATAACTTGTATTGCAATTTCCATTATCCACGTATGTGGTGCTACTTTTATGTGTTAAATCAAAGTAATCATTCCCTCATCAATTTTGAGATGAGCGTAATATGGAATTTAGGAATTAGAGGAAGATGGAAACAATGGTTTCTTTGATATTATGCTAATATACATAGACTATAGAGTACTTTTAATTTTGGAAAAAAGGATATAAATTTTTCTAAGAAGATTATGTAGTTCAATTACTTTTTTTTTTTTTTTATCACTTTGATGTCAGCTATTTGTATTAGTTATACAAGTCTTCTCGATGTCCTTAACCTATAATGAATTATTTGCTATCCAATCCACTCTAATTTAGCTAGGTGTTCCAAGTTTGGCATCAATCAAATCATTCTTACACAATACAAATGTTCAAGCAAGTCATTGGACTAGATCTAGTAGCATGATAGATAGTTTATTGTCACTTAAGAACATTTAGAGATGCAAATGGGCAGATCATTATGGGTATACTACTCGCTCAAAATTTTATAAATAAAAACTTTATAAGGTAATAGTTTATGAAGTTTTTTTATAGGGTTTTGAGATATAATTCAAAACTCTATAGGGTTTAGGGTAGGACTTTAGGATTTCAAAACATTCGACAAGAAATCTGACTTGATAAAAAAATAATATGTTAATAAAAAAATTTCCTCTAGACATATACATTACATATACCCTACATTAGTTCTACACCATACAACATATCTAATTTTCAAATTTCATTTATGTGTAAACCTATAAGTGTAACCCTATACTTACCTAATTGCTTTGCACTCTACACTTTCCTTCATCTCGTTTGTATCCTATGAAAACTTGCCTATCCTTGGTCATCTAAACCTAATAAACCACCCCTCCTAACCCCAATCCCCCTCTGCCCCCCTCTTTTGATGTAAGCTGTTTGTATTGATTATGTGAGCCTTCTTAGTTTCCTTAACCTATAATGAATTATCTACTATTCAATCTACTCCAATTTAGCTACGTGCTCAAAGTTTGGCATCAATCAAATCATTCTTAAACAATACAAATGTTCAAGCAAGTCGTTGTGCTAGATCTGATTGTATAATAGATAGTTTATTATCACTTAAGGACATTTAAAGTTGCAATTGGGTAGGTGATTATAGGTATCTAACTCGCTAAAAACATTATAAAGTAACACTTTATAAAGTTTTTTTATAGAGTTCTAGAACATAATTCAAAACTCTATAAGGTTTACGGTAAGGTTTTGAGACTATAAAAAATTCAATAAGAAACTTAACTTGATAAAAAATAATATATTAATAAAAAAATTTCATTTAGATGTACGCATTACTCATGCCTTACATTAGTTATATACCTTATAACATATTTAATTTTTAAATTTCATTTATGTGTAAGTCAGTAAGTGTAACCCTATACTTACGTAGTCACTTTATACTCTATTCTCTCCTTTATCTTGTTTGTATCCTATGAAAACTTGTTTATAAATGGTCATCTAAACCTAATAAACCACCCTTCCCTACCCTCAGGTACCTTATAAGGTTGTTTAACCCTATAGGGACAAATTTCAATAACAAGAAATAAAAGCTTACGAGGTTTTATAAGATTTTGGGAGACCTTAGATTGGGGACTAGTTTAGGTTTTATGAGACTCATCCTAGGCTCGACTAATTGCATCTTTAAGGATATCAAAAACTCATAGTCATGCATAACCAATGCTAATTGCTCACCTCAAAGTAATAGTAAAAATGGTGGCAACTTATACTTTTTTCTAGAAAAATGTGAGTTACCCTTTCAAACTACCAATTTAGGATATTCATGAAATTGATCTATTTAGGCTTAAAATCCACAATAGGACTCCAAAAGTTAGTTAAAGCTAAATGTAATTTTTAAAACTGAATACTAAAATATTAATATAAACTAAAACAATAAAAACTAACTTATTCATTCTTAAGTCTCTGGAATATCGAAAATCAACGCAAGATATAATGGGAAAGCTTAGAATTTAATTAATTAATTAATTAACGATAAAGAAAATAATGGGAAAATAATAAGATGTAGTTAGTAAGTTAGGTTGTAAAAGCTTTAGTAGAAGTTTCCATATAAATCTAACTTAACAAAATAATTAAATAAGAGTACTTGGTTTAGAAAAGGATTAATATTGTAAACACTACCTAAACTTTAGAAAAATATTCAATTTAATATCTCAACTTTTTAGTAGTCAATTTAATACCTACTTAGACTTTTAATAATCATCTGTGGTACTTGGATTAACACTGTTAAGCTCTATTAGCTAGGTAGATATTGGGATCAATCATGACTCAACATGTAATGGAAGCTAAGTTGGACTCCAAGTAGAAAAAAAAAAAAAAAAAGGTTAGTATGTTAACAAAGAAGAAAGTGTACCAATCAACCTTAATCTTAACCACTAGTCAAGAAAAATCATTTACCCATCTTCATGAGAAGAAAACCTTAGATCCTTTGACATTAACCTTAAATCAAAGCCCTAATGCCTAAATTGAAAGAAGAAAACTTGTTTTTCTCAACCTAATCTGGACAACAAGTAGTCAAAACATCCTAAAGTTGTGAATATACAAGAGACAAGAGGTACCCATAACCCTAAGTGAGTAGTGGACTTGAAACCCTTAGTCAATAGTTAAAAAATCCTTAGTAGAATCTACTATTTGTTGGAGAAAGAGGATTTTACTTAGATAGTAAAGAAAATATGAGTACATAGGGTTTTGTCCCACAACACAACAAGGTATGAAGAATCTTGCATAGAAAAAATGGCTTCACATGGTTGAGATGAAAGTGAAAGGTGAGTAATTGCCCTTTTCCTTTAATTTTACTCAATGGGAAACATTTGTTTCAATATTTCTTGCACTTTTGTGATACGTTACACATATCAGCTATTTGCTAAGCTTATTGGTGTTTCTAATGTAGGGTAAACTTAATGATACATGTTGGTGGTTGATTCGAAGGAGAAGGGGATGGAAGAAAGTATGTAGGAAGTGAACAACTTGGGTAGACTGTGGACATCAATGCAATCAGTGAAGCTACATTGTTGTGCTTTCTTGGAAACTTTAGGTCTATAAATATTGAAAGAATATATTTTTTAATACCTAGAAAAACCTTATTAGATGGACTGTTCAACCTTGGTTTAGGACAAATGGTTTGCACAATACTATGGTAGCTATTTTAGGAGTAAATCTAGTGGGCATCTTTATGTTGAGCATGTTACTAGGGAGATCACTCGAGAAAAGGGTAGAATTAGATCACTTGAGTGAGCAAATTTTAGAGTCAAAGGAGGAAGAGGATGTGGTTAAGATAGATTATCTTTCTGATGATGATGATGAAGAAGTGTTGGTTGAATGCAATAAGAGAAGGTGTTCATAGCTATTAAAGGTTGCTATAGAATTGAAGGTTCAATATTGATGTTAAGACTATTTTTTCTGTTTGTAAGGATGAGATTCATTGGGCAAAGAAGGGGGTTATTGAGAAAGAGGCTATTAAGGGTAACAAGAATGGTGTGAAGAATATGTTTTTAGAGGATGAGGGTAGTTTTAAGACCGACTCTAGTGAAGAAATGGGTGAAGATAGAACTTATATTTGCAAATTGGAGGAAGAAGCATAAAAGTAATAAGTTGCAATGGCTATTTTAGAGTGCATACAAGTCTACAATAGTCAGGGAAATGCAGGAACATGTGAATAATATTAGAGCATTGAAACTAGAGGCTACTAATGATCTTTTATGGAAAAACCTAAAACATTGGTGCAACGATTATTTTAGACATGAGGCCACGTGTGATGTAATAGATAGCTCGTCCTCAGCAAGTTGAGAGCTTATAAGCCTCAAAGGTGAGCTTGGGTGAGGGGTCTAGCAGTTGGCACTCCATCAATGAGATAAGATTGGCAATTCGTATTATTATGTCGTATCTTGTTTTCATGTTTAAATAGGTTCATGTTTAGAAAACCTCAATCCTTAACATAGCTCATTTATTAATTGTGTATGAAAACCTAAACCAATAACTTGACTTGTCTAATAAACATGTCTTATATTTGGATTAGACTTATTTATCAATTAAAAGTTATAATTAAGTTTATAAAATAATTAAGGATACAAAGGGAAAAAAAAAAACGATAATAATATTTAGATCTTATGAAAGCAAATGACATAATATCTTTATGTTTAATATAAAAATACAATAAAAACAAAAGTTTTAATAAAAAAGATCTTACCAAATATAGAAAATCTGAAAATTTAAGTTACATAATATTACTAAATTAAGTGAAATTATGGATTAAATAGATATTAGTATTACTACCAATGTTAATTTTCAAATTTGTCATATTATTTGTCAAATTTTCAAAGAAGATAGCTAAAAAATTTACACACGAGTTTATAATTTTTTTGCTCATTTAAACTATAATGTAGCAAGAAGAATATATAACATCGCTAAATTTAGGTTACTTAGCAGTACTAAATTAAGTTGAATTATGACTTAAATGGATATTGATATTACTAAATTCATCACATTATTTACTAGATTTTCAAGAAAAATAGTCAACAAATCTATATATAAGTTCATAATTTTTAGCTCATTTGAACTATGATAGAGCAAGAAGAATTTATAAGTACAAGTAGTGAATATTATACTTTCAATTGAGATATCTAACTTGCAAAGAAATGATTTGTGCAACAAAATACAAATATAGAAAAATACGTAACATGTCTCACGTTCAGGTCTAGGAGTTTGACTTGATTCTAAACACAAATTTAACTATACTTAAATGGATCTGATCCATTTTGTCTCATGTTTTGTTTTTTCATTAACCTGTTTAAATTGTATCGTGTCATGTTTGGGTCTTAAATTGCTAAATTTAGTATTAGCAACTTGATTTGCTTGATACCATAGACAAAAACCTTGGATTAGAACATGGTTTAAGAGACAATCTTGCCACTTGTTACCAAACTAAACCTAGACTATAAATAACCTCTTTCCTTCCTCAATTGTTGGGAGGATTTAGAGAAATTTAAAGAAAATTGGAAAAGTAAACGGTAATTTAGGCTCTCAAAGTTCCTAAACCAAGAGAGGACCTAACAATGAGTGGCAATCACCAAACAAGAATCCAACCAACGCTTAGGAGGACCAGCATACCTCTTCATACCACTAGCCGATGGAGCTTGTCACATTGGTAAGTCTAAATTTTTACTATTTCCTAATTTTGTTAAAAATACTAAATTCTCTCTAAAAATTATGGAAAATTTTATTTTGCTATTATTTTAAGTATGTTTTCATATAAATTTTTTGTTTTTTAAAAAAATCTTTTATTTTATAGCACCTTAAGAAAAATGGAATCTAGAAACAAATTTTAATTTAATTTTCAAAAGACCAAACAAAGTAGTTTTCTTTTCGCAATTTTTGTATAAATACCCTTTATCATATCGATAATAACTATGTAAAATCTTTTTCCAAAAATTCCATTTCACTAGTGTTAATTTTTAATTTTTGAAAAATTGATAAGCTAAAATTTAAGAGAATACTCAGTATTTTCAAGTTATTTTGTGAAATCTGAAACCTAAGCACTTTTTGAATGATTTTGATGATATGCAGTAAGTTGAGATTTAATTTTAAGAAGAAATTTTTGGATTTCATGAAAAAGACGAATTTTTCAAAGACAAATTTGAAGATTTTCACCTAATTACCCATGTTGGTTTTACTGAGTTGTTTAATTGAGTACTTTTATTTTAAAATCCCCAAAAATCAATAGTAATTGAGAGTAATTAGTTGCTGGACATTTTTAATTTTTACACTAAAATCATGTCTTTTGGGTTTTTGTTATGTATTTTAGATGCACTAGTTTATTAGTTGAGTTTAACTCTGATTTTTAGTTGAATTTCTAATTTGGCACATCGATGTAGATGGGTTCTGAGCCATGCAATTGATGTTGGTAGAGTTTCAACTAAGTTAAATCTGAATAAAGTTGAAGGAAGAGTAGAATACAAAGTTCTTATTAAAATGGAGTAAATCTGATACCTGTAAAAGGTTTTGTAAGTGTTCTAAACGAGTCGGTGAAAGATGTTGGTACTTGTAGAAGAATCTACAGAAGCTTCTTCAGATGTTTTGGTGCAAGTTGATTACATGTAGAAGGTATTATGAAAACTTCCCTTATTAAGTTAACTTTAAATAAAGTAATAGAAACTTCAATAAAAAGGTGTTTTAGTACAAAACTCTAACCTACATCTATGTAGAAGGTTGTGTAAAGGGTTTCTGTAGTAAGAAACATGAGTCAAGACACTAGTATAAGGTTTCATATAAAAGAATATGAGTTAAAACCCTAGTAAAAACCTGAGTAGAAGGCACCAAAATCTTTCGATATCCTATTAGAAGTTTATATAGAAGGTATAAAAAGCCTAAGAGACTTAGCAAAGGCTTGTATATAAGTTACTATACGCTTAAGAAACCTATTAAAATGTTGAATAGAAGGTTTGATTAACTTATGTTGAAGTAATGATACTTAATACTCATAACAAACACTTAATGAATACTAAAACAATAATAAACCTAATAAAATGTATAACTATTAAAACACTGTTACTTTAATAAATTATATGGAATATGAAATATAATTTATAAGATAGGGATCATCAAGGATTGAAGGGCCAAGGAACCTCACTTACAAGAGTGATTGCAAATTTAAGTAAGTAGGATCGATGCTTAATAATATGTTGGAGTATTATATAAAAGTACTTAGAGGTTAGGGTATATAGTTGTTTGTGCTTGTAACGCAATTGATTGTATGCATATAACATGTGTGCTTGCAAGTTGTTATTCTGTGTTATTTGGTTGATATGATACATGTTTTGATTGTTTTGCTACATTTTACTTCCTATTTTAATTGTTTGCAATTGGTTGGCTGCTCCTAAAATGGACTAAGTTGAACTTAGACTTAAACAGTGATTGGACATGCATTGCAATAGGGGGAACGATTAGGATCATTTATCCAAACACCGACCTTTCAATGATGTAGCTAAAATTGGCATCCCCCATCCCTTAAGGTCATACTAACTGATAGGAGAAGAGGTTAAGGTGAGGTTGAGGATACTGAGTTTAAAGAAATCCTGGAAGGAGTAAGCTCCATTGCACAAGTCTAGGTTTGATCTTGATTTGTTTGAAGATAAGTCTCCATCGCGTTAAAACTTCTCAACCTAGGTTAAGGTAGAAACAATTTCTTTAACCTCATAATATATTGGACAATGTTGTGCGGATATCATATGCTTGTTCATGCATTGGATCTAACCAACTAATGGACAACCTTACTCATTTATTATGTTGTGTATACTTTTATCTCTGTCTCCTTATGGAGTAGTGGTTCCTCATATCCTTATTGTTCTTTTGTAGGTCCTAAAAGATAGATCAACTGACCCTAAAATGTATAGAAGTTGGACAACGAGTCTAGTGTAAGGAGCAAATGGATTTGAATAATTTTGTTTGTTTTTTTCTTTTTCTTTTTTGAAGTTAACTAAGCCATGTATATAAGTTAGACTAACCTGTAGTATTTTATTTATTATAAACAAGAATTTAGAATTTCTTTTATAAAGACTATGTAATTTTCTAGTTTTCAAAAGAAATATATGAATCAAATATTTCTATTGTATATATCACGAGACTGCTATGACTTTGCTAATCTTGTGGCATTAAAAAAAAAATTCATATATTTTAAAGTTTAGAAATAATATATTCCATTGAAAGTAAGATGGACAAAACATCATAAGAATCCTTATCTTTGTTTTTCTTTAATTCTTGAACTTTTTGTCCTCCATTCTAATCACTTGCTTTGTTTGTCAAGAATTTCAAAAAGAAGAGATGATAGAAGTGATATTACATAAAACATACTAATGTTTATTATAATGTACGCTATAGAGAAGTTGAAAATTTAATAATAAATGGAAAATATTAACATGGACCACACTTTGAAGGGATTGAATCTATAGGTCTTGGTGGCTAACCCACGTAAGGCTCATGAACCTGGCAAGTTTGCCTACGAATCGCAAGTGGCTAATTGAGTTGGTCTTTAGATGCCTATCTTAGTGATGGTGTGTTGGTTAATGGATTAGAATTTGCTTATAGTAGGTGTTACTAGTACGATAGATCTTAACTTTTTTTTTTCATTTATTTATTTGTTAAGCTTAAGCATCAACAAGGATTCCTTATTGTCTTTTATCTCAACTCCATTCATCTAGATTCTTATGGACTTTTGAGCCCACCATCTAAAACCTACATGGCATAAACTAAATTCATGGTATTGAACAACCACTTTAAATACCCAATAGGTCTTCTTATAAGATATCTTACTAACATTAAATTTGAAAATTGCTAAAGAAACCAGAGTCTATTTAACATTCCCTCCATCACTTGTCATAATAATACTAAAGCCTAGAAGACTAAGCGTTTCTTCTTTTTTATTTCTTTCTACTTCATCGAATCATTAACTGCACAAAGCTTATCCCCCATCACATATACGCTGTGTTCAGTTGACATGAACTGCTTTTCAATTCCGTGCTTATTCCTAATGAGGTTCCAATTACCACATTATGTTCATTTGTGTCACATTGCATTAGGATTCCATCGAAATCAAGTTATAACAAAATGTCGAAAACTCATTCCCGTGACAAATCACAATATCCCATTTCAGCGTCTTCTCTTTTTTTTCTTTCCATCATTGCCCTCAGATTATTTCAGAAATGACATTACAATATCCCTACATCAGAACAAAATATCGACATTTGGAAAGTGAAACCCCCTTTCTTCATTTGTGACATCTATGGAACCCAAGAACATGGTAAAACCAATCTGACTCTCTAGAAGAACTCGTCTCCAAGCCTTAGGTATAGCAACGATCTTAACCCCTTGGTGCATCGGCTTATGTAGAAGAATAAGACTTCACTGTGCTTACCTCTCTCAAGTATCCGGAAACGAATCAGGCCCTTGATTAAGGTAATATAATGTTTTTCACATATTATTGTTACTGCTTTCAATGACGTTAAACATATTTGTTTGTATCTAGGTTAGTAGTTTTATTGTGACGCTGTGTTCTATCTATGGTGGTACTTTGATTGTTTTTTCTGTAGTGTTTTATACTGAAGTTACACACCATGTCTCGTGATTTTTTTGTGCTTCCACGTTAGAGTTCTTTTGCTATGTTCATGGCTTTGAAATGGTATAGGAAATATTTGAGGGGACGCAATCAATGGTAGGCACTCTTTGTTTTATACCTTATCGTAGGCTTTTGCAGTGCCCTGGTTCTTAGATTGTTATGCTGAGTTTGGTGGAAACATGCCACTTACAGTAATTAAATCTTTCAGCTTGGTCATCTATAATAATTAAACACGCTTCCTCTAGGGTTAGGAAAGTAATGCTATGGAAATTATTTTGGGTAAGGTAGTCTCTGCAAAAGGTTTCTTAAGCAATTTTTTTGTTCCTTTCTCTATGATTGTATTGACACTAGTGAATACTTATTTGCTATTTCAGGTCTTCTTGGAAATCTTGATTGTGTTTATTGAACCGCCTTTTTTATCCCTATAAAACTCACCTTAGATCTTTGTTGGTGGCATCCTATATTTGCAACCATAACATGAACTAGGAACATATTTGGGTCATGAAGGAAAACAAAAATTTAATTTAAGATAACGGTTTGTAATAATTCGTATTGTAATGTGTAACAAAATTTCATACTGTGATTTATGAACTTGTTGTAAGCATTAGCATTAACATATAGACTAACCAACTTTTTGATGATTATTTATACAGATGGATTGGTTAAAGTTAAATGGTATAGAATCGTAGAAGAGAAGGAAATTTTCTTGCTTGTTACTTGTCCTATGGGCACAACATGCCACTGTTACATATACTTTGTTATCTATGCTGCATTCCCTGGTCCTTCGTACTTATTGACCATCGGTTCATTTGTATGAGTTAAATTTTTACCAACATAGACACTACATTAGAAGGCTTGTTGAAAGTGATGATGTCACTTATATCGAACAGTTAAGAGTCAGTAAGAATGAATTCGTTAAACTTTATCAAATGTTAGAGGGTATAAGGGGGTTAAAGGCATCAAGAAACATGTTAGTTGATGAACAAGTTGCAATGTTCTTATATATTCTTGCACATCACATAAAGGTAGGGTAGTAAAACATAATTTCAAGAGATCTGTGCAACTATTAGTAAGTATTTCCACAATGTTCTAAAGGCAACTTTACGTCTTAGCAACTACCTTTTGAAGAAGCTCGAACTCATTTCAGACAACTATACTGATGATCGCTAGAAATATTTCAAGGTATAAAAACATGTTTTCCCAACATGAAAGCAATACATTAAAGCAACATTACTTTGACTTATAAGTTACTATCCACTTTGCCTTTTATGTAGAATTGTCTAGGTGCATTAAATGGAACTCACATCCCAATCAGAGTTCCATTGAAGGACAAAGTGAGATATAGAACCAGAAAAAATGAGATTACTACAAATGTTTTGGGTGTTTGCACACCAATCATGCAATTCATCTATGTTTTGCCTGGATGGGAGGGTTTAGCTGCGGATAATAGATTGCTACGTGATGCAATGAGTTGAAGAAATGGATTGAAGGTTTCCCAAGGTATGCTACATATTAATATGTATTCATTATTGTTTGTTTAAGTTAATACCTTTTGATTTGAAAGACGACTCAAGCTAATTCCCTTTCATGTAGGTTGCTATTACCTAGTTGATGTGGGTTATCCTAACTGTGAGGGTTTCCTTGCACCCTTTAAGGGTCAGAGATACCACTTGAACGAATAGTGTCAAGGAGACCAGCCAAGAACTCTAGAGGACTTATATAACTTTAGACATGCATTTGCTTGTAATGTCATCGAGTAATGCTTTAGATTGTTGAAGATGAGGTGGAGCATACTTAAGACCCTTCCTTCTATCCAATTTAAATCCATAATTGTATCATACTTGCAAGTTGCTTGTTACTTAACTTCATAAGGAATGAAATGTCTATCGGCCCATTAGAAGCTCATGTAGATGATGTGAACGAACATATTGCACCTTCAAGCGAAGATGTTATAATGACTTTTGTGCATAGTGAACAATGGTCTAACTGGAGATGGGAACTAGCTAGTCATATGTTTGTTGAGTGGAGTGCAAGTAGACCAACGCATAGCTGACACAATCTAATTGAACATTGGATGATATTGTTATAATGCTTTATCATATGTTACCTGGGTAGAACATTATATATTACAGTTTGTAGTGGATCGATCATATATTTTATGTTGCGGTATTGTTGTTCGTTAGTGTAATTTGTACTATTGATTTGAGTTTGACATGGAGTTCCTTGTATTGAGGCTGGAAGATGTAGTAAATAATTTATGCCCATATTCTAATTCTCTATGATAACTTCATTTACTTACCCTTCACGGATTTTTTTTCCCATTATATGATGAAGGATTGATGTTTATGGAAGAAGTTCATTCTTCACAGCAAAATGGCAAGTCTGCTAAACAAGTGAAGAGGAAGTGGAAATATTCTAAGGACTGTACACTAGTCCAATGCATGGTCGAGCTACATGCCAAGGGCACACACAATGCTCATACTGGATTTAAAAGTGGATATCTTCCTGAGTTGAAGAGAATGTTTGATGAGAAGATTCCGAACAATGGTGTGAAGGCAAAACCGAACATAAAGTTATGCGTTTGTACATTGAAAAAAGATTGGAGTATTGTATGCGATTTGTTATACGGTCAGCATACTAGTGGCTTTAGATGGGACTTGTTAAGGAATATGGTTACAGCAGAGAAGAGTGTATGGGAGGCTTATATATAGGTATCAATCGTATATCACTTCATTTTCTTTAATGTATGCTTCGCACATATTGTATGCAGATTGTTGTGACTATTTTTTTTTTTAAACAATCTATATGTAGACACATGAGGAGGCTGCCCAATTCATGAACAAAACTTTTCCTTTTATTCATGACCTGTCTACAATGAATGCAAAGGACCGTATAAACGGACAAGACGCATAAACAATTGACAATGTACTTAAGGAACTACTGAAAGAGCAAGAGTAAGAACAAGAGCAAGGCCCATCCCAGGACATGGAAGAGGAGTTGCCATTTGACAAGGAAGCAGAGAAGATATCGGTTCGTTAGAGTTTAGTTCAATCTAAGGTTAAGAGGAAGAGAGGCATGATCAATGGCGAAACAATTTCTAAACTTACGTCTACCTATAGAGAAGTTCAAACACATTTGCAAGAAATCAAGCAAACAATAGATAATGCAGCAGAGCGCTTGACGTCTAATAAGGCGAGGGTCGACCTACATGAGCTGACAATATTCCTTTTGGGAATAGAAGGGTTATCCCAAACAGAGGTGTATTAAGCATTAGCTAAGATATCAAGAGCTCTTGAAAATGTTATTGTATTGCACAATCTTCCACCCGAGCATTGGCTTCCTTTTGTTACAGTGCTTCTAAACGAGAATTGATTGCTATTATGAACAAAGGGTATGGTGGTTTTTGTTAGTCAACAATCAACGTGGTTGAAAGGTGAAGTTAGTATGTGATTATGAGGGTGAACATCACTATATGGATGTTATATTAAGCCTTATGCTTGCGTTTTTTGTGGAGGGATTGTTTGTTTTTTATTTTTTTTTAGTGTTGTTACGTATGGGTAGGTATTAAGTTATGGATATATTTGGTGGATGGATCTATGTTTATGATTACGAATGTTCATGCTTTGTATATGTGAATAACTCCATGTTTTTTATTTATGATGAAGTTGTGTCGTCTCTTTTGAAGGACAAAGTAACACATTGTAGACCTCAATATATATTAAGCATATTTGCAATTCACCTCCTTGGATTGTGTTTTGTTGACAAAGTTTAGATTGTTTGGTTATGCTCAACTAAAGAAGAAAAAGTGTGGTGTATATTTGTTTTAATTGCGAAATATGTAAAGATGAAATACTAACCGCTAGTCTTTATTGGTGTAGAAAAAAAAAAAAAAAGAAGACATGACAATCGAATCAGTATCCAAAAAGGTAAGGGCATTATCAATATATTACACAAATTTACTTGCTCAAGCTGCAAATTTGGGATGTCTATCTATATATTATGGCCAACGCGGAACATGTATATATATGAGGAAAGATTTTGTTTGAAGTTTAAGACTAGCAAAAGGAAAAAGGAGACTTAGAGCTATCATGACCTTGGCATTGACCATAATTGTGTCTATTTCTAAAGTTCTTGGTAATTCATTTTGTAATATATCAATTTTAGATGATTTAAAAGTAAAAGAGACGAAATTCAACAAGAATAAGGAGATTTAGAGCTATCACAGACGTGATAAAGGAATAATGATAATGGAAGATCAATTGAGATACATCACAGGCATGATAAAAAAGAATTTGAGTGTTTAGTACTCGTCGCTTCTTCTATCACGACCGTAATCAAGGGAGTGCCTAAGACTGAAATTATTTTTTCACCTGCTCATCACAACCATAACTCTACCTTAGAAGGATGATTACGCCCTCAATTACACCTCAATTACAAGCGTGATGAGGTGAAAATTTTACGACAAGAAGATCACTCTTCGAGTCACGGGCGTGATGGGAGTGGGCACGATGATTCTTTTTAAATTGTTTTGTACGAATTAGTGCGTGTAATGAGTCTAAATACTAAGAGGTGTCTTGAAATGGTGTATTTCAAGCCTTTTAACGAGAAAAATATAAATAGGCCTCAATTTTAAAATAAAGGAGGAGATTAGATCATGCATCCATTCATACATCTTCGTACCCATTGTTAAGGACTAGTTCATTGGTACAACTTACTTCTGATAATAAAGATATTATTAGGAAAGTTGCTGCATCTTTAGGAGAATCGATACATTAACATAAGATTAATATGATTCGAGTTAGCTGTTAATTAGGAAGAGATTATAATAGACATAATAGGATTAGAAGTAAGTAGTTCTGAGAAGAATACTTATATATTGTAATTTCCTGCAAATAACAAGTATTAAGACAAAAAGTATTTTGGTAATATTATGCTAAGTGATGAAGCAAGTTTTTATGTTAAATGTGTTGTTAGTAATTGTTTTGTAACCATTGTGTTAGTGGCATTAATTTGTGGATTAGTGTAGTTTAGTTAGCAATTTAGAGTTTTAATAATTAATCACTTGATAAATTGGATTGCTAGATAATAAGAAGATTAATTAGTACTAGTGTTTACAGTCGTTCCTAGTGGAGATGACCTTATTCTCATCTATGCTATAAAACAATATATACACTTAGCTATTGAGTCAAGTTAAGAATAGAATATAAGAATTTAATTTATAAAAGTCAGAAGCTCTATTTAGAGGCGATCAAAAGCTTAGTCACAATTGAAGCCAAAACTTTTCCAAGATATTCTCTATCCCTCATGTAGAGAAGTCTTTATATGTAGTCCACAAATATAAACTGTTCTAACATGTTGCAAATAGTAATTAAACATAACTTTCCTTAATTTAAGAAGATATATTTGGGTATAACATTGATCTCCAATTATCATCATGCTAAACACTGGTACGACATCCACAACATGTCTTTTTAACTACAGATGACATAACTTAATAACAGTACAAACATTACCATACATAAAACATACAAAAGTGCTCCTAGTTGCCTATCCTTACTTTTAAGTCCTTCATATATGGAGAGTAGCTCTTTCTCCCTTTCATGTGACAATCTTAACTCATGCTGAAGCTTTGTTATGGTTTCAGTGTATGTAATTTGATCGGACTCCATTTGTTGTTCCAATTACTGACATTTTCATAGAACCTTTTTTCCAAAGCTCATTCCATAGCTGCATGTTGGAGGATCTATCCATTCAAAGAAATTACATGCATCTCCGACCTACACATTGTATTAGATGTTAATTTTCTCTAATGCAATAGATGAAAAATAGTCAATAGCTAATAATGTATTTACTATACCCAATATTTTGAGCACCTACAAAACCTCCTTCTAAACCTCCCTGGTTGCCAAGATGATCCTAATACTGTTTGTTTCCCATAATAACATATTGCCATCTTATCTTTTGAATTCACCAAAGATGATGAGTCAGAGGTGGCAGCCATGTTATCCCGCTGATAATGAATAGCAAAACAGCTTTAGTATTTTTTAAGAAACTCTTATGCAATTTGCTTATCATCTAATTATGCAGTACAAAAGCATGAAATTTTAGATTCGCTTTGCTAGTTAATCTAGGATCATGTTATCCGAAAAAAACTATTAGATCAATGTTAAATCAGTTAATAAGATGAATCAGTACTTGCAAACGTCACTCAACAAGCAAAAGTGTTTTGAGTAATACATAATGTCTATCACTATGAAGCTAACTCCATAATAATATTACTTTCCTTGTAACTATTAAGGACAAGAAGTAATAGTAAAAACTGTCAAATTTTCTAGAGAAGGGCTAAAATGTGGATGAATTAATTCCACACATTGCTCAAACTAACTATGTTACAGACTAATAAGAAACATATAATTGACTAGCCCTAAAATTTCCATAACTGAAATAAGTAATGTAGAATATGCTTACAAGAACAATAAAAAACTAAAATAAAATAAAAAGGACTTGATTGAAAGAGACTTTAGTTCTAGCTTCCCAATTCCAATAGGCTACAGTTTGAACAAAACATCCATGCCTCTACATCGAATATCCAAAAAGAAATCACAAATAGAGCTAAAAACCGTCTTGAATAGAATAAACATCAACACCACCACCAATGCACAAGACAAACAAAAGAACCTCATATTTTGAAAAAAATTTCAACAATTGTGTTCAAGTACGAAATCAAATAAGAAAAAGAAAACTCAAATTGTGACTTCACATGAGTCAATATTTTTTGTTCTCCCTCGTTTCCTGATGTTGTTTATGGTGAGCTCAAATACAATGATGGAATATTTTGTCCCGTATACCCTTGAATGCAGGCATCAATGCCTCAAAATTTGATGGTTTACTCATTACCATGTCAAATAATAGAAAAGGAATTGATTAAAATAAATAAATCCTAGGTTTCAAGTAAATTGGTGATAAGCAATGTTGTCATCCAAGCTTTTGCGAATTTAGAGCATGTAAATTACCCTAATTGCAATTGCTTAGTGACAACATCAATAAAGTAAATATGTGCATAGAAACGAAAAAGAAGATACCTATATAAATTGAGAGAGTGACCACCAGTATTGCAGTGTCTTGTATTAGCCTTAGAAGATTTATGCGGTTCTATATGGTTTTATTTTGAGATTTTATATACTAATAAATCATCTATCCATTTACGCTATGAATAGTAGGAAGCAAACCTTATTAGTAAGCACAGACAGTTGATAAGGTGAGGAAGCTAGGTTCGATGGAAATGAAAAGCTTAGCCTTAATTGAGAAGGTATTTAGAATTAGTACTGTGTTTGAATATAAGGAAATCAATGGATAGTAGTGGAAATCGATAAAGTGGAATTTAAGAACAAGATTGAACCGACTTTAACTCTGCCATAATGTGACTCATAAGATGAAACACTAACCACTACCACAACCTACAAAATCATTCAATAGCATACATAAGAGAACTTGAAAAATCTATCGTACGGTTGGTTTGTTGCACTCTTTAGTGGAGACCATTGTAGTGCTTCTTCCAGTTCTTTCCCTCCTCTCGTCAAGTGACACTAAAGAGATCAAATTCGATTAAGACCCCACTCACCTTCTTTAGTTAGCTATTGCTTGTCTGTTGTCCAAGGTTTGCAATCCTCGATCTTTTCACGAAGAGGACGTAAACAAAATCAGAAATTTGTACAATCAACTACAAATCACATTTAGCAACATAATTATACTATTACAAATGACAAAGCTATACTCACCGATTGGGACCTTACTTCCCTTCTTTAGTCAATAATTGCTTCTCCTTATAGCATGCAATTTCTTTGCAGATTGAGGTTAGGGTTTCAGATGGGATTATGTTGTCAGGTAGGGTTTGCAAAAGAGGAAAGAAGAATGATGATGTTTTCTAATTTTTCTATCTCACATTCTTTGTTTTTTATATTTTATCAATTTTTAAAATAGGGGCATTTAAGGTATTTCACTTTCCATTCATATCATATTCCTTATCGAATTTTATGAAGTGAACACAACAATGTCGATTCTTTTACAATCAACTAAACACCATCATATTCATTATCTATTAAATATACCTTTATTCCATTCATAATTTATGGTAATTCCATTCCCTCTTAATTCTAACTACAAAGTAAACATGACGATGGTGTGTGAAGCAAGCAATACCTGCTTGTCATACTCTGAAGCGGTAGAGTCGTAACAGTTTTACTGTACAAACCATTCTAAGATACAACCACCATCTTAGACCTGATTTATACAAGACGTCCACGACTAACCCGCTTTGAAGTAAACAGTTCATAAATTAAATAAATTATTTACTTATGAATTTAAGAAAAATAGATATTCACATTAAATTAATCTGAGTGTATTTACAAGATTTAACAATCTAATTGAAATCTAATTGAGTAATTTGTAAACTAATACTAAAAGTTTTAAAATAAATCTAACTAGAGAATGAATTTGGTCTTCTGTTTACATCCTCACTCTTTAGGATCCTGCAATTATGAGCGTCAAGGTGATTATAAGCTATTTCATTATTAGTACCTGCAACAACGATTATAGGGATGTGAGCAACCACAGCTCAGTAAATTAGGATAGAGACTCAAAACCATACAGTAAACACAAACAGAGTTATCAACCAAATTGCTTAGTTAGATGCTATGCAGGTACAAGAAAATGCCATTACACAATGTTGTCCGGCTTGTCGTGAGATTATAAAAATTGAGTCCACTTTAATCTAAGTTAAGGAGTTGCCGTTAATGCAACAGCTTAAGATCAAATCGAGGCTTGTGTAATGGAGACATCACTTCTCCTGCAACTACCTTCAAACCATTAACTTTACCTTTACCGTGATCTCCTTATCTGTCACTTGGTTTGACTAAGGATGAAGAAGGGACCAATTATGCTATTAAGCGTTATTCCTTTCGAAGGGGTTGGTATTTAGCTGGAGAACCCTAATATTCCCTTAATGGGTTGCTATGCATGCTCAATTTATATTTACAAGTCATATATTTAGTTAGGTTTAGTTTAAAGTGATCAATCATTTCATACAAATCACACAATACAAGTCAATGCAGCACATCAAAATCATATCATCAGCTCAGAATAAGCACAGTCAAGTACAATTTTAAGCCTCCAAAATACAACATTGTATTAATCCTAATTTATCTCGACTCTTCGCTTACTTACTCGAGGTCGGGCTTGCTCAGTCAATCGCCAATGATCCCTATAATATCAACGTTGTCTCAATTTTCATATAATTGTTATAGATTAGTTTTTATCTTATAACACTTATTATTATCTTTGGTTTATGGTTTAATATATCAAATTATCTAGGTTCTCAAATCTTTTACAATTATTCTAGGTTCGGGGCTAGGTTTGGGTTCAGTTTTCATATTGATTTCTAAATTAAGTTCTAATTCAATTTCTAAGTACAGTTTTATATACGAACCTTAAAAATTCGTTTAAGCCCATAATGTGAAATTAATTACACTATTTTCGAGTATCCTCAATATTGTTTTTGGTCTCTAACCAATATTCCAATTTGTACGGTACATCTTAATCTTGATTTAACTACCGAATTTATTCCCGATGTGAGAAAATCTTACATTTTTCATATAATTACCCTAATTTAAGTTTCCTACCAAATTTTATAAATATTCCTATTATTAGTATAATATTAATTTTTATTATAATATTTTCTATTTATTATATTTCCATTATTTGCATATTATGTATTATTACCTATTTATACATAATACAAATATAATATTTCTATCATTCCAACTATCATCTCCCAACATTAATCAATATAAAAAAATATCTAAATTCATTCCAAATCAGATTTTTATACCTAGTTGCCCTAAATTACAAAATTAACTTAAAACATACTACTTTTACCTATTACATATATACTACATAATATCTTAATAATTACATCTAAGACCCTATATGCTATAAGTATCATGCTACAAGTATCATATCTCATCAAATTTCAACATCCTAAAATATATAATTATGCACTAAATCAGTAATTAACCATTTAATTCTTAATTAGTTCTAAATCACCCATTTTATGCATCATTTTAAGGCTTAAAAATTATTTAAAAAGTTCAAAAATTAATTTTTGAAAAAGGGCTTTGTGGAACTGTTTTATATTACCTAAGTAGTCTATAAAAAAATTTTAACTCCAAAACTATACTCTTAAGCCTATTTATTTCTAATTCAAAACATGCTTGATTTTGAATGATTTCTTAAGGCTAATATATTCTTAAACATAAATTCATTAAAATAAAAATTTTCTCTAAATCTACACATTAAAATATTCTAGAATAACAAATTTCATAAAATTGAGTTAGAATCGGACTCACCTGGCTGTCGGGATTCCGACCATCAGTGGTGGCCCTGAGGGTGTCAGCCAAGTTGGGCGGTGGTGGTGGAGTGGTATAGTGGTGGCCGTTCGTTTTTAGGTAGTCGTCGAGCGTAGATTTTCCTCTAAAGCCCTAATTACATAGATTTTTTGTAATTTTTATAAAACCCCTAATTCCTTCTAAATTTCAATGTTCTCTAATTTTCTAAGGTTTTAAATTGACCAAATGAGCCTCTGTAAAAATTTGGCTATTTATAGGGGTCTTAGGGATTTTTTGTGTATTAAATTGATGTGAAATGAATCTTATTCTCTTCTAAATTATCTTTTTTATTGGCTAATTTTTATTGGTTAATTTTTTTTAATTTAATTTTCTACTTGCCATGCTCCTATTTCAGATATTTCCATAACTTTTCGGATTTTTCTTGATTTTTTTAATTACTTATGAATTTTCTTTAATTATTTAACATTATTTTAGCCTATTTTACTTGTTTTAAGTAATTACGCGTATTTTTACATACATGTAAATTCATATATAATATAAATAAATACTCTTAAATATTATTTAAGTTATTTTATGATTTTTAGTATGCATATAATTTATCTTTAGCGATTCGTTAGTTATCGGAATACATTTTACGTATTTTCGATAAATAATGAGTAATACACTTAAAATTTGAAAATTTTATATTCTTTTGTTTTATTACTCATTTTCTTAAATTCAAACTTACAGGATCATTTTTACTAATATTTTTATAAGCCAAACCCCGAACAGCTAATTGTGGATCTTATATCGCTTAACATACATTGTTAATGAATTCTCTGCTTCATCATATATCATTATATGTATATTTTAAGAGATTTTTGCATGTTTAGCGATCCAATTAAATAAAAAATATACAAATATCAATTATCTAAAAAAATTACATAATCACCATAGGTAAATTGTGTGTGAAAGATGTTATTTTTCTTTTTCTTTTTTTTTTTACATGTAAGTCGTACTTTGAAAATGCAACACCTGTTGTTAAGGATGAACAAGTAACTTTATTGTATAGTGTGCCTACCTAGACATTGATCCTCAAGGTAGATTTCGGGTGAGTAAAGAGAGTCACAGAATATGTTTCATATAGCAATTTTCTAAAATTTGCTCCTATAAGGTAGAGTACAACTATAATATCAGAGTATCCTAAAGTATATAAGATGCATATTTTAAGGTACTATATATCAACTTATAATAAAACCTTAAGATTATACACTCTTGTATCTATTATCTTGTTCTTCATTCTTATTTTTATTCTTTTCTTGGGTAAAACTTTATTTTCATATTCTGCATATAATAATTTTATAATTTAATAAAAAATTATTTTGATAATTTGAAAGGAAAAGATAAAAGAAATAATTTAGCCTGACCCAATCAAAGGTCAATGTATTACAAGGATTATTCTCTAGTATACCTATTAAAGTTTCATAATATTATAGTTAGATGTGTTATAAATATAAGAATTTTTCAAATATTACTA
Source organism: Lumnitzera littorea (assembly GCA_024138015.1). NCBI lineage: Eukaryota > Viridiplantae > Streptophyta > Magnoliopsida > Myrtales > Combretaceae > Lumnitzera > Lumnitzera littorea. The sequence goes on from JAMXBB010000010.1 coordinate 89,682,040, forward strand.
TTTAGTCTATTAGTGTAGTTACAAGTTTAATATTAATTATATACCTGTACAATATTTCGAAAGAAGATAAATTAAAAAAAATATATAGGTTTTGCATTATACCATGTACCCTATAGAATTTACATGCTCTATGGTGGTTCCTATGTGTTATAATGTAAGTTCTAGGTATAAAAATTTTAAAACTTATACTTATAGAGTACGATATGAATTAGGTGTCATATCCTACCAACTATAAACCCTCTCACCTCTACTGGTTGTGATAGTAAAATAGGATTGTTGTATTCTCAACTTACGATATTCTTATAGTAGTAATGTCATACTTTTAACATGCGACTTTGCTATGATATAAAGTTGATGAAGTCTCATCTTATGTATGCAATGTCTTTGTAACATTTAAAATCTAAAAATGCAATATGGCAATGATATTTGTGTAATTTCTTTAATGTGATTCATATTTATATAATTTTTTCTTTTAAGATCGATAAATATGTGCTCAACCCATATATTTTGTAAGGCAATTTTAAAAATGATTTTATATATCACAATACTAAGTTAATGTCTTATACTTAAAATTTTTAGTCTATATTAATCGCTTAAAAAAAGTTTAAAAATATTTTCACGAGGCAAATGCATCCCAATTCACATGCTATTTCCTTTCAAGCTGATTGGGAAATAGAGAAAAACAATATATGTTCAGCTTATTTGCACGTAATCGCAGACAATGGGCCAAAACATTATCTCGATTAAAGAATACCCATGAAGACTTGGACCATATTATTAGCCCACGAACTTCTCCAATGATTTTTGAATAGATCCTGAGGAAGACAATAGCTGGACTGTATGAGTTCTTTTTGTATCCCAATGATCTTTTATTTGAGTTCTGTGTTTATGTAAGGTGTCGTTTGTTTTAAGAAAAATATTTTTTGAATTTTTTTTCTTATTTATTTTTCTGAAAAATGTGTTTTAAGTAGAAAATGTTTTTCATTATAAGTAGAAAAGGCAATATTTTTTTCCTTTTTTTTTTTTCGGGGAAAATGACTAATCAAAGAAAAGACTATTCAAAGCGAGAACTTATACAAAATACTACCAACTTAATATATATAATTTTATTAGACATTTATAATGAAAATTCGACCATACCTCCTTAATTTATAACTCATTATTTTAGATCAATATACAATCTGATTATCAAGTCTATTTCAAATCTTTAATTTAAATTGGCATTATGGTTTATGCATGTTGTTCTTTAAGGTAGAACAATATGGAGTGTGGAAGCACCTGATATAAGAAGTGAATAACAATCAATGTCAATGGGAAAACCAAAAGAAAGACTCTAACTAAAGCAAGAACTTATATCAGCTGCATAAGAAATTTTCACAAATAATCATAAATAAATAAAGAAAGATCTGACGATAATGCTTGAGTCCAATCCGCTTCTTAGAACTGTTGTTGCTTTGAAAGATCTGAACAAACAAAAAAGATAACGGAGTCACACTGTTGGATCCTTATTGGGGTGACAATATTGAGAAAGAAGGTTTCACACCAATATAGAATAGCCGTGAGATTTTATTTCATGGATCATGTTTAATTCAATACATAACTTGTATTTATATATACTTGGAATCTCCTAAATAAACTAGGAAATATGATATTACAGGCAACAAAAATAATCTAATCAAGCAAAGTATTAAAAAAGACAACTAAATAACGGAAGCTGCTAAAAACGCAAAATTGTATATAACTTGCTATTCCATTCATTACATTCCTCTATTGCATAAGTTGCCTAGTTGAGCATAGAGGTATTTGGTCGGGTACATACCGGTCGACCACATAGAGAGCCTTGGTCGATGAGCCCCTCTTTTGTCCATCCATTTAACCTCATATGTAAGTTGCTGATCGAGTAAGCATTTCATGATGAACCTTGTTCAAGTTATGGTTGCCCAAACTTAAAATATTTGGCCCTAAACGACTCAAAATCGAATCCCACACATAATGAGAACTCAAAATAATGGGATAAAACTAATAGTCGAAATAAAAATGAAAGTAAATCTAGAAAGCTAATCAAAGCCATGTGGGCTGATGGAACAATGGTGAATTCCTATGTATGGACCTATCTATCCCATCATATTTAGTTATTATGTTGCGTTGTTATTAAAACTTGTTGCATTTATATTTGATAAAGTTTACATTAAAATATGATAGTAAATTACAATTCAAATATCACAATTTTAGACATACAGGAGTAACATTTTTAGATCGCAAAAAGTTACATATAAAATGAAAATAACAACATAATATAAACATAAGTATTATATAATGTTTTTATAATGGCTTTACAAGATTTTTTTTTTCAATTAGTATCTATAAAATTTCAATATAAATGATTAAGCAATTGGTTATTCCATATTACATCTTTATTTTCATAACATTTATTTTCATAAGATCAAAGCACTTGTCACTTTGATAATGTCATTATTATTATAATATGCTATTGTAGATAAGAGGTTTCAACTGAAATGGTCATGTGTGTGTTGTGTGAGTCTCATGTTACACATAACCTTAGAGTAGTAACATGGAGATGACACTTAATAAGATGACTAAAAGAGAATTATAGGGACGAGGAATAAACAATCAAAGAGTCTTGAATGTATAAGTGATAAGTAAGGGAGCCTGGAGAACTTTAGGCATGAATCTTGTAATTCTCAAGTAAATTAAATCTTATTACTTAAATACTTGTCTAATCTTAGAGAACATATATACTATAATGGAATACTGTTCCTTTGATATCTAAAAATTTCTAAATTGAATCCTCAAATAAGGAGGAGCTCTAAGATACTTATAGAGTCACGTCATCATTAATGCCTGTTAGATTGCGTTGACAATTGATTGTCGATTTGAATGCTCTTATTGATGGATTCCTCCGTAGGCTCTTATTGGGTATAAAACTATAGAGAGCTTCTTCGAATGTATGAAGTCTTGTCACTTAGCCAAAGAGTCAACCTAAGTGCTTATTATTGGACTTAAAGCATGCAAACTATATTTAGCCTTCTGTAGCTATTGATAGATAAATGAGAATTTATTTTACTAGCTATTCTTTTTAAATGAAATTTAATCAATTATCGTGGAAGAAAAAAAGAAAATGAAAACCATTTAGAATGAGGTAAATAATAAATACAATTTGCAAGTAAAACGATTTAAGTAGAATTTGAACCTAAGACCTTATACTTATTAAAAAAAAAAAAGCAATTAACTACCTAGTCATGTTTTCTTGACATAATTTTGTTTTCTAAAATACAAATGTAATACATACTTTTCTTGAGAGAGTTGGAACCCTTTCTAGCCCTCCTTAGAACTAAAAGGTAGGATAAAGTAAGGATGAGCGAGTATAGGTAGGGTAAGGTAGGGTGCGGGGCTTTACTTATACCTTACCCTGTATATATAGGTTTTGAAATTTTATTATCTATATCCTAATCTTTCTTGTGACACCTTAAAACCATCTTATATCATATATCTTGTAAATTATATAGGTTATAGAGTACCTTATAAACTTATAGATTTTTTTCTTATAAATTTTAATATGGCTATTTTTTCAAAACATAAAACAAACTTCACCATTTCTTTGTTTTTTTCACAAGCAATTGCTTAATTGAACCAATATTTCAATTGACACTAATAAATAGAGTCTTTTTTCTTTAAATAGTTCTTTAACTATTATTATTATAGATAAATTTTTATGTAAGCATTATACAAAATATTCTTTGTGTAAATAAAATATTCATTTTGTAATAGTCACATGCAAAAATATTTAAGGGAATACGTACACTATTTTAAGAAATAAAAGCGGTAAATATCATACTTAACTTGAGATTTACAAAGTTTATTAAAATATGAATAAATGATTCACAAAATTATATAATTCAATAATTATAAATGTAATAATAATATAAGATCTGACAATTAATTGTGGAAAAATGAAGATATAACATGGAAATTGGAACGAAATATAATTAACTAAAATATTTTTCTTTTTCAATGTATATGCACCAATAAAATAATTGCCCTATACTTTAAGAAAATCATATTTTGCTTTAACAATAATATCAAATCTTTTGTCAAATATAAAATAAAGAAACTATTTTACTATATAAAACAAGTATGGACATATCTTGTAGCTTGTAGAAGGCACTAGAAGTAAAAAACAAGAGCCTAAATTTTCTTTTTTGAATATTATTAAACAATGGATTTAGTAAACAAGGAATGGGTAGAAAGAAAAGCGACAATGGACTAAAGAGAAAGATAGAAAAGAAAGGACTAACAATCATTTAGCTTAACATTTTTTATAGGTTGAGATTTACTTTAGTTCAATTAAATGATATATTTTATTCATTTATTTTATTTAATTACAATTATAGGGTGAGGAACTTAGAATCTATATCCTATATGCTTTAAATTATAGGTTTCAAGGTGAATACAAAATATCTTGACTTCTTACTTATATCTTACTTTATTAGGACAGGTTTTAGGAAATTATTACTTAGAATCTACTTTATAACCTTAATTACTGATTTAGAATTTATTTGACTAAGTAGGGTTTAGATAGGCACCTTATATAATAGAGTTACTTACTCACTCTTAGGCTAAAGAATCGGAATCCGTAATTTATTCACACCTTGTTTCATTTTACCAATTAAAGGTACTATGAGTAATAACTTCTACATGTAGAATATGAATTTGAAATAATATATTAACGACCAAATCCAAAAACTAAGTAGATTAATAATATAATGAAAATGAGAGTCCCACGCGCAAAATCTGTCCTTTTCTTTTCTGCATATATTTTGATTGAAGCAGCTGTCTTACATTCGGCAGCATTATTAATTATCACTGGCTAAAACTAAGTGAAAGCAACCGGAACCTTGCTTATATGGGCGAGGAACCGTGTATGACTATGAGGACGAAGTGAGAACAAGTAAATGAGAACATGTGAGCATTTGGCAAGTACTTCGCATTTTGAGGAAAATACCATATATAATAATGTACATATGATCCCACTTGTCTGCTTGCAAATTCCATGGACATTCCTAGATATTTTCAAGCATTTCCCAGCATCTGCATTATAGTTTACTTAAAAAAGTAGCGGCTAGTCATGCTAACCAAGTGAGACCAGCTGCGTCTGGTACATTGGATCACCCTAATGCAAAGGCTTATAATGAGAAAAGAAGGAAGAAAATCATACAGAAATTTGATGTGGTATATGTTAGGGATGGACCTAGATAGGGGTTGAAAGAATCTTATCCACTTAAGCTCAAAAAACAATTGGTTAGGTGAAAAAAGTAAATATTATGGTTATATTTTATAAAGTTAATCTTAGCATAATTCTAAATCTGAATCTTATGGCTGTATGGTTCTTTATTCATCCTTGATAAATCTAGATGCGTGAAGAAAAGCCATAGGAGAAATAGCAAAATTTATTATCTCGATGTGAGTATTAAACACTTTCCACAAACTTGTAGAACTAATATAAGTATTTTCCACCTATTTTAGTGTAAGATGTGTTATAATGTAATTTTTAGCCCTTTGCAGCTATCGGTAAATAAATGAGAATTTATTTGACTAACTTTTTTTTTTTTAATGAATGAAATTTGATCTATTATCGTGGAAGAAAAAAAAAAAAGAAAATGAAAACCATTTATGGTGAGATAAATAATAAATATAGTTTGAAAGTAAAATGATTTTAGTGGGATTAAAACCTAAAACTTTATACTTATTAAAATAAAATGAAAGCAATTAACTACATAGTCATATTTTTGTGACAACTTGTTTTCTAGAATACAAATGTAATACATACTTTCCTGTAGAGAGCTAGAGCCCTTTTTAGCCTTCCTTAGAACCTAAAAGGTAGGATAGAGTAAGGGTGAGTGATCATAGGATGGATAGAGCATGTGGCTCTACTTGTATTCTATTCTATGTGTATAGGTTTCCAAAATTTTGCTACTTTTACCCCACTCTATCATACTCTATGATATTTCAAAACTACTATATGCCTTATAAATTGTACAGGTTATAAGATATCCTGTAAAATCTGTAGTTTTCTTTTCCTTATAAATTTTAATATGACTAGTTTTTCAAAATATAAAACAAACTTGACCATTTTGATTTTCAAAAGCAATTACTCAATTTAACCAATCTTTCAATTGACACAAATGAATAGAGTCTTTGTTTTCCTTAAATAATTATTTAACCATTATTATTATTGATGAATTTTTATAGAAATATTATATAAAACATTCTTTGTGTAAATAAAATATTCATTTTGTAATAATCACATGCAAAGATATTTTAAAGAATAAGCACATTGTCTTAAAAAATAAAAGCGATAAACATGATACTTAACTTGAGATTTACAAAATTTAACAAAATGCAAGCAAAATATTCACAAGATTATATAATTCAATAATTATGAATATAACAATAATATAATATCAAACAATTAACCATGAAAAAATGAAGACATAACATGAAAATTGGAATAAAATATAAATTAACTAAATATTTTTCTTTTTCAAAGTATATACATCAATAAAATAATTTTTCTATACTTTAAAAAAATCATATTTCGCACTAATAATAATATCAATTTTTTTGTCAAATATAAATAAAGAAACCATTTTACTATATAAAACAAGTATGGACATACCTTATGGCTTATAGATGGTCCTAGAAATAGAAATCAGAAGCCTGAACTCCCTTTTTCGAACTTTATTAGCTGATGGATTTAACAAAGAAGGAAGGAGTAGAAAGAAAAGCAACAATGGAGTAAAGGCTAAACATGAAAAATGGAAGAAAAGTGACTAACAAGCATCTAGTTTAACATTTCTGATAGGCTAAGCTTTACTTCATTTCAATGAAATGATGTCCTTTATTTATCAGTTTTATTTAATTACTATTACATGATGGAGATATTGGAACCTATATCTTATATGCTTTGAAATACAGGTTTTAGGATGAGCATATGGTATCCTAACTTTTTAATCGCATCCTATCTTGTGAGAACGGGTTTTAAGAAATTATTACCTAAAACCTACCATAAAGCTTTAATTATTGATTAAGAACTTATCCAATAAAATAAAGATCTAAGAACATATCCTATATGATAGGGTCACTTAATCACCCTTAGGATTGAGGATTGGAATCTCTATTTTATCCATACCTTATTTCGTTTTACCAATTAAACCTAGCATGACTAATAGCTTCTCTATGTAAAATATGAAATAGAAATAATATATTACCAATCAAATCTAAAAACTAAGTAGATTAATGATATAATAAAAATTAAAGTTCCATATGCATATAGCCTTAATTATTAATCAAGAACTTATTCAATTGAATAAGATTTAAGTATATATTCTGTACGATATGGTTATTTGATCACCCTTAAAATTGAGGATTGAAATCTTTATTTTATTCATACCTTATTTTGTTTTACCAATTAAACCTAGCATGAGTAATTGCTTCTCCATGTTCATATAAAATATGAAATAGAAATAATATATTAACAACCAAATCCAAAAACTAAGTATAATAAAAATCAAAGTCCCACGCGCAAAATCTGTCCTTTTCTTTTCTGCATATATTCTGACTGACAAAGCAGATGGTTTACATTCGTCAGCATTATTAATCATCACGGGCTAAAACTAAGTGGAAGCAACCGAAACCTTACTAATATGGGCAAGGAATCGTGTACGACTATGAGGACGAAGTGAGAACACATAAATATGAGGACGAAGTGAGAACACATAAATGAGAACATGTCAGCATTTGTCAAGTTCTTCGCATCTTGAGGAAAGTACCATAAATAATAATAATAATAATATACATATGATCCCACTTGTCTGCTTGCAAATTCCATTGACATTCCTAGATATTTTCGAGCATTTCCCAACTTCTTCATTATAATTGACTTAAAAATGTAGCGGCTAGTCGTGCTAACCAAGTGATGAGACCAGCTGAGTCTGGTACATTGGATCAACGTAATGCAAAGGTTTATAATGAGAAAAGAAGGAAGAAAATCATTCAGAAATTTGATGTGGTATATGTTAGGGATGGACCTACATAGACGTTGAAAGGATCTTATCCACTTAAACTCAGGAAAACAATTGATTAGGAAAAAAAAGTAAATATTATGGTTATATTTTATAAAGTTAATCTTAGCATAGTTCTAAATCTGACTCTTATAACTATATAGTTCTACATTCATCTTTGATAAATCTAGATATCTAAAGAAAAACCATAGGAAAAAAAGCAAAATTTACTATCATGATATGAGAGGATTAAATACTTTACACAAACTCATTGAACTAATATAAGTATTTTTCACCTATTTTAAGGTAAGGTGTGTTATAATGTAATTTTTTTTTTCAAAATGAAAATCTTATTTATAGGCTAGTCAAGAATAGTCACAAAAGAAAATATCTTTAATAAATTTTCCTAACAGTGAACAGAACAATAAAAACAAATTAAGTCATCCACTCAAAAGATTAGGTCAAATATCACCACGACTCAATAGATGACCACCCTTCAACCCAGCCGGTTAGGGTCATCTCCTATGACCGGGTGATCAACCACCATGTATCCATGTGGTAATAAAGCCTATGGGTTACTTTTAGTGTTCTTAGGTTTTGATATGTTTTTAATGTTTTATGTTATCAATAATCATTATATGTACTAAACTAACCACTCACTCTATCCTAGATAGCCTCAATTTTATTTAAGATAAGCACTGACTACTAATATTTCAGTACATAATTTCATTATTTTATAATTTTTCTCTAATTTGTTTGTTTTACTGCAATTTTCATATATTTTCTTTCTTTTACAATAAGCAGTATTCTTATTAAAATTTTCCATCTTTCGGATATTTATTTTTTCTTTTGCACTTGTGATATGGATACAACGTCATCTAGTCTACATATGCACACACACTAAAATACTTACCCCCTGCTTCTTTTTAGAACTCCCTAAATATTTATATTTTAAGTCAGCTAAATTTGATATATACTATGAATATGTGGGGACAAATTAGATGTTTTAATTAATAATATAGATATAAATTTAGATACATATAATTTAGCCCTATGGTGCTTCTCATGCTTCTTTGAAGCATTTAAGAAGACTTGCTTTCATCATATGGCGTTGAAAAAGTATCGGGGAAGACTCCTCGATGTTTTGTTTTTCCCTTCCGGGCTAATCTTTTAGGAGTTATACTTAATAATTCCAGCTCGGACATAGTTTGCAGTGAAGGTTCTCCCTCTTACCAAGGAGCGAATATATGGTGGAATCTTGAATAAAAGTTTTGATGACAATAAATTTTGATATATAAAAATATAATTAATATTTTTTAAAAAATACGTGTCTTTATTATCATGTAGAAATACAATTGATAATCTTTTAAAAAGTACATATCTTTATTATTATGTATTTAAAAATTATAATATTATATTTTCAAGATATGATTTAATATTAATAATTAGGTAATTAATTTTATCTCATTTATAATTATATAACTTTTTTTAAAAATAATGATAGACATGTATTAAACTCTATTATATCATGAATAAATACATATAAAGCTGTAGAAGTACATAGTATTACACATACTTCTTTTTTTTTTATTATTATTATAATTGTCTTACAATGCATGACAACATATTATATTATAGATAAATATATACATAAGATATATATGTGTTGATCGGATATTTTGAATTTGAGTCGCTTAGGCCCACAACAACAACCTGCCTAAGCCTATTGTCTAACCTAATTCGATAGTGCTCGACCCTATTGTCTTCATAGTCGACCTTGGGCTAAGCTTACTAGACGGCCTACTCAACCTTAAAGCCCATAGCGACTAGTCAACAATGGATAAGGCTTAGAGATCAAGTTAATAACCATGACCTTACAAATCTGGACCACATTAGACTCTACACTCTTACTACCTAAATCATGTAGACGTGCTAAAATGCTACTACTAATCCCTTAATTTCCAATTGTCCTCCTTTATAAATATCAACTAGTATTTGAATGGTAACTTACTTACACTCTTTATGCACTCATATTATATTTAAGCTTTCTTACGTCCTTCCATCAACAAAATAGTGACTTTAGCATTAAAATAGCTATACCAAATAACACTACGATACCTCTCATTGTATGTTCTTTTACAAGCCTTTTACTCAAGTGTAAAGCCCAATCTTATTCACTTTACCAACTGAATCTTATAAATGACAATATGGATATAGTGTGGTCAAAGTGTTGCATATTGCAAATTATGTATCTTATGCAGTATGTACATTATGTAGTTTACTATATAGATTAAATTGTCTATATTATTTAAACTAAGGTAGGTTTAAGTAGTCGTTTTTCTGAAAGTTATATATTTAGTTTCAATCAAATATTATTCAATAAAAATACCAACATTAAGGTTATCTATGAAGGATCTACAACAAGAGTAAATATGGTAAACTTCTTAATTTTTTATCCCCATTAATCTCTCTCTCCTTTCTCCTTTTTTTTTTTTTTTTTATTCAAGGTAAGTTTTATATTAAAAAAGTAATTACTTTAATATCATAGATATACTCACTCTTTTCTTTAATTGCTTTTTCATCATCCATCTTATTGGTGCAATAGATTTTACACCAATATTAATATTTTATTTTCATCATATTAATTAGAATTAATATTAATGGGAGTTGAAACATATTATTCATGACCAAAAAAGAGCTTTTAGCCATTTAATTAAAATTGAATATATAAGATATCAAAGAGGGCATATAAGACTTTTTAATATTATAAATAATTGAGTGAACTAATTTAAAGGAGAATTGAAATGTACTATTACTAGAAAATATACAATGATATGAGAGAGAGGAACCGCTCACATTCACTTTCAAAGAGGTTTAAGAAAAATTTAATTATAACAATCATATTATAACACATATTATATGTAATAGAATGTAATGTAATATGTATTATAACATATTTTATGATATAGTATTTAAAATGGTTTATATATGATATGCAATACATATATACGAAATTATATTGATTTGGCCAAAATATAATTATAATGGAATTTTCCTTTTGAAAATTCATAAATATAGGTAAGACAAAGTGACCTTTATTGATCTAATACAATAGAAGATTCGTATGTGTAATTATTTATTAATGTGTATATTAATATGTATTTACTATAGTTTGACTCAACACTGTACACTAATATATATTTACTATAATTTGACTATATAGGATTATCAAATTATAGCAACAACAATAATTATTATTATTGTATATTAAGGTGTATTTACTATAGTTTACATATAAGAATACAATTATTGTTGCATATTAATGTGCAATAATAAATAGCGGTTAGGGAGAGGAAGAGGTAATGATATGAGAGAGAAAAATACAATAAAAGTCAAATTTTATTTTACTTTAGATGGGAACACGTAAATAAGGATAATTTTTATTTTTGGATAAGTTAGTAGATGTATAAAATGTAAAGTACTTTATATTTTCCTTTAAATTTGAAAATTAAAAATTTATAAGAACATATAAGACACCCAAAGTCAGCCTTCCCATTTTAATATTATAAATAAGATACATTATAATTTACCTAGGTACAATCGAAAATAAATTCTATAAGCTTTAAAATAGATGGATGGATGGCCAAAAGAAAGATGCTCATGTGAATGATGCAAACATTATTATTATATTTACTGATCAATATGGCATCATCCGCTAATTTTATGTTTAACATAAATGTAAAAGTGATGATTGATTTTATTTTATTTTATTTTTTTGCATTCAATACTAGTACCTAAGATTTTCTTCTTATTTATTTTTTTTTTTTTGCTTTTTGTGCACATGTATAGCTACTGAGTCACCTCTTAGTTTAATATAATTTCGAAAGCATTTATTTTTTTATATTTATTATTTAAAAAAATATATATATATATATATAATAATAATTCAAACTTTTATCCGGGTGCTCTTAATTAGTTTAGGCCTATGGGGCTTTTCATGCTTCTTTGATGCATTTAAGAAGACTTGTTTTCATCATATGACGTTGAAAATGTACGGGCGATCACTCATCATTGTTTTGTTTCCCTTACGGACTAATCTATTAAGAGCTATACTTAATAATTCCAGCCCAGGCTTAGTTTGCAGTGAAGGTTCTCCCTCCTACCATGTAGGGAATATAGGTAAAATCTTGATAAAAGGTACTAATACATATAAATATCAATAAAATTTAATAAATAAAAATATAATTAATATATTTCAAAAAGTACGTATACTTATTGTCATGTGAAAATATAAATAGTATTCTTTTAAAAAATCCATATTTTTATTATTACGTATCTAAAAATTATTAATACTTACTTTAATGTATTAGCACCATTCATTTTTTTTTTAATCTTCAATGGCATTAGTCTGAAAACGAACGTGATAACGAACGGACGACGGAACCGGCGCTCACTGATTGCTTTTCAAATTATCACATACAGATAAGGGATTTCAAATATCCGTCCACTAGAGAAGATGCTACGAAACTTCCTCGTTGGCTATATGCGTCTTCCTTCTTTGACTAACCATGCCCTCCGACACCAATTCATGCATTTCTCTCCCGGCCCAAAAAGAAAAATAAATAAATATATCACTAGTCGATATAGCTAATAAATTTATTTTATACAGCTTCAAAAAAAAAGAAAAACTTGTTATGGGAAAGGAAAATGACAAACGAAGCCGCTTACAGCTTGGAAAATATTACCATTTATGTAGATTTGGTATGTGCGTCATCGTTTACTGATTTAAGGAGGAGATTAGATAAGTAGGTGTGAATTTGGCTTTGTTTACTGTGACCAATTATAAAATTATATTGATTTATTTGTCTTCATCAAACCTATGCAAACCAAGATTATGTCTAACTTTTAGGTTATGTTGCACTTTATTATGTTTTATATAGGGATAAATTGGTCATTTAAATTCTTCAAATGTGGATGACCACATCAAATAAAATTTTCCATTACAATTTTCTTTCACAACTTAAAAAATAAAAGAAAAAGCTGGATTGATACCTATTACTTTAACATGGCATGATAAGATGATAGAAAAAATAATCGTAAGCCTATTTCTTTTCATTTATTTATTTATTTTTTATAACCATATATTTTACACCAATAAAGGGGAGAGGTTCTGAATACCAGATTTATTCTTATCAAAGAACGATACTTACGCTTGAGTGAGCCACAAAGTCTTTGCAAACACAAGCCTATTGGAAGTTCGAATTTTGACTGATAGTACGACATTTTCGTTGTGAGAGAGAGAAATTAAATCACTAATTTAAAATATGAAATGCATGATAGAGTATTGATAATATATATATATATATATGTATATATACAAAAAATTTCTAGTGTACGTTTTCCAGTTTTACAAATATACACGTGTTCAATTGAATTTACTTTCTCTCAGCACGAATTTAGATATCATTCAAATATAAAATCCTAACCCACTCAATGAGCTTTTAAATCTCGCATCGCCCAAACCGGCTTTGAATAGTCAGTTTATAAGTTTGATAATACAGTAAACTATAACCGACCTGTGAGAGCTGATAGTTTTTGGCCGATTCGAGGCTTTTGAATCGAATTTTTTTAATTTTTAATTTTTTAATTTTATTACTTTTTTTATATACATTAATAATTTCTAATAATATGATCTCTTTTTATTTTTTTTTAAGTGTACTAATTCATTAATAATTTTTAATTTTTTTATTAATTTCCAATTTAATGTGATTTCAACTTTTTTATTTTTTTCTCTTAAATTTTATTTTTTCCTCATATTCAAATCCTTAATATTTAATAAGTTTTATAAAAATGACTTACATTAACTAAAATTGAATTTTTTATCTATTCTTAACACATAATTAACTTATAATTAGTTATTTATTATTCATTTGATAATATTACTTTTTAAAATATTATCATTTACCATTATAAATAAAATAACTTTAATATGCAATGGCTTATTAAATTATCATTTACCATTATTTATCGTCCTTTTATTGTTCTGTTGGTGAATGGGAATCTTATACATCGCACATGGAGCAATTAAGGTTTCCCATGGGCAACGGTACGTGAGAACTCCCGAGAAAAAGAATTTACTATTTTACTTGAAAAGAATCGACACATGCATTCACGTCAACATAACATATTCAACGTATTCATCGCCGCATGCCACGTATATTATATATTGTTAGGAACGGGATGGTTGGTGATAATGAAAATGGTTTTACAATCAGTAATGATCTATTGACACGTTTAGATTGCTTTTCTTAAAAAATTTCTGCTTATCCACTCAGTTTGTGATGAGAATTATTGTGTGGAATTCTCTGGTGATGCAACTAAGTTTTGGTATATAAATAGTAAAATTTAGATACCAAACCACATTTGGATATAAAAATATTTGTTTCAAAGAAGGAAGATATAATGTCTCATACTAAAAATAATGAGTAGTTAAGCAATAAATACTAATAAGCTCATTTTAGTCACTTAATCAAAAAATTTTAAGCTTATGTTGACAATATATTCTTAATTATAGTCTTATAAACTATTACTACAATGTTTTGCAATCCATCAAGAACACTTAAATATGGGGTCTTATAATTTCTCATCCTTAAACAGGTGACGTCCCCATCGCTAGCCTTTATAATTGAGCTCAGGTCTTTCTTTTTTTCAATATACGATTTGGGCCACCCACAACTTATAAGTTATTTTGGAAGTATGTTAGGAGTCACCAACCTAATGATACTCCTTACCCTTCTCAGACTATTTCTCTAAATTGGAGTCAGACTCGAATCATTCACTTACTAGTAGAGAATCAGTTTTGATATCATTTGTAATGTCTTAGATCGTAAACAGTGAATAGCCAAATTAACAAATATTAATTGGTTCATTTCAACTACTTAGCCTAAAAGCTTCAACCTTATTTTGATAATGTGTTTACAACCATATCTTTATAAACTAGTATTATAACCTTCTACAATTTATATGAGACACGTAACTATGGGGTCTAATTGAAGATTTGTCGAAAATATGGATGGAATTTGAGTTAAGAAAAGTAATGCCAATAATTAGAGTTACAACTTTATTTTATAATGTCCAACTTGAAAGGAAGCAACATTTCATCAAGAGTTATAATGATTCAACATTAAATCTTATTCATCCTAATCAGTAAAAGATTAATCAAAACTCTCAACCATGAATTAGCACAGCTCTTTGTAATTGAAACTCATGCAATTTGATCAAAAGTCACTACTCTTTTAAGCATCATGAATTTCAATCCTATTGATACAAAGTTTACGAGTAAGGTTCATACGCATAATCTCTGGGCATAAACCTTTCATAGCTATTTTTCAACTCCTATTAAAGATCACAGTTAGATTCACGACCGTAATCCTTAGCAGTAGACCTTCCTGATCTTTGTTTTCCATCTTCATTGCTAGGTTTAATCCTACGATCTTGATCATGAACCTTAATAGACACTACAAGTCTTCCTTTTCACATTTAACATGAACAACCATCTTAGTTACTTATTAAGTATTCCAAACACATAGTTTACACTTCAAAACACATAATTGGTAATCTATTTCTACATATATCTCATTTGCTTGAACAAAAACTTAAAATAGAGAAAAAAATTTGAAGAGTTTTCCTTTTTGTTAATTTAATTCTAAACATGTTGAGGGGTAAGGATGAGCAGGTAAACCTCCTATATCTTGTAACGCCATAATATTGTATTATGTGCACAATGTGCCAGGACACTTGTGATGTATTTGTGAATATTATTAATAAAAGGCAAGTATTTATTATTTATATATACTTTTTTTCTTGTATATATTTTACAATAAAGTCCTATAAATAATTAGAGCATGTATGGAATAATGATAAAAGTGTATTATTAATGGGATTTCATGATATTATATTATCTAAAAATTGTCTTTGATCAAATAAATATTTAGAGAAGACATAAATATTTAGACCAACACATTGAATAATTAAAGTTATGTCACTAGACTGAGGAAAAAGATATCAAAGTTATACGAGTGTCCAAAGTTAAGTGGGTGTATTAGATATGACTCACTAATAAAGAATACTATATTTCAATGTTATTGGTCTCTCCTCTGTATGAATAGGAATCTCTAAACTTGAGACTTTTTTATATCCTATATATCGAATGTTGTACTTTGATATCGTCAAATGCAGTCTTAATTTAGATTGTAAATGATACAATTATCAATTATGGCATGAAATATAGAGAGAATAGTGATAAGTTAAAATAAAATTCATTACTCTTTTGAATTAGTGATAGGAATCAACCTCTCGGATTAATCACATGAAGCTGAGTTAGAGGCTTGCTAATGTATCTCTAGGGTCAAACACACGGAGGAACAACGCAATATAAAGAGTCAAAAGAAAACAAAGAAGTCTAGCAAAAATCCAGGTAGCTATCAACTGGATATAACATACTAATCGATTCTACTCGACCTACAATTTGCCGGATGTGATCATCGATCCCAACTATAGAGTCACTTGCCACTACTCCTTACTAAAGGAAATAGGTAAGAGTTAAGGATAAACGAGAACACTAAGGTTGCTCACAAATGAAACTTGTAATAATTTGATATTTTGATAGATGTCTACGTACAAAAATAAGTGGGGTTTATATACTAGCCCCACTAGGGTTATAAAAATATATGGAAAAGACAAGAAGAGTAATCTACAATTAGAATACATTAAATTTACTAAAAAAAGTAAAAGAGACAAAAAATATTCTGTACGAAAAAATAAAGAATCCTTTTGAAATATTATACCAAAAGATACGTGTTGTATGGTGGTTAGTGGTTTGAAGTATGATATAGAGCCGACCTGATCTGAATCAAGTTAGGGCTCAATCAATCATGAATGTCTAGATCTCCTTTAGGACAAGTGTCTTGTAGTTCAACTTGAACTAGGGTTGGGTGTTGCTCAGCTTGAGAACTTAGCTCGAATTGAAGTTTGAGGTTGTTTTGCTTAGACGTTGTTTGGGTTTTCGGAAGAGCTCGGTGATTGGTATGGTTGCTTGGTAGGTATACACATTTGCTTAGCAACTTTGGGAACCATGTTAGCACACGTAAGAGCTCGGTACTCGGTTCGACAGTGAAGTGAAACATAGAGGTCAAAATAGGAATCCTTATCCTGGATTAGGCTTTGAGCTAATATTCTCTACATGAGTTATTAGAGTCGTCTAGCTAGGCCATGCATGATTGGTTCGATGATTTGAATCTTATCACCTACATGGACTTTCCGACGGGTACTAGCTCAAGAACTGATCAAGGATAAGGATTGAAACACCAGCCTAAGCTTACCTTATCTTATTCAACTTGAGTGTTGAGCTTTAACCATGATTAAGACAGTTTTCGTGCTGGCATGCACTAAACTTCCTTTCAAGCCAAGCTACCCAGCAATCCAACCTGAAGAGGCCTTAGTCCATTCCTTAGTTCATGCAGAATGCTTGAACTCAGACTTGACCAAGATTAAGTCAAACATGAATTCTACCTACTTTTCGATCTCTTTCGAGCCATTTACAACAAACACTAAGTTGTTAGAGAATCTATACCTATAGGAGCAGCCTAGCATTCAATCACCAATAGGTGCTTGATACATATCTTTTGGTATAACCTTTCAGAATGATTCTCTACTTTTCCATATAATGTATTATTTGCCATTTTTACCCTTTTTGGGATGTTTAAGGAGTCTTTTGTACATTCTCCTTTTTGTCTTTTCCTTGCCTATTGTAACCCTAGTTAAAGTCATATAAATACCTCATTTCTTTTATACGCAGATATCTCTCACCCATTATTGAATTACAGAATTGCCTTATAGAGTAACCTTCATATTCTCTTTTATCCTTAGCTCTTATCTAACTCTTTTAGCAAGAGTAAGTGGCTAGCAACCCTAATGCTACATTCGTGTATTAAATCAAGTGTTAGAATTAGGCCGAGTAGGATCAGCTAGTTTATTACATTCAATTGGTAGATACTTGGATTTGTTAAACACCTTTGTTTTCCTTTTCGTTTCCTGTTCGTTGTGGTGTTTTTCCATGTGTACAACCTTGGAGACACATCAATTAGGAAGTTGATATCTAGTAAAAGTGGCTTGTAAGCCCTTGGCCACAACAACTTTTATTAAGTTTAATTTATTTTGAAAACTAAGTAATTCTATCGAACATTGATGACATGATATGTGATGATATAATTAGGATATCATTTAATGAAATTATTTAATTACATAGTATTCGATTCATAATGATTTTTTATTTAAGTTGGAAACTATTGATAAACGGTTACCTTAACTAGTATCAAGATAAACACTACCTTTGTTTATATAAACCTAGAGAGTTGTATGTAATAGCACAGTTAATGGAAACAAGTTAATTGACTAATAATTTTAGTAGATACCAAATGCATGTGAATATTTTATTTATTTGAAACTAGTAATTGATTTGAATAATGAAATTGGAAACATGCTATATGAAAATAAGAAAATGAAGGGCATGGCATTGACTTGTTATTGGTGGTGGAATTTATGACAGTAACATTAGCGATTCAATTCTTTGAAAAGAAAAAGCGTTTGTATTCATTGAATATGACCATCAATCGAAAAAATGACTGTTTTTTTTTTGGTCTTTACATAGCATGTCTCTTTAACTATTTGTTGACAACGTTCGGAAGAAGTTTTAAAACAAGAAAACTATTTTTTCACCGAGAGAATAACATTGTTATATGCTCGTTGTCGAGAGTTTTATTTTTCTAAACCATGTGATCTAGCAATCTAATTGATTAGACATTTCTTATTCTGTGTGTGTGCTTGAAGGACTATAAATCCTTCGCGTGAACATATTTGACAAAACAACATATTGAATAAGAAAAAGGATTACTGAATGGTGTTTTATTTTACGAGTTATCTATGGAATCTAAATAAGTTTTGCATAAAATTTTAGAATTCTACTGCATTTTTTTATCTATAAAACCTAATAGTGGTAGCAGAGCTACTTATATAGTGTATAAAATATATGTTAATAATTCCCTAGATTTAATTCATAAAATGATTGTTATAATCGTGAAGGGATTAATTTAATCATTGATGTGAAACATGGGGTTTATTTGGAACAGGAACATTTATACATCATATTCTGATAAGTCATTGAATTTTTCCATTGTCAATTGAATCATGATTTTTTACTCTTTTTGAACAATCGACACTTATAACTTGTGATGGACGGACAAAATCCATGAGTTCTCAAGTTCAATGGCTAGCATATCTTCTGAGATGATTATATTTTCACTGTCCGAGATGTATTTCTTTTTCAACGAATAGGGTAACTTTATGAAATTAGAATCTTGGGTTTTAGAAAATGAATGGTAAGTTGAGAATATGATAATTTTATACGGATTCAATTGTTATTTTTTGGACTAAGAATTCTCATAAATTATAGTTTTGAATTTTTGTTTACGAGAATTTGGTCATAGCTGTTAATCTAACAATTATTTTGAATTGATTGGACAATATTGTTTATGCAATTTATGGAGTTATTTTGCATATGCATGGTTATTGGCCTAGGATATTGAATGGACTTTGTGAATGATTATGAATTTATTAAATAAGAAAAACTATTTTAATTTTATAATTTTATTTAGATATGTGTATCCATAGAAAAATTGTAAATGTAGTGTGCATGGGCCTATGAACCCAAATTAGATTCCATTTATACTTTATTTTCCAAAAACGTTTTTTAAAAAATAGCTTTTATCCTAAAAATGGAAGATCGAAGGCCATCTTTATTTAATACATAAATAAGTCTAAGAGGTCCAAAAGAAGGTGCAATCCAAGTTATGGATTTATATTCTTATGACCCTCGAGTAGGAACCTAGGCTTGTTCCATACTTTTTAGTTAGCCTATGATAATTGTGGTGTTGCTTTATTTTTATTGATTGATTTATTTATTTTATGTATGCAAGTATCGTTGATGATCAACAATAATATACATTTTATTGAAACGTAATGTCAAATCCCCTAAATATATTGAGTTAGGATGAATGATATTGCCCTCCAAATAGAAATTATAGAATATTCAAAATTTCATGTGAGTCAATATAGCTTAATTGTGGGCTCACATTAAATTAACATACTTTTTATAATTTATAAATGAGTTGACATAAATAAAATTGTTAATTTGTTAGCTTAGCTAAAGTTAACAATTTAATGGGCGATTTTAAAATATGGAATTATTTTAAAGAGATATTAACATAAAAATAAATCCAAAAGTCGTATAAATTAATGATTGGCGAATTAATTAAGGCTTACTTAGAATAATATAATACGTGAATACAACTTAGCTATGTGTATGTCATCTTTATTTGGGGTTTTGGTTCAACTAGAGAACCTTCCAATAGGGCTCTTCAAATCTAATGGAGGGGGCTATTAGACTTAGGTAAAATAGTGTGAGCTAATTTAAAAAATTCTTTTATGAAATAAACTATTCATAAATACTAAACTTTGTATTTATTCTATGTTGATCTAAAATGGTAAATAGCAATAATAACCTCTCACTGTGATCTATCATTAACAAAGATTATATCCTCGTAGGATTGAATTTCTTTGGCTAGCTAAGGAAATTAAAAACTATCCTTAGGCATGAAAGGAAATTATATGTCCTAAAAGAGGAAAAAAAAAAACTAAAGAACCAAGCAAGGATGCTATTATAGAAGAATATGAGCAATATCAGAAATACCTAGAGGACTATATTGATGTTTAGTATCTTATGTTGTTTATAATGTCATTTGAATTGCAGAAGCAGCATGAAAGTATGTCTACAAGAGATATGTGTGCTTACTTGCAAGAGCTATTCTAGGAGAGTGCTAGGTTCAATTTGTACAATACGTGTAAAACCTAAGTTAAAAATAAAAATAATAAATTAATTAATTTAAGGGAATTAATAGAAATAAGTAATTTTTATATCTAAACTTTGGTATCGCATGTAAATTGATATCAAGTGCTAAGGGCAAAAGTATCTTAGGAAAAGATTCAAACATTGATATAGCATATAATTAAGTATTAAGTGCCGAGGTAAAACTGTCATGGGAAAAGATCTAGACGTCGATATAACATGCGATTACACATTAATGTTAGGGGTATTTTAGTCCGGGAAAAAGTTATACTCCACACTAGTTCAATCAACTGTAACTTACAGTTTCCATAACTCCCTCTCACACAAAGACTTACAATACTTTCGAAGGAACTTGCAAAACTCATCTCAACCCTAAATCCCTAATCAAGATTCGTGTTCTTAAAAGACGAATTTGTCAAAAATCAATTTTTTCTCCTTAATCGAGTAAGTTATCCTTCTATCTTCATTCTACTTTTTCCAATTTATGCTTTTAAGTTTCCTTTAAATTTTGGTAATGAAGGTGTTGATATTATTAGTGTGGTGGTGGTGATGCGGTTGTGATGTAAAGTACATCCTATTAGTGTCGTAGAGTGGTGTTGGGATGCGTAGTATATGTATATCATGTCTTGTGTATGAGTGTATGTGTGTTAGGTGTAGTGTACATTATGTGTATATGTATGGGAATCGTAAAGTATGTGATTAGCTGAATAATAGTTGTGGTCATGTGGCGGCATGTGGTGTGTATATGTGCATGAAATCGTAGTGGCAATGTGCACTGTGTGTATGTGTGTGAGACGACATGTTATGACTTATATGAATGTTAGTATGGCATTTGTTTATATTAGGAGGATATTGAAAAGTTATATGAAGTACGGTTTGGAAGCTTAGAGTATGGAGTAGAAGGTAGAGTTAAAGAGAAAGAAGTATTGGGTTGCAAATTTATTAAATTCTAAGCTAGCGTTTATGTTTTGAATAGGTACTAGAAGATACGTAGTGTTAGATCATTTTGAGGTAGGAGCTCTAAGTATGGGATACATATTTGTTGAATGTATGTGTTAAGGTAGTGAATATAAACTGGACTAAATTGAACTTCGACTTAATTTGTGTGGCAGGTTGTGCTTGGCTTTGACCACCTATTGGTCGAGTTTAGTAGTGTTGGTGAGGCATTTGGTGATCTTTATGTGACGTTGCCCCCTGTAGAGTCCTGTACTAAAATGACCCCTAGATCTAAGTTAGTTTATGGCACTCGGGTATTGGGGAGTACTTAACACCAATACTTATGTAGTATCTATATATATTGTTTGTTAGGAGTTATAAGTAACCCCAAGTCTTAGGACGCTGAGACTGTGATGGTTATAGGCCTAAATGAAATATTAAATCTATTACTTGTTGCATATAATAGCAGTATCTGTATGCGTGTGTATTTAACCGATACTTATGTTACATGTGCATGTGTTTAGTATCCTATACTGGGCTTGGTTCACCTTACTGGGATTTTTGTTTTCAGTTGCAGGGACAAGTTACAAGGTAAATGATGGGATTTATGTTGAGGATTATGAATTTAATTACATACACAGGGAGATTATTACTATTTTGAGGATGGAGCTGAAGCATCGTAGTTTAGTTGTAGGGGTAGACTAGAGGGATTTGTATTTATTTCCTTTATAATTGCTTATTTAGGAGACCCGTGTAGTTTTAGAGTCACTTGTGACTCTTGTTGTTAGATTTAGTAGTTTAATTGTTGTTGGAGCTATGAGACTCCAGGTTATAATTTAAAGTTCTCTTATGTTTTAAGTTATGGAGTGATGATGTTTTTAATTGTATTATTGCTTTTGAATGTGGAGTTGAGTGGTTGACTTCCCACTCTAGTAGCATTTTGAGGTTATTAATTGTAAATTAGTAGATTTCCTGTAATTATTTTTTGATCTTAGACAAGTTGCCAGTTCCTAGACGCTTGACATGTTAATAGAAGTTAGGGACATGTGGTGCAGTTGTGGCGTCCTGGGTTCTAGGGTGTTACAATACGTCTCGAGACATATTTAATCATAAGATGGTTAAAGGAAGCCAAGTTGGAACTTATGTACTCAAGATGATATGGTACATTGAAACGCTCAAAGCTGGAAGACAACTTAGGCAACAATTTGATATTATCTTCTTTACTAGATTCCTTTTCCTAGTTTGTCATAAATTTCAACATGAATAACGATAGGAATTAGGGTCTAATCACATGATCCTAAGTACGAGGGCTTGTTACTCTTGTACATGAGCTATCTTGAAGGAATAGACCCCAGAGGAAGAAGAATTTCTCTAAGCTAATCTTATGAGTCTCCCAAGCTTGTCTAAACAATTTACGATCTCTTAGAAGGAGGAAGTTCCTGCTGAAGCTAACAACTCCTACAAATGCCGAGCTCCGAGTTTACAGTACCCCGAGCTTCTAGATGCTAGTGTCCATACCAACCCAGTGTTGAGTCAACCTGCCATAACCGAGCTCCTAAGCACCAATAGTTTGAACGAGTCTCCTCTAAGTCCCAAGCAACCACGTTGTCTACCTAGTGTCGAACTCATTAGCTCTACCTAACACCCCACACATATTAGGACCACAAACTAAGTAGCTAACACATGGTCCTACATAGTCATTTGTAATAGGAATCTCTTTTTGTAATTTGAAAAATCCTAAAATTTACCTTAATTGGGCCATATAAATACCCTCATATGTAATAGCCGAAAAGACGACTTTTGATTATTAGAATAGAATTTTCTTCATTTCCCTTCTTGCACTTGTGCTTACCCTTAACCGGAGAAACTAAGTATTGAAGCACTTTTATCTAGTTTACTCTTGAGCGTAGGTTAATGGCGAGTAACCTCCTTAATTACACTTGTACGTCATATCAGGTGTAACATAAGTTCGTGTGAGGAGCTAGTGCATTATATCCATCTTCGATACATGGGAACTCCTACTTAAACTACAACTATCATTTACTTTTCGAACCATCTTGGGATTCGGATTTACTCCCTTGATCATGTGATACGACTAGTTGTGTGTCCATCCATGTCGATGCCCTTTTCTTTGATAGATTTTCTTACTATGCTAAGGATAGTAGAAAAGGATATGAAGTCCAAGTCAACAACAGCCAACAAGCTCTCTTAATTGGTAAGTCCAATAAGAGAAAGACTAGTAGAACTAATAATTCAAAGACCAAGAAAACGAAGAAGGATGAGTAATCTAAGCTTAAGAAGGGACAAAAAAAAAAAACCCGAATTTGATCAAAACGAAGCAATTTCTTTCCATTGTAGGAAGAGGGCTACTGGATGAGAAACTGTATTCAATTCAAGAAAAATATGTCAAGTAAGGATAACACCTCAAGTATCTTTATAATTGAATGCAATCATTCTATTTAGTTTGCATGGGTCATAGATACAAGATGTGATTTTCATATCCGTATTGACTTGTAAGGTCTAAGTGAGAGCAGGAAGTTGCCTAAAGGAGAAGTGGACATACAAGTAGCTAATGGAGTAAGAATTATTGCTTTAGCTATAGGAAGTTATACTATTCCTTTCCATAGTGAACTTGTATTAGAATTAGAAAATTGTTATTATGTTCTTAGTTTTACTAAAAACATAATTTTGGTATTATGTTTAGACACTAAGGGATTTTCCTTTTTCTTTTTTTTTTTTTAGTTTAAAACAAGATTTGTTCAATTTATATGAATGGAATGTTTTATGGTGATGGAACATCAATCAATAATCTTTATATTCTTCATACTAGTGAACTTGTTTGTTGCATTAAGATTAAGAAATAGAAAATGCATGATTCAAATTTATTATACCTATGGCATTGTAGGTTTGACCATATAAATGAGAAACGCTTAGCTAATCTTCATTTTGAAGGGTATTTGGATTCATTTGATTTTGAATCCATAAATACCTGCAAAGCATGTTTACAAGGAAAAATGACTAAGAAGCCTTTTACCAATAAAAGTGAAAAGGCAATAGAGTTGTTAGAACTCATACACAATTATGTGTGTAGGCTATTATCAACTTAAGCTAGAGGTGAATTTTTTTACTTCGTGAAATTTATTGATAATTTGAGTAGGTTTAGATATATCTACTTGTCGAGGCGTAAGTTAGAAGCTTTTGAGATATTGAAAAAAATTTTAAATGAAGTAAAAAATTAACTTGGCAAGAAGATAAAGGCACTTCGAAGGGATAGGAGAGGAGAATATCTTAGACAAGAGTTTGATGACTACCTAAAGGGTGTAGAACAATTTTACAATTCATACCTCTTGGAATACAGAGTGGAATAGCGTTTTAAAAAGGAAGAACTGCACCCTAATGTATATGGTCAGGTCAATGATGAGTCATGCGAGTCTTTCTTTAATCTTTTGGGGTTATGCCTTGGAAATAATAACATATACATTTAACAATATTCCAACTAAGGCAGTAGATAAGACATCATATGAGTTATGGTTTAAGAAGAAACCCAATTTGTCTTATCCTAAAGTTTGGGATTGTGATGCTTATATGAAGAGTAGATTCTTCAATAAGCTTGCAGCAAAGTATATTAAATGCACATTTTTAGTGTATCCTAAAGAAACTAAGGGATACTACTTTTATCTTCCAATTGAACACAAAGTGTTTATTACTCAATATGCTACATTCTTAGAGAAAGAGTTTATCTCTGAAGAAAGCAAGGAGAGTAAAGTAGATCTCGAAGAAATTCAAGATTCTAGAAATGGGTTGGAACATGAGCAATTGGAAGTGAAACAAACATCATAAATATATGTTGTGTCATAGCCAGAGATTGCTTTTGAAATGCAAGATCTATGTAGGTCACCAGGAGTACGTTGAGAACTTAAAAGATTAGATCTAATCATGACACAACAAGAAGATGTAGTACTTATCGAGAATGACAAAACATTGACATATGAAGAAACAATTGCTTTACCAAACTCTAAGAAATGGCTATAGGCCATGAAATCTGAGATGGAATCCATGTACACCAACTAAGTGTAGGATACGAGATGAGAACTAGTTGAGGTAAAACCTATAAGGTCCAAGTAAGTATTTAAAAAGAAGACTAACATGGATGGGAATTTAAGTTACTATAAAGCTAGGCTAGTAGCAAAGGGTTTCACTTAACGTTATGGAATTGACTATGATGAAACTTTTTCTCAAGTAGCTATGCTTAAGTCTATACAGATTTTGCTTACAATAGTAGCTTGTAAGGATTATGATATTTGGCAAATGGATGTCAACACAACTTTTCTACAAGGAAAGTTAAAGGAGAAAGTATACATTAGTACAACATCCTAGTTTTGTAGCACTCGAGAATGCCAATAAAATTTGTAAGTTGAAAAGGTCCATTTATGAACTAAAGCAAGCTTCTTAGAGTTAGAATCTAAGATTCAATGAGGCAATCAAGGAATTTGGCTATTTTAAGAATCCTAAAGGAACCTTATGTTTACAAGAAGGTGAATTGGAGCACGATTATGTTCTTTGTTTTATATGTTGATGATACTCTTCTAATTAGAAATGATATACCTACCCTATAGTCTACTAAGGCTTGATTAGGTAAACACTTCTCCATGAAAGACATAAAAGAAATAGCCTATATCTGAGGAATTAAGATACATTGAAATAGGTCTAGGAGTTTACTTAAATTAAGTCAAAGCACATATATTGATAAAGTATTGAATAGTTTTTAATATGCAAAATTCTAAGAGAGGATTTTTGCCTATATTATATGGTATACATCTCTTTAAGGCAATGTGTCCAAAAATGTAAGTGGAGAAGGATAAAATGGATAGAGTATCATATGTTTCAGTAATTAGGTCCATAATGTATACCACGACATCGCTTATGCAATAAGCATGATGAGTAGATATCAAGCTAACATGGGTAAAGGTTGCTAGGCTATTGTTAAGTCTATTCTCAAGTATAAAAACAAATGATTTGTTCTTGGTCTATACAGGAGATGAGGAGCTAGAAGCAAGAGGATTTAGTAATGTTAGTTTCCAAACAAATCAGGATGAGCTAAAGTACAACAAGATTATATGTTTTGCCTAAATAACAAAGCTATTTGTTAGAAAAGTTCCAAACAAGAGATAATAATAGATTCTATTGCAAAATTTCAACACATTGCAACTTCTGAAGCAGCTAAAGAAGCTGTTTGGATAAGAAATTTTATCTCCAAGTTAGGAGTGGTTCCAAGCATTGTTGATCCGATTACATTGTATTACGATAACAATGTAGCCATAGCATCTAAGGGACTAAGGTGTCACCAATGGTCTAAGTACGTGCTCTGGAAGTTTTACACCTTAGAGAAATCGCTTAGAGGGATGATGGGTTGGTTTAGAGCGTAGCAATAAAAGAAAATGTTGAAGATACCAGGTGGTCATTGAAGGTTATGTGGTAAGTTTTGAGTTGTGAAACTTACTTCCATAGGAGAAAATATGAGTATGATGTCTTGATATATCTTATATCTATCTTGGAACTTATACTCTAATGTCACATGTGATTCATAGAAATGGTTTGCAATGGGACTGAATGAAATGAAATCAGTATTGAAACAATAAATCCGTTCCCCTATTTGGAAATGCCTTAAAAGTCATTGATATTATTCCAATGTTATGTTTAGCTGTGATAAAATCAAGATGTAATGGATACATATATATTAGCATTTATAAAAAATGGTCTTGATTCTATTTTAGAACCTACCCAATAACACCCTCAACCACCTTGGAACTTGTATTTTATATAACTTACGGGGTACAAAATACTTTACGGAATCTATAAACTTTGTCTTTCTTCCTATAAATTTAAAATTTATGTGATATCAAAATAGGTAATCCATGAATAATATTACAAGTTCTTCATATATAAAACTTATGGAACTTATAGCAAAATTTGTCAAATTAAAAAAAGTAATTTTTCTTACCTTTATTATTTAAACTTATGTGATCTTTTTATTTAGCAAACGAGAAAGAATAAGGGGAAATATCTTTGGTAAGCTTCCATTTTCCTCCATTAAAGTTGCTAGAATATCCACTACCTTTGACCATTTCTTTATCTAATCTAGTTACATTATAATTTTGGGTAATGCAAAGTTGGAGATGGAAATGCAGAAGAATAAGGGAAACAATGTGAAAACATAATGTAACAAAGGCAACATTAAGTCTAGTCGTTTGAAGTTATTTACTTATGAGCTTGGACTATTTTCTTTTTACTAAAACATTTATTAGCCATAAATATAATATTATCTAATAATTTTTTATGGCTTAGATGTAGAGTAACTTAGAGCTTGTAACATTTATACCATAGTATACAAGTTCTATGGTGGGTATAGGTTAAGAAGACCTCATGCCTATACCTCATCCTATGAGAGCAGATTTTGGAAATTCTGTATCCAGTACATACTCGATCGAGTAGGTATAGATAAATATCCTGTACAATTGAAATACTTGCTTACCCTAACTCATTGCATACTTATATGAAGAAAATAGTTCACACAATAGATGGATTGCTTCATCTCCTCCTTGTTAGCCTTATTCGTAAAGTGTTGTCTAGATATCGATTGCTACATTTTGGAATTAAAACTTACTTCGTAATACCCTAAAATTAAGACCTTAGAGAACTTACGAAATATATGATACTTTGTGGAACTTATAATTTTTTTTTTTATTTTCCCATAAATTTCAACACTTCACTCTTTTTTTTTTTTTATTAGCAAATTTTAGCTATAGTAGTTTGGTTTGCATGCCAAAGAATTACTTTCCACACTTGATTAATAATTTTACATGTATATTTACAAATATCCTTGTTTAAGTAATTTCTGTTTAAAATTGCTATTAGACAAAAAAGATTGTATTTGTAAACAACTAAAAAAATAAGAATACATAAACTAAGGTTGTTTGTAAAATAGAATGAAACTAAACTAAGAATTGAGCATGGCCGAGCAGTTATTAGGACTTGAGATTCACAAAAGAGAGGTAGCTTTAGGTTTAGGGTTTTATCTAATAGGCTTGAGCCCTTTTATTTTTCTTTCTTATAAAATATTTATTGGCAAAAAAGAAGTAGCATTATTTTTTTATTTATTAATATTATTTAATGATTTTTACATTATGTCTGTAAAGTACTTGGAACTTTTATTCTGTATACCTTAAAGTATAACTTCTAAGATGAGTACAAGGCATGTAGATATCATACATGAACCGAGCTCTATAGGAGCGAGACAGGTAAGAAATACTGCTACTTGAAGCCTACCCTCTAATCCTTAATATTTACTTGGAATCTATCTAGATAGGTACCCTTTATGGTAGAGTTACCTACTCACTTCTACTTCTAATGACTTAAATTATGATTTTACTAATACTTTTAAAGTAGACATCATTTTTTCTTTGATTATTGCACAAATTTGAAAAGAGAACCTTTGGTAAGTATTCATGATTTAAACAATGAAGTTAACCGAATTGAATTGATTCAAAATAGTTCTCAAATTGAAACTATGGTTTAATTTGAAGTGATAATAAAATTGAGTTGTATTTATTAGCTTACTTTAAAAGAAACAAAAAAAAAGTATTATATTTATATTTTAAAGAGTAAGCCTTATTATGGCTTTAAGTAAGGTTAGGTGGTTTAGTACTTGCTTTTATATACTTAAAGTCATGCGTTCAATCCCCGTTAAGAATATTTGATTTTTTTTTCAAGTCCCATTTTTTACTTGTCTCTTCATAAATAGTTTTTTTTTTCTAATTATTTTCCTATAATAATTAATAAAATTAAATTTCATTCATAAAAATAATAGTTAAATAAATAAGACTTCATTCAAGCACGACTTATTTTTATAATAGTATGTTGATGTTATATTTAATGTAGCATGGTCTTGTTTAGGGGTAAGTAAGTATAGGGTAGATAAAGTATAATACTTACTTATACTCCATAAGTACAGGTTCCAAAATTTCTGTACTTTGAACTTATTCCGTGACATCTGAAAACCATTCTATACCCTGTACTTTATAAATTTTATAAGGTATCTTATGGAATCTATAATTTTTATTTTTTCTTTTTACTTTATCTTTTTTCGAAATATTGTACAAACATATAATTAATATCAAACATGTTAACTATACTAATGGACCCAATACTAATAATTTGAAAGGTTCATATATTTGCAATACGTCTAACTATAACAATATTATGAAACTTTGGTGGGTGAAATAGAGAATATTTTTGCAATTAGAAATATTTAACCCTTAATTGGATCATGTTAAAGTACCTTTTTATCTTCTTTTTTTTCAAATCATCAAAATAAATTTTTTATCAAATCATAAAATTGTTATATGCAAATTACAAAAACTATGTGTTGAGCAACTCTAATAAAATATATTAGACGATAAGTTAAAAATTGAGATATTTTTAATACCTTTTTATATTATAATTGGCAAAAGAGGAAGAAAGTAATATAAAAATGAGATAGTAAAAAATGAGAAAAAGTTTTACTCCAAAAAAAAAAAAAGAACAATGAGATAGAGGCAAAATAGTAGGCATAAGAGTGTGTAGTCTTAGGGTTTTATTACAGGCTAAGCTTTTATTGTCATTTTCTTTAAGGTTAAAATAATATAATAGTATTAATTTTTTATTTATTAGTATTATTCAATTAATATTATAAGGTAAGTATATGGTACGTTGAAATTTGTGCTCTATATACTTTAAAGTATAAGTTCTAAGATGGGTAAAAGGTATGCTGATGTCATATCCGTACCCCATCTTGTAAGAGCTGAGTTCTAAAAAATTATTACCCAAAACTTATTTTGTGATTCTTTTTACCCACTTAGAACTTGCTCAGTAAAATAAGGTTTGAACGGGTACCCTATACAAGAGAATTATTTACTCACCCCAAGTCTTGTCAAATAAAATTTTAGTAATTAGTAAGACTCATTTAACTGACATACTAATTTTATTTTCAAAATTCACGTTATAAAAGCAAATTGATATTACTGAACAGATAATCCAATAATTCAGAAAGAGTATTTTTATAACATTATTAATGAAATAATCTTACGAAGTTATTGTAATGGAATATAATATATATTTTTATATTGTACTATACTTTTTTGTTCCACCTATAATTTTTGCATACTTAAATATTTTTATATGTATATTTTGTATACAAAACCTATATTTATTTTACATATTAATTCTATTTTTATAAATTGATGGGTAAATTTCAATTAACATAAAAACATGATAAAAGATAAAAGTTTATTCTTTTATCTATTTATAAGGTGCATCGAGTACTCATAACCATATTATAAGAATGTTTGAAGTTTCCTTTGATTAAATATTAGAAATAAAGTGTTGTAGTATACTTATTGAATAAAATTCATTTATAAATATAAGATCACTATTATTAAAATAACATTGAGATTTTTTTTTACTAACAATTCTAATGTTGACCTAAATGAAATATCTCCGACCCATTTAGTCATATCGTTTTACATCCGTCCCAGCTTCTTTCCTTTTCAATGGTGCTTGCATTTCATTGAGTAATCGTTTGACAGATTCAGCACTATCTTTTTGTTTTCTTAGATATTGTTAATTTTCATGTAGTTAACTCTTCTTCCTTTGTAATATACTTTTCTGAAGTCCCAATTTATTTTAGATAATTTTATGGATAAATTACAACGATACTTCCTCATAAAATTATGCATATCACAAAAAAAAAAAAAAAAAGATCCTGAACTTCTGAGGTAGCATACTTACTCACCGTGTGAAAAAATGTTATGGGAAAATTTCTCTTCTAATGAAAAATCGTCACCTTTTAAATAATTACATAGTTATAATCTTTTAGGAAAATTATAAACATATGACTTGCGATCAAGTCGTATGTGGTTTTTCTTTAATAAATGTACATTATATAGTGTTTGATCTTCTCTATTATGCAACAGTCGAGTATTCTGTGAAAGTCAAGTCCTATGTGGCATCAAGTGATAAAAACGAACCGAATCACAAGTGTACTCTCATGAAACTCTCCATTTAGATATAATAAATCATCTCTTTATTTTCAAATATAAGGCAAAGAAGCTTCAGATAAAAAAAAATGAAAAGAAAAAAGAAAAGAAGAATAACTAAACCAAATCAAAGGGAGATTTGACGTGTACGACGAGGGTTTTTAAGAGCTTATGCTAATTTAAGTGTTGTTTTTTTTAGGTCACGTGCATGCGATCTGAGATTTTAATAAACTACTTGACGATTGCATCATGGAGAAGAACACAAGCTATAGTTTGTTAAAAACAGAAAATATAACTCAGGTAATTGTAAAAACACCAAAATACCGGTCATGTTTTCGTATTTTTACCCTATGCTTTTGGGTTTATTAATCGTTAGATATGAGATTTTTCGTCACTTAGTTAAACATTTAATCTATTAGTATGGGTCAAATCGTGTAGTAAATTGACTTTATAAGATAATTATGATGGTATAGCAATATCAAAGATTAATCAATAGTATATCTAAGATGCCTTGAACAAAATAACTCAAATAATTTTAAGGCATAAGAAATGAAAAGAGTAAGCATTGCGGTGTGTTTATGGATAAATGGTCAAAGTAGAGACGTTTGTTAAATTTTGAACAATATGAATTTTTGCTAAATTAAATTCATAAAATCTCAGTCCTTAGAAGCCTAATCCATTAGTGGGATAAGGCATGTCCTGCACAAATGTTTTATTTATTTTTTTCCCGAGCGGAAAGGAAATACATATTAGAAATAAAGAGGGGAGTTTAACGCCCGACACAAACAGCAAGAAAGCTCAGAGCTTTTTGTCCATGTCCAAAAGCAAAAGGTAGATTCTAAGCATTAACAGAAGAGAATAGGGGATCTAAAGGAGTATTTTTCTCCTTATACAAACCATAACAACATAAATCTTGCCTTAACAGAGATAGACAAAAAGTAGGAGGTCATTAACTTGTTGTTCTTGTTGTTGTATCCATCTAGTAAGAGAATCAGCTAATTGATTGAGCTCCCTTGAGGTTGCTTCAATCTTCCAATGCATTAGCTGTGATAGTTTTGCTTTACAAACATTGATAACATTACGGTAAAACAATGATTATTGAAGTAATAACGTAGCCTAGGTTATTAAACTTACGATACTTCCTAGAGTTACTAAAGGATCAGTAGATATAATCGAAATAGAATCACAACGTAAAATTAAAACATAGAAATGTAAGTTTATACAATTTATATAAAATAACTTAAAAAAATTATGGATATACTTATAATAATTATTCAAAACTTGAAATATATGATGAAAATAAAAAAAATTAAATTCTTTTTTCATAAAAAAATTCTTAATAGTATATAATTTAACATGTACTAAAGAAAGACAAATAAAGTCAGAACCAAACATTTTCCGTTATTATTATTTTTTTTAAAAGAATAATGAATTAAATAGAACCAAATATTTCAATTCATTTTAAATTATTGATAAAGTAAAATATATAGTTTTCCTTATAATCTTTACTATTGGAACTGAAATCTGAATAAAAGCTATAAATATAAAATAAAGGACCAAGAGAGAAAGAAAGAGAAAAAAAATTAAAATAAGATAGAGAAGATGATGTAATGCCTTAATAATGTATGACTTGTAAAAACTTAATTGTATTTTTTCATTTTTTAACTTATTTAATTCAGATATATAAAATCGATAAATTTGGTTAAAAGTGTAAGTTTTTATCGCGTTCATATATAAACTCACTTAAAAATGTAAATTTTTACCGAAAAATAATTTTATACATAAATTAACTCGAAAGAACCTCCTAAAATCATAAACTCAAAAAATTGCATAGCTAGAATCACGATTTTGATAATTATGAATGCAGTTACAGTAGATAAATCAATGCATATCTTGATATGTGTTAGATTCGCTTGAATGCAACAAACTAATCCTTCGTAAACTACCCAAAGTTTTGTAGATAAGATGTTGATATTTCTATGTTTCCGTGCAAAACCATATATCCACTTCCCTTTATAATCTCTCATTTCACCACTAATTGTTGTTTGACCATTAGTTGTGATTACTAACCCATCGGTGTTGAGCTAGATCCAATGCGGTTCATGTGGTGTCATGTAAAAATTAATAGTTTCCCATAGAAAACTATTTTTTTTCCCCTTAATGTATCTATACATTTTCTCTTTCTATCTACACATTTCATTTCTTTTCCCCTTAACTATGAATCGTTATCTTTTATACATTAATAATCTTGTTGTGACTGATTGATATTTTCAGGAAATTGAGGAGGCAATTGAGATTTCAGAAGGTTTGGAAGGTGTTTTTGATCCGGTATGTAACAACACTCGGCTTTTCTTTTGTTATAATAATTTGTCATATTATAGTGAAATAACCAAACATGTTTAAATACAAAAGCAAAATCGTACATAACATGTAAATGTCGACTAATGTTAAGAGAAAACCCATTCGGAGGATATTGAAGGACTTTATTAGCAGGCAACAAATATCAATCTTGATTAAATCCCAATTAACTACATGTTTATTGTTTAATAAAATGTCCTTGGGGAGCATGGTTCTTTATGGAATTTACAGGTTTTTTAATAGTCTATTATTTACCAATAAAAATTTGGCAATGTAAAGTCGAGGGAAATGTTTTCTCTTTATTGTTATATAAATCCAAGAACCTCTCAACTGTCTAACATTTTTGGTCATATAGTCATATTTATGTTGTGTTCATTTGTACATTTTATTTTTTTTCAATGTTTGATGTATAGGATTCGATTTTGAAAATGTGCTGGTTTTCAATTTTTCTAACTCATCATGTAGGTCTAAATTCATTTACCATAAGACAAATTTGCTAACTTATACTGTGATTTTTTTTTCTTTGATGGTACTTTATTTCAAGAAGCTAGAAGCATGTGACCATTTTAGTTTCAAAGCATCAAGGTTTAAGAAACAGTGATCTATGAAGATACATGTTCTACTAAATATGTTGTTGGTGTCAATTATCTAAGTTATATTACTTGTTGGGTTCAATGACATTTTTCATTTTGCCAACGAGTCAAAATAACGACATTATACCATGGTTTTTTAATGAAAAGAAATGACAGTCTTGTTTTTTTGGATTTTTATAGTTTGTGATAGATTATAATTTCGTCTTTTCTACGTTATTGCAGTATTTTGAATTTATAATATTATATAATGTTTATTCGTTTGTTAGTTTTCTTATTATTTATGAGTTGTTTCTATTATTATCAAAATTTTAAGTAAAATATAGGAAAAATTTCTTATTGAATTTGTGGTTCCGAATATATTAAATTAAAATTCAAGCATTTTAATTTGAATCTAATCAAGCTTGAGATTGAAGTTCAGGTAGACATTGATGAGAGAAAAATTTGTCAAAAAATTGAGTTAATTGAGTTGAACTCTAGCTTTTCAAATATATTATCGAACTAAGTTCGAGCTTAAAATTTAAAACTTGGTCAAGCTGGAGGCGAGCTTGAATTTTGAATTTTAGGATTGAGCTCAATCTCTATACTATTTGGTTCAACTCGATTCAATTACACTCTTAATTGTTGATGTGGATGGCTTTCATTCTTTAAGTTTTTCTACCAATGAATTTTTATGGTCAAAATCCATTTTACTTTTGAGCCACAACTTATTAATGGTCAACAATCTCTCTTACTACATATAAAAAGTGATTGAATTTTTATTTGTCATAGCAATAGCTCATCAATTTTTTTTTATTCCATTCTTAAGAGAGTCATGAGAGATAATTTTTCACTTTATCCCTATTATTATAGGAAGATTTTGCACTATCATTTTACAGTGGAATTGTATTGCATTCATGCTATTTACTTCTCTTTAATTTTCAAATTGATTTGATCCCGTGCTTCCGTATAGCCTATATACCCTTAATGATTTTCATTAGATTGAAGCACCTTTTGCATTTATAGTGTCATTATTATTATAATATTGTTACTATGGTTGAGAGGCTCAAACTAGAGTGGTCATGTGTGTCTCACTTGAATCTCGTGTTATACGTGGGTTAAGAGTAGTAACATAGAGATGATACTTAGTAAGATAACTAAGAGAGAACACACTATTATAGTGGATTCCTCTACAGGCGTTTATTGGGTTTAAGCCTATAAAGAGCCTCTCTGAATGCATGAAGCCTTGTGACTTAACCAAAGAGTCAATCCATGTTCTTATTATTGGATTTAATGCACAGAAACCATTTTTGGCCCTCTATACTATTGATAATTAAATGACAATTTATTCAATTAATTATTATTATTTTAATAAATGAAATTTAACCTTATGGAAAAAAAAAAAAGAAAAATGAACTTAACTACATAGTCATATTTTCATGACATAATTTGTTTTCTAAAATACAAGTATAATACATGCTGTTTCTTAAAGAATTGACTTAAAAGTAGGGTAGAGGATAGTAATTCTTATTTTGTTTATATCTTATTTCATTTTACCAACCAATCAAATTGTAAATAATAACTTCTAAATGTAAAATATGAATTAAAAATAGTATTGTAAATGAGCCGAGTCGAGTTAAGCCGAGTTTCTAAGACTCAGGCTCAACTCATTCAAAAATTATAAAGATCGAACTCGAGCTCGAGCCCGAGCCCGAGCCCGAGCCCAAGCCTAGCTTTTTATCGAGCCTGCAATTAAAGCTCGAGCTTGGTTTGTTTATTCAACTCATTTAAATAAATAAGTTTTGTTTTAAGTTTAAACTCAATTCATTTACTAATTAAGCTTGAGCCAAAGCAAGTCGATTTCGAGCATAAGTATACAAAATGAAGAATAGATAAATGAATAGTCTAACAAATATTGAATAAAGATTAAATTATATATCATATATTATTCTATATCATATCAAATCTTTATATATATTACATAGATATTAGTCCTTGGATTTTAATATTGTATAATATATAATATATGTAATATACATAACCTATAAGCTCACTTACGAATTTAAACAAATTAGCTCATGAATCTAAACAAATTAGTTCGTGTGCTTTAGGAAATAAGCTCATAAACTTAAATTAGGACTCAGCTTCACTCGTCTAGTTAAGAGTTTTATCTTAAATTCAAGATTAATTTATTTACTAATTGAACCGAATTTAAAAAGAGTTGAGCTCAAGCAACTTAGAAGGAACTCAACTAATTTACTATTATGATTAGAAATATACGAAATCCAAAAATTAAGTGGATCGATGATGAATTAAAAATCAAAGTCCCACGCGCAAAATCCGTCCCTGTCTTTTCTGCATATATTTTTACTGAAGCAGATGTTTTACATTCGTCAGCACTATTAATTATCACCGGCTAAAACCAAGTGAAAGCAACCGAAACCTTGCTTATATTGACAAGGAATCGTGTATGAATACGAGGACGAAGGGAGAGCACACAAATGAGAACATATAAGCATTTGTCAAGTACTTCGCATTTTGAGGAAAGTACCATATATAATATAGATATGACCCCACCTTTCCGCTTGCAAATTCCATCGACATTCCTAGATACTTTGGAGGCATAGAAATTTTCTTCTTTCATTTGCAACATCCCCATTATGGTTGACTTAAAAAAGTAGCGGCTAGTCGTGCTAACCAAGTGAGACCAGCCGCGTCTGGTACGTTGGATCACCTTAATCCAAAGGGTTTATAATGAGAAAAGACGGAAGAAAATCATACAAAATTTGATGTGATTTATTCGAGGATGGATCTAGGCAGTCACCGAAAGGACCTTATTCATTTAAGCTCGAAAAACAATTAATTAGGAGAAAAAAGCAAATATTATAGGTATATTTTAATGTAATTCTAAATCCTGCTTTTATTGTTATATGGTTCCTAATAAATTTAGATGGGTGAAGAAAAATCATAAAAGATAAAATGAAATTTACCATCATAATATGGGAGGATTAAACCCTTACACTAATTCGTAGAAATAATATAAGTATTTTCTGTCTTTTTTAAAGTAAGATGTGTTATAATGTAAACTTTTTTTAAAAAAAAAGCTTTATTTATGAACTATTCAGGAATAATCATAAATGAAAAATGTCTCTAAAAAACTTTCCTCATAAGATAAGATAGTGGACAGAACAAGAAAAAACAAGATCGGTCAACCACTCAAAAGGTTAGGTCAAATGTCACCACGGCTCAGTAAATGACCGCCCTTCAACTCAGCCGGTTGGGGTCTTCTCCTAAGACCGGGCGGTCAACCATCATGCATCCATCTTGGCTGTCTAAGGCTGAAGATGACTCTAAGCTTCTTCACGAAATTTACATATCTCCTGTAAACTAAGTATTTTTGAAAACATATAAAGCCAACGTGTTTTGCGATTTTCGATCGATAGCAAGTCTCGTACAAGAATCGTGAAGGAATTATAACCCACTGAAAAAACTTGTAGTTGGTGCTACGTTTCCAAGAGTAGACATAAATGTCAATAATTAATCATTCATAGCCATAATAATAAATTTTCATATTTAGGCTATGTTTGACTAACTCTATGCTTAACAGGACAGATACAAAATCACACTATTGGCTGGAATTATGTATATAAAAAAAAAATTCCTTTTTTTATTGCAATTATATTACATCTTATAGTTTTTGGTTAATGATTACAATTGCTACATTTTCTAAAAATTTATAGGACAAAGAATTTTTTTTTTTTTAAGAAAATCATTCTTGTATATATATTGAAATTTAACTATCAATTTATATAAAAAAAATTAATACATAAAACTTGTATAAGTTTTATTTTCAACAAAAATAGATCATAAAAGATATTTGAATAGGAAATTGCTAGTAGAGTAAAAAGAAGAAATTGACATCAATATGATGGTTTTACGATATCATTTTATAAGAACATAAAAGTTTGTTTTATTAGCAATACTAAAAAAAAAATCATTTTGTAAATGAGTTATTAGATAATCAATTGTTCAATAAACCATATTCATATCTGTCACATTAAACATAAAAGAAAGGTATTACTAAACTAGGTCATATGATTTGTAATATTAATAACTAATGCGATAAAATTAGAAAAATTGAAATATGGGTAATGTAATTGTTAGTTATGGTGTACTACTATAAAAGAATAATAATTTAAGAGGATTCATGTAGTTAAATATGATTTTATAATAAATGAATTTAATATTTTAGTTATTTTATAAAAAAATAGAGGGAAAAAAAATCAAAAGGAGAATACCATTCAAGTATTAATGCATCTTAAAAAAGTAAAATAACGCTCGTGGAATTTGAACCCATAATCTCGTGTATGGTGATTGATCAGCTAATCACTTAACTATACTTGATAATGTATCATATTTTACTCTATATTGAATTAATTTTAAGCTTTACTTAAATTCGATTCAATGACAATCAAGTCTAACTTAAGCTTGAATTCAATATATTTGAATAGCAAATTGAACCGATCTCTTGCTTTATAATACTAAGTTTGTTAAATTTATGAGCTTAATCGAACTCATTATAATTTTTAACTTTTTTTAAATATAAATGAATTTGAACTAGGTTGGTTAGGGAAATTTTATTTAAAATTTCAAGTTTAATCAATTAATCGAGCCTAACTTAAACTTATCAAATATATTTTCGAGATAAGTTGAAGTTGAAAATTTAAAACTTAATCGAACTTGAGTTAGACTCGAGTTTTAACTTTTAAATTTGAGCTTAATCTTAAACTCAATACTATATTACTTCAATTTAACTCGATTTTGTTGCATTCCTTTGTTGTATCAGTTTTCTCTATTAGTGATGTAATAGATAGTTTGCAAATAAAAAAGAAAAGAAAAAGGCCAAATCTAATAGGAATTAGCTTTGAGCATTGAATATAATATCGTGATAATCTCTCTCTCTCTCTCTCTTTTTCCGGTGAATTTCATGATAATCTTTTAATCCTCTAAATTTCTATTTAAATTTTGGGCCGTTGTCAATGTGTTTTCCATATTTTGTCCGATAAGCATGAACGTTTATCGACTGTGAATAATTTAACGGCCCAAAACATAGTATATGGGTGCAAAACATACCAAGAACGACGAAAGCTGATCTCCATTTGTGTACCAACTTCAACAGATTTATATTAATTATTCAATTTAACGAGCAATTGAATTTATCTATTTACTAATCATTTTTTTTTTGAAGTTATATGTTTTGAGCTGTTAAAATAAATTATTAGTTATGCACTCCAGGGATTTATTTAATTAATTATTTATTTAATTTTTCGGTCGGGGTATGGTTGGTCAAAGATGGAAGACGCAGATGGCCAATTTGGAGCATCTTCTTCAGTGGATGGAATATTTTAAATCCCCATCTATCTATCTGTATGTGANAGGTCCTTTTTAATCAATTATTTAGTGTTATTTATAAAACTTGTGAATTATATTTTTATATATTAAATTTTGATTAATATTTATATATCACTCGTTAATTCACATGCTATATTAATAACACTAATTCCTTGATTGGAAAGGACCTTGCTGAAAACTAAGCCCCGAGCGCGAATTATTAAATATACCTCTTAATAGATTAGTCCGTAAGATAAAAAAGAAAAAAATTGACAAGTTATCCCCCTGTACCTTTTCAAAGCCATATGATGAATGTTAGTAATCTTAAATGCATCAAAGAAATTACATGACAATCCCGGGGATTCTACGGCTAAGCTAAACATACATCATCGATATCTATATTACCAAGTTAAAACATCTCCTTTGTCTCCACATTTTTTTATAGTATATGTTAAAGTTCTGCTGACTTAAAATAGTGTTATAATTTTAATGCTTAATTTTCTTTAGTCTAGTTTTGAATATGGAAAATACTATTTTATTTTGGGCACATGTATTGCCGTTGCAATGCGTGTTATCCTTCTCTCTCTATACATATTGGCTGATAGCTATCTCTCGAAAATATTTTATAATTATAATTTTATAAAAAATAATACTTGACGCCGGCATATTGACTTTTTATTCGATAATATGAATACAGTAATTAAAGTTGCTGCATCTAGCGGATGAAGTTGAATGTACGCTCTATAAGACTAGCTTCCGCTGTTTCTTTTGACATCATGTGACGATTTAATTATGTAGATTTGGTGTTTGTGTCAACCGTTTGGTGATTTGAAATGATCAGATAAGTTGGTGGAAATTTGGCTTTATCTATTGTAAGTAGTTATAAAGTTGTATTAATTTATTTGTCCTCATCAAAATTATGCGAACCAAGATTATAAATGACTTTTAGGTTATGTGACTCTCCAAGTTAATTAAAAGTTTGTTATGTTTTATTTAGGGGTAAATATACTAGATTCCTCTATATTCAGATCAAAATCCAATCAAATTCATTATAAATTTGCTATTTAAGTTCTCCAAATTTGAACCAAGATAGGTTTCCCCGTCATAATTTTCTTTCACTACGTATTTAAAAAAAAAAAAAAAACCGAATTGACATGGAAGGATGACATGATAGAAAAATTAATTGCAAGCTTTTCTTTTTCCCTAATAACCATATAATTTACACAGACAGAAAGAGAGAAACCGGCTCTATTTTATTCTTAGGAGAGAATGATGCTTATGATTGAGCTACAAAATTTTTGCAATCACAAGTCGTTTGGAAGTTCAATTTTTGACTAATAACAGCACATTTTTATCGTGACATAGAGACAGCTTAAATTACTCATTTAAAATTTGAAATTATGATTGAATATTAATAAATATATAAAAGATTTCTAGTGTTTGTTTTCCATTTTTACAAATATACACATATGTTGAATTGAATCCGCATTCTCTTTAGACGAATGCAGATATCATTCAAATATAACATCCGAACTTACTTGGTGAACTATGCTTGCACAACCTTTATTGAAATTGGTCGCATAACTATTAGGTTCAAAAGATTAAACTTATGGATTAGGATCCTCGTTTTAGGGGTATCTGTGGTTTGGTTCGGTTCAAGGATCGAACTAAACCAAATAACATTTGAAACGAATGGATTGAATCAAATTACATCTGAAACAATTGATTCAAACCCTTAATTAATTGAACCACTTCAAATTTAATTCAATTCAATTTGGTTTGGTCTCAACCACTTTTAAAAAACATCTTATTCTAGTTAATAAGTTAATAGTTGTCCAACTTTACAACCAAAACATAAATGTTTAAATTAAGGAACATTGTACAAAAATTAAAGTCATATAATGTTATATTACAAAGATATTGCATATTGCATGATTGTAACACACGAGTTTGGTTGAGAATTAAGAGAACGATGGTAAATAAAAATGAGTAGATTGTGGAGACTAGGAGTGAGAAGAGAGACAACAAACAAAGAAAAGGTAAAAAGGATTATACTAAAAAAAAATCGCTTAAAAGAACCGTATTTTGTAATAGCATCGAAAAACATATTGTCCTTCGATTATTCTGTTGGTGAATCTCTATACATCCGCATGTGGAGTGATTAAAGTATTCACATGGGCAATGGTCCATGACAACTGTGGATATCCACCAAATTCGAATCTACTATTTTGCTTCAACAGAATCAGCGCAGACAAATTTATTCATGTCAACGTAACATGTTCAATATATCCGTTGCCATGTGCCTCACATATTATATTAGCAAACAAATACTCTCGATACCTACACAAAAGTTAAATATGGCACTATGACCAAACATAAAACATAGAAAGAAAAATATAGAACAATAGGTATGTGTAAAAATAGTTAAAATAGGTAATAGTATATGGTGATATTCTAATAAAAAAAAAACATTAGTAGACACTCCCGGGACACGTATGTAAAAATTAGATATAGCATTATATAATCAAATATAAACTATAAAATAATTACTGAATTAAAGAAAAGTATATTATTATGATCATGAAACCTAGCATAGTGGAAAGTAGAATATATGGATGTTGT
Organism: Lumnitzera littorea; assembly: GCA_024138015.1. NCBI lineage: Eukaryota > Viridiplantae > Streptophyta > Magnoliopsida > Myrtales > Combretaceae > Lumnitzera > Lumnitzera littorea. Next base: position 89,725,031 of record JAMXBB010000010.1, read on the forward strand.
AGGGACTTGTACAGAATAGACAGGGGAGAGAAAGAAGGTAGTGCAAAAAAAAAAGTATGATCGATAAATTTGCTTAGGTAGTTAATCAAATTAGTTCCTAAAATTAGTAAAAAAATTAATATAAGAAAATACAACAAAACTATATGTGAGAGATATGGAGTCTAATACTCCACTATTCACTTAATATATTATTAAAGTATTCTCTTAAAATATAATTATCCTATTTGCCCGTATAAAAACTTGCAAGAGGAGAAATTTCAATTTGAAGATTGAAGTTTCTAATTTTTGTATTTTGTTAATTTTAATTATAAACTTTTAATTATTCACTTAAGGCTTTATGGTTAGAGCTTAAAATAAGCTCCTTAACCATCAGATAATTTTCCCTTGTTTTGAAAGCTTGCATCATTGAATAAAATTCTTTGTTATAGGTACTCCACTTCCTTCTATCCTTACTCAACCTTTCACTAAAAAATACTATCGATCTCTTCTCTTGAGATAAAACAACTTCTATTCCAACTCTATTTGCATCATAATCAACTTCAAATAACTTGTTGAAATATAGTACAGTCAAAACGGAAGCAGTGTATAATTTCTTTTTCAAAATCATAAAGCTTCTCCCTAATCAAACTTTCCTTTTTTAAGCACTCTATCATAAACTTAGCAATGGTACGTTTTTAATGAAGCGCCAATAAAATGTAGACAATTTGTGAAAGCTACATAATTTATAAACTTTGTTTAGTATAGTTCAATTTTACTTGCATTGACTTTAAAATCATCAATGACATAAAAAATCTCGATTTTCCATGAAACTGCACTATTTAAGATTGCTATACAATTTATTCTCTTTTAAAACTATTAAAATTTACATTAAATACTCTAAATATTCTTCTTTAATGCAGCAATAAATCAATTATCAAAATACATGACTACAAATTTGCTAACGAAAGGTTTTAGTACTTGATTCATCAATCCCATAAAGATACTAATACCATTGCATTGGATAGCCTAAACGATATACCACTCAAATAACTCTTCTTTAGTCTTAAATGCTATCCTATATTCATCTTTTAGTTGAATTCGAATTTGATGGTATCTATTTTTCAAATTAATCTTTGAAAACCATCTAACCCTATGTAATATGTTTGACATGTCATTTAATGCTGGAATTTGCAATCTATACCTTATATCAGTTTTATTGATTACCTTGCTATCAATACATATTCTCCAACTTCTATCTTTCTTAAGAGTTAACAATTCAATGAATGAATTGTATAAGGACTCATGCTCTCTTGTACAAGTCCCTTTCGAAATAACTCTTCTACTTTGTCTTTTGAAATCTCACTTTTTGCTAGCTTCATCCAATAATGAGGTAAGTTTGGCAAAGTTGCCTTAGAAATGGGATCAAGATGATGTTGTATGTCTCTTATAGGTGGTAACCCATTAGGAATCTCCTCTAGCATTAAGTCTCTAAATTCTTGTAGTAAAGGTTGTACTGATTTAGGTGCTCCTTTACTCATAATTCATCTTTATTCATCATCACATGCTTAAATATTAACATGTGAACTCTTGTTATATGTTTGATTTCAAAATCAAACCCATGAACAATAGATAAGGAAATACTCTTATCTAGTGGTTCTAACTTAACCATTAACAATAGACAAGGAAATACTCCTTTACTCATAATTCAGCTTCATTCATCATCACATGCATGAATATTAACACGTGAACTTCTCTTATCTCTTTGATTTCAAAATCAAACCCATGAACAATAAATAAGGAAATACTCTTATCTAATGGTTCTAACTTAACCTTTAAAGGTAGTAAAGGATAGTTCATACCAATTTCCACTAATTTATGATCATATTGCCATAGTTTATCAAACAATAAATGACAAACATCTAGATTAGCTATACCACAGCAAACTTCATCATAATACTTACTAAAAGAAGATAATACTTTACATCGTTGTGCAGCTTTTACCATTCCTACTGTAGCTTTAATCCATCCTAATATGTAAGAATTAGAGAATGTCTTTATAGGTAGCTTTGACATCTTCACTACGTCTCTCTCAATTGGATTAAGTTAAGATGGATAAACCAGATGAGTTGTTAATAGGAGTCACTAGATCAACTTTTGGTGATTGATGGTCTAATTTAAGCTCCATATGTATATTAATAGGCTATGAGCTTAGGCTTTAGGTTAACCAAGCCAAACTCCTTCTACAAGCTAAGTCCTTTTGTATTAAAGAAGTCTACAAACTTATTTAAGCCTTCTCAAGGCTTGTGAATGCAAAATTCAACTTAAATAGACTTATAGAGACCTTTTCGACTTTAATTTTTAAGTGTGAGACAACCAAGCAAAGCCAATAAGGAAAAACCCATTTAGCAATCTCTATTCTGAGTCTAGATCAAGTTAAATCTCTTTAAAACATCTCTAATTAGACTTGGTCTCTTAGACATTGTCATTAGCCCATTAAACATAATTTGTGTCCTTGAATTAAGTTAATGGCCCAATTAGAGAGATGGCCCTAGATATATAGTTTCTTTTATCTGCTAGTGTTATTTAAATGTTTATTTGCTTAAATCTTAATTATTCAATAACGAAACATGTAGGTTTCATTATACCAATTGTATGCTTCATCAAAGATGAGAAAAAAGAATAACAAGATAATATTAAAATCATTACCTAAATATTTTAGCTTCCCACCTAATATTAACATGCATTCTTCAAGCACAAAATTGGAAAAGCACCCGAAGTTAAAGTAGTGCTTTTTTTATGTTACTCCATTATTAAAAGGGTAAATTGCAAGAAACCTCATTATATTTGGTCAGTATGCACTTAGTCTCCAATTTTTAAAATTAAGATTTTAGATTCCCAATTTTCAAGGAAGTGCTTTTAGAACATCATAAGACCACTTTACTACTAAAAAACTATTGAAAATTTGATTTTATGTAATTTTTTTTAATTTTAATATATTTTTAATTATTTATCCAAAGGAAAATAGTAAATTAAAGTTCAAAGCATATTTTAAAAGATTTGACATCTACACCTTTCATTCAATGATAAAAAAGCGAAACATATTTCAAGCAAACGTAAGATGATGGATTTATCATTTACTCTCAATAAAATCCCTCTTCAATTCCAACATTCTTCCACATTTTTTTCCTTTCAAGATAGTGCGGATCACATAAGAGGGAAGAGAACAATCCTAGGTCGAAATCGCACCTTGTTTTTTATTATTTGCTGGAGTCTATATATGAGCAAACACAATTATTTCGATGGTCTGATAAGAGCAATGTGCAATAGACTCGACAAGATTCATATTTGACTTTCATTACTCATTGGAAATTTCCTTAAGCAGGATAATTAGGAGGCCAGATGAAGCAGGTGCATTTTTTTGTTTTATACAATTTATGAAAAAGTAAAAATATAAACCGTTTTTATATTGGACATCTTAACAAAATTACCTGATCTCCATTGATATTTTTTATCTAGAATAGCGATTATTAAATTTATTATATAAGTCTTTCTTCCTTTTTTTTTTCTCCCTAAATTGGGGTATGTAGTTAATCGTCCAGTTTTTTGCTAAATGGTTTTGTATCGTTATTAGACTAAAACCAAGAACGATTACCGTTATTTCTTTTCATATTTTTAGGCGAACTTAATGTCAATCATTATTCACACGAACACCAAAAAGAAAAGAGATAAAAATAACGAACGTGCAAGCCCATAAGGATGAGTGGGTATCGAGTAGGTTAGACATGGACTCTAGCCCGTATCCTATCCGAAGGTATTTATTCTTGTTTCCTATTTTTCTTTTGCTTTTTTTTTTTTTTTTGAAAATTGGAACCCAGGTAGGTGATACCATAATAGAACCTCTATCCTATAAAACTTATAAGTTACAAAGTATCTTACAGGACCCATAAATTTTTTTAATCTTTTCACAAATTTGAACTTCACACTAACGTTTTTAATAGCATACTTAGCTACATTTTTCTTTTCTATTCTAAATAATTGCTTTTCATACTAAATTGATAGTTTTAAGTGTGTATTTGTAAATATTCTGGTTTATTTTACAATATTGCTATTAGGGATGAAAAAGTTCAAGGTAAGTAAAGTACAAGAAATAATTTCTTACCTTATAAATATAAATTCTCAAACTTTTGGGATAGGAACTTACCCTATGGCACTCTTGAATCATTCAAGATATAGGATACTTATGGAACCTATAACTTTTTTTTTTCCCCTAATCCTCCTATAAATTTCAACTTTATAAGTTTTTTATTTAGCAAATTCTAGTTATAATTTTTCTTTTTCATGCCAAAAGGTTACTTTTCAAACATTAAATGAACCTAATGTTAAATGGTACCCTTTATTAGCAAATTAATTAAATGACAAATGCATGAGGGTACATGCAAAAAAGAAAAAAAAATGAATTCTTTAAAACTAACAACCAATAATACCACATGAAGTATAAAGTCACCATTTTTAAGTTGAACTATTAGTTTTAGGTTTAGGGTACAAATTAAGCTTGATTCAATTCATTTTAATGTAAATACAATATCATTTTTGTACTTTTAATAATATAAGTTTTCTTCTTTTTCAATCATTAATGTATATGATGTTATGTTATAAATTCTACAAGATAAGTACAGTCAGGTACCTTATATACTATAACTTTATACTTTATGTTGTAGGTTCAAGTACAGATTTTTTGGTAGGTATTCAGTGTAAAGACCTTATATTCGTACCTTACCCACAATAGGTTTTGGGAAATTATATCTTTATACTTTATGGTGCAAGTTTAATTACAGATTCCAAGATAGCTATTGGGCATAAAAATCTTATATCCATACCTTACCTATAATAGGTTATGAGAAATCACTATTCGAAACTTACTTGGTTGAGTAGAGTATACGTGAGTACCTTATATAATAGAGTTATACGCTCATTCTTAATTGCTACTATATTGTCATAATTTAAAATTAGTTTCTTTTCCATGTGATAAATTTAGATAATTACAAAAGTTAACTTCTAATCTTATCTCATCTTTTCTTCCTTCCTTTCTTTTCGTTTTTTTTTTTCCTTTTCCCCTTTCCTTTTCTTGTTCGGTTGCCAAGTTTATTTCTAGAATACACTTTACATTTCTTCCCTTTTCAAACTCAAAATTGAAAACAAAATCAAGCCTTCTTCTTCTTTTGAACCAACCATTTCTTCTCTCCCTTTAGACCTTCCCATTTCCTTGTTTTTTCCCTTTTATTTCATCAACTATACAACATACTCCATCATCACTTTATTATTAGCTTCAAGAGGGTATTAGGGAGCCACATCTTCAAAAAATTTTAGGACAAAGGGTAATCAAATTAACATATCATGTTGTATTTAATTTCTTTTGTAATATAAGTTTGTATGTACTCTTTAGTATGCATATGTATTTTATAGTATTTTAGATATTATGAGTTATATGTATAAGGGTTAGGTGTATTTTAATATATTTTGAAATAAAACTATATATCCATTTAATTAAATTATATGGATAATTCTTCTTCATGTTCATGTATTTATGTATATATATACTTGAATATATTGGACTATATGTACATATATATTATGTTCATTTAGTTATGTATATACATATATATGGGCTACATATATAGTACATGTACATACATATATAAATATTAGTAAATTAAGGGTATATGCATGCACCCATATGTATGAATATATATATATATATATATACACTCTCTTTATCTAATATTTAAATAAGTATATATATATAGTATAATACAAGTAAAAGTACATATACATACCTGAAGATACAAGTACATGCATGATAATACCTTAATTCCTTAAAATAAGATAATAAGTATATATATATGTACACATGTGGAACATGATCCTTAAAGGAGGATTAGCAACTAAATTTCAATATCTAATAAATAATAATATATATGTATATATTAATATTACAAATTGCAAAAATGTAAAAATTAAAAGAATTAAAAAAAATTGTGATATAGACTAATAGGAAGCTGCTACGTCAGCTTCTTCTATAATTTTCTAATCAAAAGCACAAATTTCAAAAATAATAAGAAAATAATAATAATTAATTAATTAGAAAATTACAATTATAACAAAAAGTAATATATTTAGTACTTTGAGCTTAAAAATAGTAAAATAAAGAAATTGATACAAAGAAGAACCCAAAAATAAAATATTCTAAAAATATAAAATTTAGAAATTAATTAAATCACAAATTAATAAAAAAAGCTTAAAATAATAATTAAAAACATTTGGGCCAAAATAACAAAATTCGTAACCTTTGAGGCCCATAATGAAAAATGCAAGTTTCAACATTCAAAATAGGCCCCGTTACGTAAAAATATATCCAAAAATGATAAAAATTGACTATAAATTCATCAAAGTCAAAATTAAAATAAAAAAGTTACATATGATTTAATATGTAAGGGGAAATGGGAATCATAAAATAGATAGTTAAATAATTAAGCTGTTTAGTATTATATCTAGATACTCACTAGATTTTTATTATTTTATCTATCAAGAGACACTTATTAGAAAGGTGAGCTACCCATTAATTGTTATGATTTATAACAGCTCCGATCATATGAGCCTGATGATTTTATATTATATATTATCTTATAGCATATCAAATATTTATATATATTATATAGATATTAATCCTTGGATTTTAATATTAGTTTTGTTAACAAAACTAGATGGTTTTTGGTCTCTCACTAATTAGGTGGGACTAGTAGTCTTAGTGAGTTAGTTAACTTGATCAAGCACAGTTGGTTCTTTGCATAGTGGTTTTGAGCAAGTCGTCAAGGAGCGAGATAATGTTCCTTTCCTTAAGGTGTCGGGATTGATCTTTGGTTAGCTGCAATCCATATTTTGGCTTCTTTTCTTTTTAATGATGGAGCTTATTTGACAAAGAAATTATTTGATAGAATTAATACTAGTTTTGTTTACTAAAACATTGTTACTTTCCATGTAGTTAACTCTTCTTCTTTCTAATCCACTTCTCTAAAGCCCTAAGTTTATTTGTAAAATATATTTATTGATAAATTGCACCAACACTCCCTAAAAAGTATGTATGCTACAAAAAGATCTTGAATTTTTAAAATAGGGTGGTAACACCACTTGAGAATATTGATATTGAAAAATTTCTTCTCTAATGCAAAATCATGTGAACTTTTACATGATTATATAAATTGCAAAATATAGCCTATGCTTTGACACTTTTATAATCAGTTGATTTGTGTTTTTACTTTTAACAAATACATGACCTATGTTCTTCTCTATTACTCAATGTCAAGTGCTCTATGACGATCCCATGCACATATGTGATAGAAAAAATCTTAATCATGCATGTGCTCTAACAAAACCCCCAATCAAACACTATGAATTACTCTCTTCATTTCTAAACACTTAACAAAGAAGACCGAAAGAGAGAGAAAAAAAAAAATAATTAAAGAGAGATTTAGAGTGCGTGGATTGAGGATTTGGCGAGCCTCTTTGATTTTGGGGTTCTCTTTTTTAGGAACATATATGTGTCATGTGCAAATTTAATAAAGCAATTAAGATCATAATATTTTTTAGAATAGAATAGATAGAGAATAGAAAATTCACAGACTCATGTAATTTTTATTACAAGAGATAATTATTGTATCCTCATTAATTATAGTTTTAAATTGGAAATATAACTAAAATATTAGTTTCCTCCTATTTGGTCACTAATTGCAATATTAATGAGGATGTAATGGTCCTACCATTTGAAATTTTTATTCCCTTTATGGAGGAAATAAAAAATTCTGTCTCTTTTTAGGTAACAATTAATTTCGTGTAGAGCAAGAATAGAAAAGTCTATGAAATTATTTTTTTGCCTATTTTTCAAATAAACAAGATAATTTATAGTTGTGAGGAAATAGTATCCTCTTCCATTTCTATTGCTTCCAAGTATACAGGCTGTTAAGAATTTTATGACCACGAACACACGTCTTCAGTTTGTTAAAGAAAATGTACAAATTAGTTGATTGGGAAAATGCCAAAAGACAAGTCATTATATTCTATAGTTTCTTGCTTATTGTTTAAACATATTGATCATTTAGTATGAGATTATTTTTGGCTTAGTTAACGTTTCGAACGAATCAAATATCCCAATCTTTTTTGTATTCGTTGGTCAAAATCATGTAGTGAACTTCATAAAATAATTTAATTAGCATACTAATACAAATAATTGACTGTTTATGTGTTCCAAAAAGAACTCTAGTAACATTTTTTAAAAGAGTATTGATGTGGTATTTTAGAAATTCGAGAATTTTCCATAATATTATATAACTTTTGAGGAAGGAACGCTGTAATTTATGTCAAATTTATCAATATATTTGAAACTTCTAACAATGAAGCTTTTGATGTTGTGATTCTTTTTTTGTTAGCAGCCAATGAAATTCATTAGTTCAAATTAATTATTTCTGAAGTTGTTTCATAATTTGAAAAACAAATTAAGCTTAGTTCTCTTGGAGATGTAAATGTTAAAATATACAAATTATTATTGAAATAAATATACTAAATACAAAACATATGAACCATATTTCCATAAACTTCCGGAAAAAGAGACTAAGCAATTAAAAATCATCTATTGAAATTGGAGAAAAAAATATACATTTAGTTCAACATTTACATGTTTTTTGTTTGAGCTTTCAACTCTTTTTTTTTTTTCCCCCCTTCTATTGGGTTCTCAATGTTTATAATCCTTTACAAATGTAGGAATTTTGTCAATTTCATCAAAATTTGTATCCATCCATATTATGTATCAGCTTCTAAATGTCTACAGTAATTAATTAAATAAGAGAATAATACTAAACGTAGTTAACTACATAATATAATTGAAAAATAATGTTAATTATATTCAATTACAAAATATAATAAAAATGATAAAACTGCAAAAAATAAAAAATATGAAAAAGTTTATAAAAAATTAGGCAATCCGTAGCCACTTTTATCAACTATCTGAAAGTCAATCAGAAGTTGATTCATATGAAAAATGAATAAAAAATATAATGAAATTAATATGAATCTTATTTTTGTCAAAATTAAGAACTCAAATAGATGAAAAAGAGAAGTTAATGACTTAAATAGAAAAATAAATAAATGTTGATGATTAAATGTCTACGTTTCTAAAAGGATGCATCCTTATAGACTATTGATATAACATAACAAATTAATAATAAAGTCACCATAAGTTTACTGAGTCGAGATTGCCACCACAATTGTTTTCGACAGATTAGTTTTATACCAATAGCCTATTGGGACAGAATTTGAACGTACTGAGACAAGTTAATTCCATCCTATAAACCCAATCTCCACTAGTAAATATGGCATGCCCTACGTACATGTTTTTTCTCTTTTCTTTTTTTCTTTTTTTTTTTTTCCTTTTACTTTTTTCTCGGGTGTAAAAATAAAATCTTATGGTTGCCGGCTGGATATAGAGACACTGTGAAATTTGTACCCTGGTTTTGAGATTACTCCAAAGTCCAGCTAAGTATTAGCGTGAAAATCCGCATAGTAATATCCCATATCCATCAAAATAATAAATCAAAATTAAGAAAAGAAAAATGTTGTTGGCTTGGCTCTGTGAATGCTCTGATATAAGTTTTAGATACAACTTCGATAAATTCACTTATGAAAGAAACAAGAGCTCTTACCGTAACTAAATACCTAATAAGGATTGGGCCCGTTTTTTAAGCTATATTCAATAAAAATATTCGTAGTAAACAAATAGAATTTGAAAAAAAAAAAATGAAAAATCAAGTATATTATTGCATTGTTTTTTCCTTAATTTTTTCCACTTAAAAAGTCAAACAAAAACCTCTTCCTGAAAATACTTTTTTTTTTTTTTCTTTTTTCTGTCGCTTTTACTTGAATGTTGACTACTAGTCCGTGAACCCCGTTATATAAAGGGGCCGGCTCTTGGGCAGGTTTCATATGACTTGGTTTGGTGTAAATTACCACATTCACTAAGTGGGTGTAATCACTCTTTCGTTCTTCTCCTTCTCTTCCCTAAATTATTATTACAAGTTCAAGAAGCTCGTCGCCATAACCATGGGAACTCAAGCTCCAGCAGATTACAATTACCATGATAACGACAGCAAACACAACGTTAGTCTCTCTCTCTCTCTATATATATATTTGTGTGTCATATGCTATAAAACCTGTCTGAATTAACAAAATTCTTTAATTATATTGTATTTTGGTAACTGGACAAGGGCAGTACCCTGGGAGTTGTTGGTGCTTTGTTGATGATCACAGATAAAGCGTAGTCAGATGCTGTTGATGACTTTTTAATTCATTTTTCATACATAGCAGCATACGATTGCATGAATATACGATCGAGATTCATTGTTAGCTAATGAACGAAGGAAATGTTGAATTTTGATGGATTCTCGCTTCTCCAAATAAAACAAACTCAATTTAATTGCATATTTTGCTTGATTGATTTGATCGTACAGAGAGTCATGATTCTTCAACCGACTCTCGAAATTCAGATGCGTAGCCTTGGAATGAATAACGTGTAGCTTTTATTGTCATAAAGCTTCTCAATAACTGTTTTCATTTCCTTTTATTTTTCTTCAATTTTTAACTCATACACAAGCATATATCCGGACAGCTTTAGTAATAATCATTTACAATTACAATTATGCCAGAATTCAGTACGTTTTATATGTTTATGCTAAAATTCATAAGTTCTGAAGCAGAAGTCAACTTTTTTTATGTAACTAGAAAATTCAGTGCGTTTTTTGTGAGTCATAACAGAAAAAAAATATATATATATATATATGTCACACAAAGTATAAAAAAAATTCTAATAAAAGGAACTAGAATTTGTAATATCACTTATTTACATTATAGAATACATAATTTAATTTTAAGTAGAATTGCCTGCTTCAGTTCTGGTCTACAATGCTTCAGTATATTCATCCTTATATTTTAATTAATCGAAATTACTACAGCATGAATCCTATAACCGTAATTAGTATCTGTTTTGCAAAGAGGGCTTTCCCAATTTTTTTTTTATATTTATCATAGTTAAAAATTTATAATATTAATTATTATTGTAATGTGTAATAATAATCTTAAGAGTTCGCAAACGTAGTGCTTTGAGCATTAAGTGTGGTTCAATTGAAAGATGACGCCGGCAATTGGCCTTCAAAAATATAATTAACAGTTACGGAAAACACAAAATTAAAAAAAAAAAAGATAAAAATAATCTTCTACTTAAATTACATATTATGATTATATGATATATAAATACTAATAAAATTTGATATATATATAAAAAGTATAAAACCTATTAACTCTATTATTATGTGTGTAATAATTTTATTAGTATGAATTTTTCTTTCATATAATCAAGTTAAAAAAAAAAAATCTGTCAAATTAAGTACATGTTCAACGGTCCTTTCCAATAGATAATTTCCAATATGTTTGAATACTTTCAGTCAATTATTGCTAGATCTCCAATATCAAAGCTCGGGAACAGTGACGATTTTGTCCTATTGACAAAGAGACATGGCCATCATTGTCCTGTTCCTTTTTTTTTTTTTTTTTATTGGAAAATACGAACATTTGTGTTGTTCTTCCTTCCTAGATGCCATATTTTGTGCCAGTAAATTTGGTTTTGGATTATTTTACAAGGTTTTCTTGCAACTTACAATCAATCCATGTGCCCGACTAAGTTTTCACGAATTTTCTAATGACTATTCATTAAGTATACCCATGTAAATTGAATTGCCAGCTAATCTTCGAGGTTATTGACAGTTTTCGAATTATATACAAAGAGCGTATCCATATCGTGGAAAATGATTTTCGAACTTTTTTTCACATTGCTTATATTCAAAACTTGATTACAGTATTCCTCAAGTGTTTGCATGACTAGCACTTTTTAACAGTAAGAAACGGTGGAAATAACGACCATGTTTGGCCACTTTGTAGTATTAGTTAATAAACACATATCATGTTCATAAACAAAATAATAAAAAATGTTTCTTTAGAAATGGAAATAATTTTTCCCATTATCTATTGATATTAATCATATTATCTGTAATAATTAATCAGTATCATTGGTTGTAATTTTTGACCTCTACAGTAATTATCTCTAAAAGCTATTAGTAATTGCAATCTTTTAAGATTATTGTTGGTAAAATTTGAAGATTTTAAAATTTTAATTATAACAAATATCCAAATATTTTTAATAATGTAAAGTATATGCAAAATTGCAAACTCTTATCGATATGGTCCCCATCCCGTAATAAGGTTAATAAGCACAAAAGTTTACAATAGATGATAGACAACGAAAATGACAAAAAAAAAAAAAGTAAAACCCAACGATATGGATTTTTTTATCATTTCATCCTTATCTTTTATTTTTTATGGAATCAGTTTTTTTCGTACTTCTCATTTTTAATTTATATTCTTTTAAATATGAACAATTAAATAAATTGTAAATTCAATCGTTTAGATTTTCAAAATTAAAAATAAATGTTGGGATGAAAGACAACAATAATCCCATCAATATAATCTCACTCTTTTTATCCAAAAATAAATAAATAAATAAAGGGCGAGGGCAACACAATCTCAATCCTTTATGGAGAAAGTCTCAACGAATATTTTAAGATATTTATTAAGTTACCAAATAAGAAAAGTTTTCATCCTTTTCATAATCTTTCCATTTCACAAAATATATATATATAATTAACATTGGAAGTTATAATTTTTTTTCCTACTTAACAAATGTCTTCAAGATACCTATTAACAAACGAGAAAAAATTTATTTAAAATTACAAGTCATGTGTTATATTTATATAATGTATAAATTTTAATAAATTTTTTATATATATAATAGATATAAGACATGAGTAGAGATACGACTTAGATGTGTTTGGGATGAGTTTCTCATAATTTAAACCCTTCTCAATATTCAATAAAACTTCCCAAAACCCATCCCAACACGAGTAAGGTTTTTATCTGATACCCAATATTCTCATAATTACTTGAGTTTTCGCAACAACTTAAATTTAATTTTGTACATAAAACCTCAAGAAATTTAATGAAATAAGACACTCAAAATGAAAATAAACTTACTTTATGTTCATAATTAGACCTGCATGAAAAAGAAAAATGAAATTGTGATAATTGAGAGTAGGTGATCATGACTCTACGAGAATCGGGATAAAATTTACTTAAAAGTTACCATCCGATGATCTTTAAACATAAATAGCATTTATTTTATGTACATTCCTCTCCATTACTTATGTGTGAAAATTTTATTCATATTTATGCAATCAACATATATATGTGAGTCGTGACGTTGTTTAGAGTTGGTGAAAACCTATATTTGGATAAGAGAGATTTGTAAGGCCAACTTTACTCGGCGTACCTTCTCCAACATAGACAAACTCTGGTCATCTCTAGAAGCGTTAAAGTAAGTCTCTTGTTGTGAGGGACATTTCTCTGACATGGGATATCTCAACATCTTTTTTTATTTTTATTTTATTTTTTATAAAGCAAGAATTTTATGTTGTCAATATATATCAATTATTCTAAAAATGTAATTTTAATTAATTTTATTACTAATATAATAATATTTATTATAATGTACAAAATCATATTTGTTGATATTAAAGTTGTATTTACAAAATATTAAAAATTATTGAAAAATTATTTTATATAGCCCATAAAAAACATAGAAAAGTGATAAAGAATTGTAACAGAGAAAGCTTTGGATACAGTGTAGAGTTCGCGGAAAAAACTGATGTGGATCGTAAATAACTTTAAAATTTCTACGGGATAAAATGCGCAAAGAGGGGTTGATTTTCCACGAAAGTGGAATACAGCTTTCCATTATGTCCCTACCTCAAATCAAGGTGGAAATTTTAGAAAAATAGGATAAGAGCCAGGGTGGAGTCAACGGGTGAGGCGTTGACCCAGTTAATTAGGTCATTGGTCACTGCTTCGCTGGTCCCTGGTCCCTGGTCCTTGCCCTACTGCGAAAGTATGGAAGATTCGCTCGCAACGCCCATGGACTTTGGAAGCACCGTAGACGTCGTGGTTACATATTACATGTCGACAATGAACATGTTGGCAACTGATAAAGAGGCACTAACCTTAGTCGAAATTTGTGGGAATTTTGTTCGTCATAGTAACCCTACAATAATTGCCTTACTAACATTTTAGTCTTTTTCTTTTCTTTGTTTTTTTTTTAACATGTCCTCGATTATTTGTTTTCATACATATTTTCAACATATAATTGCTTTAATTTGATCTGGTAATACAATTATGTGAGTTTTAATATGCTCTATTAAACATCAATATAGAAACGATAGTAATATTAATAAATCAAATAGAAAAAGATGAGAATACAAAAATCCATCCATAATTCTTACTCAAGGATAATTCAGAGAAATTTTATACAATATTATGGAATGAAACTCAAATTCTAGTTGAAGTATTGAAATTAAGCATGCTGTACATGGCTAGATCAAACATTTTATATATATATATATATATATATATATATATATATATATAAAGAGTGCTTTCCTCTTTGAATGGTTTTTATTAATTATCTACCTGCTTTATATATTATTCTAGCTCTAGACAAGTAGTTAGTGAAAACGACTCACAACAATTCGCATTGCCAACAGATTGAGGATAAATTGGCAAAGCAGAAGGAAATTGATGATTGGCTTCCAATTACATCTTCAAGAAATGCAAAATGGTGGTACTCAGCTTTTCACAATGTTACTGCCATGGTTGGTGCCGGTGTGCTAAGTCTCCCGTATGCCATGTCCGAACTCGGATGGTAACATATAATGCGACTTTCAGTAACTTTTAAAAAGTTGTATGGTTTTAGAACCGCCTATACCCTTCAATTATTGCACGAGTCAACACAAATCGGCATAACCTACATATATTGAAATGCAAATGCGTGTTCAATTGATAATGATTCTCAATTTGGCAAAGTACTATGTCTTGGGTGGTCGTAAAACCGTACAAATATTTTCACTGCTTCATCACTAAATCAAACCTTGTTTTAATGATTTCAGGGGTCCTGGTGTGGTGATACTTGTCCTATCATGGATCATTACTCTATACACATTGTGGCAAATGGTTGAAATGCATGAGATGGTACCAGGGAAGAGGTTTGATAGATACCATGAGCTAGGACAATATGCTTTCGGCGAAAAACTCGGTCTCTATATTGTGGTTCCTCAACAGCTTGTTGTTGAGGTTGGTGTGAACATTGTGTACATGGTAACTGGAGGAAAATCACTCCAAAAATTCCACGACACGGTTTGCCCGAGCTGCAAGAAGATCAAAACCACTTACTTCATCATGATTTTCGCTTCGGTTCACTTTGTTCTCTCTCATCTTCCTAACTTCAACTCCATCTCCGGTGTCTCCTTGGCCGCCGCTGTCATGTCCTTGAGGTAATTAATCATCAGTTGGTTTGTTTGTGGACATGAATTCAACCTGTTCGGACTAGACTGATCATTGATCATGTTCATACAGCTATTCAACGATTGCCTGGGGTGCTTCAATTGACAAGGGTGTTCAAGACAATGTTCAATACGGATACAAAGCGAAAACCGCCGCAGGAACGGTCTTTAACTTCTTCAGTGCTCTAGGGGATGTGGCGTTTGCTTACGCCGGTCACAATGTGGTGTTGGAAATCCAAGCCACCATCCCATCAACCCCTGAGAAGCCGTCCAAGGGACCGATGTGGAGAGGAGTCATCGTTGCATACATAGTGGTGGCTCTCTGCTACTTCCCTGTCGCCTTGATCGGGTACTGGATGTATGGCAATTCAGTTGAGGACAACATCCTAATCTCATTGGAAAAACCGGCTTGGCTTATCGCAATGGCTAACATGTTTGTTGTGGTTCATGTAATTGGAAGCTACCAGGTAACCTAAGGCCCTTCTGCAAACTTTCCAAATTTTTTTCCCCAACAAAATGAAACAGTTTTATATCATAAGAATTTTCTATTTGTTTCATGCAGATATACGCAATGCCAGTTTTTGACATGATTGAGACCGTGCTTGTGAAGAAACTGCATTTGAGACCAAGTAGAACACTTCGTTTCATTGCGCGTAATGTATATGTTGGTAAGTAAAAGCTTAACTCATTGCCAAGTGATAAGCAGTTTGTAAGGATTTCAAATTCTTCCCTTTGAGCTGAAACTGATCTGTCATTCCATCTTGCAGCATTCACAATGTTCGTCGCTATTACCTTCCCTTTCTTCGGCGGTTTGCTCGGGTTTTTCGGAGGATTTGCTTTTGCCCCCACAACATATTTCGTAAGCAACCAAATATCTATATATATATATATATTGTACCCCTCACTTAATCCAGCTGATACAAATTTGGAAATTTTCTTATTTGTTTTCATTGTCATTTCAGCTTCCATGCATAATGTGGTTAGCCATCTACAAACCAAAGAAATTCGGCTTGTCTTGGTGGACAAATTGGGTAAAGTATCTCTATATATCTAGGTGTTTCAAATTTTCTATACCATACATAGTAGTATTCAATTGGCGGAAACATAAATGAGGGCATCATTTGGAAATGGGGAAATTTCATTCAAATTTCTCGCCCCCTAATAATGTTTTCAGCTTTTCATCATTGTCAATGCCAACCATATTATGTCTCCATTAGAAAAATTTACCATAAATATCTTTTTCTGTATCATTTTTTTTTTTAAATACAAAGAACTATTAGATATATAGGATATCTATCTAATAAAATATATGCCCTAATGAACCAAAAACTCCCAAGCTCCTAAAGCACTAATTTTCCAAAATATATATATATATATTCCTTGACGTGTAATGTGTATTTGATGCAATTGATGTTCACTAATTGCAGATATGCATTGTCTTTGGTCTTCTTCTGATGATCCTATCACCTATTGGTGGTCTAAGACAAATTATTCTCCAGGCCAAAGACTACAAGTTTTATTCTTAGATTCCTTGGAGGACTTTGTTTCATAAATAAAAATACTCTATTAACAAAGCTTGAAGGTGATATCAACTATCAAGAATGAGACTGCTGGCACAAAAGTGCAAGAAGAAAATGGCAGAGAATGTTCCAAGTCCTTGTGGAAGAATACCATGTACCAGAAAATTTGGCTAAAGAAATTGTCGGGATCTTTTTAGTTCACATTTAACTTCAGTGTGCATATACGACTGGGGTTATTGTGTAGTTTGTTAAAGTATGTGCAAGAATCTTAATATCTCTTTCTGTCTCTAGCAAGACAATTACAAGAGAGTATGGATGTTTACTTTTAAGTACAATATAACTTTTAAATAATATAAATTAAAGATACACGTTAAGACATCGTGGAAAACATATACTTATCCTTAAATACAAATACATCGACAATATCACAACACATAGTGTATGTACAGAAATTATGTATTTGCAAGTGCATACAGAGAATGTATTTATGACAGAGCTAACAAAATTATGATGGAAACACCATGGTATTATTACATTTTGTAATGAAAACTTATCTTCCTTCTGTACTACTAAAAATCAATCACTCTCTATTTATAATTGAAAGTAAATCCATCTCCTCCCCTTTGTAATAGTTCCCTCTTCAATTGATGAGTGCACTAGAAAGAAGGCCTAATGAAATTTATCAACAAAGCCCGACTAAATTTTAGTGCATCTAAAATTTTAATAGAAACCAACTATTATAATGTTTAGTTACATTTTAAACAAAACCGAATGTGTGTTTCATATGAATTGCTATTACATAAACCATTAAATAGTAATTCACGACGTCTCTTCATGAATTGAATCGAATAAATGCCGTTAAGTTACCTCCTTTCTATGATGATCCCCAATCACGGTATATTCCTCCGATTTCAAATCAACGCACCAAAAGGCTCCTCCTTAACAATTGCTTCCCCTTCTTATTCATGATCGTTCTTTTTATTATTATCCCTTCGTTTCATAACCCATTTTCTCTCAACCAAATACACCTTAACAACCTCTGTCTCAAAACCTACGAGTAATATTTCAATCCATAATTGACGACAACAGTTTTTTTTCAAATTAAATATTAGAATGCTCATGCTCTTTGAAGACTCAAAAGCCTCCTCCTAATTACTTCTTAACAACAATTATATTATTTAGTATTTATGGGGCAGAAGAAAATGAGCTTTGTAAGAAAATTGAGTAACTTGAGAGTTTGCTTAGTACAATAAATTACAATATAAACTTAGGGTTTTTAATGGTATTATGCACAATTTCTTTCTAATAATATTTTATTCATTTCTCAATTTTGTATCAACTAAACACTATAATAAAATTGCCAAGTCTATTGTAACCTAGTGGCATTACCATAGATCTCTTATTAGGATAAATTGAAGTTCGAATCCTCTCTCAATCATAATTTACTAAAAAGAAAAGAAAAAAAAAAAAACAATGTAATAGCATCATATGTCTATCCTATTCTTATTATATTACTATTCAATTCCTTCCTATTTCATTCAATGAATTCAGTAAATTGAATGGACGAACATGAGCTCAAAAGTGAAAGACAAAAAATAGAGGAGAGAGATTTACCTGTACATTTATGTAGAAGAGATTAGTCAAAGTTAGATGTTTTGACTACACTAATTGTTAGAAGTAGTGAGTTGGGCCGTGTATTGAAGCAAGCCTAATAATTGGTGCTTTCATTAATCTTGACCTCATTCAAGATTACACATGGTGAATCATACCAAAAGTATGACAGCAATTCAAGATGACATACAACAACATGATAAAAGATTCAAAAAAATAGAGGATAGATTGAAGCATTTGGAAACTCAATAACAATCTTTGCACGATATAATAACTAAGATCAATGAAATCAAGAAACAGATAATGCAATCATATAAGAATGTGGGGAATCAAAATTCTTCAATGCATAATAGGGAGAATTCATCATCTTCTAACGCTAATCAAAACAATTCACAAGATTATGTTCGTAATATCAAACTGGAGTTGCCTAAGTTCGGAGGGATGGATGTTACATCTTAGTTGTTCAAGATAACCCAATTTTTTTTATTTTCATGAGATTCTTGTGCAAGAAAGGTTAAAGATGGCCTCATTTGCTTTAGAAGGTGAAGCCTTAACATGGTTTCAATGGCTTTCAAAAAATGATTTACTAACTTCATGGGATGCTTTCTAAAAACTAGTAGAAATGTGGTTTGAACCTGTGGAATTTGAAGATTATAAGGGCAGGTTGATTAAATTGACTCAAAAAGATAGTATTCAGCAAAATCAATCTGAATTTGAACCTATCCGAAACCATATTTTAGGATTAGCTAATAAATTTCTCAAGATTGTGGTTTGAAAGTTCTTTCTTCCAAACCACAATCTTTGTTAGAAGCTATTAGTTTTACAAGACTTCATGAGGCAAAACTACATACCATCCAAAACCAAAGTTTTTTTTTTTTTTTTTCCAAACCTATGTTTCCTTCATACAATCAAAAATCAACATTACTCATTAAAAGAATGTCATCTACGAAGTTGGCTTTAAGACGAGAAAAAGGATGATGTTATAATTGTGAAGAGAAGTGGTATAGAGGTCATGTGTGCAAAGCAAAATTTTTGTTGATTATTGAACCAGAATATATGTTATAGGAAACAAAAGAATTGGAAATGGGGTAAGAGTCATAACATGAGAATGATCAATGTGAGCAAGAGGTTACTGACCAGATGATGCAACAAGTTGAAATCAACTATCATGCTTTATCAGGTACAATTGTACCTAAGACTTTCATATTACAGGGAGTAATAAAAGGGAAATTAGTTTCAATATTAGTTAATAGTGACTATACTCATAATTTTATTCAGGAATATGTAGCCAAGCAATTAAACTCGTTAATTACTACTATAAATCAATTTCCGATGATGATAAGCAATGGGGATAAGTTAATGTGTCAAGGTTATTGTCATAATCTTCCTTTACAAATACAAGGAATATTATTTTTGATTGATTTTTATATACTACCTATTCAAAGAGCTAAATTGGTATTAAGGGTTCAATGGCTGAAGACTTTGGATCCAATCTTAACAGATTATTCCAAATTGACTATGTCCTTTACATGCAAAAATAAATTAGTGGAGTTGCTTGGGAATTCAGATATGATCATTAAGGAAATCCATATTGTAAAATTGCAAAAATTAATACTAAATGATAATGTGGCTTGTTATTTTGGCTTATTGGCTTAGATGGAGATATCATCCATTAGTACCACCAGTAATAAGAAGACAGAATCCTTATTAGGCAAACTCTCGGATGTATTTGCAACTCCCTCATCATTGCCCCCACTTCAAGAGGTTCGACACCACATTCATTTGAAGGATGAGAAATCAACAGTGAATGTGAGACCGTATCAATATCCATATTTTCAAAAAAATAAAATTGAAAAACTAGTGAATGAGATTCTGGAAACGAGAGTGATAAGACCAAGTATGAGTCCTTTTTCTTCACCAGTACTTTTAGTGAAAAAAAAAGGATGGGTTACAAAGATTTTGTGTGGACTATAGAGTATTGAATCAAGCAACAATTTTAGATAAGTTTCTGATCCCAACAATAGATGAATTACTGGATGAAATGGGTAATGCAAGAGTGTTTTCTAAAATGGATTTAAGGAGATACGTATGTTTCTAATAGATATTCACAAGACAGCATTCAAGACTCATGAAGAACATTACGAGTTTGTTATCATGTCTTTTGGATTTTCAAATGCTCCAGTAACTTTTCAAGCGATAATGAATTCAATGTTCAAACCATATTTGTGTAAATTCATCATTTTTTTTATGATATTTTGGTATATAGTAGAAATATGCAAGAAAATTTGTCATCACTTAGATTTGGCCTTACAATGTTTGAGAAAAAATACTTTCTATTTAAAAAAAGTCAAATGATCTTTCGATCAAGATAAAGTAGAGTATTTGGGTCATATTATGTTAGTTGAAAGGGGCTAGCCTTGATTTATAAAAGATCATGGCAATTATACAATGGCCATGGCCTATTACTATTAAGCAATTAAGGGGATTCATTGGTTTAACCCGATATTATAAGCGATTTGTTAAGACTTCTATAACTAATCTTTTAACAAATATGTTAAAAAAGGATGCTTTTTAGTAGAATCAAAGAGCTACATCAGCTTTTAAGAAGCTAAAAGAAAATCAGTGTTAGCACCAATTTTAGCCTTGCCAGATTTTTCCAAAATCTTTATTATAGAGATAGATTCTTCAAGTTTGGGAGTTAGAGCGATATTACACTGGGAATCTCATCCAATTTCTTTTTACAATAGAAAATTATGTATACGCCTACAAAAGGCTAGTGCCTATGTGAGGGAATTAGTAGCAGTAGTTAAAGCAATAAAGAAACAGAGACAATACTTGTTAAGGAGACATTTTACTATTAGAACAGATTAGAAGAGTTTAAAAGAAATAAAGTCTCAAAAAATTTAGACTCCGGAACAGTAGCAACACTTAATCAAATTATTAAGCTTTGATTATAAGGTTTAGTATAAACTAGGACCTTTGAATAAGGTAGCAGATGCCTTATCAAGGCAGATGGAAGACCAAGCCCATTTTCACTCTATATCTTTTCCTTCTTTTGATTTTATTACAATTATAAAGAAGGAATTCGAAAATAATGACAGTTGGAAGGAGTTGCGATCTAAATGTGAGCAAGGGGAGAAATTACAATGGCCATTAAAGTGTAAGCAGGGACTATTATATTTGGGAAGCAGGATTTTCATTCCAACACCATCATTCATTACTTAAGAACTTATTAGGGAATTTCATACAACCTCCATAACAAGTTATGCTAGAGTGCTTAAGACATTTAAGTGTTTAAGTAGTTCTTTCTTTTAGTAAGGGATGAAAAGAGAGGTAGAAGAATTTATAAAGTATTGCCATGTATGTCAATAGGTCAAGTATTTGACAACATCTCTAGCAAGGGTACTTCAACCATTGCTTATTCCTCAACAAGTTTTTGATGATGTAACTATGGATTTCATTACTAGATTACCTAATTCTAAAGAGTATTCAGTAATTTTAGTAGTGGTGGATCAGTTAACAAAATATTGTCATTTTGGATCATTGAAGTCCACATATACAGCATCATCAATAGCTTAGTTATTTGTAGAATTAGTGGTGAAGTTGTATGAATTTCCTAAGTTTATCATATTTGATAGAGATAGGATATTTGTAAGCAAGTTTTGGTATGAGTTGTTCAGACTAAGTGGCAAAAAGCTAAAGATGAGCTCAACCTATCACCTATAAACTAATGGGCAATCAAATGTGGTTAATAGGAGTCTCGAAGGATATTTGAGATGCTTTGTAATAGATTGCCCTAATCAGTGGTATAAGTACTTACCATGGGCTAAGTATTGTTTCAATACTTCTTACCATACTAACACTCAAATGACTCCATTTGAGGCACTATATGGTAGGGAAGCACCAAGGGTTCCCGATTATATTTTCAATGTGACACAAGTTAAAGTAGTAGATTCGAAGTTAAAAACAAGGGATAAGATTTTGCGATTGTTAAAGACTAATCTACAACAATCCGAAAATAAAATGAAGATGTTTGCAAATAGAAACAGATCAGAAAAGGTTTTGCAAGTAAGGGACTTTGCCTCTATCAAGTTACAACCTTATAGGCAAACAACAGTGACTGACAGATCTTCTACAAAATTAACTAGACGTTATTTCGGTCCCTATAAGGTAATGGAGAGAATTGGACAAGTGGCTTATAGATTGGAGTTATCTCAACATTCAAAAATTCACCTAATCTTTCATATTTCCAAACTTAAAAAAGCTTACAAAGATTTGCAGAATCACATTCCACTACCACAAGAGTCAAAGGATAGTCATCCAATTGTTTATCCAATGGTAGTATTGGATTACAGAATTATTCAACATCAAGGGACAAAAGTTAAACAGATTTTAGTTTAGTGGAATTTACTACCTACTGAAGATGCATTATAGGTGGATTTTCAACAATTTGTCAGAGATTACCCTAATTTTGACCTTAAGGACAAGGTCATTTTTCCAATAAGGGGAGAAAGTGTTATACACAACAACATTAAAAGGCCAAAACGTATATCAAAGTAGCCAAAAAGACTCGAAGATTACATTTAGTACAAGTAGTTGAATGTATATGGTAATAGAAATAAGGAGTTGCAGATAGTACAAAGAATAGTAGGATTATAAACAGAAATTATTTAAAAATAGTTAAACAGTTAGGTTTTCCTATCAGATCTAACCTAAAAAATAAAAAGTACATATAAATAGGAAAAAAAAAGAAGTATAAGAGTTTTACATCATCATTATTACGAAAGTAACCTTGTAAGGAGTTTTCTGGCGCTCGAAGTCCAGATCTATCAAGAAAATCCATCTAGAGTTACTTTTCTATCGCTTACCGCACACATTAAACAAAACACAAATAGTTAGTACTCTATTGTGTAGATCTAAACAACAAGAACAGTAAGATAGAAATATCTCATTGTAAGATAGACTTTCAACACGTAGATTGAAACCCTAGTCAAGTATTTCAAGAGTATTCTAAATATTAGAAAAAAAGTCGAGAGGATTCGAAAGATAGAAAACAAAGGAGAGAGATTTATCTTGTATGTTTGTGTAGAGGAGATTAGTCGAAGTCTGATATTTTAACTACACTAATCACTAAAAGTAATGGGCTGTGCCGTATATTGAAGCAGGCTTAATACAATATTAAACTACTTAGTGGATAATACATATCACGTGTTTTGCATATGTGATGTGTAAATACCAATGTTGTCAAACCTAAACCAGAAGATTAACTTAAGGATAAGAATGGATTAAGGGTCGAAAGGGTTAATTAGAGTCGAACTAAAATTGAACTTAGATCAATAAAAATATTATAATATAATTTATATTTATTTATAAAGTCATAAAGATTAACTACATCCTTTAGAATTGAAAATTAAGAGCTCTTTACAGTTTATATTTTATTTTTCTTTTATTTATATTTATTTTTTTAGCAAAGTAGTGTATTTTCTAGAAAATATAAGAGAAAAAAAATATTTTAACCAAGAAAATTAAGTGCATTCTTATAAGAATCAAGTTAGATTAGTTAGGTTAATTAGGTCAAACTGGATCACTACTAATGAGAGTCAAAGGAATGGCTTGAACCGATTTTATAAAGGAGTTAGTTCGAAACAAGTTAGACCAAATTGGTCAACCTGGGTTTGACAGCTTTGGTAAATACCAATAGAATACTGATATATATATTGTGTGCAAATTATACATGATAATTGACTTAGAAACTACACATTCCATTATTTAGATAACTACAACGAAAGGAATCAATATTTAAAGATAAATTCAAATAAAGGATAAACATTTCAAAAATTTCAAATAAGAAATCAATATTTTACAAAATGATTCAAATAATTTTATAAATTAATTATTACGAATTCTTTATTCAAACCATTTTTTGAAATATTAATCTCTTATTTGAACTCACTCCCAAACGTTAATCCCTTCCATTATTATTTGTGTCAACATTTAATTACTATTTATATGCTATATGTATATAACACTTGGTACGTAACACTTAATGAATCTTTTTTCCCATTCAGTAAAGTAAATGGGCAAACATGAGCTTAAGAGCAAGTGATAAATCTAAACATATTTCATCCAACCATATCAAAATGCCATCACCATCTTTGCAACCATTTTGCTTTTCTTTTTATTTGTCATATGAATATGAGTAATATCAAGTGTCTATTTATAGAAAAGGAATCTTCCTAGGTCAATGTAAAGATTAAAAATGAAAGTAAATGGGATTGGATGCAAAAAGAAGTTATAAGTCCAACCAAATTTTGCCCAACCATATTATATTCTCATCACCATCTTAGTAAATATCAACTTTCTATTTCTAGAAAAAAAAATCTTCCTCTATTTGTAAGGTCTAGATAACAATTCAAAATGGCTATTGAAATTTCGACCAAAAAAGAAATGTTCACAATTCACATTAATTTTCACAAACTCATAAACGAAGAAGCACAATTTAATTGAAACAAAACATCACTAGTCCACTATTGCCTAAATTAAAATTACTTTAATATAAATACAAGATACAAGCACAAAGTAATATCAAAAGTCATTCAACTAAATAAACTTTTAGGTTTTTGATGGAGTAAGCTACACAAAGATAAACATAAACTAAATAGAATTCTATGATGTATTCACAAGTTAAGAACATTATAATATAGTAGCATTGCTATTAATCTTTTTTGGGATGGATGGTTTGAATCTCTTTTGCCCAAATTGTAACATGGTTTAAAAAAAAAAAATCATATGTATCCACAAATAAAATTCCTGATCTCCTACGTTAAAATCCCACTACAAAATACTACTAGAACTAAGATAAACTATATTTATGCTTCAGTATTAGGATCGGAGAAAATTAAGGAAAATGTATGTCAAAATAATATTGATTCGTTTGCTGTTTATCACATTTATGACCGAGAAGATGACTGCGTAACAGCTTGTATAACATTGATAGCAATGTCGACATGGATTAACCAGAAAGTTATCCTATATGGATTAATTAGGAAAATCTTCATTTAAACATATTCAATTTCGATTATTGTCGAGGAAGATACTTTGAAAATTGATTGATTGAGCAAGTAACTTTCCAGAAAAGGATTGAAAAACCGAAGGAGGGAAAGAAAAAAAAAACAGAAAAACATATCCTATATTTCCATTGAAGAAATGAAAAAATCAGAAGGTAGATCTAATTCACTAACTTAAAATGTAATTTACGTAAAAGGCCGTTTTTCTTCTCTCTTTTTTTTCTTTTCTTGAACTTGGTTTGTTTTATTAAGAAACTAATATTTATGTCACTAAAATATAAATAGCCTTAAAATGTCAAGACTATCATAGTTTGGAGTTATGAACATTAATCTTCTAATAAGATGGATCACCAATTCTCCTTTCCTGAAAGTAATACTATGCATATAATTGTTGGCAAAAAATAAATAAGTAAATACCATCTATATATGGATAAATTATGAATTTGTTTCTTCATTTATATTTTTCAATTTCTCTTAATTTATCTTCTTAAAATGTCAACATACTACCACACTGCCATACTGTCACATGTAATCAATAGATAAGATTATAGGAAGTAAATAATGCCACAATGATGTCATAAAGTTGTTTACATTTTTAAACAATCTCAACTATTAATTTGTAAATAAATAAAAAAACCTAAAAGGATGAAAATTGAGAAGATCCATTTTCATAAATTGCACATACACTTCTTAAAATATTGGTTAAGCATGGAGAAACCCATAAACTCTTAAATTAAGATTTCACCTCACATAACTATCGGAAACATATATAAATATGCTCTAAAAAATTGCTAAAGTCCTAAAACTATTGTTATTCATAGCAATACTAAAATGGTGCCATGGTTCTAATAGTGGTTTGGGACTTATTTTGTATATTTTTAAATTTTATAGGAAAATAAAGTCTTAAGAGTTTATAGAAGTCTATTTACACTTTTTTTAACTATACTACAACTTGGAGAGAGAGAATTTAAATGTAGTTCATATCGATGAGAAACCATTATTAATATCATTAGGTTAAAACGACCTTGACACAATCTATCCACACTTGAATAATAGTTTTGAAATTTTATTTATAATGATCTTTTATATTTCTGATTGGTATATATAAATGGTTGAGTTGTAAACTCCCGTATATTAATGCCATTACCCTAAAGTTCATTATCATATTGGATTAGCTTTTTAATGGGAAAACGAAATATTATCCTGTCTATGAATTGAGAGCATATACGACGATATATACGCATGGATAGGAGTTCCTACTCTTAAAATGTCAAGCTTTTGATAGGATCAATACTCATATTTAAAATGAAGCTTAACATATCTTTTATTTGTACAATACATAGAAAATGCTCCTAAGGAAAATGACATACAAGTACATTCTACATTTCTTGGAATGAAAAATAATGACTCAAAGATCAAAAAAGATTTATGCTATGTTCACATGAAACGAATGCCATTTCATCTTTCCGTCATCCAAGTAGAGCGTGTCATAGCAGTTTTGCAAAGAATTCGTATCACATAATATGCTGACAGCAATTCATGAGTTGTGCATCCATAAATGGCTATCTTCCTATCTTTCCCACATAATAACCACTATTTATAGGAATAACTCCTTCATTAACCACTCCCGCCGGCTAATTCAGATGGGCCGACCTTCATTTCGGTGAAACAAACTACAGTACATTAGAAACTCATAAACTCAAATCACCACAAGCGCGTGCTTAGTGTGTAAGGCTAAGGGCTATTTGCAATTTACACTAGCCGAATGTGAACCCATGTTTCCATATTGCAAAAATAACCAAAAACACGCTTTTGATTGCTCATAAAGGCTACATTGTATCTTCATGAAATAACATTATGTTTGTCTCAAAACAGCAATCTACATCGAACAAGTTTCATCTGTTACTTACCTTAATTAGTGCCTTAAGAGGCTGTTTAAGACATACATACATAGACACACGTATACATATGTATTATCATTTTTTCTTTTATCTTTTCATACGGTTTTTGTATTTTCTATTTGGCCAACTTACGATATTTCACTTTTACAAAATTACTATCTTTCCAGCTTAGCCTAACCTTAATTTTAATTAGATAATGGAGATTCTCCTCCGAGAAGTATCTATATCTTATGATCCCTAAAAGGCAGCAAATTACTAAGGTTTCGAATAAAAGGAAATACATCCGAACAAAAAGGATAAATGACATATCACTGTAGAAATTATTAGAAATGTATCAATTTCTTTTTTAAACCAACTCATCATCTAATTTGGAGGATTTCTTTAACTTATTTGTTTAAGGCCTTTGCAATCAGACAACATAGACACACTACCCTTTCAATGAGAATAGGTCAGGTTTGACGCTCTCTCTCTTATATTTTTAATACCTAGTAGCTAATGTAAAAAAAGAGGGAAAAACAATACACCTTTTTAGTATTCCAACAATGTTTATAGTTGATTGTAGGCATAGACCCTTAGGTTCGAGCTATCCTCCTCAACTCACAAGCTAAGCTCCCCATGCTTAAGCCTACCTCCCTTGACTTTAGGTTAAGCTTCTTGATAACTAATTTGACCTCTCTGAAGCTAACACCCCTAGAATAGCCCCAAAAGCACAAGCATTAACTCCACACTCCATTGGTCGCAAACCTCTCAACATGGCTTGGCAACACTCTCATGTCTCAAACTAGGAAACCACATGCCTATCCATATGTTGCTCATATTTCATTAAATGTGATACAACATTTAGGGGCTTCTCCCTAACTGCCCATGCGACCTTACTATACGGTGTCCTCAGAGCATTGAATGTGAGAAGATAAGCACTAGGCCTAAGACAATCATACCTTGACTATGCTAGAAGATTTTACCAACCTTTAGCTTCGAAACCTAAGACTATATGTCTTAGGTTACAACTCCAATTTGATTAGAGCTCGCGACCTTAACTATAAATACTTTAATCTTCCTCCTCTCAAGAGTAAGCATACTTAACTTCATATACTTTATCACTCTACTAGTTTAGTTCCATATCTTCTTTTGAACATAACAAACTAAATATTAGAGTAACCACACCGAATAACTCCTAGCTATTCTACTCATTCTTGCTTGTGTTGCAAGTCACTCTAGCTTAGAGCCTAAGATTCCCTAGGCTTAAGATTTGTTGCTTAGTAAGCCCATAGCACTCTCTCAAAGTCCCAACAACAATTTGCTAAGATCTAGAGACAACAAGCTAAACTTATATAATAGCTCATTCTAAACCATAAACTAGCTCGGAACCAACCCAACCTGATCATAGGCAAGCCCAACCTGGCCATTAAATTGTAAGGCCCTAAGGGCCCAAGCAGTTCAATATATAAAAATCGGCGAGTTAGCTGGGCCCCGAATTAGCAAGCTGAACTGCCAATTAGTATGTCGGTTCAAGGCAAAGCTAATACCGAGATTAAAAAAATATATGTAAATAAAATATAATGTACTATACATATAATGCAAACATACTATGTATATGCTATATATAATATATAATACACTATATATATATATATAATAAGATGCAAACAAGTATATATTATAATTAATATACTATATGTATAACATAATATATATACTATTATAATATACTATCCTATATATACTATGTAATATACTATATATAATATTTACATGTATTGAAGGAAATTCAATTCATGAGTAAAAATAATAAACATGTCAATATAAAAATTTAGATTTAGTTGGAAAAAAAGGAAATAGATGAATATGCCACAAATAATTTATAATAACTAATGAAAATTCGAAAAAGGAAAATAATTATTTATAATATTCGAGGAAATTTGAAAAACAAAACCTACAGTTCAAAAGCCATGGAACCAGCCTTTGAATTGCCAGTTCAACTAAATCAGCTTGGCCTGACCCCTTAAGGGTTAGTCTCAATTCACTCTCTAGCTAGCTTGTAAACTAGCAGTTCAAGGCTGACTCTAGCCTGAGTTAAATCGGCGCACAAGTATATAACAACTAATAGTAAAAGTCAAATGACGTGATAAATCTACCATTTAAAATAATTATAATTGTGTATTGGTATGAAAGATTTGATTCCATAATAATATTGGTAGGGGAAAAAAAAAGGAAATTGTATATCCATTATTTTAGAAATTGAGTGTCAATTTAATTTAAACAAAAATGATTCAACTTTTTAGTGCTTACACACGTTACTCTTTTTTGGTTAATCCACTGAGATGCGACATTGGTATCTTTTTGCTGCATGTTATGGCAATTTTACAGCCACTAATTTTGCTAATTTAATCCAATAAAAATATTTTTCCTAATTTTTCTTATTGGATTAGTAAGTTTAGTTACTCGCCAATTGAATAGATGAGAATTAGCCAACAAAAATGCTAACATAAAAAGATTCCTCGTAATAATTTGGAATTATTTTCCTTGTATCCATAGATACTTACCTAGTTTAATTCATTGTATCCGTAGATACTTACCTAGTTTAATTTTATATATATATATATATGATCGATATGATCCTCATTTAAAAGCAAGACCCGTAATCTTCTCTTTCTTCTTATAACACTCGATTATTCTCCGATTGAAATCAAGTATTGGATTTGGATAGACTTTGAAACATGGAGAATAATCCTCAAGATCAGTCTTATGATGCTGGACCCGAAGTATGTATTACATCCTTGTAGTGTCTCTGATCACGTTGTTCTACTTCGCACGTTGGCATCCAACTGTAGAGTAACTATGTTTATATCGATCGTCTATACATGATCCACAACACACTTGATCTAATGACTTGATCTGTGCGTCTCTTCTGATGATTATTCATTAGCAGAGGGGTGAGCAATCCACGAGGCAGAAGGCTATCGACGACTGGCTTCCCATCACTTCCTCAAGGAAGGCGAAATGGTGGTGCTCGGCCTTTCACAATGTCACCGCCATGGTTGGAGCCGGTGTTCTGAGTCTTCCTTCAGCCATGGCACAGCTTGGATGGTACATAAATTTCACATATTTGCAGTTTGGACCAGCAAGGAAATAATGAACATCTCTATGGTTGATTTGATCTATTTTCCTGTCGTATACATACCTAGCATATTGTGAAATTAACGAATAATTATGTTTCGGCCTAAGCATATTGCTTAAATAAGCATATTGGAAACGATGTTGAAGACAATATCTTAATCTCTCTAGAGAGGCCTACTTGGCTAATTTGTTTGTCCTTATCCATGTTATTGGAAGTTATCAGGTACAAAACTCTCAATTTTTTCCTATTATCCATATTCGGTATTCCATAATACTTATTAATAATCTAAAAAAAAATGTCTTTTATATTTTCGATCCTCATTCTATAATTTATCAAAAGTAATAAAATAATAATATTTTTATTTTTTATTTGAACTTTTAACTAATATTATTAAACTCGAGTTAATCCCTATAATTTTGGTCGATTCAATCTGACTATATCACAAAATTAATCCAATTCAATCCCAGTCCAACCCCCATTAAACTCCGATTAAACCTAGTTCATCCTATAAACTTTTAACCCTCTAGTATATCCAGTTCAACTATCCTGACCAGTTATAATAACATTATTTTTAACAACTATAGTTAGTCATTAATAATATTTTCTTTTATTGTTCCAAAAAAATTGGTGCAATTAAAGTATTCATTAATAATATTTACCAGGAACAATTATTTGCACATGCAAAACGTTTTCAATAATGTGAGATGTAGTGTATAATTTTTAAGTGTTTTGCTCGGTCATATCTTAGATAAATATTCAGTATTCTAGAATACTTATTAATAATTTAAAATATAAAACCTTTTATATTTCCGATCCTCATTCTATACTTTATCAAAAGTAATAAAACAATAATATTTTTGTTTTTTGTTTGAACTTTTAACTAATGTTATCAAACCTGAGTTAATCCTTGTGATTTAAGCCGGTTCATCCTGACAATATCACAAAACCAATTCGATTTAGCTCTCATCCAACCTTATTGAACTTCGATTAAACCTAATTCATCTTTTTAACTTTTAACCCTCTTATATATCTAGCTCTCAACTATTCCGACCGATTGTAACAACATTGTTTTTAACAACTATAGTTAGTTATTAATAATATTTTCTTTTATTGTTGAAACAAATGGTACAATTAAAGTATTCATTAATAATATTTACCAAGAACACTTATTTGCACATGCATAAGGTTTTTACTAATGAGAGATGTAGTGTATAATTTTTAAGTGTTTTGCTTGGCCATATCCTAAATTCAACTTCACTAGAAGAAAACAGCACCATTTTGTTTTTATTGAAAAGAACAAGTAAACTACAATATGCTTTTCTATTTTTGGGTCAATATGCTATAGACCCCTTTTTCCTTTGTAAATAAGCATTTACACCCCAACTTATTTGAAAACATGTCTTTATTCTCGTACTCGAGCATTCCGCCCTTTTAGAAATATAATCAGAATGATTAAAAAAAATTAAGTGGAAATAGAATAACAATTAAAAAATTATGAAAAAAACAGCTCCGTGAGGCAGACAATTACCATGATTGCTCTGTAAGGTTTTTTCCTGTATTGTCACTTTTTTTCAGATGTTAACCTCTTTTGGTTTTTTTCTTTCCTAGTTTGAATCTTCTAATTGAAAAATTTATTAATAGGGCCTGATTGGTCATTAAAATTGCAGGGGCGTCCATTTTATTTTTTGTAGCATCAATGTATGTCCAGATTGCGTAATTACCCAAGTTAAAAATGGGATATGTATTAATTTTCAGGATTTAAATCTCCCATCCCTCTTACCTTGCTTCTTTACGTGGGTTGTGGTTCAGGACCATCAAACGCTCGATTGTTCTGTTGCTATGTTATTAATATTATACTCTCCTTCCTGGCAAAAAAAAAAAAAAAAAGTATTAACATAATCTTGTTTGATGCAGCTTTTTGCAATGCCAGTATTTGACATGATGGAGACTGTTCTGGTGAAGAAATTGAACTTTAAGCCCTCACTCATGCTGCGCTTTACATCACGAAATATTTATGTGGGTAAGTATTGTTATTATTTACTAAAATGTTATGGCATTTATTTGAGTTGGTGTAATATTATTTTTATGGGCATTCATTTGAGTTGGTGTAATATTATTGTTATTTTACAGCTTATTATTATTATTTACTGAAATGTTATGGCATTTATTTGAGTTGATGTAATATTATTGTTGTTTTACAGCTTTCGCCATGTTTGTGGCCATATGTTTCCCATTCTTTGGAGGACTAATCGGATTTTTCGGAGGATTTGCTTTTGCTCCAACTACGTACTTTGTAAGTCCAACCATTTCTTTTTCTAGTTTTACCCCCAAAAAAAAAAAAGAAAAGAAAAACTATTTTTTCATTTATTTACCCATATTTTATAAATGTTTAGTTTATTTTTCATTGAAACAAAAATAACAAGCTTTTGTCCCTAATTCTTTTTTCCAGTTGCCTTTCATCATTTCGCTCGCATTATACAAGCCAAAGAACTTCAGCTTGTCTTGGATAACCAGTTGGGTATGTTGTATTATTAAAAAAGTTGCAAAGAATCCGTGGATGGGCAACAATGAATATATGCATCGAATCCTCTTTATAAAACATAATTTGCTAAAACATTTCCAATTTCACATAAAATTTTCGAGGTTTTCCTACGTACTACGCTTTCACTTTTTTGCTTATGTCTTCTTCGTCTAAAAATAGGTTTGATTTGTTTCACTTACGAAAAGTTCTACAAACTCTTCCTTTTGTTGCTATTAACTCTGCCTTTTATTTCAATTGCAGATATGCATCATACTTGGTATTCTTCTCATGATTCTTGCACCAATTGCAGGATTAAGGCAAATAATACTTAATGCCAAGAACTACAAGTTTGTCAACTGATGAAAACAATGATGATAAGAAAAATTATGAAAAATAAAATATCAATGCAAATTTCTTGCTGGACTAGTATTCCTTTGGAACCCTTCATAAACGTATAGTTTGTGAGCAAAGCTGTGTAATTTGAGGGCAGACAATGCAGACAAGCATGTGCGTGTATACACGTAATTTTCTATTTTAACTCTGTCTTATTGCATATATTGCTCTTGAAAGATAAATGTTTCCATTTAGTAGACGTGAGAAGTAAATAGTGGAGGCACCGGGCAGATCCCTCTTTTGTCTGATTCTCATTTACAGGATTAAAAGTTTTATATGCAAAGTAACTTAATCTTGATATTGAAAAAATTTATTGCGGATCTATGGAGAAATTGCATTACTCTGTAAAAGAGTCCTCGATTTCCGAGAGTAACATATATTTCCTTAAAATAAATCGTCTAAAATAATTTAAGTAAAGTTACATATTCATATTTTTTTCATAGCACTTGATTTAATGGATCAACTTATGCTTTTGTAACACCTCTTAATATGCTTTTGTTTATCAATGTATAGTGGAGAATTTTACTTATTTACTATTATATGTAATAAATATTATATATTTATTAATTATATGAAAAATATTATCAATTTACCAAACTTATCTTACATCTCTAAAATTCGATATAGGTATTTATACAAATGTAACATAATTTTAATTATATTAATATTGTATCTCTTAAACGCGATCGTATTTAAGAGATGCGATGTATATATATCCCATCTCATAAATATAGTATAGTTACTGTAGACAAAATATTAAATCGTATTTATAAAATGCAACACTTTATTATTTCTAATGTTACATTTCTTAAATACGATTTAAGCTTATATATATATGTAATATCTTTCATTTAATCCATATTTATATAATTTTTTTTTTTTCTAAAAAATAGTAGACATTTTTTTACCTATATATCGTGTAAATAAATATTACCAAATTTAGTTTTGATTTTTTATGCTAGGAGCTTTGAAGTCCTGTGTTCAAAATCGGTTTATCTTTGCTAGACTGATGTGATTTTCATATTGAGCTTCCTTTCAGAGGTTTCACCAAAATATCTTTCAAGATGAGTACAATGGGAAAACTAAATCACATTCGATCTCAAGATAGGATGGTCTGTTAATATCTTAATCTATCTTGCCGTGTTTTGATTTTAGCTCCTTTTTTACATTAATAAATATTAAAAAAAAAACCCCTTAGAATGATGTAAGCTTAAAATGGATTAGTCATCGAATCCAAAATAATTATTTCATGGTCTCATCTCATCTAAATTAATAATCCATGCCAACTTAATACTCACTACAAGAGTTTTGATTTTTAACAGCTTTTATTTTATATATTTAGTGGCATTTTTAGTGACCATTAGGACTTTCTAATAAAACCACTACAAATACAAGAGTAATTGTGAAGATTAAGTGTCTATCCAAAGTAGTGCAACCACAATCAATCTCCTTTAAGCCTGATGCAAAAAGCAATACGGATGCAAGGATTCGAAACAAAAATGGAAACGAAGAAGATGTGCAAAGCCTACTATTTACACTCAACTATGTACAAGTATAACTAACTAACTACATGAAAACAAACTCCTAACCATATATAACGGACTATATTTAATATTTCCATAGCCCCCCTTCAAGTCAAAGCTTCCCATAAGCCTAACTTGAAACACAATTTATATAACTATGTGGAACTGAAGGCTTTGGTGAAAACATCTGCAACTTGAATAGAGGAGGGAACGTATATAGGCTACAAAAATCAGGATGAAACATGATCTTTAATAAAATAAGCTTTAATGTCAATGTGTTTCGTTCGAACGTGAAAACAAGGATTATAGACGATGCTTAATGTAGATTTGTTCACAAACAAACTAAATAGGGAATTCAACTGAGAACCCAAGATCTATCAAAATATAAGAGACCCATAAAAACTCCTTTGTAGCAACCCTTAAGCTTCGATACTCTGCCTTAGTTGTGGATGTAACAATTGTAGGTTGCTTTTTGGTTTTCCATGCAACTAATGCATCTCCAATGAAAACACAATAACCAAACAATGATTTTCTATCACCAGCACTGGAACCGCAATTAGAATCTGAAAAAGCCTTTACCACAAAAGAAGTGCGAATAGGATAGAACAACCCAAGACCAATGGAGCCTTTGAGATAATGCAACAAGTGAAAGAGTGCGTCCAAATGAGGCTTACGTAGATGTGCTAAGAACTGACTAAGCCTATGTATAGCATAAGAAACATCTAGACGAGTCAAAGAAATGTAAAGTAACTTGCCTACAATCTTGCGATAAAAAGTCGAATCAGAAAGGAGATCACCAAAAACGAGGCTGCATGGGGAAGGTAGTTAGCTTTGCTCCAATAAGACCAGTATGTTGTAAAACATCCATAATAAACTTTCTCTAATGGACAAATAGACCAGTATCTGTTTGGCATAACTTAAGACCAAGGAAAAATCGAGCTAGACCTAGGTCTTTTATTGTAAACTTAGCATCAAGAGCATGTTTAACATGAGAAATAAAATCAGTAACAAACCCTGTAATAAGCATATCATCAATGTAAAGAAGTACAAAAGCACAAACACTATCAACCCAATATGTGAATAAAGAAACATCATGTATAGACTGTATAAAACCCAACAAAGCAAGAAATTTGGAAATTTCCAAATTCTGATGTCATGAAGCTTGTTGTAGACCATACAAAGAGCGTTTCAATTTACATACTTGATGAGGAGAAGCTTTATCATATCATTAGGGTGGAACCAAGTATTTCCTCCAAATGCCCATGTAAGAAGGCATTATTAACATCAATTTAAGAAATAAGCCAAAAAGATGCAATAGCCAATGCTAATAATATCCTAACTGTGCCCATCCTAACAACAAGTGAGAAAGTGTCATGAAAATCTTCACCTTCAACTTAGGTAAACCCCTTTGCAACTAAACGTGCCTTATATCTTAAAATTGTGCCATCCAGTCTATATTTAATTTTGTGAACCCATTTAGATCCAATTGCATTTTTCCCTTAAGGTAAAGTAGTTAAATCTCATGTATTAGTACTTTTTAAAGCAACAAGCTCATTTTGCATAGCCAACTGCCACTCTTTAGATTGAGATACTTCTAAATAACTACTAGGTTCTTAGACAGTAAACACTTCAAGGAGTAATGCCATAAAATTAGTTGGGTAAGCAAGAAATAATGAGGAGGTGAATAAAGGATAAGAGGATAAAGGTTCGATCGAAACAACTTGATGTTATGAACAGTCCTATATAGGAACAGGGAAACAAAAGACAACATGATCGTAGGAATAAAAGACAACCAAAGTATTTGTCCGACTATTATACATAAAATAAATAGAAGTCACTAATAGATAGCATGATTTACAAGGGTTGTTATATTGTCAACTGTATAAACAAACTAAAAACAAAATAAACCCTAACTGCATGTGAAAAGCATATAAAAAGAGAAAACCGCAAATATAGGGATATCAATCCTTCTTTGTTGTTTTTCACATAATGTGAGTTCTTAGAGATTACTAGCATCTTGAAAGTCCATATCCATTTTCATTTCAATTCCATCTCAGAAACATCTCTCAAAACAAACACATACATTACTATATTGCATATATTCAAAACCATCTAAATCATAACAGAAGCTAAGATCTAAGTAGAATTTGTTCAACATTACAAGGAGCCACATTTGGGTTTCTTCTTAGAAACCTTAGATTTTGAGTATAGAAGAAGAAAAGAGAAAATAGGAGAAGAGAGAGAGAATATCGTACCTTTCTATCTGTTAGGAAGAGTTGAGAGAGAGAGGAAAGATAAGAGTACAATTTTGTGGTGAAGGTTAAGAAGTAGGCCAAGCTTTCCCTTAGCAAGTCCAACAATTGGTGCTTTCATTGATCACATATTCAAGATTCTCAAGAATGGCAAACAATACTAAAAGTATTACATAAATGCAAGAAGACTTACATCATTAAGCAGTAAGAATGGGTGCAATAGAAGAAATCAATAAAGAAACAAATGCAAGAATGAACAAATTGGAAAGCTATTTGGACGAAATCAAGAAGATGTTAATGCAATCTTTCAATATGAATGGTGAGAATCAAAATCATAATAATAAACATAATCGCTCAAGTAGTTCATCATCTTCTCAAGGAGATAATGGAGAGTCTAGAACAAGTGTTCATAATATAAAACTGGAATTACCAAGACTTAATGGTAATGATCCAGATGCATGGATTTTCAAAGTGACACAATTCTTTGATTTTCATGAGGTTTCAAAGGATACCAGATGCATGGATTTTCAAAGTGACACAATTCTTTGATTTTCATGAGATTTCAGAAGATAAGCATATGAAAATGGTTGCGCTCGCAAAGGAAAATGAAGCATTGGCTTGGTATCAATGGATGTCAAGAAGTGGTCTCTTGTCAACTTGGCAACCATTCTTGCAAGCTTTGAGGCTTAGATTTAGACCCTCTATGTTTGAAGATTATCAAGGGAAATTGGTGAAATTAGTTCAAAAGTCTACAATAGAAGCTTATCAATGTGAATTTGAATCTTTACTCAATCGTGTACATGGTTTGTCAAAGGGTTGTCAAAAGAGTAATCATGCAACGTTATTTGTAGACCAGCAGTAATTCCCAAAACCTCAGCTTCACTTGAAGATGCAAAAGAAATTGGCTTAGCGACTGTCCTCAATGGTTCAATGTTATTCCTTCAATAATCATTGTAAGTGATGGTCAAATACATTTAAAATAAAAATGAGAAGGTATGGCATTCGTTGATGGAATAAATAACATAGAGGAATCGGCTATTGAATGCTGTAATGTTAACGTCCGACCACATATAACTTTATTAATTTAAAATGATGGTTACTTTTTTTTTTTTTTATAGCCAATCCATCTCTTCAGAAAATGAGAGGATAATTTAACAATTTGAGTTACCTTTTACAATTTTCCTTTTGACGGTTATGAAAAGCTTATGAAATGGAAAAGTTAGAATTGCATTTTCATTGACTAACATTGTGTTGTTGCTTCCTCGAATTTTATTCCAATTCAAATTATTATTATTTATTGCTAGAGGGAGTATACTTGTAATTCTTGTGATGAATACATTTTATAAAGCCACAGCGATTATAAAATCAGATTTAAGCTTCATCCCAGGAGAAGGCGGGGTTTTCACTGTAAGATAAGGCAATTTTTATTTTTATAAATTCTTATATTTTGTTTTTAAACACATGTTACTCATAGAACCTAAATTAGGTATTATAGAGTTTTAAAATTTTCCACTGCATACAAACCCTAACACCTAAAAGTTTTTATTACAAAGAATGCTTGAAAAAAGTTTAAAAAAAAAAAAAAAAACGTATCCCACGAAACAAACACATGATTGATTTTTGATATACCTCTACTCTGCCCCCGATCTCATTTAATTCTCTGACTGGCATAGAAAACGATATTTATCGGTATCAAATAAGATAAAGACCATGAAATCATTGTTCTGGATTTGGTGATTCATCCGTCTTGTTGGTACATATATAGACACACATGTGAATCATCTTATGCTAGTTCTTTCCTTTGATGTTAATATAGCAAGACAAGATAGATTGAAATCTCAACGAACCGTTTTATCCCAAGAAGATCACTTTAGTTTCCCTATTGCACTTATCTTCGAATACTTTTTGTCGAAAGTTCTAAACAAGGAAGTACATTATAAAAACTAAAGTGGCATGGTCGAGAAACGACTTCAAAGCTCCTAGTATAATTTGGATGATCCCAACAATTGAATTTAGTAACATTTACGCAATATGCTCCGCTAAACAAAAGCTCATTAGGAGGTTTAGCATAAATGAAACATTATCTAACAAATTAAGTACTGTTCCAAAGGGAAATACGTACAACGGGTCTTTTGGTCCATAAATGGTAGGGAATTTACTAAGTTTCCAAATAAAAGTAAATGCGTTCAGTAATAAAGGGTAAACAACATATAGAACCATGTAAATCAATTACGATTATAGAAATATATCAATTTTTTTAAATACTAAACTTATATCTCTTAAAATATATTTAACATAAATTTTCTAGTGAATATCACTGGAAACTTAAGAAGTTAGTGAAGACAGTCATGGAAGTTAGTGAATATTGATTTTTAATTTGATTTCCAATTTAAGTAGGGATAATTTTACATTAATTACCTAATCTAAAAAAAAAAAAAAAAGACTAGGTAACATTAATTTTTAAACATGTAAGTGACTATTAGTCTAATGTACATCAAACTCACAAAATGTCTTATAGCTCTTACCACCAACCAATGGATTCCTTAAATACGAGCTACTGTACCTTTATTATGTATATTAAGTGTAAACCTAAGAAATAGGCAATGTGGGACAAGCAATTAAATTTTTGGTAGACAGCATGCATGCAAGCATTACTTTGCTGGCCAATTTAAGGCACGAATTTACTTATAAAACAAACATGAACACCTCAGCATGAGACTACCCTGTGAGAGCTATTAAAACACGCAAAAGCCTTTACATAAAGACAACTTCAAAATAACTGCTATTAGATCATGCAAAAACTTCCCTGTAAATGTTTATGTACTCTCTTTTCGCTCAGATTAGATCGTGCTTAATTCATCTTTGTGGAGAAGTTTTTTCATGTTTTAATAGTTCTAATGAGGCAGTGTCATGCTTAGCGTTTGTCTTTATTTTACGAGTAAATTCTTCCATAAAATTAAGCGACAAAGTAGTGCGTGCATGCATTTGTTACAAGTAAATTCTTCCATAAAATTTAGCTTGCTATAAGTGCTTACCCACATTGNTTATTTATTATCACTATAATTTTTAATATTTTATTTTTTAGAAAAAAAGTTATGCATCCATAAACTTAGATACAACACTAGCCTAATGCACATTAATCCTATACATGCCCCCATTGTAATGACTCAACTAGAACTCTTCTCAACGGGTTTACTCTAATGTGAAATATTGTACGATTTTATCTCTTGGTGTAATAGCTTCTTAGGAGGTTACCTATCCTGAGATTGATTTAGTTTAAGCAAGCATAACTTCAGAGTTTCGATACATACCAAGCAATTACACTAAAAGGTGATTTGATGATAAGAGTTTTTGCACTTATTATCAAGAGGTATTACATGCATGACCACAGAACGATGTCCTTATCAATTTTGTTAAATATATTTAGGACCACCACGAGGTAGAGACTATACTCTTTTGGTTGGTGGATTGCTCTAATGTCCACTTTGTTATCAAGTACTGCATAACCCCCTTCTAGGGAAGCTATTGCACTAAGGGAACTATGCAGTGTTTGATACCAAAGTGGACAATACCTCGATGGGGGAAATTTCAATCAGATCATTACAAGTATTATTAGAGCAATCCACCAACCAAAAGAGTATAGTCTCTACCTCGTGGTGGTCCTAAATATATTTAACAAAATTGATAAGGACATCGTTCTGTGGTCATGCATGTAATACCTCTTGATAATAAGTGCAAAAACTCTTATCATCAAATCACCTTTTAGTGTAATTGCTTGGTATGTATCGAAACTCTGAAGTTATGCTTGCTTAAACTAAATCAATCTCAGGATAGGTAACCTCCTAAGAAGCTATTACACCAAGAGATAAAATCGTACAATATTTCACATTAGAGTAAACCCGTTGAGAAGAGTTCTAGTTGAGTCATTACAATGGGGGCATGTATAGGATTAATGTGCATTAGGCTAGTGTTGTATCTAAGTTTATGGATGCATAACTTTTTTTCTAAAAAATAAAATATTAAAAATTATAGTGATAATAAATAAGATTATAATAAACTATAATTATATATATTAATGGTAATAATAAATAAATAATTGTGTGGCATATGATGTGTGTCACGCTCCTATTAGTGTGTAGTACCAACATGGCTAACGAGTGAATTAGCTTAGGTAATATAGGTTATCTCGAAAAGTTAGAATAAATAGTAAATTGATACTTTTAAACGTTAATTAGTTATTTGGTAAATAAAATTAAAGAAAAAAAAAACCTTCATGTAGTTAATTGTAAATGGGTAATGTTCACATGTCAAATACATCATTATTGATTATTCCCATCAATTATGACTCTAGGTTTTAGTTTAGATCTTACGATTTTAGAGATAGGTAAAGGTTTAAAGTTTTTTATAGTTACAAATGTATCTCTTCAGTAATTAGCTTTTGCTATTAAGAATTTCCATGTTTCTAAGCATCAAACTTGAAATTTTACTTTTCGTTAATTTTTAGTTCATACTAAAACCCACCAAATTAATATGAATTGCTCAGATAAAAAAAAAAAAGCGAGGGGGGTGGTGGGAAATATATATTTTTAAAGAAAAAATTGAAAAAATGTTGGATTCACTATTGATAAAAATCGAAACAAAGCGAAAATTGGCTAAAATTGCATTGGCAGAACAACTTTAACTTAACGCTGATCTTTATAAGTCACTGCTTACTTCAATGATTCTAATTTCACGTAGAATCTTTGAGGTATTTCCTAAGTTCTATAGAACTATGTTTTTTTTTTTTTTCTTTCGTTCTTTTTTAGTTTTCATCTCTTTGTCATAATAAAGGTTTTGTTTACTTCACCTAAGGGAGTTTTTACCCTTTTCTTCTTTTTTCTTTTTCTTTTTTTTTTTTTGCCATTAGTTCATCTTTTTGGTTTTTTTAATTTCACACGTGCGTCATACTTAGTGTTCTTCTTCTCATAATTCTTGCCCCAGTGGAGAGTTAAGGCAAATAATAATTTCAGCCAAGTCTTACAAGTTTTTCAACTGATGAAAACAATTAAAAAATGTATATATGAAAATAAAATATGAAGGCAAATATCTTGCTGGACCATTATTCTTTTGGAAACCTTGAAGTATAGTTTGTCGAATAAATCTCTGGACGGACAATGTAGTCAAATGCGAGTGTATAGTATAGATATGTATTTTTCTTGCAATATGTAAGAAACTAAAGTGATCTTCTCGTTGAGATCATGATCTTTGTTGCTGTATTTTAATTTGAGCTCCTTTACAGCATCAAAGATTCATGGGCCTCGATGGTATATTCTAGAATAGAATCGAGCCTGTCAACGGCAAGAATTGAGGTAAAAGAGTACGGGGAATCCCCGCAATAGAGGCATCTTGAGACTCGATTAAGGATTTTTCAAGATTTTTGTTATAATGAAATTCTTAGGTTTATCATACATCATCGTATTGTAATATTAATGCCTTTTAATGGCAGCTAATGATCAATGGCAAAGGTTGTAACTGATGGTAAACAATAGCTGTGCACTTAGAAGAAAGGAGCCAATGGAAATTGGAAAAACTGAATTCCAATTTATTAAAAGAAAAAACAAAAAAAAAAAAAAAAGAAGAGAGAAAGAGAAACAATGCTGCTTCCATCATTTTCAAGTAGTATTATTCATGTATACTAACTATAATTAGTAGTGATTACCATTCAACATCACTTATAACTATAAGTGACTAGATTTATAATCTCTTAAAATTACTATGATAATATTTGACAACTATAAAATTATGATTATAATAATAAAAAAAAGTATAAAAAACCTTTTTTCTTAAAACAAAAATAGACCCTAATTAGAAGCATATTGACGATTTGGTTTGAATTTTAACTTAAAATTCCTAATCTAGTAATTATTGGACGAAATGGCAAGCCGATTTGATGGATTCAAAGGTTGACTATTAGCTTGCATGAGTCGCGCCAAGGAGGATGTTTAGTGGAAATTCAAGCATTCTGGAAGGGGAGACAATTGAAGGAAGAAGTTAAGAATAGCACTGAGGCAGAAAGCTATATCAAGACAGAGGAAAGAAACATGAATTTAGGTGAAAGGATACAACGTGGATGGTTTAGAATCCCAGTTCTAATAGGTTTTCAAAAATTGAAAAACCTACTTAAATTCCCTCGAAGTCATTTCTAGAATCTAGGATATAACTCCCCCATTTCAATTTTGCTATCCCTACGCTATTTCAACCAATTACAATTAAGTATCTAATGGTTTAGATAATAAATATTGGATTATAAGTTAGATCAGCTTAATTAATTTCTGTTATATGATTTTAGATATAATTTCGTTGATAAGCAATTTAGTAGAGGTTAAATAGATATTACTCCTTATGGATTGAGAAATTACATGTAATTGTGGACAACGAAATATAAGTTGTAAGGTAATTACAAACTCATACATGAGAATACAGTCATTTTATTAGAAACGTAATACATCTTGTAGTGTCAAATATCCATTTTGGAACTTATCCGGTTAAGCTCTTTCCTAAAAATCAGCTTTTTAATGGTCCGTAGACTTGTATATTGTTTCATAGATAAAGTCGTTAGTGATAGCTATTAGATCTTTAAAAAAGGAAAAAGAAAAAAAAGAAAAACCTATAGTTGTAATGACCGACATAGGCACAATCAACAATTTGATGAACAACTATTATAAACAGAATAAATCAAACCAATAAGTACAAATGAGTCCAAAAATTATGATCTTGTGTTGACAAGTTATTCATCATCATTACTTTATAAAATAATACGACAACCTCTCACAATCCATCAGATTTGGACATTCCCCATTTACCCTTCTCTCAATTTACAAATCAATTATTAATATTATCTAAATTTTTTAAATGTCATGTGATATCATCATGACGTCATCATATTCCTTATAATTTCAACCATTGATTAAATGTAACAATATCTTAAAAAGCAAATTGAAAAAAAGTAGATAAAGAAGATCTATTTCTCAATCTATATGGGACTATAGTATCATAATAGTATATAAAATTGTTGGAAAGACAAGTAGCCATTATGAACCTTATAACAACAATGATCGAAGCTTAACGAAGCATCCTAGAATCTATTGGGGGAGTAATAGATAAGTAGACCACAACATCCTCTATTAAGAGTGTGACACATAAGAGTAGTGGGACCACATATTCCTCGCATGAGGGACTGTAAGGTCCGACTATTCTTATGTGTCATGCTCTTAATAGAAGATATTATTAAAGATAAATAAATTAGTAACTTAC
The DNA here is from genome assembly GCA_024138015.1 of Lumnitzera littorea. Classification (NCBI taxonomy): domain Eukaryota; kingdom Viridiplantae; phylum Streptophyta; class Magnoliopsida; order Myrtales; family Combretaceae; genus Lumnitzera; species Lumnitzera littorea. The sequence goes on from JAMXBB010000010.1 coordinate 89,769,751, forward strand.
CTATATTTTTGCCCTATCAAGGTAATGAGATTGCTTAATTTAAATAATCCCACATCCGTATTGATCACCTATATATGAATATACGATGGACCTAGGAGTATAAGAAAACATAAATGTCTCAAATGATTCAAATCTATTCAAGAATGTTGAACTTAAGGATTCAAATTTTAACCAATTACACCCATCAGCAATTTGATCAAGATTTGCACTTTGAGTTAAGGCTTAGGTAGCCATCTAATGGAACTGAGACTTTTATCTGAATACAGAAAATAAATGTCTTCCATGCAATTTATTTATTTCACTTTAATTCCTAACTTCCCTTCGTGTAGATATTCCGAGCTAAATAAAGCAGGACTTATGTCCAAAGTGTTTACATTAGGAAGTTACCAAATCATACATGACCTTTGATCCATTTAATACAAAAAGTGCTTCACTTGATAAACCCACCCAACTTTGTTGTATACTAAACTACACCATATGAAAATGTAAAATCAATATCTTGTGTTCTTAAAAATATAATATACTTTCATCATATATAATAAAAGTTGTTCTTCTTAGAGATTATTGTCTTATGCATTGTATCACGGTCCATGTTTTGGAGTGACAAAGGGTTGTTTAACTTGGGGCTTAATGTGAAGCGAATGGCATCAGCAAGCGGTTTATTAATAGGGTTGAGTAGTCTCTCAAGGCAAAATTGGCCACCTATGAGCAAACTGGTCGGAAGCTGATGCCACTCTCCTGATGACAACCATGGCAAGTCGAAACCAATTGAAAAGTTAGACGTCCCCTATCATAAGGAGAATGATAACAATGCTAATTGGCACTCCTAAAGTAAGAAAGGGCTTGGAACAATCTTGGGAAGACAGGAAGGGAAAGGTTAGCTCGCCCTCCATAATCAAAGTTAATACATGAGGTAAAGAAGGGTCGAGTGCTGCACGGGCACTTATAAAGAGGGTTAACCTCCCATCCTGTAACAAGATTTCACTACATGCTTGAAGAAAAGCTAGGTTGTCTCTTCTGCACTTGAACTCTTCATGATAGGAATGAAGGTTGTCATACTTAGAGAACCTGTCAACAACAACAAAAATAGATAAGTGCTCTCCCACTTTTGGTAAGGAAGTAATAAAGTCCATGGAGACGCTCTGCTATAGACGAGATGGCATAGGAAGTGACTCCAATAAGCCTGCCACGTTCTGTCTCTCAACTTTGTCTTGCTGGCAAGTTAAGCAAGTCTTCGTACAAATCATCACATTCTCCTTCATATTTGGCCAGTAATAGCCTTACTTCAACAAGCTCAATGTCTTCTGCCAATCGGGATGTCCAGCCCATAAAGTATCATGACACTCTCTCATGAGTGCCCTTCTCAAGCTGCCCCCCTCTGAGACATACAACCGGCACCCCTTTGTGTAAATAAGGTCATCCTCTATCCAAAATCTATGAGTCTTCCCTTCATCAACCAACTGTTTGAGATTTTTGGCTAACAGGTCTTGACTTATATGCTGCTTGATCTGCTCTTGAATTGAAGTTAAGATTTGACTCGCCGACTGGTGTGCAATCTGCACTAAGGATGCTAAATCAGCTCGCCTACTCAAAGCATCCGCCACCTAATTAGTTCGTCCGTTGCAGTACTCAATCTTCATATCAAACTCTATAAGAAACTCTTGCCATCTTGCTTGCTTAGCTGAAAGTTTCGGTTGAGTCACTATATAGCTAGCAGTAGAATTGTCTGTCTTCACTAAAAACTTGGATCCTAGCAAATAGTGTTTCCAAGTTCTTAGATAGTGAATAATTGCAAGTAACTCCTTCTCTTAGGCTAAGTACCTACGCTCCATTTGATTCAGCTTTCTACTCTCATATACTACTAATTCAACTTCCTACTCTCATATGCTACTAGATGATCCTCTTGCATTAACACTCCTCCTAATGCAATGTCTGAGGCATCCGTATAGACTTCAAAAGGCTTAAAAATGTCAAGAAGTGCGAGGATTGGCTCTTCTGTCACTACACGCTTCAACTCATTGAAGGCACCCTGACATATCTCAACCCATGACCATACTTGGACTTTTTAGAAAATAGAATAACTTATCATCTTCGGCCATGCTCTTGATGTCCAATATCAATATCGAGAACTCACGGACATGCTTTCTAATGTCATCACCCAATCGAAATTCCCTCAACTTCTTTTGAGCATTAAACTCAATATTCTCTAAGAAAACAGAATATTGTGAGTGATAGGGACGTCAAGCTTATAAGGAAATTTTGGATAGAGTTAAGCTTACTTACTATTACAAAAGCAAAATAGTAAGCGCCGCACAATCCGTTTGTATACTAAAAAAAAAAGCCATAAACAGTGACACATTGCATGTAAAATACTTAAATCGAAGATTATATTTGGCCAATTTTATAAGTTAATATCTTATACAGTTCAATTAATTCTTATTTTTAATGCACAATATTTATCAAGCTCTTGCTAAAATAAAAATAAATCAAACTTAATCAAATGAAGTCAAACTAAAATCTCGAGGTAACTATAAGATTTTATGAGTTTATAATTTTATGATATTTTTCTTTATCAAAATAAATAAAAAATCATTTTAGGTATAAATTGGTGCTTCAATTATACGTTTGAGTGTATGATTCTACAAATTAATGATTTTATATAATTTTATCTATTTATCTTCTTTCAAGTTAAGCTAAAATCATTATTTTGATAACCTTGCAAACGGTACTTAAATCAAATTGGTTCGAGTTAAATGCAGCCAATTGATGCTCATCATGGCAATCATTCAAAGTTAATTATATGATGCAATAGTATTTTAATAATAGAAAATCACCTCAAAACGTAGTAAATAAGTCCATTAAAAATAAAAGAAACCATTGACGGTTTAATTTTTATTATCTATTGTTATATTTTTATTATTAATAATCCATTTTTTTACTGTAATTGGCTTAAAATAATTTCACCGTACATAAAATTTATGACTGCTCAATCAACGTTCTGTTGAAATTTTAATAGGGGTTGGAATTGGACAACGAACTCTCATATTGACACGTCCAAAATCCAATAAAGAACAAGTCGAGCTTACAATAAAAGTTACACCGAAAAAGACAGCAATAGCAACAATGGCACCGTCCAACAATTTCTAATTGTTGCATTTAAGAAGTGGGATCAGGATTTAGGTTTTGACTGAAAGAGCCAACACTCGTACTCGTGAGCATTAACTAATGCCATTTACGGCTCAAAGCTACTGCCGGTTGTCAACGTATAATTGCTCATAAATTCCCATCTTTAACTCACATCTTCTTTAACAGTTGTTATTTCTAATGTTTTTATTATGAAATTTTGTACTCATTGTGCTTTAAAAATGAAATTCAATTAGCTTTGGGGAAAAAATTAGCCATCAATTTTCAGCTTTTCGGATTGGGTTTTGTGAGGTGTAAATAGACAATCTTATCCCGGATCCAACTCAGCAACAATCCTATAAAATTTTGGAACGCATTTTGAGTATTATTTCGAAACCTTATAAAATACAATACAATGAAAATCCTCGAACCTAATATAATAAGATAAGACATATTAAGTGGATGCCTATTGTCTATCGTACATACAATGCTCTAGAGTACTACTAATTGATCGTTTATTCACTTCTTCAAGAGATGCAGCCTTTTCCGAGAACTTAGATCCATTCTCCAAGAATCGTAGCATCTTGGTCACCTCCAACGACGACTGATCCAATAGTGAGTACTAAATCAATACTCTCTCTTTATTTTCCTCGATTATATTTTTCTTTTAACTGATTATAATATAATTTATACACGTATAATTTGGTGCAACAAATTATTTACTTGCTTTTGATTTGCTACTTCCTCCTTCTAAATTTAGATTGAAAGGTTAATCTAGTAATTTTCCTACCAAATATACACATCCGGCTGTCCTATGATCAGTTGCAATAGCATATATATATGTGTGTGTGTGTTGGTATGGTTTCTCTGCTTTCGATAGATAGTTATTTCATCGGGCAGATGTTCCAACTTTCAAACTCAAAATTGGTAATATTATATTTCTTAATTTGCTTGAGTTGAATTCTAAAATTTTTGAAGAAAAAATATTAAATAATTTTAGGGAGTGAGTTGGGTATCTTTATAAGGTTGGTCACGAGCATGAGATTGGATTTTTGTTAGCTTTTGCGAAAATCTATAAGAAATCAGATCACGATTGCGTCTTATTGCATCGGTACTTATAAAACCCATTTGGTAACCATAGAACTGGATTTGTTAACGTGTATTTTGATACTAGGATTTTCTAGAGAATAAACCTCTTAGCTGGCGTAGGAAACAGTTAAATATACACAAATCACATAAAATGTTTTTGTCTAATTTTTAAAAAGTCAAAATTAAACATAAGACAAAACAGGTCTTCAAGCGAAGGAAACCCTCGAATTCAAATATCTTGCCCTTGCCAGTACACCATAAGCATTAAGCATAACTTACACGGAAAGCACGTCTGCAGATCAGAACCGTAACAAATCTAAGCTTCTAGGACACAACAAGCATATCCAACCCTAAGGATCCAAGACATGGAAAAATCTGAGTTTATACATAATTAAGCTTCTCGGTCCTTGCATTGACTTTTGCACATTCAATTCAGACACAAAGAACTAAGAGCCTCATTAAAAAAAAAAAAAAAGAAAATCCAAGCATGCAATTTGTGTTAATTATCCCATTCAATCTTCTAACCGCGCATATTCTCGCTAATCACATGAAATGAATGAAGAGAGTCCATATTAAAAATTTATCATACATGGAGATGAAGGGATATGATCATGACAGTAGTATCTAACCTGTTCACAACCATTAACCTAAAACTTCACCATGATTTCACCGAACATTGGCACATATATCCAAAATGTTCGTAATTTTCACACTATAAGCTTAAAAACCAGAAAAAATATCGTGACATGTCTTGATGTAAAATTTACCTGACTAAAGAATGATCATTAATATTACAATCCAAGGGGGAAGTTCAATTTTTTCCATCTACTATCTCTCTTTCTTTCCATCTCCACATTTCTCTCTGTAAAGCTCAACCCATAAGTTAGACACCCATAAGATACTAACACAAATTGCAGTCATAATCACAAAAATCCAAGACACCCAAATCCATTTCGGAATCAACCCATTGTCATCCTCGTTGAGAAAGTAAAAACCCATTCTGTACATAAAATATGGACCTATAAATCCCCGTACGACACTGTATAAACTGTAAAACGGAACAGACAAAACATCAAAAACCTTCCGTGCGTACCCATTCTCTGTCCTTTTCAACCCCGCTAACGTCCACAAGTTTTGACACGCGCTGGTGATTTCTGCAAGGATTAGCAAGCAGAGTATCCCGAAAGCGCCGCCGTGGACCAAGTACCGGCACGTGAGGAACACGAACAGCGTAGCCAAGTGATGGGCTATAAAGAGAACATCTTGGGGGTAAAATAGTAAATAGTGGAGAAGATCGGTGGTGAAATAGGCAATGCTGTATTCAAGTACCCCATCCTGGGTTCTCGTATTAGGGGACGGGAAACCGCGAGATGGGTCTGTGAGTATCGCGTGCGCCGCCATGAGCACGGCGGGCATGCCGTGAAATAGAGAGATTATGCAGCTCGAAGCTTCGGGTCGGATTTTAGGGTTCCAAGTGCGGAATAAAAGGAAATAGGAGATTAAGTAGACTAATACGAAGAATGGGAAGAAATAAATAAAGGATTGTTGGTTTTGGAGAAATTGGCGAGAGACTTCCATTGATTTGCTGTTCCTGCTCATGTAAGATTAAGGCTGTGATAAGATGTTGAAAGGAAGATTTTAAGGTGGTTTTGAATGAAGATGATGGGAATGGATTTATATAATGGGGGAAGAGAGAGGGAGATGGGGACTGTAAAGATTACAAAAGAATTTAGAAGAGGGACAGAGAATAAAAGGCATATTCAAAGGAAATTCTTAAAGATACATAATATTTTTTATATCTTATCTATACTTTCATTTAAATCGATTTATAACTGACTTTTACTTATTTAAAATCTATTGTTTAAAAAAAAAACTATATTGGTTGCATCTCATTTTTTTTTGTTTTAACTATATCTTATCATAATTAAGTGTAAATGGTGATTGAATTATAGAAATTAGAAAATGAAGGTTCATATATTTCTAAAAATAATTTATTTTTATTCATCAGAAAATAAAAATTTAATTTAGTTTTTAAAAATTTAATCATATAAAGAGTAAAAGGGTTATTTAATTATATAGAAAAGATATAAATGTATTTCTATTTTCATCCAATTAGTATTTTATTCTTACAAAAGTAATGTATGTATGGAGACAAGGGGTTAGATGTTTTAAAACTTTTATAGGTGACTCTATAGTTGTACAAAAACCCTTCAGTCTAAGGTCTATAAACTAACGAGTAATTAGTTTTTCTAAAAGGAGTATTCCTAAAACTATTCGAATGATTACATGTCATACCCTATCGCAATATAAGTGGAAAATTAAAATACATCATATTACCGTCAAATGTATGGTAAGAGTTTATTTGCACACGTTAAAAAATTTTATGATTTTAATCTGTTAAAATTGAAATTTTAGAATTCGATTATAAAAATCTGAGTTTATGTCTTTTAATAACCTTTTCTTCTCAATTACTTGTATATATTTTCCATATCTTGACATGTATTAAGTGGAAAAGAAAAGTGATTCTAGCTTAAAAGGAAAATAGGAAATTATTAGCCCTTTATACAATGAACAAAATTTGGGCAAATTCAAACACACACCTTAAACTATTCATCCACGGTCTTTTCAAAGTCTTTAATTGTTACTTCACATTTTCATAACGTACTAAAATATACATAAACACAACATCATGAAGCTCCTCAAAATGCTGCAATTGTCGATTGGGATTTGAAAATAATCCTATCATACAGAATAAGTTCTAGACAAATAGTAAAAATCATAAGGTAAATTTTGAATAATAATTTTTTAGAACTTGTTTCTATAACGTTAGGTATAAATATAGTGTTTTCACTTTTTAGACCTATCTTGAAACTTATACTATAAAGTATACAGAATATAAGTTTTAATATATTTTATGTTCACCTTATAAAGTTTTTAAATAATGTTAATATAAATGAAAAATAAGGAATAATGCTTTTTTTTGCCAAAGAAATATTTTACAAAAAAGAAAAAGGAGTTCTTTTTTTTTTTTGTCAACAAAAAAAAAAAGAAAAAAGAGTTCAAACCCATGAGATAGAATCCTTAAAGTCTTACCAGTGTTTCTCTCTTGCGTTTTATTTTATTTTTAATTCTTCTTCCCTATTTGCTAAGTGCTAACTTTAGTTTATTAATATTGTAAATACACATTAAAAACTAGTAATGGAGTGTTAAAAGATTCTTTTAGCATCCGAAAAAGAAATGTAACTAGAAATGATTATTATTAAAAAACATATGGATTTGAAAATTATGGGAAAAGAAAAATTTACAGTTTTCATGAGTACTTATTATAAAGTATAGGCTCTAAGGTATTATGAGATAATTTTTTGTTCCAAAAATTTAAGAAGCAGTACTTATAATGTAAGATATGGGTAGATACCTTATCACACCATAAATACTCATACATAATTGTTAGAAAAGGAAAAAATCTAATCTAATCTATTTATGAGACTCTTAACTACTATATATCTTTTTCTAATGATGGATTTCCATTTCTAACTCTAGTTTGAGGATGATTTGCCTATTTTTTAAAGTTTTAAAAATCTAAAGTCATGTTTTGGAAAATTTTGACGTCTATTCATACCAATGTTGCCAATCCCGATCCAAATGGTTGGCTTGAATATATGAGAGTCAAATATTAAAGGGATGAAACCGAGTTCAATCGCAGTTTAACGAGGATTAGATCAGGATTTAACAGACTGATTTTATGGCTATATCAAGTCAAATCGAGTTTAACCATAAAAGTCAAACCGAATTTGGCAACACTAATTCATATCTACATAAATAGCAATTTACGCCATAAAATTATTCAAGTTAAAGGGAGTGGGGTGTTTTAAAATGGTGTTGTAATGTTTTTGCGACAGGGTTAAAGTAAAATAATTACATAAGTTAGCAACTCGGGTTTCTTTTTCTTAATTGGGAAAGACAAGGTTTCCCAAAGAAATATATTAAAAGAAAAAGATAGGTCTGATGTAGATATAAAAATTAGGAAATGAATCTCCTCTATTTACTTTCTTTATTTTCTCTCAATTTATTTAATTAGAGTGAACGAGTAACCTTATTGTATAAAATATCCATCTACACTCTATTCAGTTGAATAGATTCTACATAGCTATTAAATGCCATAGAATAATCTACACTCATAGGGTGAGGTATGTATACAAGGTCTTCTTATCCTGGTTCTAATATACTATATATCCACCCCTTTAATAATCACTAAATTATATTAACAAATGAATAATAAGTAATAATATTGTAGTTTTTTACTTGATGTTTTTCATTCTTTTACTTATTCTTCCCCATTTTTCTCTTCAACTTTACCTTCCCATTATTTCTCTTTATTCTTTCCCATTTGCCAGATGGTAGGATTGAATTACTTTCCTAAAGTTCTCTTCTTAAGATGCAATCACTTAATGGTTGAGATTACATCAATGAAGATAATGTCACAATAATGTCATAAAACATTTCAAAAATTTAAATAATTTTAACTACTAATTTATAATTTTACCTAAAGTAACTATAGAAGATCAACTTCCAGTGAGATCATATAAACTTGAAATAATGAAAGCAGAATAATTTCTTTTTTAATTTTACAATTTTTTTACATATTTTATATGATTTACATATGAAGAACTTAAAATATTACATAAAAATTACTTTTTTAATATAACATAAACAAGAAATTTATAGGAAGATAGGCAAATGTTTGCAAGTTCCATATGACCCTATACATTTTACAGAGTGCAAGTTTAAAGATAGTTCTAAGATACTATTAATTAGGTTCCTAATCTAAAATTTTGGAGCCTATATGTTACACAATAGAGTATAGGTGGGCACTTATCCAATTTATCCTATACTCACTTATCCTTAATAAAAATAGAACAACCCTCATTTTTTTCCCTATATGCCAAATTTCCAATATGCCATAAATTAAAAGAATATACATATAAGAAAAATAAGTTAACGCGGATGAAATATTATTTTCAATTCATCCCAAACATTTAAAAACTTGAGTCTACTATCGAGTGCATTTTATGAGCCCTTAATGTCCTTTAACAGGACAATGAAAAGGTAAATGCGTTTTTTTTTTTTTTTCCTTCCTCAAAAGCTTTAAAAAAAAATTATACAGGGTAAGTAATTATGGTGTTCATGTAAAACTACCATTTGCCTTATAACTATATATATTTAATATGTAGAAAGAGATTCTTAATAAATATGAATATCTGTAAAACAGATATATATTACATTAGAAAGTGATTCTTGATAAATATGAATATTTATAAGACAAGTATATGTAGAAAGGGATTTTTGATGAATATGAATATTTATCGAACCACGAGAAATTACCAAAAGACCCAATTTAAATAATATGCCAGAGTACTATAGATATAGATTTGCTCTCCGGTATCCATATATCCCAAATTTATGTATGTTTTTATTATTAAGAAAATAAATCTATTAATGTTCAGAAAGAACACCGCTTTAAAGTAATTGAACAAACATTTAGACATATGATAAGAAATTCATTGAAATTTCTACTCTTCACAAATACAATGAACTAATTTGTGAAATTTTCAGACCTATGAGCTATATATAGAGTACCGTATTTATAACCTAGGACCCCTAAGCAGTTTGACATATTCGTTGTTCTCTTAATCAAAAAGTAAAGTAGGATAGGTACAGCCCCCTCTTCTATATTGCTTATGGGAAGTGATACTGACCAAAAAAATTAATATATTTGATCATTTACGTCTGAAATTTTCATTGTGATTATCGCAAAATCAAAGAAGAAAAATAATCAAATATATAGTGGAGGGTTATTTATATTTCACACAACCACAAAATTTTTTACTTAGTATGTCAAATCTAAATTGATTCTTTCAATTCAATCCAATTTTATCTAGCTTCAACTCCAGTTCAACTTTCGGTCAAACTTGATTTTTTCCTTAATTTTTTACTTTCTCGCATGTCCACATCAACCTCCCAATCTAAGTTTGGCAACACTGCTTAATACACCTCTAATTAACTATTAAATCGTGAAATAACGATTTCAAAAAAAATCTGCCTCATAATTAATATCTATTCTTTGTCTAGCTTATGACCTTTTCACGAGATTACTCGGTGAAACTAGACCTTACCACTCTCACCATTACCACTACTATATTGATTGATACCACAACCATCGGGCTCACCTCTACCATGTGACTAATAGTAAGCACCAACACACTACCTCCACCAGACTCACCATCAACATGGACTCACTACAACAATTAAACCAAAAACCATTATGGTAATGGTGGTTTATTGTGGTTTTATTAGGTTACACTTGCAAACCATAAAAATAAGGTATTGGTTTATTACAATTCAGAGCCTAGTGTTTACTTTTTTATAAGCTAAGTGTTGTATAGCATTTGCAAACTTCAATAAGCCACCTAAAGGCTCAATAGCCTAATGACTCACATGGCAGTTTGTGAGCCTAGTGGTTCACAATAGTGAACCTAGATTAGGTAGCCATAGGGGCTTAGTTGTGATTGGTGGTTAAGCTTTTGTAGGACTCATAACTAATGTTTGGTTAGAGTGGCATGATAGGAATCAAGGACCTCATTCAATCGAGGGCGCGTGGCCTTATTTCTTTGGTATGCCGAATAGTCAAACAAGATTTGATCCCATATGAGGAGCACTTCTTCCAAGCTCCCCTAAACTATTCACCTTCTTCTGAGTAAAAGGGGAAGAAGTTACCAATGCTGCCAAGTAAATCTAATGCCGAACAATGAACCCACCCACTGTTAAGCTAACAAATGCCCAAAGCTGTGCTATCCTACTATTGAGCCGATTAGCTGAAGCCGAGCAGAAGAGTGACCATTTGTTGAGCTAGCCTTCTCCCGAGCTTAAACTACTGAGCCGCTAAGCTGACAGTACCATTTGGACCATCGAATTGAGAAGCAGATGCATGTCTTACCTTTTGACATTCGTACTATCCTCTGCAAGAATATTCCTTTCGTTGATTTTACCGATTTGCCCCTATATACTATGTATTTTTTCTTTTCAAGCAGGAATCTTTTTTATCATTTGTAGTAACCTAGGACTTACCTTTATTAGGCCATATAAATACTTATAAATTGTATCAGTCGCACCAGTCATTAATCATCAAAACATAGGATTTTACCCTTTATGAGCTAAGTATCCCTAACTTACTTGCTCTTCTTTACTCTTATCTAAACCATTTGAGTGTGGACTAATAGTAATTGACCTTTGGTCATACTTGTGTGTCATATCAAGTGTGACCTAAGCTCATGCAAGGCATTGATGTATTATATCTATCATCGATGTGCAAGAAACACCTACTCAACCTTCGACTCTCATTTATCTTTTAAGCCGTCTTAAAGTTCGAACCCACCCCTAGTTACGCATAATATCGGTAGTCATGTGTCAACCTTTCTTGACAATTTGTATCATCCTAGTATCAAAGCTTGACTACGTTTGAGTAAATTTCTAGTACATTGTTTTCTTGAGTGATTTCCTGTTGTGTGTGAAGTTAGTAAATTGAGGCTTATAAAGTATTGAAGGATCTATGCGTAGTTATAGTGAGTGTTGGATTAGTGTGCTAATTTGAGGCAATTTAGTGCTCTATTTTCCCTTGTTTTATGTTCATAAAACAGAGTATATGTATTTAGTTGTTTTGTTGCTGAGTTAAGTAATATTTCTATTGTTGTAATAGTTGTTGGTGTATTAATGCTGTTTGTTATTGTTTGAAGGATGATTTTCAAAGTATTTTTCAATTGTTGGTCTATTAAAGTAAACAACAATGTGCAATTCTAGTATTCAAGGAATCTTAGGTAACCAAGAGAGTGGTGCTTGTAATGGCCATGATCATGGTCAACAAAGGAGTTTCACATCCCAATTTGTAGACGAACAACTAGATAAGGTTACCAACCTAGTAACTAGCTTGGTGACTACCATAAATGAGGATAAGCAACAAGCTAAAAATGACTCATATAGAGGCCAAACAAATGAAGTGCCCAAAGGAGGAAATGGCTAGCTTAGCTAAGCAAATTTCCTAGCTAAGCAACAATGAGCTGGAGGAGTTGATAAACTTGTTCATTGAAGACTCACAGTGGAAGAAATAGAAGAAGAAGATGAGGAGCTAAGCGATGAGGAAGAGGAGTACTATGAGCCTAAGGAAAGGAATATTTGAGCACCCAAAGCAAAAGGACTGAGGCTACAGATTCTGAGCTTTTCTAGTATTGGCGATGCCGAAGACTATCTTAACTGGGTTAATAAGATAAAAAAGTAGTTTGAGTGTCATGAGGTGCCTAAGAATACCAAAGTGAGACTAGCTGTTCTAGAGTTCATAGGTTGTGCTACCCTATGGTAAAAAAATCTGCAAGCTACGCGAAGAAGAAGAGGAGAAAGAGAGAGAGATTAGAGACTGAGAGATGAAGAAAGTAATGAAGAGGAGATTTATGCCAAGCTACTATTCAGAGGATGCTTTCAAAAGGTTGTAGGAGTTTAAGCAAAAAGGATCGTGTATCGATGCCTATGTGAAAGAGTTCCAAATGTTGATGATCCGCTATGAGGTTATACAGCCAGAAGACTAAACTATCTCAAGATTTATCAATGGATTAAAGTATGAGATTAGCAATATTCTTGAAACAAGAGATATTAGTCCTTGGATAAGGCGATCTAAGCTACTTAGAAGATAGAGAGACGCTATATCTATAAATATTAAGCTCTTGTTAGTTGATTTAACCCTAATTGACTTGTTCCGAGCAAACCTGTACAATTGAAACCAAGTAAAGTTGCTGAAGTCCAACCTATTCTAACCATCCTAATAGAGGAGAAAGAAATTCTAAGGAAGTTTGAGAAAGGATGAAGCTTAAGAAGGAAGACGAGTGAGACTAAATGCTTCAAGTGTCAAGGATTTGAGTACACGGCCATGTAGTATCCAAATAGAAGGACCATGGTGATTAGAGGTAAAGTGCTGACCATTGAGGTCGATAGTACTGATGAGGAGATTAAGGATCTTAAAGACTCTAAACAAACTAATCGGTCCATGGAGGAGGAGATGATTTATAGTAAAGAGGGTAATTTCATGCCAACAACCGTGATGTTGAGACGAATAATGAGCATAAGTCTTATACTTAAGGATAAATAGCACGAAAACTTATTCTACATTGGTTACAAGGTTAATGGGACAATGTGTACTCTTATTGTAGATAGTGATAGTTGTACTAATGGAGCAATTGCTTTCATGGTCCAACAATTGAAGTTGCTAAACAACCCCAACCCCAAAACCTTTTAAATTGCATCAACTCAGTGACAAAAGAGCCTTTCAAGTGACCAAGCAAGTGGCCATGCTAATCTACATTAGCAAGTATCAAGACGAAGTTCTTTGTGATGTATTGCCCATAAATGCTTCACATATACTTCTAGGAAGACCATGGATGTTTGACGAGCTTATGATGTACAATAGAAGGAGAAATATTTGCTCTTTTGAGCATAAGGGAAGAAAGGTGAGGTTGAGTTCCCTATTTGCTGAACAAGTCAAGACCATGCAAGCTCAACTTAGCTAAGCCCTGAAAAAGGAGACCTTAGTGATGACACGTGTCAAGCTATCTAAAGAAATGAAACATAAAGAGTTGACCTTTTTATGGGTCAGGAGATTACTTAAATTGAAGGCCATAAATGTTGAACTACCTATCGAGGTGAAGGAGTTTGTTGACTTGTTCCCTGACAAACTACCAAAAAGTTTGCCTTCGATCAGTAGAATAGAACATACTATAGATCTACAGCCTAGAGCTGCACTACCGAATAAGCTAGCATACAGGCTAAATCCAAAATAAAGGCAAGTAGATGAACTGATGAAGAAAGGATATGTAAGAGAGTCCTTAAGCTCATGCACTATCCCAGCTTTATTGATGCCAAAGAAAGACAGCACTTAGCAAATGTGTATAGATAGTCAAGCTATCAATTGAATTGCTATCAAGTATAGGTACCCCATACCTAGGCTTGATGACATGCTCAATGAACTGCATGATGCGAAAATCTTCTCTATGATAGATTTGAAATTTAGATATCATCAGATCATAATGAGTAGAAGATCACATTCAAGACCCACTATAGATTATATGAATGGCTAGTGATGCTATTTGAGCTATCAAATGCATCAAGCACATTCATCTGATCGATGAACCATGTGCTTCAGGAATTGATTGGGAAGTTTGTCGTTGTATACTTTGATGATATTCTTATTTATAGCCCTGATCTAGAAACACATTGTAATTATCTTCGAGCTATCTTTGATAAGTTCTAAGTTAAGAAGTTGTATGCCAATTTGAAGAAATGTGACCTCTGCCAATCACAAGTAATATTTTTGGGTTTTATAGTGAGCAAAGGAGGAATACAAGTCGATGAAGAAAAAATTAAGGTGATCACTAAACGACATGTACCGACTTGTTCCACCAACGTGCATAGTTTTCGTGGCTTAGCATCTTTTTATCGCCGTTTCATCAGGAATTTTACTACTATTGTGGCCCTACCGATCAAGTTGTCAAAGAAGAATATTGAGTTCAAATGAGGAAAGAATGAACAACTGAGTTTTGAGGAAGTGAAGAGGAAGTTAACTATTGCCCCTATCCTAACTTTATTGAGTTTTCACAAAGTGTTTAAGATAGAATTTGATGCTTTTGGAATTGGTATAGGTGCTGTGCTAATGCAAGAGGGTCAACCACTTGGTTACTTTAGTAAGAAGCTCCAATTAGCTACACTAAATTACTTTATGTAAGACAAGGAGTTTTACTCCTTAATCCGAGCTTTAACTATTTGGAAACATTATTTATTGCACAGAGAATTTATGATCTATATTGGCCATAAGTCACTAAGATACTTAAAGAGCCAACCTGAACTATCCAAGAGAATAGCCAAGTCGATTGAATTCATGGAGGGATTTTCTTATATTATCAAGTATAAGACTGGCAAGAACAATATAATGGCCAATGCCCTATCTCAATGGCATACTCTCTTGATCGAGCTTTACAAGAGACTTCTTGGATTCTTAGTGATCAAGGGTTTGTATGGTGAAGACACGCATTTTAGCCCAATCTATGCTTAATGCAAGGATGGCTGAGCAATTGATGATTATCACAAGGAAGACGAATACCTATTTAGGAGGGGAAAGTTATATATCTTGACATGTTCAATGCGTAAACTATTAGTGCAAGTGGCAAATGGAAGGGGATTATTAAGACATTTTGGCAAACACATAACCTATGAAGTAGTGGTTTCAAGATTCTTTTGGCCAAGAATGATAAAAGATGTACAATCTATGATCGAGAGGTGTGTACCCTGCTACAAAGTAAAGAGCCGAGCTAAACAAACATCATATCTGCCATTACCTATCCTAACCAAGCCATGGTCCAAGCTAAGTATGAACTTTGTATTGAGATTGCTGAAGACATCCCATGTGAAGGACTCTATAATGGT
Organism: Lumnitzera littorea; assembly: GCA_024138015.1. Taxonomy (NCBI): domain Eukaryota; kingdom Viridiplantae; phylum Streptophyta; class Magnoliopsida; order Myrtales; family Combretaceae; genus Lumnitzera; species Lumnitzera littorea. The sequence continues at coordinate 89,785,480 of JAMXBB010000010.1, forward strand.
GGTTGTGGATCGGTTTAGCAAGATGGTACACTTTGTTTCATGCAATCAAAGTAATGATGCTTCAGCTATTTCTTTTCTCTTTTTTCAGGAAGTGGTCAATCTATATGGAGTGCCAATAACTATAATGTCTGACTAAGGCCCTAAATTCTTAAGCTATTTTTGGAAGTCCTTATGGAAGCGGCTAGGAACCAAGCTATTGTTTAGTACATCTTGTCACCCTCAAATAGATGGGTAAACAAAGGTCGTTAATCGGACCTTAGGAAATCTACTTTGAGTTATCGTGGGAAGAAATCATAGAATATGTGCTTGCCAATCATTGAATTTGCTTACAACCAAACCGCCTATAATATCACTGAGAACATGCCCTTTGAGGTCGCATATGGATATTGTTACACCTCGAAGTAGCAGATTCACAACATCCCGCCATATAAACTAACTTAAGATAGTAACTAACCTCACAATCATTATTGTATATGTAATTTACACAACGTGTCCATGACTACCCGCTTTGAAGTAAACAGTTCATATAAGAATATTGATAAATTATATACAAAAGTTTAAAACATTTTTATGTAGATATATATTGTCTCAATATCCCAAGAGGTATTTACACATCATAGTAGCCTGAAATAAGTAAAATTTTACACGATCAAACTCACATAACTAAGAGTTATTAGTAAAATTCCCCAAAAAAAAATATTCTCTATTGTTCTTCCAGTTTGTATCCTCACTCCCCCAAAGGTCTTCGAAAGGAACTAACCTCTGGATAATTATAGTATAGGATTTCAATCAACACCTATAAGAAGATCTATAAGAATATAGGTAACCAACAGCTTAGTAAGTATGGATGGAAACATAAGATTGTATAGTAGACACAAGCAAGGTTATCAAACAATTAATTAAATGCAATGCAACACACAAAAACCATCACACAACATTATCCAGTTCATTGTAAAATTAGAGAAATTTCAATTGCTCTAATTCGGGTTTGATGAGTTTCAATGCGTATGTAATAGCTCACAACCAAACTCAAGATTGTGCTACAGAGACACCACTCCTCCCATGATTATCCTTTGAACCGCTACCTTCAACCTTACTATAACCCTCTTTCCTCTCACTTAGTCCAACTAAGGATGAAAAAGGGACCATTATATTACAACGATATCCCTTGCAAATGTGTCGATATTTGGTCGGAGAATCCTAGTTGTCTTCTAAAGGGTTGCAATGCATGTCTAATTAAAGTGTTTAGATCAAATACAATTAAATCCAAATTAAGGTGATCATTCTATCTCACCCAGCACAAACAATGGCAAACCACTACAACAAATGATCAATATACAACCAAATATTCAGAGACGCATAAGCATGCATACATATAGCTACTTATAAGCACAACCAAATACAATCCTAAGCCTCCAAGTATCATAATATTGTACCCTAAGATACAGTAATATATTGATCCCAACTTACCTAAAGTCTCTGATTTGTTCACTCAAATTTGACGTAGGGGTCCTATCACCGCCGCCACTTGCTCCTATAATATAAATATGCTTTTAGTATTTATACTTTTATTACATATAAGCTTCAAATCATAATTTTACTTAGTTGTCCAAGCTTTATATTGGTTATAATCAAACTGATCTTAAACTAGTTTCTTATTCTCAATTCAATTTCAGGTTACGATTTTTATATGTAAACCCCATGAACTCCCCTTGATCCATTATGTGAAATTCATATAACTATATTTTTGATACACTAATCTCATATTTAGCTTCTAATTAGTATTTTAGTTAATCCTATATACCATACTCTTAATTTAACTTCTGAATTTGCTCCTAATATCAGAATATTCTAAATTTTTAACATAATTTCCTAAATTTATGTTTTAAATCAAATTTATATTATATCTTTCATGTCATAATATTTTCAATTTAACCTAATACATTTCACTCATTTAATTTCCCATCTTCACATATTATCCATTATTACATAATTTACACATAATGCACAAACCTAACATTCCCAACACTATAAATACCATCTTCCATCATCAATTAATATTTCAAGATGATTAAATACACCTTAAATCAAAATTTTCATCAATTTAGTAATAAATCACAAAATAAGCCTAAGAAATTATCTTTTTTTTTATGATTTTAAGACCTAAAATTAAATAAAAATCTAGAAAATAAATTTTTAGAAAAACTCTTCACAGTAATGTAATATATACACTAAACAATACGTACAAAAATTTTAGGTTTAAAACTACATCATGAAAGTTATTTAAAATAAAAGTGAAAATCAGCTCTTATTTAGTGATTTCTTAAAGGCAATATATCCTGGAACCTAATTCTATCAAATTGATATTTTCCCCTAAATTTACATAGAAAAATACTCCTTAATACCAATTTCCATAATTTTCCACATTAATTGGATATTTTTAATAAGTTAGACAAAATCGAGTAGGAATTTGAACTCACTAGAATCACCAACTTGTAACCACCTCCAACCACCCTAGGTTGTCAGTCCAACCTGACGTGGGGGTCATTGTAGGGTGGTCGCTTTGATTTTGTCTCAAGTGGTGTTCTGGCATAGATTTCTTGTTTAAGCCTTAATTATACTATTTTTTTTTTTATTTTTGTAGAAATACCCTCTCTTCTATTCTAACCTCTCCTTATTTTTTTTTTCTAAGTTCCTAACTAACTAAAATGAGTTAAGAAGAGGGTTCCCATATTTAAAGATTGAGTTAAGGTTTTCTTGCAATTTTCCCTTGTGCTAAGTGTCCATTTCCTTTTTCTTTTTCCTCTTTTAAGTGTCTCATTCTTATTTGTTAATTTCCATTCTTAATCCCTAGCTTGTCACACCCTAAATCCAACATTTCTACACTTTTTACATATTTTTTTATTAATTTCTTTAATTATTTTAACATATATTAGGTATTTTAAGTAATTTTGGGTATTTTTATCTATACTTAAATACATATATAGTACAAATAAATACTCTTAAATATTATTTAAGTTATTTTATAATTTTTAGTATACATATAATTTATTTCTATCAATTCGTTAATTATTGAAACTCATTTTATGTGTTTCCGATAAATAATGAGTAATATATGTATAACTTAATATTATAATATTTTATTATTTTATTATTTATTTTCTTAAATCCAAACTCATGAGATCACTTTTATTAATATTCCTAACTTCATCATAAAATTTAGCTTCAATTGGATAACTTATACAATCACCCTAAATTTTATGTATCAAATTCGAAACATCCGATTACAGAGCTTACAGATATAATCCCGAACTCTCACTTGATCTAATCCCCTCATCCAACAAGACTAAAAACCTCCAAGTTGTCAAAAGATCCAAAGCCATCTAAGCCATGCATCATAACATCCAAGCTCAAAAAAAGAGGACAAGGAAGAAGAATTAAGCAATTTCAGCTCAAAGACTTGATCTGGATTCACTTCAACAATGACTGATTCCCCAATGTAAAGAAGAACAAGCTATCCTAAAGAGCAGATGGAACTTTCAAAGTGATTAAGGAGATCAATCGCAAATGCCTACAAGATAGATCTGCCTCAAGATTATAGAGTTTCTAACACCTTTAATGTTGTTGATCTCCACCCATACGTCCCCGAGGATGAGCTGCCTAATGCCGATTAAGATTTGATCCCAAATCTCAAACAGTTTAGAAGGGATGATAGGAATTAAGAACCGATCACCCGATCGAGAGTGGTGTAGCCTTATTTCTTTGGTAGGCAAAGTAACCAAATAAGATTTGACCCTAAATGAGGAGCACTTCATCCAAGTTGATTTGGCACTTCTTTTGAGCTCTCTTAAGCTATTTACCCTCTCCCTAATAGAAGGGAAAGAAATCACCAATGCTGCTGAGAAAATCCAATGCCGAATAATGAACCCGCCTACTGCCAAGCTAACAAATGTCCAAGGTCGAGCTACCTTACAATCGAGCCAACCAACCGAAGCTGAGTAGAAGAGTGACCATTTGTTGAGCCAGCCCTCTCCAAAGCCTAAACTGTTGAGCTGCCAAGCTGCTAACCTGAGTAGCTCTACTTGGCATCCAATACCATTTGGACTATCAGATTGAGAAACGAATATGTGTCCCATCTTCTGACATCCGTACTATTCTCTGCAAGAATATTCCTTTTTTTTAATTTACCAATTTACCGATATATACTATATATTTTTCATGTTCTAGTAGGAATCTTTTCGATCATCTGTAGTAACCTAGGACTTTCCCTAATTAAGCAATATAAATACTTATAAATTATATCAGCCGCACCAATCATCAATCATCAGAACACAGGATTTTACCCTTTATGAGCTAAGTATCCCCTACTTACTCTCTCTTACTCTTATCTAGGTCATTTGAGCGTAGACTAATGAACCTCTAGCTATACTTATACGTCATATCAAGTATGACATAAGCTCATGTGAGGCATTAGTGTGTCATATTCACCATTGGTGCGCAAGAAAGCACTACTCAACCTTTAACTCTCATTTATCTTTTGAGTCATCTTGAGATTTGGACCTACCCTTGGTTATGTATGATATCGGTAACTATGTGTCAACCTTTCCTAGCAATTCATATCAACAATAGCTAAGTCCGCGATTAGGATTCTAAAAGCTATGGATATAGGATTAACATTTCAAAAAATTCAAATAAGGAATTAACATTATATTAAGTAGTTCAAATAGAAGATCCCCATAAGAGGGTCTTTATAATGCCGCTAAATGCATCTAAGGTGGTTGTTAAGCGCCACATTATGCTTAGCAGCAACTACATATCAATTTATTATAAGCAAAAAATTTATTAAAAAAAAGTTAAAAATAATATATAAATTATAAAAAATGAAAAGAAATCTTTGGAAAAAATTTAAAAAGTGCAAAAACTATAAGTTTGAATGTAGAAACTAAGTTCAATAAATATAATTATATAAATAATTAACATGATTAATAAAAAATTCACAAAAAGAGAATAATTAAAAGAATAAAATTGTTCACCCCTGGACTTGAGGTAACTAATTTAGCCATTTATTACTTAATGGGTTCTAACTTACTCCCATATTTAAAAGGAAGTAGAAAACAAAAAAGAAGGGAAGAATACACCGCCGCCCACCTTAGGATGGTAAGCGGCCAACCCAAGGCATTCATGGGTCGAATGACTCGCTTTGTAAGTAAATCACAATCAAGCTATCCACCTTCGACATCAAGTTAACCCCTTTTTCCTTCATTTTTTATTTTTTTTATGTTTTCAATTTTTTTATTTTTATAATGTTTTATATTATTTTCACTTTTTCCTTTTTTTTTAATTTGTAAGAAATTAACATGTAAGCATGACGTAAGCGCTACACGACATTTAATTGCCACATCAGACACATTTAGTGGCGTTATAATGGCCCTCTAATATTTAAACCACTTAATGTAACATTAACCATTATTTGAATTTCTTAAAATGTTAATTCCTTATTTGAATTTATCTCTAAATATTAATCACCTCTCATGTAATTTTTCTATTAATTGTTAGTTTATTTTTTATGGTATCTTTGAGCAAAACATTATTATTTATCCACTTAAATCTTTCGGTATGGATTTCTATTACATGACCTTATTATATGCAACCAATCATGCGTGGCACAATTTCTTTAATCTCACAATGAATTGGATAATGTTGTGTAATGATGCTTACTTGTATATATATTACATCTAACTAACTTGATTGAAAACCTCAATGACCTTGTATTGAATGCATACTTCTATCTCCAATCTAATTATTAAGTAAGTTGTCGCTCACTCCCCGATAAATTCCTCTATAGGTCCAAGGTAAGATTTAGTACTTTATCCAATTCCAAAATAACAACGAATAGGGCTAAGAAGTGAGGATCAAGAAAAAATGGCTAAACTTATGTTTTCTATTGTCAATTGTTATAACATTTTAGGAAATCTAATTGAATCTCCCCTAACTATCCAATAGTTTCAACTCTTAGTTGGTATTGTACTTAACCCAAGAGTCTTAAATGTCTCTATTGAAAATGTAATTTTTTATTTACATGTATTACTTATAAACACAAACATAATTGTAAGATTTTATTTTACAAGTATTTGGTGAAATTTATTTTGAAAAGATTATATTATAGGTTTTATATCTAACAGGTCCTGAGTTTGATGCTTTAAAGCAGTTGAGTCTAATACGCTTTGTATAAATTAAGTCTACAATAGCAACTGTGAGGCCAACTCCGATCTTAGAATGATTCACACAACGAGACTATTGTGACTCCTTCTATTTGGGGCATGACACTATGTTACAACATGGAAGAGGAGGATTCGAATTTGATCAATCCTATTAAGAGACTAAAATAGCATTTCATGAACCAAAAAACAATCTTTAGATAAAATTATAAGAGCGGGGGAAGATGCAAATTATTTCTCTAAACATTAATCTAGGTATGGATTTTCTCTTAAACTTTCATATGATGCAAATTGCCTCTTAAATTTTAGTAAATTAACAATTGACCTTCTAAGCTTTGACTTTGATGCAAAAACACCTCCTAAATTTATCAAAGTATACTTTAAAATCTCTTAAACTTTAATTATAATGTAATGTTTTCTACTTAAAAATGAAAATTTTCATTTTTATTGTCAATTTATCAAAATTTAGATGAGTAGGTTGTAGTATTCAAAAGTTTAGGGATAAATCAATACCTATGTCAAAATTTATGAGTGCTATTTACAATTTTCCCATAAGAGAACTTACACTTTTAACCACCCATGTTTTTACTCTTCATCCAAATCTTAATTTCGTTTTCCAACCTATAATTGGCTCCACTTGAAAACACATTGATTTCCTAAGTTTAAGAAAAAACTTAATTGAATATTATATACCATATGTGTATATATGCCTAATGCTAAATAAAATGAAGTTATAACAAATAGTAAAGGTAACGGGTAATTTCCATAATAAGTATTATTCATAGTTACATTACATATATGACAATATATTTAAATCTTATCGATATTTATCCTCCAATTGTATATACAAGTTATGAGTAATACATATTTAATCTTATTTCAAGTCATGGAAGCTAGTTTATTTATATGATTTGATTAAAATTTTTCCATAAGTACCATAAAATTCTACATATATTTATATCTGAAATTGTATGTTTCAATTATTGAAAGAAAAATGAATTGCTCTCAGAATTTGAGACGTAAGTGTCCATAATATGTCTCATATAATACACATTTTTTGAATTGTGTCTTCCGCTTACATAAGTCAATAGTAATGCGTCAGAAAAGTTAAAAACTAAAAGGATTAATTAAATTCTTCTGAGATTATTTTTACTAAATTCTTTGGTGACTTTCTTGAGTTAAAGAAATTCCCACCTATATGCGTTTGAGTGAGGGCATCGATGATTCTTTTATCGTTTCAACTTGTTGGTTCAAGTTGGCTTGAAGGGACCATTCGTTATGAAGTGTTCCATACTTCAAATGTCTTTTCAAAGTATATTCTCTGTTTTCTCTTCTTAATGTAGACGTTACATGTGGATGTCATCCTTGCTTTACCAACAAATCCAAGCAGGAATAAAATAGATGACTTTAGTAACTGTAACGGTGGATACTTCTGGTCGGCGCATAAAAACGACTGATTTTTCAATCGTAAAAATACCTTTATTTTTTGGTAACATTATCATAAAAATATACTATTATCAAAAAAACTCTTAAAAAGTTGGTTCATATTAATTTTTTTATCACAATTACCATTAAAAGAAAAAGAAAATATACTGTTATAAAAAAATTGTAAAAAAATTGGTAGACACCAACTTTTAATCACAAGTGCCAAAAAAAAAAAAGGTGATCATCAAAAGAAAACACAAGTTTATCACAAAATTGAAAAAAAAAAAAAAACAATGAGAAAAATTAGTTACCTTTATGAAATCAATTGCAAAAATCTCCAACTTTAATAGACTTGTGAGAGTTAACTTATGAGAATAAATCATATTGGTTTATCCCTATATTCGATTCATGTGTAATTAAACTCTCTACTTTTTAACTTTAACGTTTAAACCCTTTAGTCTTTTGTTTTCTGACTATTATTACATCTATTATAAAGGGGAAATTAAACCGAATCTATTAAGTTAGAAAATCAATATTGAAAACATATTTATAGAACCCTATATGACTATTCTAGCCATGATAAAGGAAATAAAGATTTATTAAAATTAAAGAATCGCATAAAATTGGATAAAGAAAATTAGAGGGATAACTCCTTTTTTTTCTTTTTGGTTTAGTTTTGAATTTGGTGTAATATTTGATGTTATTTTTCATTATTTCTTTTAAAACCAAAAAAGTTATGTAGGATCTCAAATTACCTTTATTTAAGATTGAAGGGTTTAAATACCTAATTTCAAATAAAGAGGCTAAGCGCGATGGGATGGAAGAAAACACAATAGAACCTTCTCGCCCGTGGAAGTTATGAACAAGTCCGTCGCTTGCCTCCATGCAATTTCTTGTCTTGTTTGATGTGGCAAAATGGTGCAGAAAGAGGGCTACAATAAATCAAGTCTTAGTGTTGTTTGGTGTATGTTTGTTTATTTTAGTCCCTGAGCAGTAAGTTGGTTAACCAAATATTTCGTTTTTTCTAAAAGAAAGCATGCTTCTCCCTTGATCTTTTTATCGCAAAAGAGCCACACCTATTCAATTGGTCTCCCGGAACACCGCTCATGGTGGTGATTATAAGACGGCACACATTATTGCCATTTCGATCAAATGTAATGGGATTTAGAGTATCTTATGATTTGAACAACCCTTCCTTTTTCTAGTTACCCGAAATCACTACCGTTAAGTTCACCTTGAAGCAATAAGTCTGGAAAAAGAAGTTTTAACTTATTATTGAAAATGAGAACCTTAGAAAGGTTTTATTACATAAGTCGTTCTTCTAATTGGACCAGCTATATTTAGATGCATAAATTATCGTATAAGATTGTATATGTGAATCTTTGGTGGATGTTAACTTGCTTGTTATTCTCGGGTGATCTCATTGATTTGAGAATGAGTAATTAGGAAGAGAAATAGATAATCTCAATAACTTAAATATATTGGTGACAGATGAATAGATATCAACCTAATTATTCTTGATCAAGATTTAACTACTCATACTTATTCACTTGAGTCTTGTTTAATCATTATGAGCAAAGAATTCAAGTCTTGCACTATGTGTCTAATCTCTAAAGTCTCTAATAGTCTCACATGATAAGGCGTAGCTAAGTATTAATAGATTTTTTAAGTTGACGACATTACTTTGATGAGCAACCGATGAAATCAAGTTTACTCATTTAGAATTGTCATCAATGGACTTATTATGCACTTAAGGTTAGTAGACATACTAATTAAGCATACAAGTCTATCTTAGAGGTCAGAGGTCAAGCATAAATAGACCGATCCATGGTTCAAACACCGAGTCAAATTTCTCTTAGTCAAACCAACTTTGGATCAAATTCTTTAAGCCCTATCACTTAATTCAAGGAAAAAATTATTATTGAGCTGAGCCAATATTAATAATAAAAATTGTATCAAATTTAACAATGTAGAGCGAAAAATCGATTATGTATGGCTTATAGTATATAGAAGCCTCTAAGAAATGATTTTTAACAAGATTTAAATCTAACATCTCAAGCGATTTATCAAGAGTATTTTTTGACTGTAGCATTAGACTAACCCTTATAAGTAATAAGGATTAAGACTCTACATTTCTTTTCCACTTTAAAATGCTATCCATTTAACTTTTGGGAAAAAGTAATTTTGTTTTTCTTGTACATTTAAACTCTTAATCTTTAGTATGGAGCATTTAAATCTAAAATCAACTACTCAAAAGCTAAAATCTCAAAAAGATGGGAATGTTTTGTGTAATTTTTTGAATATTTTATTTATTTGATCCAAGGAAGATAGTAAAATAAGATTTGCCAGCACATATTTTATAGATCTGAGATCTAAACACGCATTTTGAGGCAAGTTAAGAGTGGGCGCACAATCCAGGTTGGGCCAATCTAACGGAGGCCGGTCCAACCTTGGCGCAAAGCCTGATACTTTGGCACAACAAGAACCTGGTCGGCCCATAAGCCAAGTCGTGCTTTCTTTATGCTCGACGGTACGCTGTCGTGTCATGCGGCTCCTGCCTACCAACAGTCCACTGTCGAATAACAAACGAACCCAAAGAAATCGGCACAAAATCATCATTAGCCATTTCATTTATTACAAAACCCAAATTCTTATAATCTTCCTATTCTTCTTTTCCAACACCTTCTTCCACCGCAATCTCATCTCGTCCCATCCATGTCCATCAAGCAATCATCTTCTAGTCTTAGATTAATTAATGGTTTATGCATTTTCTAGTAGGCTTTGTTCAGTTCACTTCTATGAAATGTATATTACCCTTGTCGTGGAACTTATTTATAAATTCCTTTGTTCCTACATTCTGAATGTCGATTTATGATTGCTTTACTTAGTTAAATTTCAATATATGCATTTGTTTTTTCAAAATTATGTAATATATAAAAATCCAAAATAGTCGTACTAAACAAAACAAGTTGCATTTCACTTCACTTTTATATCAATATAGTGACAATCCTAATTCTTGTATCGGGCTCAAATAATGAATTTATAAAAACGCATTAAAATTTTGTAAATAAATTGGACAAATAACTTTTCTTCTAGACATGCAACATGGTACGATGGACCTATCTGAACACACATAAAAATTGCGAAATCAAACAATGAGTACAACTAAGCTTGAATAATTTTAGCACGTGAAAAAATAAATCTATTATCATTAATATATGTTTAAATGTCATTAGCATTTACTCAATATCAAGCAAAATATGTGGCGTATCAGTACCCTTTTTTTTTTTTCAAAGGTATAAATCCAATCAGTTTGATTAAATATCGTTTCCGCTATTATTGTTCAGAGTACACATTTAAGCTGTAAACACAATCAAGAAACTCAGCTTCAACATATCACCGAATTCGAGTTTTGCTTAAATTGGATTGATCGGAGTTTAATAGTGCTTAATGAGAAGTATTTGACGTTTTAAATTCACGATTTTAGTATTAAAATAAAAAACGTATGTATATAATTTAAAAACGAAAAAGAAAAAGAAAAAGAAAGAAAAACAATGGAGAAAAGATATGAACCTTGAACCTTCACTTTACATACAATACATGTGCAAGTAATACCATTAAGGTAATAATAACTCTTAAGAAGCATATCCCGAATTTATACTTTAACATAATCGGTTGACTGCTAATACTACAAGGACATTCGATGTTTTGCGTGTTAAGGGTGGATGTAGTCATGTAGACACGGTTCAATTCAACAGGTGCAACAGACTGCAATTTCAAATTAATTCTTAAAGCTTCGACCAATATATATATATATATTGCTTAAAGCATAGGTAAGAAAAAACTCTGCAGGATAGTGTGCGAATTCGAAATTTTTGAAGTCTTTAATGGAAAAAAGCTTTAGTTTGTGGCACAATTTCAGAGCTCTCGTCTTGAAACCGGTTCTTTAGTTCATGACTTTACTGTAGCCCGAAACCATAAGTTGAACACATAATTTCAAGTAAGGCATAGGAACTTTTTTATTTTTCGTAGACATACTGCGTTTTAAGATTTTTTTTTTATTTTTTTGAAAAATGCTACATTCATGGGAGAAGCAAGAAGCACATGATCGTTGTCCCTGCAATAAAGGAAGATGCAATGTCTTTCTTCCCCTAAGGAAGTGCTAAATGCGCGAGAAAGAAATTTGATACGACAACGTGGTTTGATTAAAATAGCTTAAAGAGACAAACAGGCTTGCGGATGCACTGGCCAATTTTAGTTGCTTCATGCAAACGGATGAGATATTTGCTCTTCGACCACCACGGTGTTTACTCCAGCTTTTGATGGAGGACATGAGTCCTCTTGTCTTCTACATGAAATGCAACAGCTTTTAGAGCTTCCCTTTTGGTTTTGTGTACTGGATATTGTAACTGGACTTCTGTACTGTCAGTAATGCAGTCCAACTATTTCACCGAAAAGAAAATAGCTTAAAGAGGCTAAATCATGTAATGGACCATCCATCAAATTGAACCAAATCAAGAATCGATCCAAATAAAGAATCAAGTCAAATTGGATCGAACTACAAATTGTGATTCTTTTTTATGTCAATTTAATTCACAATTTAGTTTAAAAGGTCTAAATGGTTCATCATGCGGTTTAAGGAGTAGAACTAAACCAAACTGCATAAACCTAAACCTAAACACTAATTATTAAACAAAAAAACTAAATGGTATTTTTGAGTTTTGAATTCTATTAATATTTCAGTTTAACTCTATTTACCTTTAATTTTTAACGTCTCTTATCTCACTCTTAGCCTCCACAATCCATTCCTTTATTTTTACCATTGTTTCTCATCTCTCAGGTAACTCTCACATCTTCATTATCGCTTAAGATACAATATCATTTAATATCTATTATCGCTTAAATCAAAACCCCTTACTATCAAAAGCAATTAAGTTAAATGAGGATTTAAGTCAAATCGTACCAAAATACAGTTCAGCAGCTCAATTTAACTATTAAGCTGAAATGAATTGAACTATATATCTTTAAATACAAAATTTTTACTACGAGTTACATAAATATTATACAAACTCATACAACTGAATAATAAGTAGATATCGTGATAAATATTTTTCTTGCTTGTTTAGTTAGAAGTAATAAATAAGAAATAAAATAATCATTCCTAAAATTCATTCTATTGCCTTAATTACTTAAAAATTGACTCTAAAACCGTTATTGGTATGGCCTTTCTAATTTCTATTCCCCTCTATAGAAAATAGTTGCTCCCTTTTAGGAGATGGAACCTTTTATACACTCTCTATGATAGGAAAAGTTAGACGGCATTTGATTATTTCCAAAACATCAAATAGGAGCATATTCCAATCTCATGTCATATTTTTAACTTAATACTGCAATTAATAAAATGAAATAAATCTAATAGATATTGCTTATAATTAAAAAAAAAAACTACCTGTATACCTAAAAATATAAATTTTAATTTATTTCTAACATTAGTTATTCTCAAAAGTATAATTCTTATATTCATTATCTGTTTTACTATAGAAAGTTTAAGGAATTTACCAAGTACATGTAAGCGCCCGTTGATATTTTCAGATAAACAAATTAATTAAAATTGACCATCAATTTTAACTACGTTTGATGCCTGAGAGGAATCGGAACTTGAACACACCCCGCTAACGGACACGTCAACCTCAACAGAAGGCACATGTCACTGGCACAAATGACTCGGTAATTCCTGATGAAAATATTAGTTCTCTTCCCATATGCAAGACTTCGATCAATTTAATTAAGGGAAATGCTCGTTAAGCCGGATGTAAATAACACAAAAAAAAAAAAAAGGTTTCAAATAACGTCTCCGATCGAATATGTGTGTGTATATATATATATATATATTCTCCGAGGAAAAAGCAAAAACAATGTTAAAAAAAAAACAAAACCCAAAAATACTGTTCGCGAGAAAATATTCTCAAAAATACGATTGCTAAAATAAATTTAGTTTAATATAAAATTACCTCTTAAAAAAACGATTTTAGCTTGTATAAAATCCTACCAAGCCTTCTCCTTCCTCCTTCATTTTTATTTCAAAAATTTGCTCTCTCTCTCTCTCTCTAAAAGTTCTCCTACATACATATTCTCTCCACACAAAACTATTTGAAAAGATGTTATTCTCAAACAAGTCTAATAACATGATGCATATAATATTTCTCCCCCTCCTCTTCAACCTTAGTACAGCTGGTCAATACACCTAGAGTGTTGCATGCTTGGCATGGCTCTATCATTAGCTAAGCCTAACCTCATGGATATATGCAGATAAAATTAGTAAACCACTTATCTTACTCCAAACGTGAGCATGGGAACATTTTCTACACGTTGCTCTACTACGCAGTAAGATCACGACAATAATAGACGATCACCCATTAAGGAGTCGACTGGGTGTCGAGTTTAATGTTACGGAGCTTCCCGCACATGTCGCCAGCCAGAATAAGGATATATTTAATCACTAGCATCTAAAGTAGATATACAAGTTATTAACTACAATTATATTTTGTTCTACAGATTTACATGGTTGAATGTTTTAATTAACTGGTTTTGCAAAAGTCGTATGGATGCCTTACTCCCATAACAACACTGGTAGGCCCCTTTCTTGTTGCAGCACCGACAGTAAAATATGGACTATGTAGATACTCCTAATCTGCTTCCACATGGTTGAGTTCTATTTCCCGAATCAGGTTACGTGATAGTTCAACGGGATGCAAAGGATTCTCATCACTACTGATATATCCTGAAAGCTATACGATATAGATCTATGGGGTCGACAGAGACAAATAGGGTTATCACTTATGCGAGTTGATTGGAACAATGGGTAGATCGGCGTAACATAGTTGTTCCTATAGTATCATCACCCTATATAGCTCTAAACTATAATGATTGATACCAGCAAGTTAGTCGCCAATATATCAACCAATCAAGAGCCTCCTAGGGTATATATGGTACGTGTTCAGCTTTATTCTCCTTAACCAAAGCTATACCTCCACCTTTATATACTAACAAATCCACTTTTTTATAACATACAAGCGAATTTCATCCACAAGCTACCTCAAATATCATATGAGAATATCATGGCAAAGCAACAAAGAGTGGATGCCCTAATTCAATAACTCAAGTATATTCACCTAAACAATGCACCAAGGCTGGTACCAGATGTCAAGTACAATGGTACTCTACCTCACGATCCTCAACAAGGAGTGCAATGTCAACCGCAAGGATAAGGCTGAAGTAAGGGTTGAGAGTGACAATACGTTGAGTTTAATATTAGGGACAATCTGTCTCTAACGCACTTGTCACCAACGGCATTTCCTGAACCACCTAGATTTGAGCTTTGGACACCTTTCACCAAGGAGAGCTCTAGCAATCAGATCTTCCACACTCTCATCATTAAAAAGACCTCTAGTAGTCAGGTCCGTACTCTCACTACACCATTAAGGAGATTAGTTAGATATCAGCACGACAACATAGGCGAGGGACTCACACAAACACACTCTACTCAAGTCCCTACGCATGTATTATACTCAAGTGCTTACAATTATAATAGGGCACAAATCACTAAGTTAGATGCTAACCATATAGTGCAGCCCCAACCTAATCCATATCTTCAGGATCTTCGTTTACGTATGCACCCACAACATTAGCAAGGCACTATATTTAGCTATTTCACGTTAGAGATTGTATTTGATCTTTTCTTTCTAAACACTATATAGATATTTAAAACTAATATTACAACTTTTATAACACTTTCATATTGTTATAAGTAAATATGTTATTCTCAATTCAAATCCTTCAACTATATTCGAAATTACTATATATTCCCATATTTAAAATCGCCTTTGAGGAAGGTGACTTTAGATTAGAAAAGATGATTTTGAATTGAGTCAAAATTAAAGAAAATAAACCTAAATCGTAATATCAATCAATACAAATACCAAAAGAAATGATTCTCTATTTATTCAAAAGTCATACTTGTGGGATGGAAAAAAAAGAGGAATAACCAAAATTTTCACTTACATAATACTGAATAGGTTTCAATTTGACGTATATTATTTCATTCAAATATAATTTTGGATTTTAGGTCGAGAAAAGAAAAGGCAATTTTGGATTCAATTGAATTTTAGATCGAGAAAAGAAATGGCAATTTTGGATTCAACAAGTGCAAGCCAAGATTGCATCAATACAAAATCAACTCTTAGAAACGGCAATTTTAGATTTTTTTTTTTTCCCCTTTTCCCGACTTCTCAGATTGAATATGTCAAAAACAAAAGAAACGGAATAGAAGAAGATAAGGCAAAACAGGGTTGCTAGTATGTATTTAATGCGATCGTGTCTACCTGACTAGTACCTTGTTTTCCCAATGGATTCGGTAGCTCTATTTGGTATTAATGTTCTGCCTATGAATTGTCGCTCTTTGACATACGATTGAGCCGATGGGGCTCGCATTTTGCATAAATTTAGACTCGTTGGTCAACGGGACTCTCTTTCGTTTGGCAAGAGCAACGGCACTCAAATTCAACCCAAACTTGCTCGCTCATTACAGTGATACGTCTTAAGAACCATCAAAGGTAGCCACCAAAAGAATGTACCAGCCAATACATTAAAACTCAAACTTCTCTACCTTCACTCCCCTATATTTCCTTATCTCCTGGAAAGCACCCAAAAAGTAAGAGCCCAGTAGTCTAAAGAGTTGGATCTTAAGACAACATAAAAAGTCCGCCGGCAGAACTGGCATAAAATACATATAGACCTGTTCGAGCTTTCCCTAAATCAACTGCTTCACTAGCCATGCATTCAACCAATGTCATACCTCACCTCTCCAAATGACAAATGATGTTCCCCACTTATCTCCAGAGGTGCTATAATTGAACCTAGCCACTCCCCTATATATATATAACAAAACCCAAAAATAAAATTCTTCCCTTCCTTTTCTTTTTCTTCATTTTTGGGGGAGCTCATGCAATTTTTATATACATGCGTGCTTTACAGTTCTCATAAAATGGGCATTTCGCAGCTCGTATCCAGCTGCATGCATTCCTTTTCTTTTGCCCGTGGGAATTAACCTTCGTTTCAGGTTGTACTTGTTCAAGAACAAACATGATGCCTTTCTCCTCATCCTGCATTCTTAATGTATCCTTAAAAGGCAGATGATAATCATCCTTGCTTCACTTGTATCCACATGTCAATCGATTTCACCTTCCTCCACATCGTTTTCTTGGTTTGATAATGTCGGCAGTTCAGCTTCTTCTTCCTCATCATCAGCTTTCATGAACAAGCCAAGTCGCTCCAATGGGTTGCTTCCCCCAAATTTAAAAGCACCCAATCCATCCAAAGAATGATCTGGGCTCGTTTCATCCACAGAGCTTGGTAGCTGCTCAGCCGGAATAGTCCTGAGCATTTCCAAATCCTCAAGGAAGCGAGAATTCTCATTTATTTCTACAGTCTTTTCCATCTGGTCAATATGCAGCAACAATTAATGCCCAGATAGCAGAAATGTTAGAAGAGTGAATTTTTGCAAGTATAAGAGGTAATCAACTTACTCTCAGGAGAGCTTGCCGAGCAGCTTCCCTCTCCTGTTCCCTCTTCCGTCTCGCCTCAACTTGAGCTTCAGCTTCTGCTCGTCTCCTAGCATCTTCAGCAGCTTTGGCTTCTGCTTGTATGCGTGCCCTCTCTGATCAATTTACAAGGTCATTTAAAAAAATTCTGTATCCGAAATATGGATAAGACAAGATACCAAACCCAAGTGACAAGCAGCATAATGAAAAACCAAAGAAGAGAGCATCTACCCTTCTTCCTCTGCATTTCCAGTTCCTCCTTCTCCCGACGCAATTTCTCGGGATCCCCCTTTTCTCCCTGCATCAAAATACATCAATCTATGGAAAATCACATTTAACAAGGAATAACAAGTAAGCTCAGACATGCAACTTACCTGATTTAAGGTTTTTTCTCTAGCTTTCAAGATGGTATCAGCAAATCTGTTTTTCAATACAGCAGCTCTGTAGAGCTTCCGCGGAGAAGCCTGCCTCTCGCCTGGACCACTTTCCCCTACATTGTTTTGGTATTATCACTAATCAGTGAGCTCCAATTTTCGATCAATTTTCTCGCTGCCAATGCTTACCATCTTGACAGCCATCTGACTCAGCAGAACCTGGCCTCTGATGAGAACTGTGTTCAAGCTGATCCAACTCACTAATAGATTCTGCATAAGAGCTTATTGTTAGGGAATAAGTGGGTTTATAAGATATCCATATTTAATCTTAAAGTAAAGTCTTCCACTTCCAGCAAGATAGACCAAATGAAGATAGTAGCTTAAATGTTCTCTTTATGGCACATGTACTTGGCCTGTAGAGGCTACTAAATAATTCACATAACAAAACTCTCCAAATTGTGTATGATATTTATAAACACCATTTCGGTGACAACACTCTGTTTTCTTGCAACAAGTTGCTTCATGCTTATGGATCTAAAATATCAATGAAAAGCCCAAAGCACTTTTGACTTCCACAAAAATATAAAGCCTCTCACATAAAGCAGCACACAATTTTCTTTTCTGTTTTAATATTTATGGATCTGAAATATCAATGAAAAGCCAAAGCACTTTTTGACTTGTAGAAAAACATTGTCATGGAGATCTCCATCATGAAAAAACATTATTTTGCTTAAAATAATTACCCAATAAGAACCAAGATAGGCAAGAAATTGGGGTCTCTATGGATATTGATGATTAATTAACTAAGCTCTATCATGCAAGGCAATTGATTATAAGCTAGCTAAGGCTTTTGGTGACTGACCAGCCAGATCTTCCTGCTGGAGTTAATTTCTCAAATTTCAACAGTATTCTACTTTTTTTAATTTATAATTAGCAGAAAACTTGTTTGACATCAGCAAGTACAATAGGAGTTGGAACTATCTTCCTCTGCCAAAATGAGGATTCCTCAAAACCCAAATCAACTCCACATTGCATGTTCATCCTGCTCAACATATTGTCTCAACAAAGGTACTAATGGCTATGCAACACCCAAAAGCATCAAGCTGTGGAAGGCAATATCATAGGGCACAACCAATGGACAACTTTTCAAAGATAAATCATCTATTTCACCTACATCTGCAAAAAGACGCTTTCTGCTCCAGATAACTTTATCAGACACAGACAGAGGAACATCCTGAATACACAAAATAGTACACAAGCTACAAGAAACTCATAATACAGAAGTGCGCAAGAAACTCACGGTTTATATCAATAAGGTTGGAGACACTAGTCTTCTCAGCCAGTTGAGCACCAGACCCTCCCACTTTGGATTTCTGCAAAGTATTTGATAAAAGATTGCATGAAGGCTGTAGAAGCAGAAGTTAAGAAAATCCAAACTATTTCAACCCAAAAGAGATTCTGAGAAGAACCACACCTCTAAATCATTTTTAGGACTTGATGCTTTAGCATTTCCGGATTCACTCTCAGAAGAACTTGCTTCTGAATCTGCAGAGCACAGAAGATGGTAGTGCCATGTTAATAGAAAATTTTCATTGGTATAATAAAAATGCTGGAAGCACATCACAAAAAAGGTAGACAATCTAGTTTAATCCTACAAAATGGGTCCTCCTCTCTCTTTTCCAATACAAGTCAGGAAGTTTGGGAAGGAAAATAAGAAATGGCTAAATTAATAGAATATATTGGAAATAAGAAGCAATTTGATCTTTACTTCCTCACAGCTAATATCATGTAGTCATCACACACCTTTCACCAACACAAAGAACATTGTTACAGCTGTATGTCCCTCTAAATGAACCATGATTTTCCTTATTGTCTCATTGCTCATTATTCAAGTCTCACTAAAGAGTTCTCACCCAATCAGGTTACTCTAGATTTTCCTTATTGTCTGTGTGCGCTTGTGTTTTATGTGCAGTGTGCGTTGTTGAGTGTCTGTTCAGTATTGGAGGGGCAGCGTAGTGTTGTAGGTTGTACTATACTTGTATCAAGTGTTGAATGAAGAATACTGTAATTGCAGGAGTTGTACAAGGATAGATTAGTAATTGTATTTTAGGAAATATAAATAGGAGTGGGAAGGGTAGCGAGTTAGTTTTGTAAACTCATCTTGTTGAAAAAGAAAAGGAAACGGGTTGTACTCTATGTTGGGAGTGTTCTACAACCCTCATTGAGGATTACCAATTTGGTGTTTTGCTTCTCAATTGTTGTTTTTCCATTCTTCTTGTAAAATCCTAGTCGTTACACTCTGAATGAACCACAATTTTCTTTGTTGTCTTTCTGTAGCATGTTGCAGCCAACACAAGCAACCACAATTTGTAAGAAGTACCAAAGTGGTGTAAATAATGTGTATCAACTCAGGAATAAGGTTAACAAGCTGAAACAACTAATAAGAAGCAACAAAATTCAAAAGAAGGAAAGTTGATGCATAGCTAATATAGAGCTTAGAGGTAAATTAGAGATACATCACCATACTTCATGCTTTATTATGATGGAAGTAAAGCATTTCACCGTTCATACATTTATCAAAAGAAAATCATTACACCTCTAAAGCCAATAGATACTAAGGAATCCAGATCTCATTGAAGATCAACAAACTAGCAGACCACTCCAGTAAAAAGCCAGTGGACCGCCTTTATTTAAGCAACTTTTTCAGCAACAGAAAAATACAGCATTGATGACGTATACCTAGCCAACAAATGGAGGGATGTGACCATAACTGAAACAGCTTACTCAAGATACATAAGCCAAGGCCTTGGTATTATCACCAATAATCATTGCTAACATTATCAATCCATTTTCTGATGATAACTTTGGGTTTCTATTAATGACAAGAGCCTAATCCTTCATCAAATCTTCCCCATCTTATAACAAAGTTAAAGAGACAAAGCAAGAGGCTCCTCAAATTCTGCAGGAATTCATCCCCCCGCCTATCTATCCAAATGGATCCCATCTCAGTTTGAAATTGGGCAACACAGCTGCCATTATTTCATGGGCAAAATGTCTCAAAGCATTCCATTCCAAATTTCCAGCAAAAGAATAGAAATTGAGACAAGGAGGAAGGCTGTGTGCTCAAAGTACTCAACTCTGTGTTTCAAGCATTCCAATCCCCCAACAAGAAGAGAAGGAGAGGGGTTTTGGGGGGAGGGGGGGGGGTGGTTGGGTGGCGCAGTGGCAGTGGGTGTGGTGTGGTGGTTGGAATTAGTAGACAGAAGAACCTATGAGCAGGTCTCATGTTTAAACTATTCACCCTTATTGATCAATTTCACAGATCTAATGTTCAAACTAAGAAATGAGCCCATTTCTTACAATTGGTGACAGGCAAAGCTTCTCTTTTTCTTATCCGAAAAATCAGCACTCCAAAAGCAAATATCAAAAAGCAGCTGCCTCACCATATCAAATACTGGACCTCAAACTCTCCTGAACCAAACAACTCACGTATGCAATGGCTAATTTCTTCATGCCTAAGCTATTAGAAACTCAAGTATCAGCCATTGTATTTCATCAATGCTAAATGCAATGTCAAGTGCAAGTATGCATTGTGGATAGAAAATACCCAAACTCCATGTTGCAATAATGTTAATGATCAAACAGAAGCACTATGGCATTTTCAAATAATATTGGAATTCAAGATGCCAGAACTAGAGAATGTTTACCATTTCTGTGAACCATATCATTTTCAATTTCCACTGGTGGGCATCCTGATACCTGAGGCTCATCGCCTCCAATGTCAACATCCTCACCACCAGGATCATTCCCTGCAATGTCAGCACTCAGCAGTTAAATGGAACTACAGCCATCGTCCAATCATTATACTTAAGATCAACTATCAAAATTGCTAAAAGAACCTTTGCCCTGCTGCATATATGTATTAATTAGCCCATATTCAACAATCTGCAATACAAAATGAACTATATAGGTGAACAATGTGAACTAATCTAACAGAATGGATAAATACGATGTAAATTAAGCATCAAAAGAAGAAGAGGGATAAGCAGTGACCTCCATTTCACAAGGTTCAGCTCTAGCATGACTTTTCTTCTTTCCCTCTACATACTCATCTAATAGCTTCTTAAGTGTAAACAAAGTATCGCCACTGAGATCATCTATATCGATCTCTATTTCCTCCTCAACAGACTCCCTTCCATTTGCACTCTGTTCCTTCAAGAAATCTATGATATTTTCAGGAAGTTCTGCCAGCAGTGACTCCAATTGGCGACCCAGCTTATGCCTCTCTTCATCAGACATAATGGGCTTCACAGGCTCTGGCTTAGCTTCTGACTTAGCTTCATATACAGTGGAAGATGCTTTCCTCTTTTTGGACGGTGGTAGGGGCTTAGAGGTTTCTACCTCAGTTTGAGGACCAATCTTCGTCCCTACTGGTTGACTATCAGTCTCTGCCGACTTCTTCTCTATAGTTTTCCATCTCACTTCAAAAAATTTAAGAAGAGTATCGGCCATGATGTGGACATCATTTCCAGGTGGATTATAAGTCATTGCATTATTGAAAGTAAGCCTCACATCAGCAGCAAGCTCTGACGGGCTAGAGTAAGCACCCTTAGTTAACTTTCCCTTTATTGTCCCTAAATCCATTGGGTGCTGAATAACATTGTAATAATCGGGTATGTTCAAAGACTTAACATCAACAGGTTTGTTGAAAACCCATCCATACTGATGGGACATTAACCGTTTCAGCAGGGTCTCACATTGTTTCATCAGTAATGCATTAGCAGCCCGTGGAGCTGACACCTGCTTAGCAGAGACAGGTTCAAACCTTCCAGAAGCACCCCGATTCAATGAATTGCCCTTGGGCCCAGAAGTTTTTACTTTCTTTCCTTGCACTGGACCAGATTTCAATCCAGATGATTTATTAATAGCACCGGCCCGCAGTGCTGCCTGTCCATTATTGCAGCTAAGGATATCACTGGAAGAAGAAACTGCAACACCAGTACTTCTATGTAACTCCATTTTCTTCTGAAGTATGCGTATCTGCTCAAGCTCTAGTCTCAATCTATGTATCAAGTCTTTTCTTTCAGCTGATGACATGTTAGACAAGGGAATTACTTCAGAAGGCACCCTAAATCCAACTCCTCTACCGCTATTCAAATTAATACATTTCCTTGCAGGAATACTAGAATCTTCTGACGCAGTAAACTCTGCATCAATACGCCCAGAACTTCCAGATCCCTCAGACTCACCACCCGCATTGAATGAGCTTCGATAATAACCACCAGAGAAAATGTCATTCTTGGCAATGGTCATCGTCTCAAACAACACAGTATCCCCTTCTTCTCTTTCTACAAACACTTTTCAGCAGGATGCAAAGCAACCTATAAAATCCAACCAACCGAAAAAAAATTTACAACCGCAAAATTGAAGCAGCACTCCATACGCTCACTTTCTACTGCCCCATATAATACCCTGATCTCAATACCAAGCCATTTGAAACATCGATATCATTGCATCTCTTCACTGCTAGTAGAAATAATAGCTTTACTAAAATTCACCTTTTTTCCACATTTTACTTTCCTCCGAATTCTTATACAATAAATAAAAACCGCATAAAAAGGCTAACACACACACATACGTAGAGCGAGAGAGAGACAGAGATCCACCCAACGAACTTGCTACTTTACGATAAAATTCCCATATACAACATACACAGAAGTTAAAAGAACCCTACACTTACCTAAAAATTACAAATTTAGGAAATTTGATTAAACCCTTTTGAAATTACAACGCAACAAAATCAAACGCAGCCCTGATTCAATCAATACTTCACTTCGAAATTACTTTCACTTACAATTCAAAACCCTAAGCCACCAGGGGGAAAAATGGAATGAAAACGGCACAATAGAAACCCTAACTAAACAAAAATAAAATAACCAAACCTTACAAAACCTGCACAAACAGACACGCGCGTCTTATAATGCAACCACGAATTCAAATTCACCACACCAATTAGGGCAGCGACCCCAACACGAATCAAATCGCGATTCAAACCAACAAGGGCACAGAATAGGATTGAGCAGAGAGAGAGAGAGAGAGTGAGCGAGCTTCGAGAGAGTAAACGAACGTGCTTGTTTCGCTCCTGCGTGTGTATAAGGTGGATTGTAATGGCACTGTTATTGCGACGATCTTAGCCCTTGGATTTTGATCCGACGGTTGTGGTTGAGATTTATTTTTAACCGTTGATTTAATTGGACGGTTAGGATTGAATAGACGTGACTTAACGATTACGTTAGCGGTGAGTGTCTAAGTTAATGCGGCTCTGTTTAGTCAGCGTGCTGCTTACGTGGTGGTTTGACAGAGTTTTGATAAGTTCACCATCACGGTGACTTTCAAGTACTTGACGGGTAAACTATTCTGTAATATCGTGTACATTATGGTAGATGATTGCTGATTTGTTTAATGGAGCGAGAAACTCACTTGCGGCCACGATGTATGGATACCAATTTAAGAAGATACTGAGTATATGTCACTGTAACTACGTAGATAGTTAAAGGGCTCAGCTTTATTTTGATTATGAATTTGTTTCGTATGAAACTTTAATAAATCTTGATTTATTTAGATTGATTTAATTTTAATAGGAATTTTATCTTCAATAAAACCTTTCAACAATTTATAGTTAATTTGAGTGGATGAATAGTTTATATGGGTTGATAAATAATTGATGTAAATACTTTATCCAATTGTTCACATCTTAATGACTAAACTTTTTTCTAAAATATTATATGTTCAAATTATATAGTTTAAAAATTCTATAAGATCGTTCCCATCATTATCTTTACTATTTGAGACATTATTTTCTAACAATAGATGCTTGATATCTTGTTTTTTATCATTAATTAATTATTTTAAAATTCAATTGAGAAATATCTATATCTCAATAATCATATTAGAGAAGAAGGTGTTAATTTCAAATTGAGTTATTTTATAAAATTCTTTTGCTATTTTTGGTTTTATTGGAAATAATATTTATTTAAGAAAAGATTTTTGTTTAGAAAGAAATAAATTAAGAAGAAAAAAATATTTCAAAACTTATACTGAAGAAGAAACTTATTAAATAAGAACTATGTCATATAATGATATAAAAACTAAATTAAGAAAAGTGAACCATTTTTTAAATAGTTTACTAAAAACTTTAATCCAAATAAATGCCGTTATATTCAAACAATTAAATCATCATATAAAAAATAGGAAACTTAATAAGGATCAACTATAAGAATACATCCTCCTCTACGAGAAATAGATATTAAAGTTCAAAATGAGACAATAAAATCATTGCCTTTCAATAAAACCACAAGAGAAAATCAAGATTTTAATAATGTAAAAGATAAAAATAATTATACTAATCAAATTTTACATACAATTGATCAAAAATTTGATAAAATAGAAAATATGTTAATAGAAAAACCCAATAAAACAAAAACTCCAATAGGAATTTCAAAAGAAAAATCAAATATATCAAATCCACAATTGCAAAACCCATTTATCCATCAAGGTTTACTCTAAATATTCAAAATTTTAAGTTTAATAAAAGTGATAATCTTTTAGAAGAAATCTCGAATAAATTGAATAAGTTAAAGATAGGAAAAAAGGAAACTATCAATATAATTTATAAAGACATTGATGACTTGACAAGTCAATTTTCTCAAAAACTAAATATTAATAAAATACAACAAAAAAATGAGAGTTACCTCAAATCAAAGATCATGGTATTCAAAACACTCACTTCCAAATATTATGTATAAAGAAAAACCTTATGTAGATAAAAGTAATTTTTTTTGTGAAGGACTATATGAATGAATTATAGATGGTCAAGCTAAACATTAAATTTTAGATATTTTAAATTTAATAATAATAGTATCAAATTCTTATAAGCAATATGGAAATACTGATAAAAAGATTATAGAAATTTTAGTAACTGGATTTATTGGTATGCTCAAAAGTTGATGGAAAAATTATCTTAATAAACCTAAACGTCAAGATATATTACATGTAAAGAAAGAAGTGATGGGAGATAATACTTTATTTCAAATAAAAGATGTTGTTCCTACATTTATATATACTATTACTAAGTATTTTGTTGGAGATCATATTCAATTTAGAGAAAGAAATCGTGAAATTCTTTAAAACCTTAGGTATCTAACTTTCAATGATTTTAAATGGTATAAAGACTTTTTTTATTAAAATATTTTCAAAAGAATATTGTAATAATAGTTTCTAAAAGAACGGTTTATATCCAGTCATCCAAAGCTATTTGTAAATAAAATAAAGAAAAAAATTTATCAAAATTATAATCTTATTTCAGATTATTCAACTATTACTTTTGGTGAAATAGTGAATATGGTTAATTTAGAAAAATTAAGTCTATGTAATAACCTAAAGCCTAAGTCAAAAATTCAAAAAGAAAAAATGAAGTCTTAAAAGGAACTTAGGAAATTTCTGTTATTAATATGATTTCAAAAAAATACAAGCTTCATCTTAAAAAATAAAAAAAAATATAAAAAACATAAGTTTAATAAACCCCATAAGAAAAAGGAATACAAAAGATATAAAAAAAAATATAAACCTAAAAGAAAATGTTTCAAAAAAGAAGTAAAATATTATAAATGTGGAATTAAATGACATATTACACCTAAATATTAAAAAAGAAAAAAGAAAATTAATGAATTAAATTTAGATGATGAAGTTAAAGAAAAATTATACAAAATTATTAATGCAGAAAGTACAGATGATAATGATTTAAGTTATAAAAATTTTGATTGCATTCAAAATGTAAAAAATAATCCAGATACTCCTTTAACAGAAGAATCTAATTTAGAGTGTTGCTAAGAAGATATTTGTTCATATAAACAATTAAATGTTATTATCAATAAAGGAAAAAAAATTTTAGAAATGGTTGATCAAATTAAAGATCCAGAAAAATAAAGAGAACATTTACTCAAAATTAAAAAAATGTTAATAAACAAAAGAAAAATCTAGTAATAAAGAAATTTATTCTTTAGAAAAAATTGATAATAAATTTTCAAAAGAAAAATATCTTATAGCTGTAAAAACTCTTCAAGAAGAGATTAATAAAATATAAACAGAAAATAAATATTTAAAAATTAAATATAATAATTTAGAAGAAAAAATTGAAAAACATGAAAATGAAAATTTATAATCAGAAGAAGAAGAAGAACTAGAACGTAATGAAGAAAGTAAAAAATATGTTAATTCGATCAATAGAATAAATATTTAAAAATAGTATGTCAAAGTAATATTATCTACTCTTAATAATTTCAAAATAAAGGTAATAGCCCTTTTAGATTCAGAAGGTAATCAAAACTGTATTCAAGAAAGATTAATTTCAACTAAATTTTATGAAAAAAACTTCTAAAAGACTAATTTCTACTAATGACTCAAGATTAAATGCTAATTATAAAATTTTTGTAGCAAAAGTTATTCAAAATGAAATTAATTTTAAAACATCCTTTATTTTAGTAAAAAATATAAATAATGAAATTATTTTAGGTACTCCCTTTTCTTACTATATTATATCCATTTCAAATAACTTATCAGGGTTTAAAAACTCAAGTTAAGAATAAAGAAGTAACGTTTAAATTTATTAGTCCAATGAAAGAAAAAAAAATTAATTTAATAAAAGATAATACAATCGGTCAAATAGAAATGAAGTTAAAACAGGTTAATTTTCTCAAAAAAGAATCAAAAGAAAAAAGAATATTTAATCAATTAGAAAAACTAGAAACTAAAGAAAGAATAAAAATTTTATAAGAAAGTTTTGAAAAAGAAATTTGTTCAGATATTCTGAATATTTTTTAGTTAAGAAAAAAGCATATAGTCAAACTACTATATATTGGAGGTTTTATTAAAGATAAAATTTATATTAGAGTTAGGCCAATTCAAATGAATCAATAATTATTACAATTTTACAAGAAAAAAATTCAAGATCTTTTAAATAAAAAGTTAATTAGAAAATCTAAACCTACATAGTTATGCTTTACCTTTTATGTTCTAAATCAGACTGAAATAGAAATAGGTGCTCTTAGATTAATCATCGATTATAAGCCTTTAAATACAATACTTAAATGAATTAGGTATCCAATTATTAATAAAAAAGATTTACTCAATAAATTTTCAAGAGTAAAAATCTTTTCAAAATTCGATATGAAATCAAAATTCTAGCAAATTCAAATAGATAAATCTAAAATATATAAAATGGCTTTTACAATCCCATTTAGACATTACGAATGGAATATAATGCCCTTTGACTTAAAGAAATGTTCCTTCAAAATTTCAAAACATTATGAACGAAATTTTTACTCCATATACTAATTTTTCAATAGTATATATTGATAATGTTCTAATTTTTTCAAAAAATATAAATTAACATTTTAAATAGCTAAATATCTTTTTTAATATTATTAAAAGAAATGGTTTAGTAGTATCAGTTAAAAAGATAAAATTGTTTTACACAAAAAAAAAAAAAAGAATTCTAGGATATGATATAAATTAAGGTACCATAAAATCAATTGACAGATCAATTGAATTTGCTAAAAAATTTCCTAATGAAATAAAAGACAATAAACAACTTCAAAAATTTTTAAGATGTCTCAATTATATATCTGACTTTATTCAAAATTTAAGAATTAAATATAAGCTATTATTTCAAAGATTAAACAAAAAAAATCTTCTCCATAAAATGAAAATATGACTAAAATTGTTCAAAAAATTAAGAAGGAAATAAGATATTTACCTTATTTAGGTATTATCAATCTAAGTTCAAAGTTAATAGTAAAAACCGATACATTAGACATAAGATACGATAGAATATTAAAATAATTAATCAATGATAAGAACAAATAGTAAGATATTATTCAGGAACAAGACAAAATGCTTAAGTTAATTATTCAATGGTGCCAAAGGAAATTTTATTGTTCTTTGTAATTGGTAAAAAAATTTAATAAGAGTTAATTATAAATCTGCAAAAGAAATTTTACTCAAAGATGTTAAAAATTTAGTTTCGATAACAATGATCCAAATCAAAACGAGGATGATTGTTATGAAATTAATCATTCTTGATATGATTAAATTATTCAATAATTAATCTTGTTCATATATAAGGAGAGAAGTGTTTGTTCAATCAAAGTATATTTGTTCAATATTAAAAATAGAAAATATTGTTCAATACGAATCTAATCACTACAAAAATCAACTTTTCTTAAAGGCTCTCACTCGTGAAGATTGTTCATTCACATGCCGATAATTCAAGACAAATGATTCTTAAAGAGTAGGTATAGTTTGATAAACATTAAGTCTTATTGGAAGGACTTCTTTTAAAGTCCACTACTCTAAAGGTTGAACTTCATTCCAAACTTAATAATTTTGAAATGAATATTAGAGATTCTACAATATTAGCTTCTAAATATAATAGTTTCTCTTTTGGTAGATAACTCTTTGGCTTTTTTATTAATTTAAGAACTCATAACTTTATAGTAAATTCTAAAAATAAGTGTTAAAACTTTAGTTACTTATATAAAATTATGATTTTAAGAATAAATGTTTAATACTAAACTATTTATAATTTTTAGATCATTTAGACCTATTGAAAAATGAGGAAAACATTAAGCATACCAAAGTCCTTTATGAAGATTGGTTTGAAACGATGACAAAGTGGTTTTATTAAAATCTGTATTTCTATCATCTCTTTGCCAAACTAAAACGGGATGATTTATACATTTTCAATGGAGAAGTTTAATTAAAATTTGAATAAGTTCAATACGTAAATATTTATATTTTTTTATGTGATTTTGAATGGATGTTTCTAAAAGTAATTTGATAACTTCACATTTTCTTAATAAAAAAATAGTTTTTTCAAATGTTTTGATCACATAATCATGTTTTAAATTAAAACTTCTAATTTCATAAATTTCTTTGGGTTTTTTTTGGAAGTTGACCAATTATCTAAACTTTGTTTAATTTGAAAAATCTTAATTTTAGAAAAGTTATAAACATCTTGATTTGAATGACTAGATTTTGCATATATGGAAAAAAAGCTTCTTCAAGATCTATGATTGGAAGAAGAAAAAAATCTTCTTAATAGATTCATTTTTGTTTAATAAAGTTTTAATATTTTGCTAAGTAAATTTGTCCATTTACGGAAACACCCTACTGACCAATGGTCTCATTGCCTCTCCTAATACTTATTGTTGGGATCATAATTCTGACTTACCAACACCAAAAATAAAATTACTACAAACTACTTAAACAAAATATTTAACTTTACAAACTTAAATGAAATATAGTAATCCTATTACCTTCTCTTCCTTGAAAAGTATCTAAAAGTCTAACTACGGTACCAATCTTTTAAGGATCTTTTAATAATTGATAAGATATTTTAAATACAAGATTTTAATGATTATTTTGATGATTATAGTGTCTTGATATGTTATTTTGATTTTATCTTTATTTATTATATCTTTGATTTAATATTCTAATGCAACTTACTAAAGATGTGGGATGACTATTATCTAGTTCATTGTCTAAAAACATTTATCAATAATGAATAAAATCTATCTCTAACTATGATTCTTTCAATGAACACATTTTCTATACCTTCTTTTTTAATTAGATTATCGAGACTATTAATATTTCTCTATTCTTCATTTTCTAAATAAAAAACATATCTAATAACAGATTATATTTCTTCTAATACTAAATCTTCTATATAATCTCTGAACCTATTCATTTTGATTAATTTTTCTTAAAATAAATATCATATAAATAAAAATTTTCTCCTAAAATATTATATAGCCAAATTATATAAACTAAAAATTCTATAGCATTTTATAAGTAATACAAAAATTTTATAAGTAATTTCCATCATTATCTTTAACTCTTTAAGACATTATTTTTAATAATAAATGCTTAATATTTTTTCGTAATAATATTTTATTATAAGTTTGCAAGTATTTTTTACTTTTTGTTTTTAAGAAATTATTTTTTGATATAATTCTAAACAATCATCAGATAATTTAATAAGTAAATTATTTATAATTTCTTGTAAATATTTGATTTTAAACTGTAGTATAATTATTTTGTCTTTACTTCGTTTGATTTAATTCTTATAATATTTTATAAAATTTTTTAGATTATACATGACAAGATTGAAATATAAGATTAAAATAAATAAAACAAATAGAGATAAGCAAATTAGATAAAACTTATAATATTATTCGAGAGGATCATTTGATATAACATAGGATGATAAGAAGGGTTATATTGAAAGCTAAATATACATTAAAAAAACATTCGAGAATATTATACAAAGAAGAGAGGCTTTTTGTGATGGTTTTTTTCAATTTTCTAATTGATACACTCCTTTTATTACTTCTATCTCTATTTATATAAATGAGTAAGGGCTTGCCGAAATAAGCGCTTACGATTTTATTTAAATTATTATACTATCTATCTTAAATAATTGCCTTCACTTAATCTTGAACAGTTGATGGTTGATAAATAATTGTAAGTGGATGAATAGTTGATGTGAGTCTTTTGTTTGATTGTTGGCATCTTAATGACTTTAAGAATGTTTTGTCTTGAATTATTGGTATGTGAATAAATAATCTTCATGGATAAGAGCCTTTGAGAAATTTGATTTTTGTAATAACTGGATTCATATTGAATAGTATTTCCTATTTCTAATATTGAACAAATATGTTTTGATTAAACAAAACACTTCTCTTTTTACATCTTGAACAAGATTAATTATTGAACCATTTAATCATATTGAGAAATATTAATTCAATAGCAATCATCCTTATTTTGATTTAGATCATTGCTATAAGAATTATCTTCATCTAATAACCTTAAGGCAATTTTAAATATTTTTCTTTTATATATAGAGGGATCTGATATCCCTACTAGATCAGCTTGAATTTGACTCTTTTCTTTTAAAAATTCAATAATATAAGTAACACCATTTTGCTTTGATCAAGGTATGCTAGGATAGTCTTGGCATCTGACATAGATGTATTAAATTTTTTCCACCATTTTATTTTGTATACTCTTCAAACGTAAGGTTGACCATATTCATCTTCTTTAATAGTATAGGTCCACATTGTTATCTAACTTAAATTGAGCCATACTGCAAACTTTAAAAACTTGAAAAAATTAAGTTGATCACCATTCTTGCAATATAATCAAAATCCTTGATGTATTTCGACTAAATGAATCTTTGTTGTTAGACTAAAGTATTCGAACCAATTTGCAAATCTTGCTGAAAAATCTTCTCGAGTAGTCTTCAATTGGAAGAACCATGAATGGAAATAATTTTTTACATAAAATATAAATTTTTAAGTTTTGATATAGTCATAATAATCATATACTAGTGAATCAAATGATTGAGAAAATATCTTAGCATTCCAAGGAGCTAAACCCCGTTGTTTTAAATGAATAACTCTCTTGATCTTGCATTTTAAATAGATAATCTCTTTATCTTCATCTCGATGGAACAGTTTGATACTGTTGGTACCAACTAGAATGAATTCATAAAATTTTATATTTTTCTTTAGATAAGTTGGTGGAAAATGAAAATCTTTTGAAAAGTATTTTTAAACAATTTTAAAGGGAGCTTTTTCATAAATTTTTTTTTATATTTCTAATTCTATTAGAAATAGTATTTGAGTACTTTTCTTTTGAAAATAATCCTTAGTTTGAACATGAATTGGTTTGGCTTAATAAGTAGGTTTGAGTACTTGAAAACGATTTTAAATAGAAGAGTCTACTAAAGATGATGTTGATGATACAATCGCTTTTGCATAAGTAAATGAAGCAAGTGGTCTTTGACTAGGTTTTGATGGAGTTGAAAAAGATAATTTAAGTGCATAATCGACTTCTGTCTTTGCTTTTAACATTTTTGCCTTAAAGGAATTCTCTGGATAAAAAATCTGGGAATGAATTGGATTCTACTTTAATAAATTCAATATTAAAATCAGAAGCAAATAAAATAGCTTACCATCTTGCAAAAATTGAAACCATATTTTTAACATCTTTGAATAAAATACCTACAGCTATAGTGTTAATATTGTTCTGCAATTAAAGAACATTTAATCTATTTTGATTTGACATAATTAGTGGTGCTTTTTTTTTTCCTCTACATTTATATAAAATGTCATACTATTCAAAAATAGCTATAACTTTGTGAGTTGGGAAAATATAAAGTCACTTATTAACAATTCATTCACCTAACTACATAAAATAAGATTATAATATTATAACATTTTCAAGGGCTAGAGAAAGGTTGTAATAAATTTTAAATAGTTATTATATTATTTGGTTAACGGATGTAGAATCAGTAAATTATTGTTTAGCCACCAACAAGACTTGCAAAGATACTATAATACCTCTATATATTATTATATAATTATAAAATCATAATAATAAAAAATAAAATAAATAAATCATAAAACCACATAGGTTAGGTATAAAATAAAATAAATGACATGAATATCATGAGCCCTAACCTCAAATAACATATAAAATTTACACTTCTATGTACATTAAGTAAAAGAAAAATAAGTTTCATTAAATTTTTCTTCACAATACATGTCTAATATGAACAAAGATGAACTAAATTATAATCAATCCAAGCACTTAAAAATAAATTGACTGGTTGACATTTGCAAGATTTAAATTAAATCTTTGATAAAATTTTTATAACTAAAATTGTATTCAATTTTGGTATACTTTCAATTTCAATGGTAGTGATGCTTAGATCACTGGTAGGTGGTTGATTGGCGGTCTAATCACCATGTATAGTAATGGACCTGTAAGAAAGTCCCTTGTGACTAAGCTAGTGAAGGTCCTCCTATATCTAAGTTAGCAAAGGGAAGGAAAAGAAAGAGAGTTTAGTATGTTTAAGCATATGTAAGGAGAGCTTGAGAGTTAGATCCTTGTAATTGAGGCTCTGTAGCCCATTTATAAGGCATGGAGCTTACTTACTTAGAATACATAATAGGCCATGATTGGCTCATACATGTTGATGCAATGAAGGAGTATATAGTACTAGAAAAGATAACATCTTTCTACTGATTGATGAACATCGGAAAATGTGCTTATTACATCAGCATAGGCAGTCATCACAACCAAGGCAACTAGGCACTTAAGTCATACTGTAAATCATCAAGCGACTTTTAATGAGCAGAGAAAGAGAGAGAGAGAATAATAGAGCAACCGTAGCATTAAAGTCTTCAAGTCATGTCTCAAGCACTTGGCATAAGCTCGAGGGGTCAAGGTCGAGGCTCCAAGTTGAGTTAAGATTTGGTTGTCTCGAGGACAATGGGGTCCTTGGGACTAAAAATTCGAGGAGTCAGATTGATATGGGCAACAATCATAAATGAACACATAACCGAAGGTATCATGTAAACCAATGAGTTTGAACAACAAAATGGATTAAAAGACAACTGGAAGTTAAAAATTGAGCAAAGGGGTTCCCATACACCAACTGTAACCCTTAGAAATTTAGGAGTAGATTATAAAAGTTTAGCATATCGAAATTTATTTAGTAAGACTAAGTAAGTTTTATAAATTGAATTCTCATAATGTAGTAGAATAAGAATTCTAGATAAATTTAATAGAAAACCCTAGGTTGGTAAAGTAAATAAGTTCTTCATCAAATTATAAGTAGAACTAAATACTAGTTAATATTCGCTATTTATATATGGTGCAAATTATAGGAATATTCATAAATTACTAAAGGAATTACTAACCTAATTTGTAAACATATGTGTTAATAATTGGAATTGGTTGATATGAGACAAAAATGATAAATATTGGAGTAACATAATACTCCATACATGCCATGAGTTGAATAGGAATAAGGGGAGGACTTACAACTTTTGTCACATGCTAATTAAAATGAATATAATAAAATATAATAAAGACAACACAATGGAAACAATCCTTCCATCTTGTCATAAGCACATGTACAAAGAAAGGATTGGCAAAGTCATAAACACCATGCATATCTTGTTGAGAAAGTAATAGCAATCATCTTCTATTCTAAGTTACCAATCTCTTCTTGTACAAGGATTGACTCCTTAGTTTATTTTCTACTTTCCCAACCAATTTTCCTTCTTCCTTTTCATTGGTGTTTCATTTTCATTGTGGTATCAAACCCTCTCCATTCTTGCCATCACTCTCCTCCATCCACTCCACATTCCATTTCCATTTAGGAGACTTCAAGACTTCAACAAGAATATCTAAATTTAGTAAGTATTACCAACTACTTAAAGTTAGTGTATATGCAAATAATACTTTAGAAAGGATTATAGATCACACATAAGTTAGTGCATAAAACTCTATATTGTGGTTTATATGTACATAAATATTATAATCATCCAATACTTAATGATGATCTTAGTATAATACTATAATAAGTTAGTACATTTTGCTTAGGATTAAAAAATACTAAGTTAGGTATTTCTACTCCTACCCTTAGGTAGGCATCACACACACACATGTATATATGTGCTAGTGTACATATTTCCTCTTATTTTATGAACTCTAATTCACACATTGTAGTATGTATATGAGATATCTTAAAAGATTAATGCTTAAAAAAGGATAGTAAGATGATGAAAATATAGGGTACATAATGCTTAAGGTTTTAGCCCACAATTGGTATATAAGGTTTATTAATTTTAAAAAAGTGATTAAGGCATAATAATAGACAACATCGAGGTTTATGATATGATAAAAAACTTTCATGATCAAAATAGATAAAATATGGAAAAATCATTAAGAAAGTGATTAAGACACTAACTACAATTAAGATAAGATAATTAAGAAATTAAGGAAATCATTCACATTATAATACTAACATATTAATTTTATAAAAATGTAGCAAAAATAAGAAGTTACAAGATAAGTAAAATAATTTCAAGGTGACTAGATACTATATTGCATGTGCTACATTTAGGAGCTTATAAACAAGTTACATTGAATAATAATAAATTAAAAGGAATAAATTCTAATCAATCCTAAAGTAATATCTTAGGGAAGAATAGATCAAAACATGATACCATAAGAATCCTTACTAATTACGAGATAATTGCACCGTATATAAGAGACTAAAATACTTAGATAGTTGTTCAAATAAAAAAGAACCAATTTAGGAATTTTGTGATTATATTAATTGATATAGCTATTTTTACTATTGATAAATTGTGTTGCAAGTGGTGTGGATGAAACCTTGAAATATCCTAAGGATTATTTTGATTGAGTCAAATGGATAAGTAAGTACCTTGATGACTATTACTTTGTTCTATGATTATACAATAGTTGCATTTAAAATAAAATAATAATTAAATGTGTACGAGTATTGAGATTATGAATATGTTTGTTAGTCTATTGATGTGATGAGAAAATGACTTAACTGATAGTGAAAAGTAAAGGTCGACTATTGCATGTACTGTAGAAATTGACTGTCTATGAGAATTGATTGACCACCTGAAAGAAATGGACCTAAGTATATCAAAACTTAAAAAAAAATTTCGTCATGCATGGCACGTTGCAAGTAAATTGCCACTGTCACACACATAATGAAGTAATGTCCTAAGTTGAGGTTCTTTCATTTAATTGCAAACTATGTAGATTAACAAGGTGGTTATGTAATTAAATAAGGTGAGTTCATTATGTTGTTATAGGCATACATATATCTAAAGGTGTATGTAACCAGGGAATTTATTCCGGGGTGTTTTAATGAACAAATGATTCATAGTAACCAATGATACATACTAATAGATATATGATAATTGGATTAGCCTAAGCACTTGGTGGAACTATAACCCTTAGCTCTTGGTATAAAGGGGGCACAAAACTTTGTCTTCATGTGACTTTCGATTAACTACATGTGATGTGGCATTCTCTTGCTTGTTCATGAATTCATGTGTTTAATAACTTGTTTGGCCGTGTTTACAAGTAATATGAGATGGTTCTCACTAGGCTAGATGTAGCTTACACCCTTATAATATTTTGCAAGGCCTATATTGGGTTTCTTAAGGCCGTATTATGCCTTGGTTAATGTATTACTTAGCAACTCTTGGAAGCGATGTGAGTTTGGCGAAGCAACAAATGGAAGACTTATAAATGTATTATAGATCAATAAACTTAATATGTTTGTAATATCTTTCGATAAACAACTTCTCCAGTTTACATATAGATAATGTCGTGCATTCTTTATTATTACCTTACATAAAAGATAAATATACTTACTATTAGTCAATTACATGTATTAAAGATGTTAGATCATTATACCAATTGGACTTATTTGAAGTAAATATGCGAATTATGAAGTACACTTGTTTTTGCTTATAAATGCTACATATATTCTCCTTGCTCTAATAATACGTATAAAAAGCCTTATAAATTATGGTGAAACAGGTGAGGCAACATGGGTGTTGATCACCAATTTCTAAATAGTGTACAACAGTTTGTTATGCCTTACTACTTCGTTTAGGGCTTGACATTGATGATAGATATGATGCATAAACACCTCACACAAGCTTAAGCTACACTTGATACTATACATAAGTGCAACTAGTCTATGCTCAAGTGGTCTAAATAAGAGTGAAAAAAGTAAGCATAAGAACGCTTAGCTCAAAGATGAAAATTCTTGTATATTTAATATTTTGGATGATGTTGCCGCTAATACAAAAATGGGTTATTTATACATCCTAAGTAGGGTAAGTCCTAGGTTACTACAAATTATTGAAAAGGATTCCTACCTAGAAAGGAAAAGTGTATATTACATAAGGGCAAATTAATAAACAAATAAAAAAGAAATATACTTTGTAAAGGATAGTATGGTCGTTAAAGAGAGGACATGTGTTAGCCTCTTAATTTTGTAGTCCAAATAAATAGTTGTTGTAAGGCAAAATTGATTTAGTTGACCTCAAGTCAGTAGGTCAGGAGCTTGAGGAGCTTACTCTATAGGTCAAAACATGGGAGCTTGGGGTTATTAGGTTGGCTCGGCATTGGGTAGGCTTAAGTTTTGTCAACTTAGATCCATGTAGGTTCATTGTTAAGCTCTGATGGGGTTCAGTAATATTAATGGTGTCTTCCTTCGTTAGGGAAATAGTGAGCAGATTAGGATAGTTTGGTAGATTTACCAGGTTGGTTAAGAGGAACCCTTCTTCTTTTAGAGTTAAGTCCCTCTAGACAGCTTGACAAACTAAGGCGCCAAGCCCACAGGCTCAGGATCTTGTAATTTATCCTTAATTCCTGTTGAGCCTATTTTTTCGGTTTTCTATTATTTAAAATTGATTTCCTCATTTCCAATTAATACTAAACTTTAACCCATTTAATATTAACCTTCGACTAAAGAAATCAGGAAATTCTAATCTTTTTATTTATAAAAAATTTTGGAGTCACCACCCGATTGAAGTCGGGAAAAAAAAAAGAAACCATAATCAATTGGATAGATTGATTACGATTTGGCTACTGGTTTTTTATTTCAATTTCAATGAATAATTAGAGGGTTCCAAGTTCGGGGGCTAACCTATTAAACCCTAACAGGTACCACTATCTATTTACCGAAATTAATATTATTCTTCTAATTATAATATTTAAAAAAATCAAAAGGAAAAAAAAAACCTAAGTTTATACAGATTTTATCATCGCCCTGAAAGTACCTACGTACCCGCTAGCCGGGATCAGACAATCGTAATTCTTTTCGAAAACTTTAATGTGTTGGTTCTATTTATAAAAAAAAATGGTTGGTTAAATTTGCGTTTTTATTAACCATTTTATTTTTATTAAGAAAAATTCCTAGAAGACTAATTTTTATTCCTAATTATAAAAAAAAAAACCTAAAAACCTAATTTTTGAAAAGTATCAAATTAAGATTTTTATTTAAAAACAACTAAGTGATATTTTTTTTTTATTTCCAAGAAAACCCCTAAAGATTTTATAAAATATGCAATGTTCTACATGATGATTCTTTTATATAGAAAAGACACTTAAAACATAAAAAAAAAAAAGAAAAAAAGATTCATAATCATAGAAAAGATACCT
Organism: Lumnitzera littorea; assembly: GCA_024138015.1. Classification (NCBI taxonomy): domain Eukaryota; kingdom Viridiplantae; phylum Streptophyta; class Magnoliopsida; order Myrtales; family Combretaceae; genus Lumnitzera; species Lumnitzera littorea. The sequence goes on from JAMXBB010000010.1 coordinate 89,824,228, forward strand.
AAATCATAGAAAAGATGTCTAATTATAGAAAAGAAGCCTAAATTATGGAAAAGATGTTTAACCATAGAAAAAATGTTTAAACCATAAAAAAAAATCTAAATTATAAAAAAGATGTCCAAATTATAGAAAATAAACCTAAACAATGGAAAAGATATATAAACTATAGAAAAGAAACTTAAATTATGGAAAAGATGTCTAACTATAAAAAAGATGTTCAAACCATAGAAAATAAACCTAAATTATGGAAAAGACATCTAAACAATGGAAAACAAGCCTAAACTATAGAAAAGATGTCTTGCCATAAAAAAGAAGTCAATTAAAGATTTTTTTTTTATTTTATGAACATCAAAATGATTTTTTTATCTGGAAAACCCTAACATGCCTAATGCAATTTTTCTAAATTAATACAATATGCAAAGAACAAGATTTTGTAAAATATGAAATTTTATAAAAATGTCATTTTGAATATATGAAATCTAAAAAAAAATAAATAAAATTTAACTTAACACATGTTCACTAGACACTAATACTATAACTAATTATTAGCAATTAAAGACATGATAAAAATAAATAAAAAAAATTAGTATAAGTTTTAAAAATAACTGTACATATGCTAAGTGAGATAAAAATAAATAAATAAGATAAACTATAGACAATAATTAAAAACCACTATACCTGCAAAGCAAAGCACGTAAAACTGATGAAAGGGAACATATTAGGTCCCTAATCCTATCGTGAGCACAACTTATAGAATTGGTTTAAGGAGTAGGTTTGAGCGTATTTTTTAACAAATGTGTTATTGTTCTTTCTGGCTCACACCATATTAACCTTATTTATAAAATTCGAAAACACTTCTTTTGAATCGAATCGAATCTAAATTGATAAAGATCCAAAATAGATTCAAATCTTACAAATCTTACAAATCTTGATTTTATTAGATTTAACATCATCGTATCAGATTTGCTTTTTTTTCGATAACTATTTAATTAAGATTCCATCAAATTAATTTTTTCGAATTATTTCTTTTTTACTTTTTTTTCCCAAAAATTTTCTATTTTTTTGTCTTTTTTATCATTTTTCAATTTTTTTATTATTTTCTATATTACAACCCTAAAAACAAAAATTATAACTACTATGGGCAAAAATCGAGTGTCTACAATTCCTATTATCCCCTCCAATCTATTTGAGATTTGGGATCAAATCTTAGTCAACTTCAGATAGCTCATCAACAGTGAAATAAAGGCTGAAGCTAGTAATGTTGAAGGAATCAAATACCTAATATCCCTTAAGCAGTTCTACCTTATAAGCATTAGGGTTAATCTTCTCAATCATTCTAAAAGATCCATCTGCTCCTGGAGATAACTTATGCTTCCTTAGGTTAAGTGAGGTGAATCTACACCAAGCCGCCAGGTTAGAACCCTCTAATTCTTTTTCCTTAACCTGTTCTTTCAAGCTTAAAAGTGGCTTGCGTCAGATGGCCCATGATCTTTTAGTAATTGCTTGAATGGCTTATGTTCTATCCATAGCTTATTGATCCCCAAGCTGGCTAAGGTAGGAAATCTAATCAAGTTGGAGCTTAGGGTTGTATCTATATGCAACCTCAAAGGGTGATTGCTTTGTTACGTTGTGGGTAATCATGTTATAGGTGAACTCAATTGTTAGAAAGTAAATGTCCCAATTAGTTTCGGTTTCTTTCAACTGCAACTCAAAGTAAGATTCCTAAGGTCCTATTAATGACCTCAGTTTGGCCATTTGTCTATTGGTAGGATGTACTGAATAATAGTTTAGTCCCTAGTCGTTAAGGTTTTCCAAAAATGACTTAAGAACTTAGGGTTTCGATCAAATACTATGGCTTTGGGCACTCCATGCAACTTAACTATTTCTTGCAAGAAGAGAAAAAAAATAACCAAAGCATCGTTAGTTCAATTACACGGTACAAAATGCGTCATCTTACTGAACCGTTGTCACTCCCTAAAAAGGTAAAGCCATAACAACTTCGTTGTGTGAATTATGCTAAGGTAAAAGCTAGCCTTACAACTGCTACCATAGACCTAAGTCACACTAGGTGTACTCGACTTAACCATTAGAAAGCATCTAATTCTATACCCGTTATTAAGGAAACTTATGTTAGAGCTTTTCATGATACCTACTCAAGAACAATAGTAGTTTAAAAATTAATAAAACATTTGTATTTCAAAGAAATAATTATATATCAAAAGTTTTTAGTATTCTTGGAAAGTTTACAAAAATCCGCAAGTTTTGATGTTTTTGTATAACATGTTGGAAACTAGTGGCTGTCTCTAGAGTATCGTATCCAAGTTACTTTCCATAAAAGGCTAAAGATAGTTAAAGCAAAAGTTTGGGTTGTATAGGTCTTCAATTTTCCTCACTTCCCAACTAAAGCATACTATCCTAAAGGTAGTCATGATGCAACCTCTTAATCTTCAATCAACCTGTAGTAAGATATATGTGAACGTGAGCATAACTAGCTCGGTAAGCCAGACTAAGACAAAAGAGCACATTAAGAACAAATATGGTTTTCAATCAACTTATTTTAATGAAATGTAATGCAAATAAGAAAATGTTATTGTACGATGTTATCTGATTCGTCATGAGATTAAAGAAATCGCATCTACTCTAATCTGGGTTGAAGAGTTTGACACTGCGCAATCGCGAAATAAATCTAAACTGGAGCTTATACAATATAGAACACCCTTTACTTATAACTCCCTTCGAACTATGGCTCTTAACCTTGTTGCGAGCTCCTCTCTTATCATTTAGTTTGACTAAGGGTAAGAAAAAGACTATTTCAATTATCCTCATTAAAGGGAGTTCATGTTTGGCCCGAAAATCCCAGTCATTTTTCTCTGGTGGTTGCTATGTATATCTAGTTAGTAAGAAGGTCAATCTTTAATTACATCTAGTTAGGTGGTGATCAATCATTTCACAAAACAAAGCAAATCAAATATAAACATACAAAGCAGCACTTAAAGTTCACAATTCAAGTAACAATTGTCGAGCATAATTTTTTCGGTTTTTGTTTATTTTTCTTAATCAAACCTATATTAAACCCTATACCCATTCAATATAAACCACGAACTAAGAATTAAGGAAAACTTGGTTTTCTTTAAAAAAATATTTGGAGTTAGTACCCTACCGGATTAGGAAAATGGTTAGATTAAAATTAATTGGGTGGATTGATTTTAACTTAGTTGCTAAACCATGAGAAAACTAATTTTGAAAATAGTTTTTGAAAACTAGAGATTTCGAGTTTAGGGGCTAACCAATTAAACCCTAATGGGCACCATTTTTAACCTTTTGAATTTAGCTTTATATTCAAAATACCCTTTTAAATTAAAAGAACAATTATATATTCATAAATAAAGAAAGTTAAATTTATTTACAAAAAAAGGAAAAAAAATATTTACGAAGGGAAAATTAAAAAATTCCCTATTTTAAGTTGCCTTGTAGGTGTTTACGTACCTTTCAATAGTGATCGGATTTTTTGTAATTCAGTTTTTTATAACACTTTAATTTGTTGGATTATTTTAAATTTGAAATTGATTGAGTTTAGGTCTCTTAGCCATTTTTTTTTTATTTTAGGAAATGTTTCAAAAAGAGCCTAATTTTTCAAGCATTTATTTTTTGGGAAAAAATTCTAAAAGAGATCCTAAATTTGAAAAAGGGTTGTTTACTTTATTTATTAAAAAAAAATTAAGTGATGAAATATTTTTTTTAAACTACCTATAATTCTTTATTCACATAGTTGAAAGAAAAGAGAGAAAAAAAAATTGTAGCAATAAAAAGAAGAAAAAAATGTCTTCTTTTTTTATTTTCTATTATTATTTATTTATCTTTTTATTATTATTTATTACTTTTTTTTTTCTTTGGAAACATACATAAAGGAAAACAAACAAAAAACCAAAAAAAAAAGGGAAAAAAGAAAAAAGTGAGGATCAAACCTGAGGGGCATTTAGACACAAGTCAAATTGTTGGGTTAAGGTTAAACTTTAGTCATTTGACCCAAACATGTGCTGTGCATGTGATGAATGAAGGAAAAAGGGTAGTGACTGTAATAAGCATCTCTTGGGCGGTTTTGGGCAACGATTCAAGTAGGTGATTAGAGTTTCATGTGAGACTCATTGGAGAAAGAGCCAATGGTGGTGGTGTGGTGGTTTTTTATGGTCGTTTGAGTAGTGATGGTTGTTAAGTGATATGCGTAGTGGTGGCTAAAGGTTAATGGAGGCTCATGTCAAGGGTTTTTAAGGGTGCTAAGCACAATGGTGGTGGTGTTTTTGTGTCAAAATCACCCCAGGCTAGTGTTTTGAATGGTGGTCGAAAGGCCCATACCCTAGGTAGCCGTTGTTATATCGCGAAGCGATAAAGTCGTAACAGTCCTGACGTGTAAACAATTCAAGGATAGAAACTAACCTTATAACTATTATTTAAGACTCGATTTATATAAGTTATCCACAACTAACTCATTTTAAAGTAAACAGTTCATAAACTAAACATGTTATTTACATATGAAATCATGAAAAATACATATTTATACTAAAATAACCCGATTATATTTATAAAATTTAGTAGCTTAATCATAATCTACTTAAGTAATACATAAATTGATACTAAAATTTTTTAAAGATAAAATCCAAACTTGAGAGTATAATTGATCCTCAGGTTTATATCCTCATTCCTTAAAATCCAACAGTTGCTAACTTCAGGAGAAATTATATAGCCGTTTTTTAGCTAGCACTTACAATAATATTTATAGGAATGTAAGCAACTAATTGATTAGTAAGTTGGGATAGAGACTTAAAACTATATATCAAATACAAATAGGGTTATCAACCAAATTAGTTAGATGTAATCCATGTACAAGCAAATGCCATTATACAACGTTATATGGTTCATCGTGAGATTAGAAAAATTATACCTGCTCTAATTTAGGTTGAGGAGTTTTAACGCACATATCAATAGTTCACGATCAAATTCAAGCTTGTGTAATAGAGACATCGCTCCCTCCACGACTACCTTTTAACCATTGACTTCACTTTCGCCACGACATTCTTTCTTGTCACTTAGTTCAACTAAAGATGAAAAAAGGGTTCATTATACTATCTAGCGGTATCCCTTTCAAAGGACTCTGTATTTGGTTGGAGAACCTTAAATGTTTCCTTTAATGAGTTGCTATGCAGGTCTGTTTTAGACTTACAAGTCATATATTTAGTTAGATTTGATTTAAGATGTTGAGCCTTATTTCGATTTCTTTAATTTAACTTATATCAAGCCTAGTCTGCTTAATATAAATTACTCGACATTAAATTAAGGAAATATTTTCCTAAAAAATTTAAGAAATTAGAATCGTTAATTAGTTTAACTAGTAAAAAAATAAAATTAAGGTTTTTAGGTAGGAAAACCCTAAAACCCTAATTAAACCACTAGTCTGCGGATATTCTAAAAAATTAACTTTTAAAAAATTAAACAAAAAAATCGGGTTTGAAGGCTAACCTATTAAGACTAAGTCACTATGTGAAAATTAAGTAAAAAAACTAATGGGCTTTATTTTTGTAATTTTTCTAAAAATATTAAAAATATACATAAATTCACAAAATATAAGTAAAAATGATTTTTTATTACCAATTTTTTTAAGAAAAAGGGAATTTTTTTTTAATTTTTAAACGGTTACCCCGAAAGTGCTTACATACCCGCTACTCGGAATCAAACTTGCTGTAGTTCTTTTTATATAAAATTTTTAGTCGATGTGTTATTTTTATTTTGAAAACTAAGCTAGATTTACATTTTTTATCAATTTATTATTTTAAGAAAAGAAATCTAAGAAATCTAATTTTTCCAAATTAAATAAAAAACCTAAGTAACTAAATCTTTTTTAAAAAAATTCAATTTATCTTCTTTTTTTTTCAAAACCTCTATGTATCAAAAAGTATCTTTCCTAAATCTTAATGATAAGATATGATCTAGATACATTTATTTTCCAAAAAAACACGATCTTGCTAAAAATGTAATTAAGCTAAATTTATTAAAAATTGAGATTATCTAAAAAAAACATACAATACGAAAACAATAAAGACCTACACTAAAAATAAAAAATAAGTTAATAAAAATAATTAATTTAACTAATAAAATAAAAATAACAAAATAAGAAATTTTACCTACAAGTCGAGTCGCGTGTTAAACACTATTTTCGGATGGTCATAGGCGTAATTAAAGGCGTGTTGGTTATTGTTTGCACTTATCACGAGCGTGATCGAGGGAGTATTGGTTTCTGTTTCTACTTATCATAGGCGTAATCAAGAGCATGTTGGCTTCTATTTCAACTAATCATAGACATGATGGAGGGCGTCAGCTGCTATTTCCACTGATCATGGGCGTGATGGAAGGCATTGGCTACTGTTTCCACTTATCATGGGCGTTATGGTTGGTGTGTCAACTGCTATTTCAGGAGATTGTATTCGGTCGGAGGGGCTTCAGTTTGTGTTCATTAGGTCTTCGTGTGCTATGTGTTGCTACAATCTATGGATCAGTATATTGTAGCTATGCTTGGCAAATTAGGGAACATGCTGTGTTGGATTGTGCTAGGAGTAGGGACTATCGGTCGGGATGTAGAGTGCGTGTATCCAGGTGCTGAGTTTGTTGCTGTTAGGATAACTAGTGTGAATTGTGGTGGTGGTTTGCAGTGGTTGTTTGTAGAGGAATGTGTGGTGGCGCATGGTGCGATGTAAGTGGCGTGTGATTAAGAAAATTGTCCCTTAAATCCCCCATCTATGTGTTATTTATAAACTAAAAATCGAATCCTTTGTATCGAAGATACAATTATGATTTGTCAAAGATTTACCATAACTTCTAAAAACCTTAATTTATTTTGGGCTTTTTTTAAATTTTTTTTAAAGCCCGATCTAATCCGCTTCAATTTAGCCCAATAATTCTCTAATTTGATTTGAGCCCCTAAATTAGATGAGTTTTTATTTTATATTGGTCTGGCCTAAAATTAATTAAGCCCATATCATCACCTTATCCAACAACCCAACTTAATTCAACTTGACATGACTCGACTTATGACTCAACTTGCTACGACCTAACTTGATTTTATTTTTTTATTTTTATTTTTTCATTTTTTTCTTTTAATTTTTGTTTATTTATTTATTTTTATTTTTCTGTTTATTTATTAACCTAGCTCAATTAATAAAAAATAAAAAAATTAGCAAAAATGAGGTATCTACAGTTGTCCCTCTTTGTAGTGAAGTTTCATTAGAACTTTGCTACAAAGACAAAAAAGATACCCATTTTTGCCAAACCCGACTTGGATAATCCGAAGAGGATAGATCTCTTCAACATTCCTTTTGGTTTAACTCGAAGAGGATAGATCTCTTTGTGATTTGTTTTGACTTATGATCTAAAAAGGATAAATCTCATCAAGATTTGTTTTGACTTAATGACTAACCTGAAGAGGGTAGATCTCTTCGAAATTCCATTTGGTTAATCTGAAGAGGATAGATCTCTTCAAGATTTGATTTGGTTAATCTAAAAAGGATAGATCTATTCGAGATTCAACTTGGTTAATCTGAAGAGGATAGATCTTTTCAAGATTCGATTTGGTTAATCTAAAGATAATAGATCTCTTCGAGATTCGATTTGGTTAATCTAAAGATGATAGATTTTTCAAGATTGGTTTTGGCTAATCCGAAGAAGATAGATCTCTTCAAGATTCGTTTTGGTTGACTCGAAGAGGATAAATCTCTTCAAGATTCATTTTGACTTAATCCGAAAAGGATAGATCTTTTCAAGATTGGTTTCAAAAACTAGTTTAATTCTTCTAAATATCTCTTTCCAAAGACTTTTAAGATTATTTTTCCTGGGACTGAAGAATTTCTTAGATAGCAACTGATTGGCATACATAAATCAAATCCTGATATTCACTCATTAATCGGTGGAATTTCACCAAAGGACTATGATTGTTTCTTCTTTCTTTTTTCCTCTTTTCTTCTTCTTCTTTTTTTTTCTCTTTCTTTGAAATCTCCCAAACTTTTGAGTCTTGTAACTGGACCATGCTCATGCCTTGAATTTGCTTTGTTCAACACCAAATTTCAGTTTCCACTCTTTAAGACTTCTGAACAATAAATCTCTTTTTAAAAAAAAAAAAATTATTAAGAATATTCAATTTCAATTTATTTGGTGATTCAGATTCATCAGTAAGGGTTTGGTGTTTAACTGTATGAGGCTAGAAAAACACGGTACTCAAGGGTTTATTTGTGAAGTGTTTGTTAGTTAATGACCATCTGAATTGGGAAATATTCATGAATATCAACTTTACTTGTAAACAATAAAAGATTAACCACAAATTTATTTAAGAAAAATTGAAATCTTTATTGAACTTGATTTTTATGGATAATACAACTTGATTGCACTGAATTCACCAGTCTCCTTAATTCTAGGCCATCTATCTTTGTTAACGCTAATGTACCTCCTGATAATACCCTTTTCACCACAAAAAAGCCTTCATAATTTGGAGCAAACTTGCCCTAGGGTTTTTTGCGTTTGGTAATACTTTCTTCAATACCAAGTCTCCTTCTTTGAAGTACCTCGGGCATACTTTCTTGTTAAAAGTTCGTATCATCCACTGTTGTAGCATTTACCAGAACATATTGCTGTAAGCCTCCTTTCATCGAGGAGATTCAAATGTTCCATCCGCCTCTTCACTCACTCTGCTTCATCGAGCAGAGTTTTTGCCAATACTTGGAAGAAGGTATTTCTACTTTTACTGGTAATACTGCTTCAATTTTATACACTAATGAATACGGAGTTGCACCAATAGAAGTTTTGACCGAGGTTCTGTAGGCTATGAGAGTAAAGGGAAGAATCTCATGCTAGTCCTTATAAGTGATCACCATCTTCTTAATAATTCTTTTAACGTTCTTATTAGTAGCTTCAACTGCCCCATTCATCTGAGGTCGATATGGAGTTGAGTTTTCTATGATTGATCTTGAATTGGTTGCACACTTTATCCATCAACTTGTTATTCAAATTCGTCCCATTGTTTATAATAATAGACTTGGGTGTACTGTATCTTGCAATAATATCTCTTTTCAGGAATCTATCCACTACTTCTTTGGTTACCATGGCATATAATGCTGCTTTTACCCATTTAGTAAAATAATCAATTACGACTAAAATGAATCTATGTCTGTTTGAAGCTGTTGGCAAAATTGGACTGATCATGTTAATTCCCCACATTGAGAAAGGCCAAGGAGCTAATAACACGTGCAATTCTTGGGGACGAGTATTGATTTTGTTACCGTACACCTAGCATAGGTGATACTGCCTCACATGCTTGATACAATCCAATTCCATCGTCATCCAAAAATACCCCATTGTCATGATCTTTCTAGCTAACTTATACCCATTCATGTGAGGACCACAAACTCTTTCATGCACTTCTTTCATCAACTTCCTGGCTTCTTCTTCATCTATATACCTTAGTAGTATTGCATCTGGTGATCTTTTGTACAACGTGGTCTCACTTAATAAGAAATGAGTAGTCAATCTTTTTAAAGTTTTTCTATCTTTTCTATCAGCATCTTCAGGAAATTCACCAGTTTAAAGTAACCTTTTGATATCATGATACCATGGTTCTTTTGTTCCATTCTCTTCAATTGCAAGGCAAAAAGCCGATTTTTCTTCCACCTCAATCTTCAAGGGTTGGATTTCTATTACATCCGTAACTTTCACCATTTACACTAACATGGCAATGCGTCGGCAAACTGATTTTGGGTCCTTGGAATGTAAGTGAATGAAATCTCTTGAAATTTTTCAACTAGCTTTCCTAAATGTTCATGATAAGGTACCAAGTTCTCATCCTTCGTCTTATATTCTCCTAAAATATGGAGAATTATAAAGGGAGAATCTCCGTATACTTCAAGCTTTTGTATTCCCATATCTAGTGCCATTTTGAGTCCCAAAATGCAAGCTTCATATTCTGCTATGTTGTTGATATATGGAAAGGTTAATCTTACTGCCATAGGGAAATGGTTACCTTTAAGTGATACCAATACTGCTTTTATCCCACGTCCAAACACGTTAGCTACTCCATTAAAATACATTTTCCACCTCAATTTTTTGCCGCTCAATTAATTTGCCATCATCACATTTTCACCAAGAAATTGTGCTTCTAAACCATCATCCTCATCTTCTAATGGGTATTTTGCCAATTGGTCAGCTATCGCTTGCCCCTTAACTAAACTTTGACTTACATATTTGATATCAAACTCAGAGAGTAGCATTTGCCACTTCAATATTCTCCCAATCTATGCTGGCTTTTCTGATAAATACCTTAACGGGTTATGTTTCGTCAACAACTCTATTGAACAATAGAGAGTGTACTGCCTGAGCTTGTGCATCACTTATACAAAGGCACAACACGTTCTTTCCACTTCTGAGTATTTTTGCTCACCTTCTATGAATTTCTTGCTCAAATAGTATATAGGATGCTCTTTTCTTCCTGTTTCATCTTTCTATCCTAGCATGCATCTTATCGATTCTTGAAGGATTGTTAAGTAAAAGATCAACGGCCACCCTGGTGTAGGAGTGATTAGTGTGGGAGGATTCATGAGATACTCTTTAATTTCAGCAAATGCTTGCTCACACTCTTCATCCCATTCGACGACTGCATTCTTCCTCAAAAGTTTAAATAATGGCTTGCATCTATCGGTTAACTGCAATACAAATCGAGCGATGTAGTTCAACCTTCCCAGCAGTCTCCGAACTTCTTTTACAGTCTTAGGTGCTGGCATGTTTATGATTACTTTGACTTTATTTGGGTCTACTTCGATTCTTTTTCTACTAACTACAAAACCCAACAATTTACCCGAAGTTGCTCTAAAGGTGCACTTCTCTGGATTCAGCTTCAATTAAAACTTCCTCAATCACTCAAATAACTTTTGTAAAGTATCTACATAATTTTTATTGTCCTTAGATTCGGCAATCATATCATCAACGTAAACCTTGATTTCCTAATATATCATATCATGAAATAAAGCAATCATAGCACGTTGATAAGTTGCCCTAGTGTTCTTCAACTCGAAAGGCATTACACAATAACAAAACATTCCCGAAAGTTGTTTTGATTTTATCTTCTCCTACCATTTTAATTTGATAATACCCCAAGAAACCATCCATAAACGAGAAAAAATGGTTCTCGATTGTATTATCTACTAATATATCAATATGTGGCAAAGGAAAGTTATCATTTAGTGTCGCCTAGTTTAAATCATAGAAATCTACGTAGACTCTAACATTCCCATTTTTCTTCAACATTGGCACCACATTGGCTACCCATTTAGGGTAATCCGACACTTCTATGAACCCTACTTTTAACAACTTCTTCACTTCTTCTTTTATTTTGAAGAGTATATCTAGCCTAAACCGTCTAAGCTTTTGTCTTTTCAATTTTATTTCCTCTCTGATTGGCAATTTATGAACCACAATGGACGAATCTAAACCGGGCATATCTTCATAAGACTAAGCGAATATGTCCAAGTATTCTGATAGCAATCGTAACAACTCCCGTTTCTGATTATCCGTTAAATTACCACCAATTTTCAAGTTTCGTAGACTTTCCTCTGTCTCCAGATTAATCTCATCCATTAGTTCGCCAATAATCACTTTACCCTGTTCATGTTGACGCCAACTCTCCTAAATTTCGTTTGGAGTCTCAATATCATCTTTGATGTTTGATCTAACAAGGTCGAAGGTGATATTAGTACTTTCATTGTTTACATGCACGAGATATCCATTACGTTCATCATTTTTATCAGATTTGAAGAGTAAAGGAAAAAAGAAAAAGGACAACGAATAAATAATAAAGAAGAATTGATAGAAATAAAGGGATGAATTTTATTGAATGAGTGAATTCAAATTGTTTGAAAGGAAAATTCTAACTAATTAGACTAATTATCAAAATCGAATGTTCTTAATTAATCTAATTTTGTGTTTCTAAAGAGACCTATTAACGGGAACGGAAAACCAATTGCACAAGGAAACCGGTACACCAATATCACTCTTCTCGTCTGGATTGACGCTGCATTGCTGAGTTAAGGCTTTAGATAAACTAGCTACTTCAAGTTCTTGAACACTAGCTAGTATTGAGAATGTCTGGCGGATGTCTAGAAAGTTCATGTGAGCATGGTACAACTAATCTCCTCTCCTGCTTTTGGTTTTAGCCTTTATTTCTTGAATCTCCTTTTCAGTAGGCTCATACCGAAGCTCAAATGTTCTAATCCGTTGCTTAGGCTGTTTCAAACGACCCCGTGCCCCCTGTCTTACTTCTTCGATTACACTAACTTCGTCGAAAATCTACAACCCGGGCTCTTCTAATTCTTCATCCTCGATATAAGGAATAGTCGTTTCTTTGTAAATCTCATAGTCTTGCTCCTCGAGAATAGTAACCAACTGCCTATTGACTATGAATTTTACTTTCTAATGTACACTGGATAAAATTACCCCTGCTAAATGAATCTACAATCTTCCTAACAGAAGGTTGAAAGTTCACGGTATATTTAAAACTTGAAAAGGAATAGTGAACATTTGTAGGTTAATCTTGACTTGCAACCCAATTTCTCTAATTATCTCCCTTTTTTATCCATCAAAAGCCTTTACTGAAATTGAGCTGGGCTTTATCTTAGTCGTATCCACTCCAAGTAAATTTAGTGTTGCTAAAGGACATACATTCAGTGATGACCCATTATCTATTAGAACTCTAGCAACCACTTTCCCCACACACTTAACCATTATGAAGAGGGGTTTCGTGTGCTGGTCTCCTTCTTTACCTAGCTCATCTGGCGAGAATGAAATCTAATCCATTGCAAATATCGAGTTTACTACCAATCCCAGCTTCTCAGTAGAAATCTTTGTAGGTACTTTGACATCTTTTAAAATTTTGATTAAGGCCTTTTGATGAGTATCTGATGGCAACAGCAGGCCAATTAGGGAGATTTGGGTTGATACTTTGGCTAACTGGTCCATTATCTTATATTCACTGGCCTTCACTATTTTCTTAACAATATTTTGATCTTTATCATCCATATCCTCAAAGATCTTTTGAGAAGCCTCTTCCACAGCAGTCTTCCTTCTGGCTTCCTCATTCTGGTCATAAACTCGTCCTGAGTGCGTAAGCCCATTGACCATGGGTGATGAGGCCCTGGTTGTCTAATTCACTGCCTGGTAATCCAGAGGTGCTGCTTTGTAATTCTCCAAGGCTATTGGGACATTGAAAGCAATCTTCTTGGGCTTTCTTAATTTCCCAACCTTCTTAGTCTTCCCATCATACTAAAAAACTAACGGCTTAGTCCTATCTCCAATCATTCCAACCATTTCAGCCATTTTCTTAGCTTCAGCAATAAGTTTCTCTTCTTCCTCAAATTTTGGACCCCATCCAGTAAGTGGTTCATCAGCATATATGGTGGGTGAACTGGCGTAATCCACTAAATACTTAAACTTCCCTGGTGGTTCTCCTAGGGTGTCAACTGTTGAATCACCGACTTCATATCTTTTTCTAAGCTCCTTCTAAGTACTTCTCTTTCATGGTTTTGGAATCGTTATAGCCATGATATCAGCTTTCTTTATCTTCCCTTCCTTTAGCAATTGATATATTGTTGATTTAGTCCGAGTGCTATCTTTGAGATTCATATTCTGTAAACACCTAACTTGCCTTAGATGCCAAGCTATCTCTTCAATAGTGATGGGGAGACTGTTTATATCAATCTCTAGTTCAGAAACTTCAACAATGATTATATTAATTGAATTTTCATGATTCGACAAAGGGTTGTTACCTACGTTGGGAGTAAGAGTCTAAATGAAATCCAATCGAACCAATTTTGCATAAATAAGATCCTAGATTTTATGTCTGAGTCTCCAACATTGGTCCATAGAATACCCCACTTGCCTCAAGTGATAATCACAACGAAGCTCCGGGTTATAATCTCTTGGTCTTTGTCCCTCCCTTGGTATTTCAAATGTTAGAAGGTTCTCTTTCCTTAATCGTATGGGAACCTGGCTTAAAGGAATGGAAACATGAGTAAACTATCTTCTTTGTGGGTGGTTATTTTGATTTGGATTCAACGGGGGATTAGATCTTCCCGTCATGGCTACCGGGGCTGTGGGTTTGATAAGATTGCCAATATTAACAATGCTTACAGTGGCTTCTTTGGCTTTATTAGAAAATCTCACCAAAGGTATCTTTTTCACAGCTGTGTTACGATTAGAAAGCCTTCCAATAGCAATAGCTTCCTCACTTTGGCACCCTAAAACCACAATTTCTGTAAAGTTGGAGGCGAGGTGCCCGACCAGATGTTAGTAATATAGGCTTCCAAGAGCAATGAAGGTGAAAGTCAAGTCCTTTTCTGTCAAGGGTGGAGTCACCCTAACTGCTATGCCTCTCCATCTTTGAGCATATTCTTTAAAGCTTTCATTGGTCTTTTTTCGTAGATTATTCATATCTCAAATAGACGAGGCCACTTCAATGTTAAACTTATATTGGTTATAGAAAGCCCATGCTAACTTATCCCAAGTATCAATCTCATTCAAATCCAATTGGGCATACCCTGTTAAAGTGGGCCCAGTCAAGCTATCCTGAAAAGTCTAGACCATAACCTTGTCATACTTCGTGTATTTTCCCATTTTCTTGATATGCAACCTAGTGTGAAGCTTCGGGCAGCCATTCTCGTCGTATTTCTCAAATTTCGGTACTTTAAATCTTTCCGGGATTTCATTGTCTTCATACGTCGATAAATTAATCATCCTCATTTGTTCAAACTCGTTAACCATTTCCAGGGTTTTCATTTTCTCGATCAACTTCTGCATAAACTTTCTTTCCATCTCCCGGTGTTTCTCTTCGATCTCCTTCCTTCATACTTCAGTATTAGGGGCTGATTCTTCGTCTTCTAGTTCAAGGGGAGGGGTCGTTTCTGCATTCCGATTTGGGTTAACTTGAGATCCTTGTTTGTTGTTAAGTATCCCAACAACTTGAGTGAGAACTTGAATCTATTTGGCCATCTTGTTCATGTTTTCTTCTAGAGCTGCTACTCTCAAGTCAAGCTCGATTTAACTGATGTTTTCAGTGCCTTGAGTTGATATTCTAGCACTAGAACAAGTGAATATTGAGCTTTTAGCTAAGTTTGCTTACTTGGATGTTATCTTCAAAATCCTACGCGAAAACCTAAGTTTTAGACTTTTTGGTGAATTAAAGATATTTTTTTTGTTTTTCTCTTTTTTATAACTTTTGTTGTTCTGTTATTTGCCTCTTTTTGTGCTTTTTTTCTTTCCTTTTTTTTCCAATTTTTTTTTAAAGTCAACTAAACAAATAAATAATAATAATAATAACGAGTAAGAGATTGCGCAATTAATGAAAATATTATTTACTAAAGCTACAAATTTATTAATCATAAGATCCAATTTATACAATGGACTAAAAGAAAAGAGAAGAAAAACTCCTAACTAATCTTTTTAAATCCTATATCTACAAGAGTTGACGGATTTAGCTGGGATGAGCTTCATCAACTTCCCTCATAAGTCGCTGTACCGTAACACCCCTTTCTTGAATCTTGCTCCTTAAGAATTGATTTTCTTCCAATGGTCTTTCATTTTCCAACTTTAACTCTTCAATGATTCTCTTACTTTCTTGGAATTAGGCTTTAACCCTGGCCCGTATGGTATCTCGGTAGGCTTGCTCAGTGAGTGAAAGACGTGCTAGTTCTAGCTCATGTCTGAATACGTCCGGAGCTTCATACCATATCTTTCAAGTTTTCTCTAATTGATCATAAATGAACTACTTGGTGGCTTGGTATTTTCCAACTTTGCCCCTCAAAGTTCCTACATTGACCATCCTCTTGATTTCTCTCTATTCCCACAGCTTTACAAGTTCTACTAGTCGTTGAATTAGAGTAGCCGTAGGGAGACAAGGATCTTGATAATTTATTGTAACGACATCCAAAGAGTCTCTGTAGGCTATCTCTTGAAGTGGACCCAACTGTTTGGTAACATAAGCTAGGAAGTATCTTATACAACCAGTAATACTGATAAGGGGGACTCCTGCATGGTCGGCACAACCTAAGATCGCTTGAGTGCAATGACTCTATCTAGCTATCCACATAAAGTCTACTGGTTGCATTTTGCTGATAATTGACACCCATCCATTAAACTGAGCTTCATCTGGTACCTTAAGGTGGCGAGCAAAGTCGTCTATCAAATTCATATTTTCAATCAAGGACTCTTGAGAAGATTCCTTCCATACCCCTACATGTGATTGAGAAACCACATGGCAAGGATTGTAGGGTTAGTCGTAAAATAAACATGATCCTGCTTCTTCAGGTGGGTGAGGGTCCCAAATTGTTCTGCCAATAATGCCGGTATATAGGATTTACCGGCTAAGAATTGAGTTGCTAGCTAGGCAACCTTATAATGAACTTGACCATATCTGAAGGGAAATAGCACTATTCCAAACACCGCTACAATAAATGCATTAACCCTCTTTTCAGCTCATAATTCATATCCTCCATAGAAGATCTGACGATATCTCTAATAAGTATTTGGGCTTGAAAACTACTCCAATAATCTTAAGATGATGAGACATTTCAGGCCCTTTGAAGACAAGAATGGCACCAAAGCTGACTTCTTGACTCCCAACAATGTCATGAAAGCTTTCTCAGGCTGGACTTTGAGATCAAGGATAGCTATGCCTACTTTGAGAGGTGGGGCACTAAGTAGTTGCGAATACTCTTCTATAGTGGGTGTTAATACGTGTGGGCCAAAGTTGAAAACTGCAGATTCTGGATCCCAATAATGGATAAGGGCCTGAATTAGAGGCCAATAGAGCTAGACTCACGTAAGGGATATGACTAGCTCGATCTTCTTGTGAATGTGGTCTTACTTAACAGGTGGAAGTTAGTTCAACCAATCTCTCAGGATGGCCTTAGGGAGGGAGTACTTATTAAATTGGACTTCATGGACGGGTTCTATACTAACATTACCTTAACTTTCCATATTTATATTATAAAAAATAAATAAATAAAACGGAATGTAGCAATTATTTACAACGAGACCACTAAATTTAGAATAAAGTTAGATATGATGTTAATAATTTCACAACTTTTTCAAAGATTTTCTTAGAAATTGCATAGCCTTTCATTGATTGAAGAGTAATAAAAAAAATAATATGCATATAACATAAGGAAATAAAATATTTACAGAGAAACAAGCATAATCTAATATATGAAAATGTAACATGTTATACATAGATGTAATGCAATAGGGTTAGTAATTAATAAATTATAGGAAATATGATGAATCCGCGGTCAAGGAGCACCCTTATACATAAGTAGGTTCAAAATAGGATTTTTTTTTTTTAAATGAAGCTCGCGAATACTTATATATAAGGGTTATTGGTTTTGTTTTTAAATTAACTTCCCCTTTTTTTTAAAACCAAAAAGTGGAACTGACCACAAATTAATTGAGCTTTTTCTATAATTTAAAAAATAACTCCCCTTTTTTTTCAAAAAGGATGATGCAAGAGAGTAGGGCCTACGGGTCCCAAACTCTGTAACTCTAAAGCTTTCTGAAGAGAAGCCTAGTGGGCTACATTGAAGTTTGAGTGAGCTTGCCTATCACCGCTAGGCGATGGTAAATACCTTAGTGACTTGAGGGTTACACAATGGCAGTCCGTCCTAAGTTCATAAGGTGGCCTAGGTTCGAACACATCTAAACATACAGATGGTTAATAAAAAAACCCCCTCCTAAGTCTCATAGAGGGCTTATTGAGCCAAACTTTTTTCTATTAAGGCCTGCATTACTAAAAGACAATTAGTATAACCATAATACAAAACAAAAAGAAAATAATAATACAAAAGCACATTAATAATTATTTTAATTTTCATGTGGCTAGCCCATTGGGCGTCTCTAGTGGAGTCGCCAATTTTGTCGAGTCCTATTTCAATTTCCTTAATTTAACTTATGTCAAGCCTAATTCACTTAATATAAATTACTAAATATTAAATTAAGGAAATATTTTTCTAAAAAATTTAAGAAATTGAATTCAGCAACCAATTTAACTGGCAAAAAAATAAAATTAGGGTTTTTGGGTAGGAAAACTCTAATTTGACCACTAGTTTGCATATATTTTAAAAAATTAAATTTTAGAAAATTAAAATAAAAAATTAGGTTTAGGAGCTAAACTATTAAGACTAATTCACCATATGAAAATTAAGAAAAAAAAAACTAATGGGTTTTTTTTTTGTAATTTTTCTAAAAATATTAAAAATACACCTAAATTCATAAAATGTAAGTAAAGATGATTTTTTAATTATTTTTTATTACGAATTTTTTTTAAGAAAAAGGGAAAAAGTTTTTTTCTATTTTTATACGGTTAACTCAAAAATGCCTACATACTCGCTACTCGGGATCAAATCAACCGTATTTTTTTTTTATAAAATTTTTAGTGGGTGGATTATTTTTATTTCGAAAATCAAGCCAAATTTAAATTTTTTATCAATTTATTATTTTAAGAAAAGAAACCTAAGAAATTTAATTTTTTCGAATTAAATAAAAAAAACCTAACTAACTAAATCTTTTTTTAAAAAATTCGATTTATCTTTTTTTTTTTTTTCAAAATCTCTATGTGTCAAAAAGTATCTTTCCTAAATGCTAACGATAAAATATGATTTAGATACGTTTATTTTCCAAAAAAAACATAATCTTACTAAAAATGTAATTGAGCTAAATTTATTAAAAATTGAGATTATCTTAAAGAAACAAGCAATACGAAAACAATAAAAACCTGCACTAAAAATAAATAAATAAGTTAGTAAAAATAATTAATTTAACAAATAAAATAAAAATAACAAAATAAGAAATTTTACTTATAAGTCGAGTTGCATGTAGAACATTGTTTTCGGATGGTTACGGGCGTGATCAATGGTGTGTTGGTTTTTGTTTCCACTTATCACAAGCGTAATCGAAGGCATGTGGGCTTTTGTTTCGACTGATCACCGGCGTGATGGAAGGCGTCAGCTACTGTTTCCACTGATCACGGGCATGATGGTTGATGTGTCAACTACTATTTCAGGAGATTATGTTCAGTTAAATGGGCTTTAGTTTATGTTCATCAGGTCTTCATATGCTATGTGTTGCTGCGATCGGTGGATCAATATATTGCAGTTGTACTTAGCGAATCAAGTGATGTGCTGTGTTGGACTATGCACGGGATCAGGATTGTTGGTCAGGATGTGAAGTGTGTATATCTTGGTGCTGTATTTGTATTGATTGGGATAATTGGTGTGAATTATGGTGATCGTGGTGGTTGTTTGTAAAGGAGTATGTGGCGGCATGTGGTATGATGTAAGTGGCGTGTGATTAAGAAAACCGTCCCCTGAATCCCCGGTCTATGTACTATTTATAAACTCAAAATTGACTCTTTCGTATAAGATATGAAAGTTATGATCATAATTTGTCAAGGATTTATCCTCACTTCTAGAAACCCTAATTTATTTTCAGTTTTTTTTTTTATTTTTTAAGGCCCAATTCAATCCACTACAATTTAGCCCAATAATTTCCTATTCTGATTTAAGCCCTTAAATTAGATGAATTTTTATTCTATATTGGTTTGGCCCAAAATTAATTAAGCTTATATCATTGCCTTATCCAATAATCCAACTTAATTCAACTTAACACGACACGACTTGACTCATGACTCAACTTACTATGACCTAACTTGATTTTCTTTTTTTATTTTTCTTTTTTCATTTTTTTTCTTTTAATTTTCGTTTATTTATTTATTTTTATTTTTCTATTTATTTATTAACCTGGTTTAATTAATAAAAAATAAAAAAAATTGGCAAAAATGAGGCATCTACATAAGATGTTCATGCATTTCATACAAATCACACAATTTTCAATCCAAAACATTACACTAGAATCAAATAATCAAATCCAGAAACATACATACATAGGCATACGCATAGTCAACTATTTAACGAATGCAATCAAGTAGAATCCCAAGCCTCCGAGTACTATAAAACAGTACTCCGAAATACAGTAAAGTATCAATTCCAACTTACTTGGACTTCTTGCTTACTCACTTAAGGTATGACTTGTACAGGTCATCGCCAATAATCCCTATAATATAAATATTGCTTTAATACTCATATAACTATCTTATATATGTTTTATTATGTAATTCTTTATGTTATTTTTAGTTTAGAGTTTTATTATACATAATTATTCGTGTTTTTAAATCTTTTACAATTATTCTTAATTTTAGCTAGGTTTTGATTTAGTTTCCGAATCGATTTCTAAATTTGGTTCTAATTTAGTTTCCGATTAGGAGTTTTATACGCGAACCCTAAGAACTTATTTTGAACCATTATGTGAAATTAATTACACTACACTTAGGTATTCTAAATCTGATATTTAGCCTGTAACTAATATTGTATTTTGTACGATATCAAATTAGCTCTCGATATGAGAATAACCTATATTTTTCATATAATTTCGTAAATTCATCTTCCAAATAGATTTATATCATATTCTCGATATTATATTGCCATTAATTTTTACCTAATATTTATACCTAATTAATCATAAATTACAAAATTAGCTTAATTATACCATTTTACCCATTATTCATCACATAATAAACATAATACATACTTCTAACACTCTAAATACTACCAATATCATATTACATTAGCAATTAACATCCTAAAATATCTAATTATATATTAGATCGGAACTTTCACCAAATTAATATTAAAGTACAAAATTAATCCCAAATATTACCTTTTATGCATAATTATAGGGCCTAAAAATTAAGTAAAAATTTAGAAAATAATTTTTCAGAAGAAAAATCTTCATAGCATTGTTATATATATCCTAAATAGTCTACAAAAAAATTTTGAAGTCAAAACTACAATATTAAGGTCATTTTTTTTAATATGAAAATTAGTTTAGGTTTAAGGGTTTCTTAAGCATTATATATCGCGAGCTATAATTTTATTAAAATAATATTTTTCCTAAAAAATATATACAAAAATATCATAGAATACTAAATTTCATGATTTTTCATAATTATTTAATATTTGTAATAAATAAAGCAAAATTAGAAGGAAAATCAAATTCATTGACATTGCTAGCTCTGGTCACCAAATCCTTATCAGCACTACTAAGCATGGGGTCCATTGTATGGTGGTCAATTTGGTTTCATCCCAAGGATTGTTTAGGTGTAGGTTCTCTTATAATGCCTTAAATATACATTTTTTTGTATATTTTGGTAAAATTGGTTTCCCTCTTCTTCTCAACTTCTCTTCTATTTTTCCTAAACTCACAATTGACTAAAAGGATTTTTGGTTGGGTTAATCTGAATTTATAGTAGTGTTTTAGGGTTTTCTTTTAATTTTTGATTGCCAATTATCCTTATCTTATTTTTTTTTCACTTTCTAGTTAGTTAATTATTATTGGCTTATTTTCTTTCTTTCATTTGCAACTTGCCATGCCCCTATTCCGGAATTTTCTTCTCTTTTTCACATTTTTATTTAATTTTTATGAATTTTTCTTAATTATTTAGCATTATTTTGATATATTTAAGGTATTTTAGTAATTTCGTATATTTTTACCTATACGTAAATACACATATAGTACAAGTGTGTATATAATTTATCTTTATCAATTTATTGATTATTGAAACTTATTTTATGCGTTTATGATAAATAGCAGATAATATGTATATAATTTAATATTATAAAATTTAATTATTTTGTTATCTATTTTCCTAAATACAAACTCACAAAATTACTTTTACTAATATTCATAATTTCGTTGTAAAATTTAGGCTGAATCGGACAACTTATCCGATCACCTTAAATTTTACAAACCAAACCCCGATTACCTGATTATAGGGCTTACAATCTTCGACAGAGGTAGAGGCAATAGTGAAGTGTGATACTTGTTGGTTTCAAATGCTTACGGTGAAGGCATTCTATTTGTAGCACTAGATTCTTTCGAGAAGCTTCAATTCTAAGCACAACCTAAAGAGAGAGAATAAAGTCAAAGTAGAGAGAGAAAAAGATTGGGGATGTATTTCGAGTGAGTTTTTGAGTTTCTATTTATAGCTCCTTGGGCTTACATGAGCTTACAAAGCTTGCGAATGACTTAAATCCATCATTAAAGCTCTAGCTTTGAGATTAATTTTTTCCAATTTTTAAACTTGATTTGGATAATTTTGATTGATGAATGTAGACGGATTTTAAGTTAGATCCAAAGTAAGCTACATGGAAAGCATGAAAGTACAATGGAATAGTCTATGTACATATGGAAATCGTGTGAAAATTCATGATAAAGTGTAAAGTACCTAGGAAATAAGAGAAAAATCAGGAAATTTTCACGAAGGGGATGATAACACGCCACCATGTGTGCGCTGCATCAGCTATGTAGACATATAAAACATGGCCACATGTCTTGCAAGACACATGGCCCAATGAGACGTCAATACGTATTTGTAAGCACTTGATAAAGGAAAATGCGTAATTTGCACAAAGGAAGGATCAAACCTTAACCCTCTCTCTTTTGGAATTTCAAGAACAAGCTCTAAATCAATGGGCCATTTGGTTCGTGTCTCGTTATTTTATCCAAACACAATTTATATAAGGGTTTAATTAACCTGAGCCAAATTATCAAGTCCATACCCAAAACTAACCCAAAAGGCTCAAACCCTTTTATTCTTCAAATTATTTAACTACCTCAAATTTTTTTTTATTTTCTAATTTTTTGTATTTTTCTAAAATTTTCTATTTTTCATGTTTTTTCTTTTTTTTTAATTATGACCATTTTCTTTATTTAAATAAATTTAAAAAAGTACAAAGAGGTAAATATGGGGTACCTACAACGATTACACACAAGGCATGTGCATATTTAACTAATTTACAAGCACAACGAAACACACTTCAAGATCTTTAAGTATTATAACACAGTACTCAAATATACCACAAAGCATGAATTCTAACTTATTTGTACAGACGCTCACTTCAATAGGTTTGAACATCTTACATTTATATAAGTACTTAATTATTATAATTTTATTATATAAGTTATTTAATATGAATGATATGCGTAGTTATCCTATTACTTATAACGTGTCATTTCGATTATATCGAACCATATCTTTAATCAATTAAATTACGTTTCAATTATAGAAAAGTCATCGTAATACCATAATAATAATATTATCTAATTTTGGTAAAAATAATATCATTGGATTCGTATAAACTCGATGATATGTAATATGTATTTTATTTTAAAAGACAACTTCTAAATGATATTATTAATTCTATCCAACATATAAGACCATATAATAAGCATTATCATATTATTTCCTTATTATCTAGATGTAATATATTTTATATAATTTCATAGTATAACTTAATAAAATACGTATTGTCTAGTCCTAGTACAAGTATGTCATAATATCACAAAATATGACAGAAACCCTTTTTAATCACATTTGATCAGCATAGGTATGTTTAGGATTTGATCAAATAATTATTCTATTTTAGCCTAGTATTGCTAAAAACATCTCTCGGGTAATACATTAGGTCATTTAACTAGGAAAATTTGTAATAAATAGCCAGGATTACTGATTAATTCCATGAAAATTTTTGTAGACTAAAAAAAATATGGGTAATTCAATTAGTAACTTGTTTCATGCAATTGGGCTTATCATCTATATATATGAAATTACATTTTTACCCCTAAATTACGATTAATTAAGCAAATAATATCATTTTTATACAAAATTAACTCCAACATGTCCTAACATCATTACATGTCTCCATAATTCATTGGACATCAATTTCACCAATTATTTCTATAAAATCAATTTATTTCATCAAAATACCTATTTTGGCCATTTTTAGGGTGAAAAATATAATAAATACTAAACATGTATGAAAGTAAAATTGAGTTACATAGCATTAAACTAGATGTAATTGGTATTATAGAGAAAAAAATTGAGCTCAAAATAACATCATTGAATATATTTATTTTGAATTCGAAAATTTGGATGAATAATACATTTCTTAAAGAAGTATATAAAGTACTTATAATTTTAACAAAATAATTATGCACATCAAAGTACATCTAAAATTACCTAAGCATATCCTCTATTTAGTTTAATATTTTTAGAAATTAAATGAAAAATATGATAGAAATCGGACTCACTTATTCATTGGAGATTTGGCTGCTATTAGCTAGTAGGAATGTTTCAGCCAGCAAGGGTGTAGGTGGCTCTACTTAGGTCTAGTTTATGTCAAGTCACTAGTTGGTAGGGGAACCACGCTAGGTTAGTATATGCTTTGTTTTTCTAATTTCTTTTCTATTTTTGTATAATTTTTCTTGTATTTTCTAGGGTTCCAAAATGTACTAACTATTCTCCAAGTTCCTCTTTATATAGATTTGGGCTAGTTATAATTTTTTTAAAGGTTAAGGAATTTTTATTTAATTATTTTTGCTTTTTCTTTCACAAATTCCTAAGGATTGGGTGTTGAATCCTCTTGAATTTAACTTTTGACTCACCATTTGATCGATTGTTGGATGACTATGGTTATTTCTAGATTTTTCCCAACTGATTTGGATTTGTTTTGTTGATTTTTTAGTGAAATATTAGTATTTGATGTATATTATATTAATATTTAGTAATTTTGTTAATATACATGTATATATCTTATTTCTGGTATGTGTAATGAGTAATCATACTCATATAATTATGTTTTACTCATGTTGTTTATTTTTTAGTTATATTTCCTCTTTAATTTTGTGAATTTATCGCTTATTTTATATATTTATAGATTCTCGGGTTAATTTACAGATATATTTATTATATATACCAAATACCTTCATAAAAATACGTATATATTCGTATAATATATTATGCAATATTATTCACTTTTATAGCTTAAATAGCTTATCTTTAGGGTCTTGTTGCATTTCAGGCTCGATTTTAGAGATTTCAATAAGTTTTATGCTATATTGAATAATTATACTTCTAAGGCTAAAATTGGGGTTTTATGGTAATATTTTCAAAATCTAACTTCAATTTGACATTTCAACTAACTTTTCTAACCTAATTGTAAAGTTTGGACTCAATCGAATAAATTTTTTTCAAAGCCTTAAATCTATATACAATTGCCCTAAATATGACTTTAAAGACTTATAAAAGGTAAATTCTCACTATTGTGATTATATTCTTGATATATTTTTTACTTCCCAACCTATAAGAATTCCTTTATTAGGGTCACCGAATTTCTCGTAAAATTTTAGCCTAATTAAGTTACTTTTTTGAATGCCTTAAATCAATTGTCGACCTTAGTCGTACAAGAATAGGGCTTTGCCCTAATATTCAGATATTTATGTTTTAATTGCTAATTTGTAGGATATCATGACCATTTCATAACTACCATGATGGAGTTCTTCCCTCGGGACTTCTTTAGTAAATTTAACATGAAATCCATACTTAGCTCAAACTATAGTTTAGTTAAGACATGCAATGGCAAATAAGGTCCTTACTCAACTCGACTTTTGGTTCTTCGACAGGTAGCACATATTTCTAATACATACCATACGTCCCTCATCATCTTAGGCCAAAAGAATCTCAAGCTAAGCACTTCATGAGTTTGGGCCTTCCCAAATGACTAGATAATGCTCCTCTACGTGCCTTACATACCAATAATTCTCTTAAAGAACGGGTCTGGATACATAACTTTCCTTTTCTAAACAGGTATGCATCTTCCTTGTAATAATCATCAATAGCTCGACCATCCTCGCATCGAGTATAGGTCTAACAAAAGCATAGATCTTCAACATATAAATCCTTAATAACTGAGAATTTAAGGAGCTTCGACTGGAGTTGAGTTAGGAGAGTATGTCATTGTAATAGAGTATTGGCCACTACATTGTTCTTGTCAATCTTGTACTTAATAATGTAAGATAATCCCTCCATGAATTTGATCCATTTGGCATGTCTCTTGGATAACTTTGGTTGGCTATTTAGATATCTTAGTGACTCATGGTCAGTATAGATTACGAATCTCTAGGCAATAAGTAATGTTGCCAGACAGTCAAAGCTTAGATCAAGGAGTAGAACTCCTTATCATATACTAAATAGTTGCATGTTGTTCATATAAGCTTTTCAATAAAGTAGGCAATAGGTTGCCCTTCCTGGATCAGCACGACTCCTATGCCTAATGTAGATGCATTGCACTCAACTTTGAACACTTTGTAAAAACTTTGCTATTCCTTTTCTCCATATTTGAATTCAATGTTCTTTTTTGATAGCTTAGTAAGTAGGGCTATAATTGTATTGAAATTCCTTATGAAACTGCGATAAAAATATGTTAAGCCATGCAAACTTCACAAGTTGGTAATACAGGTTAACATAGACCATTCAATCATTGCATTCACCTTCTCTTCATCAACTTATATACTACCTTCACTTACAACAAATCATAGGAAGACCACTTCAGGTTGGCAGAAATCACATTTCTTCATATTAGCATATAATTGTTTAACTTGGAGACTATCAAAGACAGCTTAAAGATGTTCATAGTGTATTTTAAAGTTAGGGCTGTAAACAAGAATATCATTAAAGTAAACAACAAGAAACTTTCCAATTAATTCTCGAAGTACATGGTTCATTAGCTGCATAAATGTGTTTGACACATTTGATAACCCAAATGGCATCACCAGCCATTCATACATTCCATTGCAAGTATTGAATGCGGTATTCCACTCATCTTCATCTTGCATTCTGATCTGATGGTACCCAAATTTGAGATTAAGCATGTTATCAAGTCAAGGTATGGGGTACCTATACTTAATAGTGATCTGGTTGATGGCTTGATTGTCTACATACATACGCCATGTACCATCTTTCTTCGGCACCAATAAAGCTGGGACAGCACATTGGCTTAAGGACTCTCTTACATATCCTCTTTTCATTAGCTCGTCTACTTGCCTTTGGAGTTCAATAGTTTGTTTAAGGTTCAACTTGTACTTTGGCTTGTTTGGTAATGCAACTCCAAGTTGTAGATCTATCGTGTGCTTAATCCCTTTGATTAGAGGCTAACCTTATAGCAATTCATTAAGAAATAGGTCGTCACACTCCTTAAACAAGTCTTTTACCTCAGTAAGTAGTTCAACATTCAGATCCCTCAATTCAAACAATCTTTTGACCAATAGAAAGGTCAGCTCTTCAAGCTTTATCCCTCTTGACAACTTGACATGTGTCATTACTAGGGTTTCCTTCTTCAGGGCTCAGTTAAGTTGAGCTTGCATAGTCTCAACTTGCTCAACAGACATGGGATTTGATCTTACTTTTCTTCCTACATGTTTAAAAGAATAAGTATTTCTCTTTAAATCATACATTACATGATAAGATTCGAGGCATCAACTTATCCAAATGCCAGGGTTGAGCTTATCTATTCCTCATTCGGACATTTTATTTGAATACTTATTTTTATTTGTGTTATTTAGATTTCTTATTTCTTATATTTTTCCTAAACCACCCTATGTTTATTTTATATTTATGGAAATGCTACTAAGGCATCCTTTTAGTCATTTTATTTACAAGTTTACCATTATATATAAATAATTCATGTATGTAGAGTTTTAGACAGATTTGCACAATTAATGAAAAACCCTTTGAGTATTTTCTCTTAGAAAGACTTTCTCTCATTAGCTCTTATCAATTCCTTTAACAAAGATTATTGTAAGCCCGAATTATAAAGTAAAGTTAAAAATATCAGTAAAAATGATCTCGTAAGTTCGAATTTAAAAAAAATAAGTAATAAAATAAAAGAATATAACATTTTTAAATTTTAAGTATATAACTTGTTATTTATCGAAAATATGGAAAATACGTAAAATGTATTTTGATAATTAACGAATAGCTAGAGATAAATTATATATATACTAAAAATCATAGAATGACCTAAATAATATTTAGGAATATTTATTTTACTATATATGAATTTACATGTAGGTAGAAATACGCGTAATTACTTAAAATACGTGAAATGCGCTAAAATAATACTAAATAATTAAATAAAATTCATAATTAATTATGGAAAAATCAAGAAAAATATAGAAAAATGAGGAAAATTTCAAAGGTGGGGTGTGGCAATTTGAAAATTAAAGAAGGAAATCAATCAATTAAAATGCAACAAATAGAAGGTGAAAAAAAAAATAGGCAATTGTCTTGTCTAATTAATGCACAATAATTCCCTAACACCTCTATAAATAGCAAGAAAATTTCAGAAACTTATTTGGTCAGTTTGGAGAGTGAGAGAAATAGAGATGACCAAAATAATGAATGTTTGGATTAATTACAAAAAAATTATTTAAATCTGTGCAATTAGGACCTTAGAGGGGAACTAACATTAGACGAGCACTTGGAAGTGGACAGCCACCACTACCACACGGTGGTGGCAGTACCTAGACCGGCTAACAATGCCACGGCGGCCGGAGCCACCTATACATATGAGTCCAATTTCCAATTCAATTTTGTTTAATTTTATAAAAAATATTAAATATTATTAGAAAATTATGAAACTTGTTATTCTAGAATATTTTTGTATGTAGTTTTTAGAAAAAATATTATTTTAATGAAAACATGTCCCGTGATATATGGTCTTTAAGAAATCATACAAAATCGAGTATGTTTCGGTTTAGAAATAAATGACTTTAGGAGTGTAGTTTTGAGCCTTAAATTTTTGTATAGACTACTTAGATGATATAGAATAGTGCTATGAAGCCCATTTTCAAAAATTAATTTTTGAAAATTTTATATAATTTTCAAGCTTTATAATGAGACATAAAATGGATAATTTAGGGTTAATTAAGTAATTAAATGCTTAATTACTGATTTAGTGAATACTTATATGTTTTAGGATGTTGAAACCTGATGAAGTATGATACTTGTAGCAGGGTGTTAGACGTAATTATTAGGCTAATTATGTAGTAAATAAATAATAGGAAAAAATAGTAAATTTTAAGTTAATTTTGCAAATTAGGGTACTTAGGTGTAAAATTTTATTTAGGATGAATTTAGACATTTTGAAATGATAATTGATGTTGAGAGATGGTAATTAAAGTGATAAAAATATTATATGTATATTATGTACATGGTAAGTGATAGTACATAATATGCAATTATTAGAAATATAATAATAGAAGATATTAGGATAAAAATTGATATTATATAAATAATAGGGATATATAATAAATCTGATAGAAAACTTAAATTTATGTAATTATATGAAAAATGTAAAAATTTCTTACATTAGGAATAAATTCAGTACACTAATAAGAATTTAAGTGTACCGGGTGGAATAAAATACTAACTAAGGGTAATGATGGTATTTAGGATATCTGAGAGTAATGTGATTAATTTCACATTATGAGTTGAAATAAGTTTCTAGGGTTTGGGACTAGAACCTAATTTAGAAAATCGATGCGGAAACTGAACCCGAACTTAGCCCCGAACCCAAAATAATTGTAAAAGATTTGAGAACTTAGATAACTGGACATATTAAACCTAAAACAAAAGATAACAATAAGTGTTATAGGATAAAACCAATTTATAATAGTTATATAAAAAACTGAAACCACGTTTGTGTATAGGGATGATCGGCGATGACCTGAGTAAGTTGGACTACGAGTAAGTGAGCGAGGAGTCGAGATAAGTTGAGAGTAATATGTTGTTGTATTTTGGAGGGCTTGAGATTATACTTGATTGTGCTTGTTAGATAGTTGGCTATGTACATGTGCTTGATTATGAGTGGTGTTATGATTCTATATGTTGTTTTAGCTTGTTTTGTATGAAGTGATCGATCACTCTAAACCGAACTTAACAAAGATATGACTTGTAAACATAAATCGGACCTGCATAGTAACCTATTAGTGGAAACTTAGGATTCCCCAGCCAAATACCGACTTCTTCGAAAAGGATAGTGCTGGATAGCATAATGGGTCCCTTCTTCATCCTTAGTCGAACTAAGTGATAGGTGAGTAGGTCGCGGTAAGGGTGAAGTTAATAATTTGAAGGTAGTTGCGGGAGAAGTGGTGTCTCCATTGTAAAAGCCTGGGGTTGGTCATGAGTTGTCACATTAACGGCAACTCTTCAACTCGGATTAGAGTGGGCATAATTTCTCTAATCTCATGACAGGCTGGTCAACGTCGTGCGATGGCATTTGATTGAACATGCATTGCACCAAATGATTTGGTTGATAACTTTATTTGTGCTTGTAGTATAGTTTTGAGTCCTCCATCTTAACTTATTAAACTGTGGTTGCTTATATCCCTATAGACGTCGTTGCAGGTGTTGGCCAAGAAGCGGCTTACAAATACTCTGAAGCCAGCAACTGCTGGATCTTGGAAAGTGAGGAAAAACATTTGAAGAACAAACATCTATTTTTAAGGTCTAAGCTCTTATCTTAGAATTTTTCATTCCTGAATAATGTATTAATTAGGAAATAGATTACGGTGAAACGTTAATTGTAATAACAGAATTCTAGTGTGTATATATATATATTCTCACTTTCTTAGGTAAACGATTTATTTAAATTACGAACCGTTTACTTCAAAGTGGGTTAGTCGTAGATGCCTTGTGTAGATTAAGTCTAGGATAGCGGTTGTAAGGCCAACTTCTATCTTAGAATGGTTTACACGACTGGGTTGTTATAACTCTGCCGCTTTGGGGTATGACAATTGTAGTGGGAAACCCTATCGCTTGAACCAGTAGGTTACATCCGGAGAGTCTTTGATCGTGTAGGATCTAGCTGATGCGTCATAGTCGGTTAGGTGGCTTACGGATTCATTAAAACCCTCACTAAACCAACTATATTTTCGTTCCTTCGACAGGATCAAACTTACTCCTACGACTGGTCTTGTTGGTTCTTAGCCCGGTATGTATCATTTTAGTATTAAGTGAAGGTACAGCTACGGGAGATTTAATTTTTTGGATCATTGTTATGTATATTCTCAGGGATTATTTCTCTGTATTTTGCTATTTGGTAACCAAAGTTGTTCACATCTGATATTTTCAAAATTCTTAAATTGCAACGTCATTATATTTCTTTTATAATCTGAGGTACCTAAAAGAGGAATTGTTGGATTCGTGCTATTGAATATTGATTGATGACATTCACCAAGGCCATATTGGATGAAATGGGCTTACTTCCAATATATTGTTTAAGGAATATTTGAGACCCGGTGTTCTATGTGTAAACTTGCATTAGTGGTTAAATCTAAAGACAACAACACCCGATAACAATGGCATATGTCATGAAGGAGGATTAAAGACTTAAGGTTTCAAGTTACTGGTAGCTAATTTATATTTGTCAAAAAAAAAAAAAAAAAGAAAGAAGAAGTTTCGATGGGTACAATTTGTGTCGAGTTTCTCTATTGAATTATTGCAAGCAATGAATCGTGTGTAGGTATCTTAGAAGTGCTGTAAACAATTGTTTATGGCTGTGGTTTGTGTAGTGGCAAATGTTGGTAGATTGGTGTCTGTCTACGTAAGTAATGGCTAGTATACGAATGGGTCTGTGAATTTGGGTGTGGTGGTCACCCGAGTTAAGTGAACAATGGTGTTGTGCGAGTGAACAGTAGTGTCGTGGCTGTGATTGATGTTTACTGCTATATGTTCTACAGGATTGTAATAGTCGACAGTGGTGGTGTCGCCACTTTGTATCACCTTGAGTCATGTGTTGGCTGTATGCGTGTATATGATAGTAAACTATGTTATGTGTTCTTAGTTAATTGTCATGTGCATGGTAGCTAATGTCTGTTGTTTGCACAGTGCTGTAGGTGATTTTGGTGTTCAGCAAGGGATTGTAATTGGTGCTTTAGCATATTATGTAGCTTGTTTTGTGATTGGGGCTGTTCTTCTTAACTAATTGAGAAATTTGCTGGAGTTGGTCATAAGATTGTTCCAATCGATTGTAACAAAGGACTGTGTGTTTGTTTATTGGTGTGTTAAGTGTCTATAGTAGCTAATGAAACCATATCCGGAACTTGAGGGTTTAACTTCAACTTGACTTAGTCTTCTTCCTCTCTACTACTGGCTTCTCTAGCAACG
Source organism: Lumnitzera littorea (assembly GCA_024138015.1). Lineage (NCBI taxonomy): Eukaryota > Viridiplantae > Streptophyta > Magnoliopsida > Myrtales > Combretaceae > Lumnitzera > Lumnitzera littorea. Next base: position 89,856,416 of record JAMXBB010000010.1, read on the forward strand.
TTCACCTCCTTAACTCCTCCTTCAATACTCTCTAATTCAGCATTCCTCTATTGTCTTATTTCATCTTTAAACACATCAAGCCACCTTTTAATCCTCTTCAGTTAATCCAGCACTTTAAAGAGGTTAGCTCCATAGGTGGGCTTTCTCTCATACAATTTGTCTTTCAATCAGAGCTTAGTCAATGAAGGATGTTTAAATCCTCTCCAGGTTGGGTATCTCATTAGTTTGGTTTAGATAAAGGTCTGATGCCATTTGGCTTAAAGGTTAATTGAATCATGGTGTGAATTCGGCAATAGATTGGGGTTGCTTAGCAAGTCAGCACTTCTACTTGATAGCAACTCAGGAATTGTGTTAGTCCTTATTAGAACTTGGTATTTTGGTCGGCAAAAATGTAAAATGTAGAAGTTAAGATAGGAATTCTTATCTTAAATGGGGTCTCGAGCTAGTATTTTTCGCATGATTCCTTATAGTCCACTAACTCGACTACGCGTGACTGGCCTGATGAGTTAATTCCTATCATTTGCCTGGGGGTAGGAAGGATTTATCTGCAAATCCAAAGAGCTCTTTGGTTCTTGCTCTATTCTAACATCTACTGAGTCTTCTTCTGGTTAGTGGGGAGTCATGTTGGATACATTGAAGGGGGAGGAAACACCATAGTTTTTAGGTAATTTAATCTGGTAGGTGTTGCGATCGATCTTCTTCATGACTTTGAATGGACCATCAGCTCGTAGAGATAGCTCGCTCTGTCTTAGGTGTAGAAATCTTTTCCCGATGAGGTGAATCCATACTAAGTCACCTGGTATGAAAGAGACAGTTTGGTGGCCATGATTACCGATCTTTTGTTTTCTTTAATTGAACTTGGCAATCTTTCTTACCATTAATTGATGCAGTTTTTATAATTCTTAGGCTTGGGCGACTCCAGATTGACTTTCTTTTGCATCTGTGGGGGTATCTATCAGATTTAGGGAAATAATGGGATTAAGGCCATAAAAGACCTCTAATGGAGTCTTACTAGTGGTATTGTGAATAGTTCGGTTGTATGCAAAATCTACAACGGGTAGACACAAATCCCAATCTTTTAAATTCTTTCCCACAATAACTCGGAGTAAATTGCTTAGCATCCTTTTCATTACTTTAGTCTGGCTATCAATTAGAGGGTGGCTACTAAAGCTGAATACGAGTTTAGTTTCGGGTTTTCTCCAAAGGGTCTTCCAAAAATAGCTCAAGAATTTTATGTTCTGATATGAGACAATTGTTTTTGGTACTCCATGTAGTTAAGACAACTTCTTACAAAAACAAATCGAGAATATATAAAGTATCATTAGTTCAATGGCATGGGATGAAGTGTACCATTTTGTTGAAGCAATGCACTACAACATGGATCAAATCCTTTCCTCTGGATGTTTAGGGCAACCTTAGGACAAAGTACATGCTAAGGTCAGTCTAAGGTGAGGTCGATGTACGTAAGGGCATATACTCTTCACATGGCTCTCTCTTTCCCTTGGCCTTCTTGCACACTTCATAACTACCGATTACCTTATGGACATCATTAGCTAAACCAGGCCAGTAAAAGTTCTCTTTCAATAGGTTAATTGTTTTGGTCTCTCTAAAATGATAAGATAACTCGCTACTATAAGCTTTCCTCACCAACAGCTTGCATGTGGAATAGCTCGGTATATACAACCCTCTTTCCTTGAACAAATAATCATCTTTGAAATAATATCCTCCAACAACAACTCTTTCTTTGCACTACTCAATAATAGGACCAAAATGGAGGTCACGAGCATATTACTTGGTGATAAGTGAAAATCTCAGCAATTTCATCTACAGGTTTTGCCGATGTAACAAGGCATTTGTGATTACATTAGCACTACCCTTCTTGTGTTGGATCACGTACAAAAAACCTTTCACAAATTCTAGCCACTTTGCTTACTTTTTTTAAAGTTTATTCTGACTTCCAAGATACTTCAATGACTCATGGTCCATATAAATCACAAATTCTCTCGATAATAAATAGTGTTTCTACATAATAGGAGTTTAGAAAAGCGAGTATAACTCTTTCTCATATACAAAATAGTTTAGTGCAACACTACTGAGTTTCTCATTGTGGTAAGCAACTTACCATCGTTCATGCATCAAGACTCTACCAATGCTAATGCTTGACGTATTGTGTACCAATTCAAACGATTTGTCAAATTTTGGTAAGGTTAGGATAGGGGTGGTAGTGAGCTTCTTCTTGATTTCCTTAAAGCTTTGCTCTGCTCGGTCATTCCATCAGACTCCATTATTCTTCTTTGTCAATTTGGTTAAGGGAGTTGTAATCATACTGAAATTTTTAATGAATCGCTTGTAAAAAGAAGTAAGGTTATGAAAACTTTGTACTTTAATTAGATCCTTCAGTGTCGGCCATTCTAAAACAGTTCAAACCTTTCCTTCATTTGCTTAGATTTCGTCTTTAGGTACGATATACATAAGAAAGACAACTTCGCTTTGACAGAACATACACTTCTTTAGGTTCACGTACAACTTCTCGACTAGTAAAATGTTAAAAACAACTTAGAGACATTGAACATGGTTGTTCAGGTTGGCATTATACACTAATATGTCGTCAAAGTACATGACTATACATCTTTCGGTCAAAGGACGCATCACATGATTTATAAGCTGCATAAATGTGCTCGGCGCATTTGTAAGTTCGAATGGTATAATCAACCATTCATAGAGACCATGCCTCCTCTTAAGAGCGATCTTCCATTCGTCACCAAGCTTTATGTAAAGTTGGAGGTAACCACTTTGCAAATTAATCTTCAAGCATATATTGGCTCTATGAAGCTCATCCAACATAACATGGAGCTTCAATAGTATGTATTTGTAATTAATTGTAATACGGTTTACAGCTTAGCTGTCGATGCACATTCGCCATAAATTATCCTTCTTTAGGACGAGCAGAGCTGGCATAACACAAGGACTCATGCTCTCATTTACATAACCTTGTTTTATCAACTCTTCCACTTGCCTTTTCGATTTGGTAGCCTGCTTAGAATGCATTTTATAGGTGGGTCGGTTTGGTAGGGATGCGCCTGGTTATAGATTAATACTGTATTTTATGCCTCGAATAGGGGGTTATCCCTTAGGCAACTCTTCGGGGAACAAGTCGAAAAATTAATCGATCAATCTTCAAACTTCTTTAAGCATATCTTCTAAATCTCTTATCTCTAGTAATATGCTGATCAATAAAAACATAGGCTCATTGGCCTTTTCAACAACTTGGAGCCATTTTTGACTTATTATTAAGGCTTTCTTCTTGCTAGCTTTGGTGAGTATTATTAACCTGGGTCGGTGTCATGGGTTGCAATACAATTTTCTTTCTATCCTTGACAAAAGCATAGGTATTCTTATATCCATCGCGAGTAACATGTTGGTCAAACAACCATGATTGTCTAAGTAATTAATGTAAAGCTCCTATGGGGACAACATCACACATTACTTCGTCTCTATACACATTCTCAATAATAAAAGGCACGGATACTTGTTTAGCGAGGTGCAAAGCTCCCTTATCATGAAGCCAGTACAGCTTATAAGGCCAGGGGAGCTTGGAGGTAGGTAGTCTGAACCTCTGCATATTTAAGGGACTGTGTGACAACATTGGTACAACTCTCACCATCCACAATGATGGTGCACAACTATCCTTTGATGATACTGTTGTCGAATGATTTTAGGGGAAGCCTTTATTCTTATAAAAACACAAAAGGCTAAATGATACTAAGACTAGTCTGGTGTATTCACTTTGATGCTTAAGTCAATAAGTATTTGAGAGAGAAATAAGTGACTAAATATAGAGTTTAAGGTCTTAAGAGAGTTTTTACAATGCTTTCTCTTCATATTTATAGGCGAAAATCGGGTAGCTAAAACAATAGTTAATCATTGGTCATGGGCTACATGGAGATCTTGTAATCAAACATTTGCTTAAAAAATAGGAGTAGTAGGTGGTTATGTAATGAGATCATACTAGATCGTAACTGTTCACACCACTTTCTTAAGTTCAAACTGAAAATATTAATAGGCCAGGCTTCAAGGTCCATCAAGTAGATTGAATATTAGTCGGCATTAGTTGATAATAGAATTAGTTGCCTTCTTGTTAACTGAATGGTTAAGTAATATTTTATGGTGAAATCCGACCATCAACAAGTATACTTGGTGTGGAATAAATTCTCTCTTTAGTCTTTCTCAAAGCTCGGTAAAGAGCTCAACACTCGTCTTAATACTAATGTTATCACTTCTCCTTTATAGGCATAGACCTAGGTCTCCTCTTCCGTTTTAGCTTAAACTCTTCCAACATTCTCCTCTTCCTTTAGCTCACTTTTGTCGGTGCTATCTACTACATCTCCTCGGAGTACTATGGTACGTTGGTTTGGATACTCAATAGTCATGTGTCTAAAACTCAAGCATTTAAAGCACTTCGCCATGCTCTTCTTCTGTTTAGAGGTTTATCCTTTCTTATATACCTTTGGGGTTGGCCTGTCTTCACCTCTTCTCTTTAGGCCTGTTCACTTATCATCAGGTCAATCAAGCTTTTCTTGGCTCGGGATAGTCTCCTCTACTCAGCATGAGTAGGTCGGTACAGACTGGAAGCTTGAGAAAAACTCGACCTAAGTCTGCTTAGGGCATTTCTGCTTTTCTTTTCAACCCTTTATGCTACCTTAATGGCTTACTCTAATGTATAAAATCTCTGTACTTCCACAATATTATGAATCTCATACTTAAGTCCATAGATGAAACGTGACATAATACGAGCTTTAGGTACTTTCACATTTGCTTAGATTATCTATAAGCCCCATAACCAATCACTCAAGGTTTCGATTGGCTGAAAAATCCGATCAAGCCTAAATTATAAGTAAAGTTAGAAATACTAGTAAAAATGATTCCGTAAGTTTGAATTTAAGAAAATAAGCAATAAAATAAAATAATATAAAAATTTTAAAATTTAAGTATATAACTCGTTATTTATCGAAAATGCATAAAAAGTAAAAATGATTCCGTAAGTTTGAATTTAAGAAAATAAGCAATAAAATAAAAGAATATAAAAATTCCAAATTTTAAGTATATAACTCGTCATTTATCGAAAATGCGTAAAATGCATTTTAATAATTAACGAATCGCTAGAGATAAATTATATGTATACTAAAAAGCATAAAATGACCTAAATAATATTTAGGAATATTTATTTGTACTATATATGAATTTACATATATATAGAAATATGCGTAATTACTTAAAATATGCGAAATGTACTAAAATAATAAGAAATAATTAAAGAAAATTCATAATTAATTAAGGAAAAAATAGGAAAAATATAGAAAAATGAGGAAAAGTCCAGAAGTAGGGTGTAGCAATTTGATATTGAAGAAAAAAATCAACCAATTAAAATGCAACAAATAAAAAGTAGAAAAAAGAAGAGATAAGGCAATTGTCTTGTTTCATTAATGCATAATAATTTCCCTAAAGCTCTATAAATAGCAAGAAAAATTCAAAAGCTCATTTGGTCATTTTGGAGAGTAAGAAAATTAGGAAGAGGCAAAATTGAGAGAAAAATTAGGGTTAGGAAAAAAATAAGAAAAAACTATGCAATTAGGGTCATAAAGGGGAACCCACACCAGATGGGCAGCTGGGAGTGGACGGCCACCACCACCACACGATGGTGGTAGCGCCCAGACTGGTTGATAAGGCCACAGCGACCGGCAGTGGTCGGAGCCACTCAGACCGGTCAGTCCGCTTTCTAGCCCGATTTTGTGTAATTTTGTAAAAAATAGTAAATATTCTTAGAAAATTATGAATTTTGTTATTCTGAAATATTTTTGTATGTAGTTTTTAGGAAAAATATTATTTTGATAAAAATATATCCTGTAATATATGATCCTTAAGAAATTGTGCAAAATCGAGCATGTTTCGGTTTAGAAATAAATAACCTTAGGATTCTAGTTTTGAGCCCAAAATTTTTGTGTAGACTACTTAGATGATATAGAACAGTGCAACGAAGGCCATTTTCAAAAATTAATTTTAAAAAATTTTAGATAATTTTTAGGCCTTAAAATGAGGCATAAAAATGGATAATTTAGTGTTAATAAAGTAATTAAATGGTTAATTACTGATTTAGTGAATAAGTATATGTTTTAGGATGTTGAAATCTGATGAAGTATAATACTTGTAGCATTTAGGGTGTTAGATGTAATTATTAAGTTAATTATGTAGTAAATGAGTAATAGGGAAAAATAGTAAATTTTAAGTTAATTTTGTAAATTAGGGTAATTAGGAGTAAAATCTGATTTAGGATGAATTTAGACATTTTGAAATGATTATTGATGTTGAGAGATGGTAATTAGAGTGAAAGAAATATTAGATGTATATTATATACATAATAGGTGATAATAGATAATATGTAATTATTGGAAATATAATAAATAGAAAATATTAGAATAAAAATTAATATTATGATAATAATAAAAATATACAATAAAACTGATAGAAGACTTGAATTTATGTAATTATATGAAAAATGTAAAAATTTTTCATATTAGGAGTAAATTCGGTACACTAATAAGGATTTAAGTGTACTGGGTGGAATAAAATACTGATTAGAGGTAATGATGATATTTAGGAGATCGGGAAATAATGTGATTAATTTCATATTATGAGTTGAAATGAATTTCTAGGGTTCAAGTATAAAACAATACTTAGAAATCGAACTAGAACTTAATTTAGAAATCGATGCGGAAACCAAACCCGAACCTAACCCTAAACCTAGAATAATTGTAAAAGACTTAAGACCTAGATAATTAGGCATATTAAACCATAAATAAAACATAACAGTAAGCATTATAGGATAAAATAAACCTATAATAGTTATATGAAAAACTGAAACCACGTTTGTGTTATAGGGATGATTGGCGATGGCCTGAGCAAGTCGAACCTTAGTGAGTGAGTGAGGAGTCGAGGTAAGTTGGGATTAATATAATGCTATATTTTAGAGCCTTAAGATTATGCTTGGTTGTGCTTGTTAGATAGTTGGATGTGTGCATGTGCTTGATTATGAGTGATGTTATGATTATATTTGTTGTTCTAGCATATATTGTATGATTTGTATGAAATGAATGATCACCCTAAACTGGACCTAATCAAATATACGACTTGTAATTATAATCGGACCTGCATGGCAACCAATTAGGGGAAACCTAAGATTCTCCGGCCAAATACCGACCCCTTCGAAAGGGATAGCGCAGGATTGCAAAGGGTTCCTTCTTCATCCTCAGTTGAACTAAGTGATAGGTGAGGAGGTCGCGGCGAGGGTGAAGTCAATGGTTCGAAGGTAGTCACGGGAGGAGTAAGGTCTCCATTACACAAGCCTAGGCTTGGCTGTAAGCTGTTGCATTAATGTCAACTCCTCAACCCGGATTAGAGTGGGCGTAATTTCTTTAATCTCATGACTGACCGGACAACGTCATGTGATGGCATTTGCTTGCACATACATTGCACTTAATAAGTTTATTGATAACCTTGTTATGTTTATGGTATAGTTTTAAGTTCTCTATCCGAACTTACTGAGCTGTGGTTGCTCACATTCTTATAAACGTCGTGCAGGTGTTGGCTAAGAAGCGGCAAACAACTACTCTGAAGCTAGTAACTGCTGAATCTTGGGGAGTGAAGAAAAACATTTGAAGAATAAACACATATTTTTAAGGTTTAAGCTTTTACTTTAGAATTTTTTTCATTTCTAAATAATATAATAACTATGAAATATATTATGGAGAAATATTGTAAACAATAATTGTAATAACTAAATTATAGTGTATATATATATATTTCTTTACTTTTCTTAGGTAAATGATTTATTTAAATTACAAACTATTTACTTCAAAGCGGGTTAGTCGTGGACGCTTTATATAGATCAGGTCTAAGATAGCTGTTGTAAGGCTAACTTCTATCTTAAGATAGTTTACATGGCAGGCCTGTTACGACTCTACCGCTTTGGGGCGTGACATTATCAACATTCGAAATTCCTTCACATAGTTATCAATAGACCGACTTCCTTAACAAAGTCTTGTAACTTGGCAAATATGTCCTACAGATAAGTCTTGGGTACAAATCTTCCCTTTAACAAACTTTCATCTCTTCTCAAGTTTATACACCTTGTCTTCCATCTCTTACTTTAGCCATATTCAAAATTTTCCACCACATAGAGGCGTATCCAGAAAATTTAAGTGTAGCAACTCTAACATTGACTACATTTGTGTACCTACAACAATTAAATACTTTCTTAACTTTATCTTCCCACTCTAAATATTTATCTGCATCTCTACTTCTGTTATAATGACTTGGCCGAAACTCCTCCCATCGAGGTATTGTTTGCTTTGGCGTGGTACACCGTACAATTTTGTTCTTTAGTATAGTAGTTTCCCAAAAAGTTACCCATTTTAGGATTGACCTAGCTCGAGTACGTTTAACTTTGGAGTTTCGATGTGCTTTGAGTCGTTATGCTAAAAGGCACCTTGATGATTTAAAGTTAATTCACCTAACATGTAAAAGGTATTACAGTCTACTTACTTTACAGAATTGATGCCCTCGTTAGTTTTATTACATAGGTCCAGGATTACCATCAGGTAGGGACTTCGCCTTTCTAACTAGTGGACTACTTTGATATTACCAATAATAACTTGGCCATAACTCCTCTTATAGAGGTATTGTCTGCTTTGGTATGATACGTTGCATGGTCTGTCCTCTAGTATAGCAGCTTCTCAAGATGTTACCTATCTTAGGATTGACTTGGTTTGAGCACACTTAACTTTAGAGTTTTAACATGCTTTAAGCCACTGCACTAAAAGATGTTTCAATGATTTAGAGTTCAGTCACCTAGTATGTTAGGGGTATTACATCTATTGAAGGGTAGGATTTAAACCTCGACATGGTTAAGTCTTTTAGGAGCTCGGCATCCTCACTCTTGTATCAGGTAATATTCAAACTCTTCTTCTTCCTCTTTATAATCCTCTCAATTGACATCTTCGATATTGTCCTTAATCTCCTCTAACTCTAATTGTTGTTAAGCAGCTCGATTTGCAACTCCTCTGGCTTGATGGGGTTGAACTAGGCGATTAGCTCAACCACATTGGCCATAACTTCGCTCAGGAATATTCTTAAGTGGGTTATGATGTGGTATACCTTGTAGTTGCTGCCTGTTGGCTTGCATTACAGTAACCAAACTCTCGACAATATTGATGAGTCTATCAAACTTGTCATCAACTAACATAAGGATATTACTATCATTTTGACCTCAACCGGCATGAACACCACTACTCAAGTCTCCGATAACTCCTTAAATACTTGAATTTGACATTGTGTAATATTTTCTTCAATAAGTCGACAACACAATAACCAATAAACACTTGTGCTTATTACCTAAAACCTTACTAACACATTCTAACAATTTCAAACATTAACGCTTACTCGAATACAATGGAAACAAACTTGCTTTATTTTTCGTAGTGAAAAATAGAGTATAATAGAGTAGTAATAAAAACTACACTTATCTACAGATCTCTACTTCACGGTTTACAACTCCAAACTTACTTCACTCAAACATATTGTAGCAGTTATGGAAGGAATACAACAGGCACTAATAGCAAACATGAACAAAACTTTATTGTAACTTCACACATTCCTTCTCGAAAACATACTCCAATATTAACGAAGCTGATGTGTCTTCGAGGTCGTACATACGAAGAAAACACTATAATGGATGAGAACTGGAAGAAAGTAAAAGGGGTTAGCAAATCCAAGCAACTACCAATTAGATATGATATATTAATTGATCTTACTCGGCTTGCAATTTGTTGGATGTGACTCATTAGTCTGAATTATAGGATTACTTAGTACTACTTCTTATTAAAAGGAATAGATAAAAGTTAAAAGATAAACGAAAGCACAGGTTGCTTAGGAAAGGGAATTTGTAATAATTAATAATGAAATAATGTGTTGTTTGTATACAAGTAAATAGGGTTTATATACTAATCTCACTAGGATTACAGGGCATACATAAAAAAAACAGAAGGATAATTTACAAATGAAATACATGAAACTTATTAAATTAATTAAATGTGGTATTAAGAAGCTTGTGAAGAATATGAGATAAATGCATGTGGTAAGCAAGGTTTTTTTGAGTACTTTAAATTTATAGTAGTTAATTTTTGAAAAAAATGTATATAGTCTCTAAATTTTGATCGTTGTGTAGATATACATTTACGATAAGTTTAGTTAGGGGGAATGGAATTGCTATTCTCCCATCATTCCTTATATTGTGTTGATTATCATATTTAGTTTGTTTTTGCTTCTTAGAATTGAGAGTGATTCTTAAGAATCTTAATTCCTTACAATCTTATAATAGCCATTCCTTATTCCAACACATGGATTGGGATTCCTAGCTCATTGCTCCTCTTTATACCTAAAACACCCCATCTAAATTAAAAAATGACACTTTTTACCTTCATCAAAACAAAATCAAGATTTAAATGAAACCTAATTTCGTATTGCTGATCTCCTTCTCTAGACTATTGTTATTTGTGCTTCTTCTTTGACCGAATTTATCGTCCTTTCTTCTTCATCCTTCTTTGTTCTCCTCCTTCATCCTTCTTTGGCTACCTATTACTTCTGTTGAATACAAACACCGCCGCTCTCATATACCGGCACCACTAAATGGAGTATGTGAAATGGGGGCTAAGGTTTTAACCATGGTGTTTTGTGTGAGATTCGAGCTAGGGTTTCAACTTCCATCTTGAGATGTTAGGGCTAGGGCTTCGTTTGAGAGTGAGCATCATATTTGGTATTTGTGGAATCTTGTTGCAACTAGTATTTGTGACGTTGTTGCTAGTATTTGAGATGTCGTGGTTTGTATTTGTGAAATCTTAGTGTAAATCGAGTTTGGGTATTTGAGATGTTAGTCCTTCCTTTTTTGTCGATTTGTGTTGATCTTATTTTAATTGAGTTTTTGGTATGTGACTTGAGGCTGAAATCTTATCACATTCCTACAAGTTCCTAGGTATTTTGATGTTCAACCATGGAGTGTTTAGGCATCTTTTTTCTTTCTTTTTTGTGAACAATGGTTGATGATAACAAAATTGTGGAATCATCATCATCTAATCTATTTCTTCCAATAGCCTATAATATACCAAATTAAAATAATAAAAGTTGTTTTATATTTTATTTTATTATTCAATTTTACAAGGTTATTTTAGTCATTTTAATCTCTATTCATGTCCTATTTCCTATTAAATTTTATAAACTAAATAATGTAATAATGGATTCATTACGCTCACCTATACACCATATTATCGATTTGTTGCTTATTACACTTCTATTTCATTCCATAATAACTATAATTCCATTCAGTGAAGTAAACACGTTATTAGATTTTTAAATATTGCAAAGAACTCTTTGAGCAAAGTGTAAACATTCCTCTAACAAATACTAAAAGATAATTCTCCTAAGCTTTAACTTTTTCAGTGAAGCAAACATATTATTAGATTTTAAATATTGTAAATAACTTGTACACATTCCTCTAAATTTTCAAATACTATAAACAATTCTCTTAAGCTTTAACTTTTGTGTACAAATAGCTCTTCAAAATGATTAACAAATGTTCTTTTTTTCTTTTTCACTTCATCAAAATATATATAGGGTAATTTATAATATTTGAAAATTTGTAATATTGTATCTGCAATTTCTCCTTAGTTTTATGCAATAGTTTAAAAAGCAAGAAAATTAAGTACAATTAAACTAAAATAAAGTAAAATAAAATGAGGTAATCAAAATCGTAGAAATGGCTGCTTTTATTATCAATTGTATTAAGATAATATTTAATTTGATTTCTTTTTCGAATGAATAATACGATTTACGTAATTTTGATAAGCAAAGTTAACAAAAAAAAAAGGAAAAAACAAGAAAAAGTGTGACAGTATCCGTGGAGTAAAATAGAATAGAAAGGCTGGTCATACACTCATAAGCCACTCTCAAATTTCATCTTTACTTATATAAGAGTAAGAGAGAAATCGGAGAATCGGATCGGATCGGATCGAATCGAAGACAGCAATGTCGTGGATTTGGCTTGAGGCAGCACTTCCTCTTGGAATCATAGCTGGAATGCTGTGCGTCGCGGGCAATGTGCAGTACTACATACACAAAGCCGCTCATGGACGGGTAACCCTAACCCTAGCCCTAATTTGGTTAAATCCAAATATTCTCACTCTCATGTTCATTTGTCTTTCCTCAGCCCAAGCACATCGGCAACGATATGTGGGACGTGGCTATGGAGAGAAGGGACAAGAAGCTCATAGAGAATGCTTCTTCTTAATAATCTCTCCTATGGTACTTATTTCTTTCTTCTTTGTCTTGGGTCTAGGTTTGGGGCTTTTAGCTAGATTTCAATATTTCTTGCCTTGACGGTTTGTTACGGTTGATTTTCTGAGAAATTAATCTGTATATTCTGTTTGATTTTGGAGGATTATGATAACATTATCTATTATCGGAGCAAAGTTTAGAATCTTATTATGTTTAGTCAGCAGGGGGCAAAAAAATATAAGTCGGACCTTATTGAAGATAAAAATTAGATGTATTTGATTCGGATTGGCTTAAAATAGTCTAGTAAGAATCTGATTTCTTAAGTAAACATAAACTACATATTATTCGAAAATAAAAAAAGCTAATCAAGAAGTGTCATTATGGATCTTGTTATATCTGGGTGAAAATAAATGTTCAAGACTGTAGCACTGGTTGCTGTATTAGATTTCTGAACTACTAGCATATTCTTTCTTTCTTTTTTTGGTGTGGGCAATTGAAGGAGTGAGGCTTCTCCATTAAGCCCATATGGTTGCTGCGAGCATCAAGTACCTTTCTTGTTATCTTAGGATCTTTTAATATTACAAAGTTTTAATGCATAAATTCGAGTTGGCAGTAATGGAAAGTGGACTAATTATAGGCTTTAGTTGCTATTGATCTATTTTCTTTGGCCTTTGATGTTTGTAAACTCTGGGTGGTAGACAGACATCCTTCTGAAATTTTATGGATATATGTCTTTACAAAATATAATACATCATGAATCTAAATCCTCAAAATGGTATAAAAAGTTAAGATAAATTTAATGTATAATAAAAGAAGTGCACAAGTCATATGCTATGGTGTGCTTTATCTCTGCAGATACATCTTCTCACAAATAAGTCTTGAAGTAACTCCTTCCTCTTTTCAACAATATATCAAAAGCTTTATATGCTTCTCCGTAAATCCATTGAACCTTGTTATTATAAGTCCCATTAACAATGACTGGATCTTTCTCACATGAGAACTCACATTTCAAGGGTTGGAAGTGGAAGTCATCCACCATGCTACTGTGAATTAAACATGCTGTAATCCCAATTCCTGACAAACAGCTTCAAGTTCCATTTCAGCTATCTTCTGCAAGTTGCACTTCTTTTCAAGTGCAAAAACTGTTCTTCCCTTTTGCTCCCTATTATTCCACTTGTGCCTCCAACATCCCTGCTCAAGCTTTAATACGCATTTTATTTCCAAGCACCAAGTGGAGGGGGATCTGCTGCACTTTTCTTGGAGGTTTTACACTGTATTTCAGTGATAGAATGTGTACTTACATGGCTACATCCACACATCCTTTCAGCTGTGAAGCAGTGAAAGGTTTTACTTCTCCATCTTCTTAATTATCTGCCCAGCATGTTGAACCATTGTTCGCAGCTTTGACTACTCCATCCTTGACAACTGAATATAGTACAGCATAGTGAGGAAAGCAAAATACTTACCATTAAAAAAAAAAAAAAAGGCAATATTGCAAAGCTATCCTTGCGATTGAGTGTCACCCATCATTGTTTAAATAACAGTTCCAACGAAACTAGGAACTGTTGATATCACCTTAGATCGAATCATTGCATGGATTGTTTCTTAATTTTTTGACACATTCATCATAGTGTTTTGATCACCTTTGAACAACTACGATAGAAAAATGAGATCTTAGCTGGAAGATGCCAACTCCAAATTCTTGAAAACAATTTATGTGGTGCTTGCTTGTTTCTCAATAGTTTCAAAGCTAAGTTTAACCAAAATTTACCATCAAATGAGTGCTCCAAACTAGTCCGCAAGTTTTTGAGTAACTTTGTGAGAAACTACAGAGTGCAGTTTCTGAATATTCAATCCTTCACTGGCATAGAGTGGGCAAGACAATATCTGTATACCATTTCTTGTGCTAAAAGTGTACCTTACCCAATCCATTGACAAACCCTACATCATCTTTAATCGAATGTTTTCCTCTTTTCTGCTGCCATTAGTGAGGAACCTTGGTACTTGTGAGGCTAATTGGTTTCTCTATTGTAATTGTCTAGCACAAATTCTGCAAAAGTGAATCTTGCTTGATGAAACTCCAACACAATTTGGCATTCAAGGGTTAAGTATATTTTTTAAGCTCCTTATTCCTAGAGATCCATCATTCGATGGAAGACTAACCTGCCCCAGCTAAACCAATGCCAATGGGGTTTTTGTGCTGAAAGATAGATCACTTTTATGCTTGTATAGATAGGAACCATTCATGTAACCCTTTTGTTTTTGGCATATCAATTGATATTCTAGGTCTCTTGTGTGTTCTTTCGTGTTTTTGTAGTACCCAAATTTGTAACTTTCTTGTCTCTTGTCCTTACCCAAAACTTTCTTGTATTGTGTGTTCTATCCTTACCTAAAAGAAAAATTTTCTTTTTACAAAATTTATAAAATTTGACATTACTCAAAAACCAATTCTAATGTGTACTCTTTTTCCTCCTTTGGTGTCTCCCAAGAGGAAAGTTCGAAAAAAAGTCTCTCAATTTGATTCCCAACCAATTTCACAGGATTTAACACTTGTGGCGGGTACAGGTAGAGTGATGTGGGATGGCTTTGAGTTAAAGTGATCCAACTCCCTGATATAAGTAATTATTAGCACTTTGATTATAAGTCCCCCAAATATCTTTTGTTGACTTCTTGTTCCATTGTATAGAGGACATCTAGATTGTCAATAGAGGAATCTGTAACAAAAAACCAGTTACGGACTCAACAATCAACTGTTTTGATTTTATCTTTCAACCCAAGATTATGAAACAGCTTTTGTCCTTGCTGATTTTTTTGTCTGAGATGGATTCATGGTCTGAAAGTAATTCCATGAGTTCTTGGAGTGATCAAATATCTTGATCCAGTGCTAAATTAATACTCTTGGTGCTTCTTGTAGACCTTTTCCCTCTTTCTTGACAGAAATTCTGGCATAATACAAAAAAAGCTGTCATATGATTGTTAAACTTGTGATTCTACCAAGAATTGGAACGTATGATGTTGTAAAATTGAAAGTAATTTCATGATTCAACCTATTGCAATCCATGTACCAAGTGAAAACATCCATGAAAGGAGCCATACATAGATACTGAAAAAACCAACAGTGAATTGGGAGGTGTTTAACCATTTGATATAAGCTCCATTCAAGACTGTGTCTGTTCAAGATAGCTTTCTTCATATCAAGTTTGATGACTATATTACTGCCTCAGGCTTTCTGTTGAATTCAACACCAATTCCTGTGCTAAAGGATATTACCAGCAACATTTCTTCCTTTTACATAGCCAGTTTGCAACTTAGCTATAATAGTTGGAGGTATATCTGCCAATCTATTCACTTAAATCTTAGAGAATATCTTTTGATACATTAGTGCGGATATCGGCCTAAAGTTTTCCAACATTATGAGAATCCACTTTAGGAATGAAAATAATCATTGTAGCTGTGTAATATCTTGGATGTTTAGCTCCTGGGGAAGTTCCAATGTTGCCTTCATAAGTCTTCTTTTGTAATGCCCCAGCATGCTTTATAGAAAGCTCATCTGGGACCATCTCATCCTGCTATAGATCTGTCAACAAGTTATCACATACAACTACTCATTACATCTTCTGTTGGTAATCTGTTTAGCAAGTTATAATGTTCAGCCGATTTTTTCTGTCTTCAAGCTGAATCTTCACTTGCTTAGTGTTAGTTTCCTCTTGTGAAAAGAGCTTTTATGAAAGTAATTGGCTCCATCAGTTGTGATCTCCTTTTTCTCTTCTAGCCAAATAACAGCTTGATTTCTTTTGTTGCCTGCTGACCTCTTTTTGTCTAGTTCTTTTGTGGAAATACTTCGTGTTCTTATCCCTTCCTTGAGCAATTTAATTGAAGATTTTTGCTTCAAGAATTCCTCCCTCCTTGCTAAGTAGAATTTGAAATCCACATATACTTGAAGGGATATTATGTTCTGCATCTTGGTGGAGATATTGTACTTGCTTTCTGGCACTGCAACTTGTGCTTCAGGTGTCTTACGTGCTGGGACACATCACCAAACACCCCTTGGTTTGATTTCTCAAAACTGTTTTTTAATTGCTTTTACTTATTGTGTTCCCATGTTCTGAAACCTAAAAGACGACATAACATTTTCTTCATGACCTTTATTGAACATAAAAATGGACTATGATCAGAAGCCCACTTATTCAGATGATCTGCAGTTATTTTTCCAATTTTTTCATTCTAATCTAGTGCAATAAGAACTTGATCCAATTGTTTCTTCATATGTCCATTGGAACCCAAAAACTTTTAAAATATCTGCATCCTGAAGATTACACTTCCAAATAGCTTCATTTGAAGTCTGCAGTTGTTGCCAAGAGATACCCTTTTATGTGGAGCAGAAATAAAAAACGATCTACATTAAAAAAAAGAAAAACTGGTTCTTTGCTCCATTTGCTCCTAAACCTGACATCTCTTTAAAGCTTGTGAGAACACTCTTTAAAAGCTCTAATAGACTGGATATCACCCCTACAAAAAAGCATCAAATCATCAACAAAACATAGGTAGGTTAAGGGGAAGATTAGCCAGTAGCTCGAAGCATTGCTGATGAAAACTGAAATGAGGAAGATTAGCCATAGCTCGAAGCATCCTTGATATAACTTCCATTCCAAGAGCGAAAAGTTAAGGGGAAACGTTTGACTTAGGCAGCTCATACCCCCTCCATCTGTTGATGGAACTGGAAGAAATTACTCAAGCTACAATGTTTGGCTAGGAACTCATTTGTATGTAACGTGGGAGATGGTCTATCAATCTCCATGTGGTCGGACTTTTCCCAAATGGCACACTAGATGTTACTTTTAATGCACGCCAAATTGCTGGATTGGGAATTCCTTTGAATGATCGTTTATGTTCCATCATTGAAAATGATCAATGGTGCCTCCCACCTGGAGACTTTTGGTCCTCTTTCCCAATCCTGGATACTGTACATCACCATATTGAGCAACACGATGTACTAACATGGAAGTACTCTCCTTGAGGCATATTTTCCATTAGGAGTGCCTACATGACTTTAGCACCTCAAAGACAGAGAGTTCCATGGCATAAAGTTGTTTGGTGCAAGAGATCTATTCATAGGCACTCCTTCCTATGGTTAACATGGCTTGGAAAACTCCATACTCTTGATAAACCTTTTGCTTGGGGATTAACTTGATCCACTCTTTGCTACTTTTGCATCAAGGGGCATGAGGATCACTGACATTTATGTTTTGAATGCCCATTTGCTTCTCCAGTTTGGATTGAAGTTCTTCTTGCTTTGGATTGTCCGACCTCCTTTAGCTCTTGGCAAGTAGTAACCTCAAATCTTATTGCCCCTGCTCTGTCCTCTTCCCATTACATCTTTAGATGGAGAGTGAGCCTTGCTGCAAAGGTGTACTGCTTGTAGAGAACAAGAAACTCGGTCTGCCAAGGGTCTCGTCATCCCCAACCCAAAGCTCTTGCATGAGATTTTATCTTGTGTGATTTTGCAATGTCCTTTATAGGAGTGGTTGCTTCTAGTTTCTTCCTGTTTTAGCTCATGTTTTATATTGTTTGATCCTTTAGGAGTTTACACCCCTTTTTTTGTTATGGGTGTTTTCTTTTGTAAGTTTCCCTTCCTGCTCTTTGCGGTTGTATTTTCTTACTTCAATGGATTGTTTTTATTGCCGATCCCAAAATAAAAAACAAAGGGAAATCAAAAACCAAGACTTCAAATTTGCTACAGAGCACTTCAGATGAGCCAATTGACCCATGTCTTACATGATAACAAAGAAAACTAGAAAATCCTAAATTTCATAGATGCAGATGAGTACAACTTTTCAAAGCAGACTTAATGCCAATTGCCATATTTTGTCATTACTAGTAAATGCTCGGCTTATATAAAGAGGAGTAATTGAATTTGAAGGAAAAAGCTTCCAAATTCTGCGAATTATTTTGGAGTTTTGGACACACCCTGCCAGCCTGAATCCTTCTATTACCACTTTTCTGGACAAAGCCTTATCCAAAAAAAACTTTTCTGGATAAAGTGATTTCTTTCCTCTTCCACCTATGTTGATAATGTAAATTCAGGCTCGTTAGAGAGAATCCAGCATCTCATGAGAAAGTAATCTTTTTAATAGAAATTCTGGACAACCTTCATTCATGGCTAAAATGGCCTATTTGTTACGTAAGAGACAGTTACATAAGTAACCATAATTGTCCAGCTTATTAGATCTGACACTGCCACCTGTAATCCCACATAACTGCTACATGGCTGCATCTTGCACCACCCATAACTTCCTGTTACATCTCCAGACACTTAAAATATTACTGTCATAAAAATACAGGACCAACTACACAACAACAACATCAGCATGTGGCAACAAAAACATAAATTGAAACACACTAATATAGCCAACAGTCAACTATATCTAAAGGGAACATTATGATCACAGCAACTAAGAACCCTTCCTATTCTTGCGCTTGCATACATGCTTGAATGGCACAATCTTATATTGTATACTATTGGAGTTTGTATTTTCCATAACAGTTTTGTAAAAGGATCCATCTGCTTCATTAATTTCTTTAGGGTCATTATCATTCCATGGACTTCCTCTTCTGTCAGATCATTATGTAATGCCAAATCATCCTTACTCTTGAATTGTATATGTCTCCTCTCTAGAAGATGATTGTTGTATCTGTGGCTGATTTTACTTCATATTATTTCATCAACGGGAGAGGGACATCTGAATGTGTTGACTGTCCTTGTTTAGTGTGCTCTGTCAAGGTTGGATTCTTTGTATGAAGCATATTCTCATGATGTCCCATCTTGAAGGAAAAACAACAATCTTTCTGGCACGTCCTCATAATGCACCTCTTGCCATAAATTATTTCCTGGTTTTCCATCTGTTAATGTCTATGAACTGGCTTTGAGATGTCCATTTCATTCAAAACCCTTGCTACAGATGGTCTGGCCAGGGGCTTTATCAATCTTCAGAGGCCTTCAAATGGAGATGGCATTGAGGATAGAATTGATCTGTTAAATTAGTACATAGGTGTTTGAGAATAGGCAATCCACACCAATGCCATGGGTGCTAAAAGTTAGAGTTGAAATGTGGAGTCCATTTAAGATTTGCATAAGAAAAGATCCAATCATTCTAAATGATGTGGACCATTACTATTTATGGTCCATTTTAGCTGGATTTAAGCATGATGTTCATCAAGAAAACTGATATAAAATTCACCTTCAAAAACCAGGGGAAATAAAATAATCCTATGTGATTCTAATGTGCTGTCAACTTTTAGAAAATTTACCAATTAGCACCATTTTGAATCCTTTTGCCAATTTATTTTCTTCTTAATCCTTTAGGATTAAAGATGGTTCTTCATGAGAGTTTGCCTTGATGTTGAAGTGTTTGTTGCTGTGATAGCAGCAAGGTTTTGTTTGTTTTTTTTTTTTTCCCCCTTCTGTTGTTTTGGGGGTAGGCTCCACGATTAAACAGGATGGACTAATTGCAGGATCATAATTCATCCTAGGTTTGGAGGAATAAAAGGGTAGAGAGATTTTCAGGGATAGCTTATATGCATAATCTTATTAAATTATATTGGTAATTTGATATCACAGTTTAGCTCAAACTCTAGGTAATTGGCTTATTTCAAAATTAAATTTGTATGGTAATGCACTGGAAATTTGATGGAGCTCAATTTTAACTCCATTTTTGAGCATTATCCTATGAGAGCCCACTTGCATTCTGTTTTCATGCTGAAATAATTGAATTTCTTGTGCATGATGCAGGGAATCATGCAGTAATAATGGAGGGTAGTATGATCTTTCTAGCTGTGATGGAAAGCGCTCAAGAGCTATGCTGTCGCCATTTTGTTTTTCTGTGCAAATCTCAGTTTGCTTGACTTTCTGCTATGCTGGATTATTATGAAAACCTGTGCCCTTGTGGTTAGTGTTTGAATCCATGTTGACTATTCAATTAAATGATCTTTTTGGGAATCTGCACCTGTATCTTTCCATAGGTTAATCGGCACACTTTAGTTCAGTAATAAAATCAACTGGTTTACGGAGAAAAATTTGCTCTTAGGAAGAGATTTTTCATTCTCATTATTTTGATATTTCACTTTAAGACATGTTTCTGCTGATACGTCTGACCATTGTAGGTCCGAACTCTGATGGTTTGGGTTACTTATAAAGAGGTAGATATTCTTTAGCTTTAAAATAAGCACTCAGGCCTTTTTGGCTTATTGGAATCAAAATCTCAATTGCATGGTAATCTGATTTTACCATTTGGTAATAAAAAATAAGCTAAAATTCCGGTTCTGCAAGAATTCCTATTTTCTTTTATTTGATCTATTTAATGTTTACGACATGTTGATTGAATAGATGTTTCATATTCATTGTCTGTAAGTGTTAAGAACTTGATTCAGGATTTAGAATTTAGATTCTGAGATGAGAAACCAAAAGGGGTTTCAATCTTCTTCTGACTTCAGGTGGATGACGCATCATTTACCTCTATGGGGATAATGTTCCCCGTCATAGGTCTGATGCTGTGATCGGACTTTCTAGAACTGATGATCTAATGATGCAAGAGACCGTGATATATAGGTACACACTTTCTGGAAAAGCGATAAGCATATACATATATGTATATGTATGTGTGTATATATTTTTATCTATAAAAATAAATATTAGTTAAGAATGATAATGACTCCAGGCTTGATACTCTTTTAAGAATTATTTCGCCTTTCCAATAATGGTGCAAATAATTATTATGATTCTTATATATATGTGCGTGTGTATCAATAAATAGAAGTTGAAGAACGATAAATACTGCAGGCTTGATACTCTTAGGAATTATATTGCCGGATGGTGCAAAAAATTATTATGGCAAATTTTCTATGATACAATGTCTCCTTACAATTGTGTACGCAATGAAGAGAGCATGGATAGCCGGGATTGTCATTTTCTCCTTATTTCTTATATAGTGTTTAATTGGTTTTTCATTCCGGTAATACCCATTTTATAGAAATTCCAATTCCTGTAAATTAAGAATGGCAATTCTTAGACCTAACCCATGAATTGCAATTTCTACCCCTATGTTTATCTTATTCCCTACAATGCCCTCAGGCCCCTCACGAACAACCAATAGAATCAAAGATCATCTCTATATTGTTCCATGTCGTAAACAACAGAATCAAAGACCGTCTTTCTAATGTTCCCTTAACCTCCTCCTATTGATCTCCTCTCGATCTTTCTTTTGTTTGGCTATTGTTTCCTCTTTGATCTCCTTCATCTCGATCTCCTCTGTCTCCATTTCTATCCTCTTGATCTCTCTCTCTTTATAAAAACACAACTTGCTTTCGTGCAACAAACTCAACTCTCTCTCGATCTCTCTTTATGTAACTGAGATTGGGACAAACAAGAATACACATTGAGATCAGAGCAAAAATAACCATAATAGGAACACAACTCACTTTCCCTCTCTAACTTTTTTGGGAGACCCCCTCCGTCTTCTCTCTAAGTTCTTTTGTGCCACACACACAAAATCAAACAAGAGGACTTGGTTTGTCTGAAATTTGGTGATCTCTAGAAGCATTAAAAAAAAAAATCATTCGAATCACACCCAATCAAAGAACTTAGTTTGACTACCTCTAGGTTCTGCAAAACCACCATTAACAGTGGTTTTGCGTGAAAATAGACACCGCCATTTGGTTTCAATTTGAGGGGAAAACCGAGATTATGGATGGGAACTAGGGTTAGGGTTAGGGTTAGGGTTAGGGTTAGGATTTCTTCTTTGTGTATGTGAGATTAAGATAAGGGTTCATGTGTTCTTGATATGGGATTGATCGATGTGTGCCTTTTTTTTTTCGATAGTCTGTGTGCTTATATTTTTCTTGTATGTTTTTAATCTTTCATTATTTAATTAAAAAATGGGTATTTTTAGTATTTTATCTTCTATTCATCACTTCTTTTTATTTACAGTAAGCCATATATTGACAGTTCATTTATACTCAACTAAATACCATAATATTCATTCCCCCTTTATCACACCTTTATTACATTTAATAAAAAAATTTAATTTCATTATCCTTTTATTCTTCTATTGAGTGAAGTGAATAGGCTAGAATTAATTTAGCTTATCCAACTTAAAACACAACTCTTTTCCTTTTCTTGATATTCAATGATGTAAAGAGCAAAACTTCATCACCTAAGCTAAGCACTTATAAAACAGATGATGAATTATTCTTCAAAGTTTTAAACAATTTGTACTAGCTATCTTGATTTTTTCCACCATCGATAGCACATTAGAACCCTTTACTTTCTTGCATCCGTTTACATTATTGCAATTATCCGTAAACTAGCCGTTGTGCTAACAAAAGCCAACAATAATGTAGATATTGTAAAAGAAAAAATGTTATCAGACATCATAAGGGCACATACTTAAAACCAGAAAAAGAGATTTCACGTCATTCGCTAGCTTTTTGAAAAGTGTATATTTTAGCTTTGGAGAGATTACATGTATATATGCATGTACATTTAAGTTGTCAATCATTTTACACATAATCATTAATGGGATGGGATCCTTGTAAAAATAATTGTGGGAATTTTTTAAAATGACAGTGAGATAAAACAATTCCTATACATATTTCAAAAGGTTTATTAGGGAAGATAGATCTCGGGTTTGCATTATTAATTATGAACCCGACATTTCTAAATATTTGAATACTAAGCATCATTTTACCCTTCACATACGGCAGGAAGTCCTCCACATGACGAAAAGTAACAATTTTTACGGCGTATTTCTACAGTTAATTATCCTAAAGCTATAACTTTCTTTTATTAGGATCAACTAACAGTGACTAATTCATGAGATTGTTGTTAAAAGATGACGAGTAAAAGAGGAGTTGAAAGTGGAGACCCCCCAAAAAAAAGAAAGAAACAGAGTTTTCTCAATATTTTGTATTTCTTCAACGGTGTTTGGTATGAGAATGATTTTGATATGTGTAATGCGATAATGAAAATAATAAAATTGTTTTTGATCGAATGTTTTCAAAGTTAAAATAATTTTACGAAGTAACATAATGTTGAAACATTTTGTTTTTTTTGAAATTTACAAAATACACGACACAAAATTTAGGAGATAAATATGAAGAAATTATGCACGAAATTTATTCGCATTAATTCTCAAGGAGATTAAAAAACTGTCAATTTAATACCCTTCATAGCCAATTTTATCAACGTGCTTCAAATATTATCATATTTTTATTCTTATTACGCCACAAGCTCTTCCATGATGGATGATGAGAAGGGTTTGATAATTTTGCATACCATGCCATGATATGATTTAGTGGGTTAAATCTTTTTAATTTGAAAATTGATACAATTGTGAACACGATTGTAAAGATAATATACGAGAAGTGAGACAACACATGTGATATGAAATATACGTTTACATTTTGAATAGCTATAGTGCAAACTCATTATTTATAATTTTTGTTCAATTTTATATACTTTTAGTATTAATACAAGTTTGATATATCACAATACAAATCTGATTCATTAACACAA
Organism: Lumnitzera littorea; assembly: GCA_024138015.1. Lineage (NCBI taxonomy): Eukaryota > Viridiplantae > Streptophyta > Magnoliopsida > Myrtales > Combretaceae > Lumnitzera > Lumnitzera littorea. The sequence goes on from JAMXBB010000010.1 coordinate 89,880,366, forward strand.
ATTGCTATCCTATTTATTGGTAGCTGCTAGTCTTTTTTTGCATAACCTATCAAATGGAATTTCAAGTGATGCGGCAACATATAGAAAGGCAACATCATCCCCTTTAATATTCCACAAATAGCAGCCCTACCATTCATTTGCCAACTTTATGATGTCGATGATGGGATCTCTCTCATGATTGAGAGTGTTGTTTCTTAGTTCTTGTCGGTAGTTAATTAAAATCTGCACGTATTGGGCCTGCAAAACAATGCATAATGAGGGGACGCCAGAGGATTGTTTGATGTAGTAACTTCGATACTTAAGTTAGTAATAAGCTTTTGATAAAGTAGAATACGTGATGCGTAAGCTTAAAATGTAGAGTTTGTAGAGAGGGTTACCATTGGGTAGATGTTTGGTATTTATAAAGGAGTGGAGCCAGCCGTTGGAAATCAGTTGGTAGGAGAGACCTTCTCCTGTAAGTATAGGAGAGTAGAGCTGTTGTGTTCGACATTTTCTTAATATTTAGGATGTGGCTGTTTTATTTTTATCTTGTAATTTATGACCATTACAGTACTTCATGAGCTTGGGCCACTAAAGCCCAAGTCAGGCTCGAGGCCTAAAAAAGCAAGCCTAGGGTGGTAAGGTTTGATAGATTTAGTCAGGCCTGAGAGGTTCTTACTTAAAGTATCCTATCAATACTTGCCCCTTCGCAGTCTTATTACCAAGGAAGAGGCATGGAGAAGGAATACATGGACTGCTTAGGTGTGATTGATTCGACTCCGGGAAGTTTGATCCGATACCATGATGCTGATGTGATGAGGTAAATTTAAGGTGATGAGGTTTAAGGCGAGAAGTCGTTCAAAGCGGTGGGTTACCAATTTGAAAATGTCTGAGGCTAGGTGAGCGGAGGTGATTAGCAGTTGTTACAGGGCGGAGTGTTGAAGATTTGAGTGATGCTTAGGTTAGGGTGTTAGAGTAGGATACCCTTGCAACTCACTGGGCAACAACATCATGTCTTAGCCATGCTGACCAGATGGGAGTTGAATGGGCCTTGAAGAAACTTTTTGTGGAAGGAATTTTTCAAAACGTGACTTTTGCCTACTTGTATTCCGTGCATTAAATGCGACATGACAGATGTTGTGCTATAGTAGGCTAGTGTGTAGCAACATGCTTTTTGTCTTTTAAAGTCGACTGTTCGATCGAGGTGCTTTCTACGTACCTATTGTGCATCATTTCAAGGGATTCATGCTTATACGAATTCTTATAACCACCTGTAAAACTTCCTAGGCAGTTTGCCTATAAATGGGGGTATCACAGAAAGAGAATACTTTTCTACCATCTTTTTGCTTAATCATCACGATTTCCGCTTTATGCTTGAATTCTCAAACCTTCTTTAGAAGTTTCAATTTTTCTTTCAAGAATCACCATCATGTCTATCAATAGAGATGGGGCTAGCTCTTCTTTGCTGCAACTTACCTCCAGTTCAAACTTTACAAGGAGTGGTCCTCCTTAAGTGCAGGAGGGTGAAGTGTTGTCACTAGCACAACTTGACCAACTTATGAGGATGGCCGTGGAAGTGTTAGATAGAGCCAAAATCATTAATGCCATTCCTAGAGACGTATATGTAGATATTTCCTTACCCCCTGCAAAGGATTTATTTGACACTCTTGGTACGGGCAAGGGGCTTGACGGCAGTATAAGTAAAAGTAAGGAATCTGCCCCCAGTTGGGTCATCAGCAACTTTCTCTTGAGGGTAACTCCTAGGTGGCATATTAGGTTGCCGTGTAGGGATAAACAAGTGGCCTTGCTATTGGGGAGGCGCTTTACAGTTTTTAAGAAGTGCTTAAAGTTTGGGTAGCACCTTCCCCCAAGTCATTTTGAGAGGGAGCTTTTCAATCATTACACTGTAGCCCGTTGCAGGTCCCTCCCAATGGGTAGAGGGTATTGAAGGCATTCCAGGTGCTCTGCGAATATCTGGTGATAAGGGTTACTTTTGAGCTCTTTTGCCATTTGTACATATAGAAGAGCATTGGGGGGTTGCCTTACCTCCAGCCGCTCTTGGGAAAGAAGTTGTTATGTAGCTTTGTTAACTCAGTTAAAGGCTGGCAGAATGAATACGTGGTGGTGGAGTTACTTGAAGAGGCTGACTTTTGAACCCAATGGATCGGAATGATCCTTACTGGAGGTGAGAAGAGGCTTGGGTCGAGTGACATTGAGGCTGTTTAGGAGATCTTGGCCTTTATGGAGCTAAGAGGTGGCCGGGAGATCAATGTTACAGAGACCGTAGAAAGGTATTTTCGATGCTCGATCTCTGAGCTCTTCCCCAGCATGAAGAATGCTGTGGTAGAGAAGTAGGTTGAAGGTATTAGTTCATTCCTATGTGCTTGTTTGGTGTGCTAGTGTCGGGGTGCTTCGTCCGACACTTGTAAGATGGAAGGACCTCTTTGATCATGCTAGTCACGACGGTGTTTTGCAAATGGTAGTGGTAGTTTCTTTTGATTTGTTTTTATTTTCCTTTTCTAACCTTTAGATTGGTCTTCTTGTAGGTAAGAGTTTGGCCCTAAGGATGTCTCATCCATCTGTGGATGACTTGATTAACTAGCACCAGGTGCGATCCAAGGCGGCCTAGCTAATAGGGAAGGTAGTAAGATTGAAGTCAGGGCTAGTTGAGGCTAGCAAGGCATGGCCGAAATTTGTGCTACAGGGGATTCCCCTCGTCGTCTAGGAAGAGCTGATAGATGTGGAGCCTTTGAGCATGGCTCTGCCTGATCTTGCTGTTGATTCGTCTGAGCCCATCATCGTGGGTGATGAAGGCGTTGACATGGAGGGGTTTAATGTGCAGGTGCTTTCTCCTCCAAGGGCTGCCGAAGGAGAGATTGGGGAGGTGGCTGCCCTACTTGCAGTTGCAGGCAAGAAGTGCAAGGCTCCCAAGATACTCGGGGAGTTAGGTCAGGGGGCGAAGAAGCAAAGGCCCTTGGAGAAGAGACCTTTCACTAGGGGAAAATGGAATGAGTGGCCTCTGGCTTATCCTTACCAGAGCGTGGATGACGTGGGGGACTGGTTTTTGGAAGTCCTCAACATCTTTCAAAAGATAGGGCTGTAGCTGGGGCTAAACTCATTCTTAAAAGCGCTATGCACTTCCCAGGATGAGGCGCTGAATGTCACGCCCCGAAGCGGCAGAGTCGTAACAGCCTCCGCCGTGTAAACCATCCTAAGATAGAAGTTAGCCTTACAACCGCTATCTTACACCTGATCTACACAAGGCGTCCACGACTAACCCGCTTTGAAGGAAACCGTTTATAATTTAAATAAATCATTTCTCTAAGAAAGTGAGGAAAGATATATATATTATAATACAGTTATTACAATTAAGGTTTACAAGATTTCTCCGTAATACATTTCCTAGTTATTACATTATTAAAAAATGAGAAGTTCTAAAGTAAAAGCTTAAACCTTAAAATATGTGTTTATTCTTCATATGTTTTTCCTCACTCCCCAGGATCCAGCAGTTGCTAGCTTCAAAGTAATTGGAATCCGCTTCTTAGCCAGCACCTGCACAACGTCTATAGGGATGTGAGCAACCACAGTTCAGTAAGTTAGGACGGAGGACTTAAAACTATACCAGAAACACAACAAGGTTTTCAATCACTTATTAGATGCAATGCATGTGCAAGCAAATGCCATTGCACGACGTTGTCCGGCCCGTCGTGAGATTAGAGAAATTGCACCCGCTCTAATCCGGGTTGAGGAGTTGCCGTTAATGTAACAGCTCACGACCAAACCCAGGCTTGTGTAATGGAGACCTTGCTCCTCTCGCGACTACCTTCAAACCACTGCCTTCACCCTCGCCGCGACTTCCTCTCCTGTCACTTAGTTCGACTGAGGATGAAGAAGGGACCATTTTGCAATCCTGTGCTATCCCTTACGAAGGGGTCGGTATTTGGCCGGCGAGTCCTAAATTCCCCTAACGGGTTGCATGCATGTCCGATTATGATTACCGGTCGGATGTTTGATTAAGTTTAGTTTAGGGTGATCATTCATTACATACAAATCATACAATATATGCCAGAATACAAACAGAATCATAGCATCACCCATAATCAAGCACATGCACATATTCAACTATCTAACAAGCACAGCCAAGCATAATCTTAAGCCTCCAAAATATAGTATCGTATTAATCACAACTTACCTCGACTCCTCGCTCGCTCACTCGAGGTCCGATTTGCTCAAGCCATCGCCGGTTATCCCTATAACACGAACGTGGTTTCAGCTTTTCATATAAATATCATAGGTTTGTTTTATCCTACAACGCTTATTGTTAGGTTTTTTTTTTAAGGTTTAATATGCCTAATTATCTAGGTATTAAGTCTTTAGGTTTGGGGTTAGGTTCAGGTTCCGCATCGATTTCTAAATTAGATTCTAGTTCGATTTTTAGGTACTGTTTTGTACTCGGACTCTAGAAATTTATTTCAACTCACAATGTGAAACTAACCACATTATTTTCAGATATCCTAAATACGATCACTACCCCTAATCAGCATTTTATTCCATCCGGTACACTTAAATCCGTATTAGTGTACCGAATTTACTCATGTTGTGAGAAATTTTTACATTTTTCATATAATTACCTAAAATTAAATTTTGTTTCAGATTTGTTATGTTCTGATTTTCATTATTTTATTATCTAATTAAACCTAATTTTTCCATATTTATTAATTTTCAATTCTACATATTCCTAATTTTCTATATTTACCACATAACACCTTCATTAATTACACTTAACACTCCATAGACTAGGATTAAGTTTCCACATCAGAGATTAACATCCCTAAACATATAATTACCATCTAAATCAGTAATTACTATCCTAATCACCTAATTAACTCTAAATTACCCAATTTTTCCATCATTTTAGGGCTAAAAATTAACTTAAAAATTTCAAAAATTAATTTTAAAAAAATGGCTTCATAGCACTGTTCTATGTCACATGAGCATCCTACAGAAAAATTTTGAGCCCCAAACTACATCCCTAAGCCTATTTAATTTCCGGTTTAATCATGCTCGGTTTTGAACAATTTGTTAAGGACCCTATATTTCCAAACATAATTAAACTAAATCAACATTTTTCTCTAAATCTACATACAATAAAACCTCAGAATAACAAGTTTCATAATTTTTTGGGCAAAATAACTAATTTTACAAAATTATACAAGAATCGGGCTGGAATTTAGACTCACCAGTTCAGGTGGCTCCGGCCACCGCGGGCCGCCATGGCCTTGTCGGCCAGCTTGGGCGCTGCCACCACCGTGTGGTGGTGGTGGCCATCTACTCCCAGCTCCTCGTTTGGTGTGGGTTCCCTTTAAAACCCCTAACTGCACAGTTTTTCTTATTTTTTTTTATTTTCTGGATTTTCTCTCGAATTTTCGACTCTCCCTAATTTTCTCTGATTTCTAACTGTCCAAATGAGCTTCTGAATTTTTCTTGTTATTTATAGACGTTTTTTGTAATTATTATGCATTAATTTGACAAGATTTTGTCCAATTTCCTTGATTTTTGGCTTTTAAGTTGTTCAATTTTTATTGGTCAATTTTTCTTTTTCTGACCACGACCTGATCTTGCATCAGCTTATCCTCTTCTGATTTTTTCTGATTTTTCCATAATTATTTTATATTTTTCTTTAATTATTTGCTTAGTTTTCGGCCAATTTAGGTAATTACGCGTATTTTTATCTACACGTAAATACATGTGGGGTATACGTGAACATTCCTAAATATTATTTTAGTCATTCTAAAATTTTTAGTATACATATAATCTATCTCTAGTAATTTATTAGTTATTAGATTATACTTTTTGCCTTTTCAGTAATTAGCAATTATTATGCTTAAAATTTGAAAATTTTATAGTCTCCTATTTTATTACTTATTTTCTTGAATTCACGTTTACGGGGTCATTTTTACTAATATTCTTCTCAATAATTTATAATTTGGGTTTGATCGGATCTTTTAACCGATCACCTTAAACCTTGGGTTCTAAATTCAACCCTACGGTCAATTGGCTTAGCTTTGGGGCTTACACTGAAGAGGGGGGTCCTCGAGTTGGAAACGAAGAAGGCTTGGAGAAAAATCCTAAGGCCAAAGTGGGAGGTCCGTACCAGCCATCTAACATTGTGGTACTAGACCCCCAGCTATTAGGCTTCGATGGGGCCTTACACCCTTGGCGATTGGGCTGTCTCTCCTAAGAGGGCAGGGGTGACCCCATATAGATTATGGGCTACTTGAGTACGTTGATGTGGTAGGTAGGTCTTCCTTGCTATCGTGGTGTTATATTTTAGTGTTATGTACTAACTTGTAGGTTTCATTTTCATCTTGCAGTACTATGGCCAAGTGCTCCTTGAACCGAGCAAGTCTTATATCGCTCAAAAAGACATAACAGGGTTGTGGGAGGAGTTGCATCAGTAGAAGAAGTGCTTGTTAGAGGTGGAGACTTCTAGTAAGAGGTACTTGACAAAATTTGCTTAAGCTAACAAGCGCCTGTGCTGTTTTATTGTACAGGTGGTGGGGCTTCAGGTGAGGCTTAAGTATGCCGAGCAGGAGAGGGGCAAAGTCGAGAGAGCAGCCCAGAAGGCCACATAGCTGAAGGCTCGGCTAAAGAATGAGCAGAAGATGAAGGCTCGTCTCTCGTCGAGGCTAGATGAGAAAGGCACAGCTAGGGTCTAAGTCAAAAAGGAGAATGCCAAGTTAAAGGCTTCCGTGGCTAGGTTGGAAACTGAGTTGGCGATGAAAGTATCTAAGTGCAAGGGCGTTAAGACTACGTGGGAGCCTCTATGCTGGTTTAAAGGTCACTCTGGAGCAACAATTCAGGGAGCTGCAGGGCAGAGTTTTGGAGATGGAGGAGATCATCTCCACGATCGAGAGTAGGGAGGTCCTTAGCGATGCTACCATTAGGAAGGTGGTCGCTGACTATAAGGCCACCGAAGAGTAGCTAGAAGAGCTGGAGGACCTTTCCACTGACTTTGCCCGCTTCATTAGGAGGGAAGTTCTCTCCCATTATTTGGACCTAGACCTAAGCTTCCTCAACTTCCTATACTCCCCAACTTTTAATGAGAAGAAAGAAGCCCTGGAGTGGGAAAAAGTGTTTGCCCAGGTGACCGACAAAGATGCGAGCTCATCCTCTATTGTAGAGACAGGGCAGGGCTCCTCTACATCCAGCTCTACTTTAACAGCCCAACAAGGGGCCGCCTCAGAAGCTATCCCTAGAGAAGATCCAATTGTGGGGGGTCGTGTCGTTCTTGGTTTGCATCTCTCAGGCCACCCTCCATCTCAAGGCCAACCATCTGGAGTGCCTGCGGATCAATGCTCGGAATAGATAGATGCATTAGATTTTTCAGAGTTACCAAAGTTAGCTGATCTTAGGCGGTAGCAAGGTTCTTCCTTATTTTTTTGAACTTAACATAATTAAGGTCGGGATGCCGGACTTTGCTTTGTAACTAAACATCCATGGAAGAAATTAATGAGTGTTTTTTGCATGTCCTTCGCTATTCTCTATTTATGTAAATTTTGTTGACCCTTACTCGAGGTTTTGTTGAGGGAGTTCCTCTACGTAGGGGGTGTTTGCCTTTGCCAAGGTTACCTTATAAGGGTCAGGTTGATGGTTTTGACCTTCCCGATTCGTAGGAGCCTCTATGTAAAGGGTGTTTCCCCTTGTCGAGGTTACCTTAAGGGGGTTAAGTCGATGGTGTTCCGACCTGCCCGATTTGTGGGAGTTCCTCTTTGCAAGGGGTGTTTCCCCTTGCCGAGGTTACCCTAAGAGGGTTAGGTCGGTAGTGTTCCAACCTACCCAAGTAACTATTCATGTGTCTTTTTGAAAGGTTGGTAAGGCGACAGAAACAAAGGGAGAGAGAGAGAAGTATGTAATCAATTGAGATCTTTTTATTTCAATACAATTTGAAAGAAAAACTATACATGATGAAATTTTAATCAAAGTAGAGACGTAGATTATTGGCGTTCCATGTGCGTGAGACAAGCTCGCCGTCCAATCTTTCCAGCTTGTATGCTCCTTTACTTAATCTCTCCTTGACTCTGACTAGGTCTTCCCAATTTGGGGCCAACTTGCCCTGCCCTTCTTGCGAACCAATGGCTTCTAATTTTCGACACATAAGGTTGTCGACATTGAACTCCTTGTGTCATACCTTCTGGTCATAATACTAGGTAGCCCGATGTTGATATGTAGTAACTCGAGCAACAACAAGGTCTTTGATTTCCTTGATTATATTGATGCTTGCTTGCAGTAATGAGTCATTCAGGGTGGCGTCAAAACTTCGAGTCCGAATATTAGGGAGCTCAAGTTTGATGGGGAGGACTACTTCTGACCTAAAAGCCAGATGGAAGGGGGTTTTACTCGTTGAAGTGCGGTGTGTGGTCTTGTACCTCCACAACATATTGGGTAGCTCATCGGCCTAAGCGCCGTGAGTTTTGTCCATGTGCTTCTTCAAGCTGTCTAGGATGACTTCATTGGTCGCCTCCACTTGTTTGTTTGATTGGGGGTAGGAAATCGAGGTGAAGTGCAGGGTGATGTGGTGCTTGTTGTAGAATTCCATGAACTTGGGGTTAACGAATTGTCGGCCGTTGTCTATGATCAATACATGGGGGACTCTAAACTAAGAGAAAATGTTGTTTTTGACAAAAGACTCTACACTCCTCTTCGTGATTCTAGCTACGGCTTCGGCCTCTACCCACTTTATGAAGTAGTCCACGGCAACAATTATGAATTGCCGTCCTCCTGGTACTTTTGGGAAGGCGTCGAGGATATCAATCCCCCATTATGCGAGTGGTTATGGGCTTATCAGGGGTTGAAGGGCGGTGCTGGGCACGTAGCTAATTGGGGTGTGCTTTTAGCACTACGGGCACTTCTGGGCTATGGCTTTTGCGCCTTGCCTCATGGTAGGCCAGTAATATTCGAGTTGTAGCGCATGAAGGTATAAGGCTTAGGACTGGATGTGATTGCTGCATACCTCCATGTGTAGCTCTTCTACGATACGTAACCCTTCCTCTTCTTGGAGACATCAGAGCATGGGGAGGCTGACTCCCTTGTGATATAGGACGCCTTTAACCAACGTATAATTGGCAGTATGGTATCGAAGCTTCTTCGATTCCTTCCTATCCTCTAGTAGTGTACCTTGCTCTAAGTAGCTCTGGATAGGATTCATCTAGCTCGCCTCTGGCGCCGCCGTGGTTAGTTCCAAAACTTTGGTCGAGTTGGGGGTTATGGTCTTTTCTGGTAGGTACTCTATAAAGATCTTGCTATCCTTCACTTTGAGCTTCCGTATGCCAGTGGAGGCCAGCTTGGATAGCCAGTCCACTGTGGAATTCTCCAGTCGGGGATCCTTGTGATGTCCCATGAAGGGAATTCTCCTAGGAGACTCTTTACTTTATCAAGGTACTTTGCCATAGTCTCATTCTTTGCTTCATATTCTCTTTGAACTTGCTAGACGACTAGCATGGAGTCCGAGAAGATTTGCAACTGCTCCGCACCAATCTCCTTAGTAAGTTTGAGATTGGCTATAAACGCCTCACATTCAGACTTGTTGTTATTGGAATCAAATCTGAACTTGAGGGCATAGCAAATAGTGACCTAGTACGGGCCTGTTAGGACTAAGTCCACACCTTCCCTTGCCGAGGTAGAGGATCCATTAACGTGGAGAGTCCACATCGGTTTATCATCACTTGGCGATGCTTCCTACTCTCCTGTGTGCTTTGCTACTAAGTTGGCTAATACCTATGCTTTGTAGGCTATTCGTGGTTGGTACTGTATTTCGTATGCGCTCAAATCCACCTAATACTTCATCATTCGTCTAGATGCATCAGGTTTCTGCAGCATTGTGCGCAGTGGCTAGTTTATGAATACGATCACCCAGTATGCCTGGAAGCAGGGTCTAAGTCGTCCGGTAGTAATGATGACGGTTAGCGTGAATTTCTCTGCTCGGGTGTACCTGACCTTAGGCTTATGCAGTATATGGCTAATGTAATATACTGGCCTGTGGTCTCTTCTCTTTACTCTGATGAGCATAGAGGATAGTGCCTGATCGCTTATGGCCAGGTACAAAAATAGATCCTCCCATTAGACAAGCTTGGAGAGGATGAGTGGATGAGCGAAGAAGTTTTGGAGTTGTTGAAAGGAGGTAGCGCACTCAGGAGTCCATTCAAAACCCTTCGGATTTTTAAGGATTTTGAAAAACTCAGCGCATCTGTCAGTGCTCCTGAAGATAAATCTACTCAAGGCAGCCACCATACCAGTGAGCTTTTGTACGTCTCGGACCGAGGCTAAAGGCTTCTTCTCTTAATGGCTGTGATCTTCTCGAGGTTGGCCTCAATACCTATTTGCGTTACCAGGAATTCGAGGAACTTACCAGACCCGATGCTAAAAACACACTTCTGAGAATTCAACTTCATGTCGTGCATGCACATTTGGTCGAAGGCTTCTTAGAGATCTTTAACATGATCGATCGGCTTCTGGCTCTTGACAATCATGTCATCGACGTATACATCCATATTGCGCCTGATATGGGGCTTGAACAATTTCGTCACCATCTACTGGTATGTGGCCCCAACATTATTCGGTTTGAATGACATCACAGTGTAGTAGTATATGCCGTAGTCAATGACGAAGGAGGTATGGACTTCATCCTTTAGGTCCATTTTGATCTAGTTGTATCTTGAGAAGGCGTCTATAAAGCTCAGTAGGGCATGTCCTGACATAGAATTGACAAGTTGGTTGATTTTGGGGAAGGGGAAACAATCTTTGGGGGCAGGCTTTGTTGAGGTCAGTATAATCGACACATATGCGCCACTTCCCATTTTTTTTTACTAGTACCACGTTTGCCAGCCACGTTGGGTACTTTTCTTCCCTCATAAAGTTGGCTTTGAGTAGCTTTTGCACTTCCTTCTTGATTGTGGCTTGCCGTTTTGGGGTGAAATGCTTCTATTTTTGTTTGACAGGCCGTGTTGTAGTGTCGATGTTGAGGTTGTGGGTCGCCAGGTTGAGAGAAATTTTGGGCATGTCTGACATTGACTAGGCGAACCTATTCAAATTTGCCTACAGGAGGGTAATGATTTTGTCCTTTACTTTGGCTAGGGTCTCAATCTCGACTTTTATAGTTTGGTCTGGAGAGGCACTGATTTGGACATCTTCTATTTTTTCTCCGAGTTCGCACCTCTCAGCCGATCTCTCTTGTGGGCTTATTTCTAGGGTGAAGACGCCATTATCTTTGCTGCCCTGACGTATAGCTCTCGTGAGAGCTTCTGATCACACTTGCATACTTCCACTTCGGTGGGCATTGGGAATTTGGCCTTCAGATGTAGGGATGATGTGATCATCCAAAATGCGTTTAGGCTTGATCTTCCCAAGAGCGCATTATAAGGGGAGGGACAATCGATCACAACAAACTCCACAGGTCGTTATGCCACGTGGTCATCATCACTAAGTTCCATGTCTAGTGTGATGATACCCTTAGCTCGGACTGTACTATCGTTGAAGCTAATCAGATTGTGGTGGTACGACTTTATCATTACAAATAGCTTCTTCCTCATCCTGTCATATGTATGGAGGAAGAGTATATTAGTGGAGCTGCAAGTGTCCACTATAATCTTCAGGACCATAAATTTTGAGATCCTTGCCCCAATCACGAAGGCGTCTTGGTAGGGAGTGTCGACCTCTTCAAGGTCAGTGTCAGAGAAGGAGATGGAAGTGTTTAACTTCTATCTTTTCTCCCTTACTGCCAACATCTTTAATTGGGCATTAACTGAGTTGCTAGTGTTTGGTCGGCTCTTAGGGTGTGGGCCCCTCATAATTACATTTATAATGCCATTGGGGGTATGATCATTGTGGCGGTTGTTATTTTGCTCCACTTGGGCATCCTTAGTTTATCGCCTCCTAGGTACCCTGTTGTGTCATTGTCTGAACAGTTGTCATTCCTCCGATGGGGCACATATTCATTGAAGAAGCTACGTTGAATGGCATATTTGATGGTGTTCATCAATTGGAAGCACTCTTCAGTTGTATGGCTGTGGTCATTGTGGAATTGACAGTATTTGTCAAAGTTCCAATGACTAGGGTTTCTTTGCATTTTCTATGGCTACCGCAGTAAGTTTCTTTGCTTTACTTAAGAATAGACCAGGGATATGAGTCTATTTAGAGGCGTGTACTGGCTGTCGATGGGAAGGGGGAGAAGGTGGCGCTCTGTTTGGCGCTTCTTCTTCTTAGAGCTCTCCCCTTCTGGTTTGCTTGGCATCCTTCCTTCGGGGTAATCTTTTAGGGACAATTTTTCCTTGTCCTACTTTCTACTGACCTTTTTTGATCAGCATTGCGCTTGGCGTAAATGTTATCTTCCTGGTTAATGTACTTTTGGGCTTTATTCCAGAAGTTAGCTAAGGTCTTTGGCTTGCTCTTTGCAAGCGATCAGAAAAAATTTCTTGAAGGTTTGATGCCAAGCTGTATGGCATGGACAGCTACTCCTTCGTCCAGCTGAGGGATCTTGACCACGACGTTATTGAATTGGACTACGTAGTCGCGTAGGGACTCACTTTCACCTTGCCTTACCAGGTACAAGGATGATATGTCCTTAGATGGGGGCTTACTAGCTTTGAAATGGAGACTGAACTTCCCGGCTAACTCATCGAAGGAGTTGATCGAATTGTCAAGGAGGTAGTTAAACTATGTCTGTGCTATCTTCCTTAATGTGCTCGGGAAGGCTTTGCACAGTATGACATCCCCATGACCGTGAAAGTTCATGAGGGTGTGGAAGTGGAGGAGATGGTCATCGGGGTTGCTTGTGCCATCATATTGGTCTAAGGACAGAAGGTTGTCATTGGGGGGTAGCACTTCATCCTGGACACCCCTGGTGAAGGGGGTCTTGTTGCTGGCAACCAGCCCAGTGTCACCAATATGCTTGCTCCCTTGTTGCTCAGAGAGCCGCCTTACCATTGCACGAAGCTTATTCAGGTTGGCGTCATCCACTGGGTGAGCTCGTCGTGCGGCTGAATGAGCCTGAATTCTTTGCGAGTCGGCTTCCTGCTTGTTGCCAGCTAGAGCTTGGTCGCATGTAGTCGCAGACCTTGCTGACTATTGGCACAGCGGTGTATTGGGTTGCTAATCCCTTCCATTCTGTTGCTGCTTCTGGATCTTGTCCCACCTGGTACAAGCATCTGAAGCTTTGGGGTGGTGAGTTTATATGCTGCGACGCTTCGCCTCATTTAGGCGAGTACGGAACTTCTTGTTTTGCTCAGCATACTGCTCAGCTAAGTGCTTCATGTGCTCCAGGTGTTCTTCCAGCACAACTCTTGGGAAGAGTTAGTTGCCCCCAGTTTGGTTGTTCACCAACTATTGATTTCCTTGCTCTTTGTGTTGAGACATGATGTAGAAAGGCTTAATGTGAGTTATGTGTTTGGTGTGTTTAGGATTTCGAGTGTAGGATTTCTATTTCCCATAGATGGTGCCAAATGTCGTTTCTTAGTTCTTTGCGGTAGTTGATTAAGGTTTCAACGTGTTGGGCCTGCAAAACAATGCACGATGAGGAGATACTGAGAGGTTGTTCGGCGTGACTAGTTCGATACTTAAGTTAGTAATAGGCTTTTGATGGAGTAGAATACGTGATATGTAGGCTTAGAATGTAGAGCTTGTAGAGAGAGTTACCGTTGGGTAGATGCCTAGTATTTATAACGGAGTGGAGCCGGCTGTTGAAGATCAGTCGGCGGAAGAGATCTTTTTTCACAAATGTGGGAGAGTGGAGCTATCGTACTTAACGTATCCCTAATATTCAGGATGCGGCTATTTTATCTTTATTTTGTAGTTTATGACAGTTACAGTACTTCATGGGTTTAGATCACTAAGGCCAAGGTTTGGGCCTGAGATCTACAAAGGCGAGCCTAGAGTGGCAAAGCTTACTGGATCTGGTTGGGCTTGAGAGATCCCTACCAAAAGTATCCTGTCAACAGAGAGGATTCTTAGTTCTTCATAAGGATGATCATGGTTGATCTCGCCTCTATTACCTTAAATCAAACAACTTATTTTTAATTTTATAAAGCGCGTAATCCATATCAAAAGATATATATTTATATATATATATATATATATATATAATTTTAACAAGTATTTTGAGCGTTACGTGATTTATTTCAGATTGTTTTCTAAGCATTCCTGAAAAATATGAGTAATTAATTAACGACATCAGTCTAATCAAAGATGAGCAGTAGAATAACAAAAAGTTCAAAACTGGAACACAAAGATGAGATGTTATCATGAAAAGTAATCTTTCTTAGTTCTTCGACTAACTCTAATTAAAGTAAGTTACTGATGCAGAGTAAAACACAAATATATAGGATGTTTAGTTAGGAAATTAGTATTACAATAATCTCGAGCCAATACGATACGATGCATCTTGTCGTGGATGCGATAAGTCCAAGTTTTATTGGTGTATATATATACATACACACAAACCAAAAATTAAACATTATTAATGTTACTATAAGAGAAAGGCGACAACATATTTTGGAGTATTCTTACATTAGGTTATATTGTGTGAAGTTTAGCGTTGGAACAAAATATCTACTTTGATCCAATAAAAATCTATGCTACATATGCATCAAGCAATGTCCTAGTTAACAGAAAGATTATTGTAGGCACACACAACTCATCCCTCACGTAAAGGCTAATATTTACATTTATGTGTATATATGTATATATATGTTTTAAAATGGAAAATATTGATGGGACGTCTTCAGAGCATTTTTGTAAGAGTTCAATAAAATATTTATTTGTATTTTTTTTTTTTTTGAAGTGCACCATTCGATTGAGTGGATTTGACCGATTTAAACATAGAAGGGGCACCACTTCCTGTGAGAGATTATAAGAGATTATCTTTGTGACTTATGAATTAGGAAGAGCACATAAACATGAACACAACGTGATAATGTGAAGTATACAGGATTTATATTGAATAAGATTGGTTACGCTATTCTCTTTACTTATGATACAAAAATTGAAGGTTTAAGCAATTTATCATTTGAAGTTTGATCAACTTATATTAAGAGGTGAGTGATTACATCTAATCGTATCTTTTTTATATACGATCATATCACCTGGTGTAAGTGAAATCTAGTGGAAAATTATTGTTTAGGTTGTTGATCATGACGCATTTAACCAACTGTTAAAAAGCATTAAATAGAAACATACATAAAAAGAGCACAACAATTGATCGAACGATTTGTTGAATTATCTTGGATGACATGGACCACATATACCGTGGATGAAGAAGCCCTATTCCCTCTTCCTAAATGGAGGGACTTCATTCTGCCAATACTGTAAATAGTCGAACGAAGAGTCGCAGAATGTGTAAGATATTGATATAAAACAGTCGAACAAGATGCTTATTTAAGCAAAGTCTGTAATTAATTAAAAAATAGTGCAAGTTTTAACACTTGTTTGCACCATATAATCTTTCAAGTTTCTGAAGCTTAGTATGGTATGCTTTTTGAACCTCTTAAGTTATATATTACTAGCAGCAGTACATTGAAGTTACTGTCTACGTTGGGAAAAGAGACTCACTGGAGACTCATGTAATGAATAAGTGGATTCGTCGTTGTTCTTTATTCATTACTCACGTAGTGAGTGAGCGAGTCTAATCAAAGCTTGACCTCCTTGGGTACGGTAGGACTGTGACTCGTTAACGTGGAAGAGATGGGAATTTAACGTTTCATTTCGTCCTAACAGTGTGCTTTCATAGTGTTTAATGTTTCATTTCTTTGGTTAAGTTAGCTAATAAGATGCCCTTGTTTCCTAAGTTGCTTACACAATTAATAAGCGAAAATAAGTACATAAAAATGTAAATATTTATTTTAACGTTCTCAACTTTGTTGGACCCAAACCAAACAGGAATATATGATCTGCATTTCTAATTACATCATGCGGTTTTTACTTTCAAATATTCAAAATTTACAACTTTTTTTAATTGAGTCAACGAATTTTACCCTTTTTTTTCTTTTTCTATCTCAAACCTCAACGGTTATAAAACTTTATAATCCAATATTAAGTTTTTACCGAGTCTATAACTAGCGTTCTGCAATTATTTTTAATGTTATTCTTATTTTTTCATTGATCTAGCTTAAGACGTGACAAAGACAAGATGGGAATGTGTGAATGAGTAGCTCGTGGTCCTTTGAGGATATTCAAAGTGTCTTGGCAAATGATGCCTTTACCTTTCTACGGAACCAATGAAAATAGAGTTAAGTTGTGTCAAATTATCTAACAAAGGTGACGAAAAACGTGGAACCACCTGTGCTTTTGACAAAGGTGGGAACAGAATTTACAGATTGAGAATACAAGCACGTGGTCCTATGTCCTTTTTGCCCTTTCAGATAGCTACTTTCATAGACGCCACTAGTAAATTTTAGTAACTAAAATTTAAAAGCAAGAGTTGGATTCGTTTTGAAAAATAGGTTTTATGATAAAATCGAGTTTGAATTTAGTTGAGCTTAAAGTGAATTGATTTGAGTTGCTTGTGAATGGTTGGATTATTGTTATTTGAGATAAAGTTAAATCTTGTAAGTTAAATATAAATAACACAAATTTGTTTTTAAACTACTTAAGTTCAGCTTGGCAATTATTCGAATTTGACTTAGTTATAGTTGAGTCAAGTTTGAACTCGAGCTCGAGCTACTCGAACTTATTGAGTCGAGTTTAAGTTTTATAATGTTCAACTTGATAAGTTCACGAGTCTAATCAAATTTAAGTCAAGTTTCAATGTTAATCTAGTTCAAGCCGGGCGTAGGTGTTATTATTATTTTAATTAAGTTTATAATATTCTTTTAAGGTTATTGAGTCAAAATGAGTTTAATTGAGTCAAATACTACTTTGAGTTAAGCTTGAGCTCAATTATAAGCTCAACTAAGTTGAAGCTAGAGCTTAACCTTCAAAATTCCAAGTCGAGCTTAACTGAGTTGAGTTTAGTATTGTATCGTACTAACCAACTGATTTATAGCCCTAATAAGGAATGAACAAATATATAAATAAATTAATTAATGAATATTGAATAAATATTAGATTATATATTATATGCATATTATATATTATCTCATATGATATTAGTTTACAAATTTTAATTATATTATTTAATATATGTTTTATTGTTAATATTTGTAATATATATAAACTTGCAAGTTTTCTCATAAGTCAAAATAAGCTAGCTTGAGAGCCTAAATAGGAGGTCAAGCTCGTCTAATTTACAAATCAAGCTTGAGTAGAGCCAAATTTAAAGTTGAACTAAGCTTAAGCATTTCGCGAGTTGCTTAGCACATTTGTAGCTTATTTCTTGCTATGCAAAAATTCTCTTTTCAATATTGAT
The DNA here is from genome assembly GCA_024138015.1 of Lumnitzera littorea. NCBI lineage: Eukaryota > Viridiplantae > Streptophyta > Magnoliopsida > Myrtales > Combretaceae > Lumnitzera > Lumnitzera littorea. Next base: position 89,897,740 of record JAMXBB010000010.1, read on the forward strand.
GACATATGTCTATAAGAGTTTGTCTTAATGATTAAGATATTGGCTTATATTAGCTCAAACAAATTAGATACAATCCTTAAGGGAAGTCCTTTGTATGGTTTACACTTTAGGCAAAAAGCCTAAAGTCACTATTTTTAACTTGTTCAAATATCTATTATATATAAAAAGTAAATAGTATTGATAATATATTTGATGAAAAAATAAATAAATAAAAAGATAAGAAGTTCTTTGACAAGTGTTACTGGTTTGCATTAAGATTTTCCTTTGATTAATTTATTTTGTAATAAAGACATTATTAGCATTTGTTCAGCGCTAATTTATATTGCAATAATTGTTCTAATTGAAAAGGACACTTCTAACACTTATGTTGAATCTCTTTTTATTGCGATCATTGTGGAGTATTTTCTTTTCTTTTCTTTTCTTTTTTTTTTTCCGATCATAATTCTACTAAGTAGAAAGGATACATAAGGGAAGCAGTCGTGAGAGAGAGAAAAAAAAAGAAAAAGCTTTTTACACCGTTTAAGTTTCATTGTACACTTCAAGGAAAAATAAACACTTGAAAGTTAGTTTATGCACCCTCTACGATAAGATTGGTAATTCGTGTTACCTTATTGTATTTTGTATTCATGTGTAAAAGGGTTCGTATTTAAAAAATCTCAAATGGTACAACCAGTTTATTAATTGTATATAAAAACCTGAACGCAGCGAGTCTTCTATTTGGGTTAGACTTGTTTATTGATTAAAGAGTTATAAATAAATTTACGAAATATTTACTGATATAAAGAGAAAAGGGTGATAATAAATCTATATAATACTTATCAACATAAAAGATTTTAGATGGAAGCATTCTAGTTGACAAAATAATATTATAAGATCGCTAACATTAAAGGCTTCTTCTTTTCCATATCTACACTATGTGAACCAACATGTAGATAAAACCAAATATACCAAGCACCCAACAAATTTTCCATTGATAATTTGTTATAATCATCCATTTGGATTCTTATAATAACCATTAGGGAAGAAAAGAGTTCACAATAGAATTTTAGCAATTTTCGTCAAACATGTTACTGAAAATTTTCAAGTTAATAAGATAAATAAGATTCAACACTTTAACAGTCCATTTACAACTATTATCAAACACTTCACACACAACAATGATAAAAAAAAAATATATACATGAGAGAACAAAGTGGGGTGGGTCATATATATTAAAATTGAAAATAAACCAAGTAAAGAAGAGAGAGACAAGGGTGAAAAAGATATTATTCTCATACATAGCATTACAAATTTTTTATTAAATATAGCTAATTGATCATTTAGATTTTCTATGCTCAAACTAATGCAACTTACAACACATTAACTCCCTCATTAAGTGTTTAGGCCTTTGAGTAAATAAGACAGTACGTATATATCATCCAACAAGGAAGTTGCAAATTGGTGTAAATTCCAACTTATCAAAAGAGCCGACTTAACAACTTAATTACCATAGGAAGGAAAAAAAAAAAAAAGAACATGATAACTTACATCAATTCATCTAACAAGCATTAAATAGAATATAATTCAAAACTCTTAGAAAAAACGAAGGACATGCATACACCATTCAAAATACAACACAATAAGAAAAATATGTAGTTAAGAGTAGTGAATCTCGTATCTTTCATTGAGATCTTTGATTTGGGAAGAAGGTATGCAACAAAATGTAAATATGAGAAAAAGAGAGAGATTTAAAAATTAATAACTTGTTTACTTAAATGTAATAAAAAGGGAATAGAATAATTATTCCCTTATAACTATCTATTACCCTATTTAGTTAAAAAATGGGTAGGGAATTTTACTTCCCTTGAGCTTTTCTATTCTCATTCTATTGGGAATGATTGTTACTTAAGAAGAGGTAGAATTTTTTATTCACATATAGAGGAAATAAAAAGTTCAAATGATATGATTATTGTATCATCATTAATATTGTAATTAATGATCAAATAATGCTAAATTAGTATTTTAAGTTATATTCTCAGCTTAATACTACAATTAATAAGAAATTAATGAGGTGAACTAAACAGTAATATAAGTATTTTCTAAAATAAAAAATTACATAAAATAAATACTTGAATAGAAATATCGGACCTATTTCTAATAATAGTCTTTCTTAATGCATAACTTCTTTATTCCTTATTTATTACATTCCAAGAAGTAAATGGGCAATAAAATTATTGACTTGTGGTTTTGTGTGGTATAGTCAATGTCTAAAGAGAGTTTGAAAATTATTAATACTCTAAACGATTTGCTGGTTGAATTCGTGATACGTTTATGAGAATTACTTAATAAATGGATTCGTAAGCAAGTTTTAAGGGTTTTATTACAAATCTGAACATAAATTTTAAATAATTTAAATAGATTTAATCCGTTTGTGTTTTGTATTGATTTTTTTTTTTTTTACATAAATCCGTATCCTATCGTAATCGGATCTTGTAGGTTGGGCTCCAAAATGTCAGCCCTACACTTCAAGTGCATCACCTTTAACATTTTTCTTATATTTTGTTGCCTTAGATCACGAGTGTCGATACATGTGTAGAAGGATTCAACCGTATTTTATCACAAAAAGCAAGGGCACTTAATGGTCTGCTCTTGATTTACCAGTCAAGTTTCCCTAAGCCAGATGTCCAATGCAGCATAGAGAACTATTACGGTTCATGATTTCGGTGCGCTATTTTGGCATCATCATCATTTTTGCTAGATCACTAATTACGTATATGGTGTGACATTTGTACGCGCTTGCATACAGTAATTATTAAATTGGACATCTATATGAGATTTTGATTTCAGGTGATTTTTGGATTACCATTATTATGGTAATTTGGGTTATAACTTGTTCATTGATGGAGCACATAGCGATAGAATTGATTATGATACGGCGGACTACCTAAACTAGAGGATCTTTATGAGGACCTGTAATGACTTTAGATATTTGGATTTCGCTTTTGAACTTTCTGTTGTATTTTGGAGAATTTCTCTTCATCTTTTATTTCCTCTGGATTTAGATATTGTGATGGAATATATATTTCCCTTCTGAAAGAATTTGAAGATTTTATATGAAATTGAAGGTTGTAGTTGGATCCAAGCCTTGTATGCCTATGCTTTGGTTTTGAGAAAAAAAAAAAAAAAAGTAAATTACATTTACTGCACACTTCTTCATTTGAATATACAATGCGACTAACAATATTCTGTTTATAGTGAATGTGATACAATCATACAATGACAAAATAATTGATTATTTATAATTAATAATATAATATGTTACCATATTTGAATGGTTTTATGGATGTTTGCATTAACACAAGGGGTTATAGAATGCAATCTGACCTCGATCCAACCATCCTTGTCTTCTCTCTCCTCTTTTTCTCTTACTTTTCATCTATAATATCTGAATGAATTTATAAATTTTTTACCGACACTAACTTCATGAAATGCAATTTGAACCCGACTGAGCCAATCCTTTTTCTATCTCCTCTCCTCTCCTCTATCTCACTCTCTCTCGAGAAAGGGCAGTATCTTGAAGTATTTATAGCCATTTATTGTTTTACGTAATATGTTAATATAATTAAATCTTTTTTTATCTCTTTTGTCCTAACAAAAGACTAAATTTCAGTAATAGTTAATAAAGAATTGAGAAAAAATTTAATATACAATGACATGTTATATCTATACAAATTCAAAACATGTGTTTTGAGATTTAATAAAATTATAACCCGTATTTCATCTCTATTTGTTAACCTTAATGAAGTGATATGCATTAATTGTTGATTGGTTCATAATAATCAATTTAATAAAATAATATTATTAAATATATTTAACTAATAATGTAATGAAAATAAAAAATAAAATGATGTAGAATATAGAAAAAATAAACAAACTGGCTTTTGTAATATATATACTTCTCCCAATATGTGTTATGAATGCCAGCATTTGAGTGGTGCATTTTCTGACAATGTTGAGGAAATAAGAGGGAAACGGTATCATGCGTTACTTGTGTTTCCATGGAGTAACAATAAGTTTAATTTGCATTATATACGATAAGATTGATGTCTGCTTGGGAAAAATTTTGCACGGATGTTGTTCCAATTGTATACACTCATGCACGGGTAACATATCGAATAAATAGCTGCTGTTTTGTTATGCAGCAGCTACTACAATCACATGCAATTACAAATATGAGGTTCCATCTTTCAATATCTTAGCTTTTCTATTATTTTTGGAATAGTACGTGACATGGTTTGCCTTTTATTGCTCTAAAACGTGTGTTTTTATTTTGCGGAAGCGTTTCCCAGCGAACAAACACTCTCTAATACAAAATGTGTAAACACGTGTATTTATTTATTTTCCTGTTTGGCAATATAGTTGGTTTAGTAGTTAGTTTTAATTTTCACACTTTGAGCTCTTATTCCCATTAGACAGTTAATTAGCAGAGCATATAAATAAACTCAACCCTGTACGGAAGTTAGTTGAATGAAATACCATTTTCTCTTCCTCACACATATTGCTTCTCTAGTATTTCTTTATTCTTTCTGCTATGAACATGGAGAAAACATTATGCTGATCTGCTCCATTGATTTCCATATGGTATTGGAGCGGGTTCATCAATAAAGGTAGGATTTTTGTTTCTTCTTTGGTTTTCCTGCTTTGTTGCTTCGACTATGGCCTTACAAGCTTTAGGAGATCAAGCGATCTCAGATTCGATGTACATTTCGAATTTTCATAATCTGAGTATAGTAATTAGAAACAGAATTTTCAATGGATCAAACTACCTTACTTGGAGTAAGACAATTAGAATTAAATTATAGGCTAAAATGAAGATTGGATTTATTGTTGGAACCATAACTAAACCGAATGATAATTCACCTGATTTAACAAGGTGGATAAGAAAACAATTATATGATGAGAAGCTGGATATTAAATTCTATGTCAAGTGAATTGTCACAAAATTTCCTTTATGCTAAGTCTTTGCATGAGTTGTGGATAGAAGTAGTAGAACAATATGGCTAAAGTAATGGCCCTCTCATTTTCCGATTGTAATTTGAGTTGAGTAATATTAGACAACAAAATCAATCAATAGCTATCTATTATAATAAGTTGAAAAGAGTTTGGGATGAATTAGAGGCTTTACACACATGTCCAACTTGTGATTGCCAAAGACTAGACTATTGTACATTCGCTTGAAAGAGTGAATAATTGAGTTTGAGTCGCATAGACACACATATCCAACTTGTGATTGCCAAAGACTAGACTATTGTACATTCGCTTGAAAGAGTGAATAATTGAGTTTGAGTCGCATAGAAAGCTTATGCAATTTCTTATGGGGTTAAATGAAGGATTTGAATATGTTAGAAATCATACTTTCTCAATGGAGCCCCTTCCTACTATTAATAGGGCTTATTATTTGGTATAACAAGTGGAAAAACAAAAGCAAGTTACATCTTTTGGCTCAATTGAATTAAAGATGGCAGCTTTTAATGTTCAAAAGAATGAAAATCATAAAGGGCATTTCAACTTCAAGAAAGGGAGAACATTTGTTGGGAAATTGTGTGTAAACATTGTAGAAATGAAGGCCATATGATAGAGAGTTGTTTTCAATTACATGGGTATTCGGCCTAGTATAAGAGAAAAAGGGTTAATAAAGGAAGTAGCAACAATAAGATGGTAGCAAATTTACATTCTGATCCCAAGGAAATTTCTGATGATAGTAGTGGTTTTGCTATGATGACACCACTTGATTATCCTAATCAATCTTATATGTCTTCTCCTTTTTGTAGTTTGAATGCAGGGGTCAGCAAATGCTTCATTCTTTATGTCAGGAGATGTTTTGATTGATGAAAGGGAAATAAAAATAGGATAGATCCTCTTTGGCAATGAACACGATAACTACAGTTGTAAAATTTTCAGGTACTGTTGTTATGTTATTTATTTTTAGTGCTGTTAATGCTGGTATAGGTAGTAGGATGTTCGATTCTAGAGCCATTGATCATGTTACTCCTCATAAACATCTCTTGTTTAACATTAAAAACATTCCTACACCTATTTCGGCAAAGCTTCTTAATGGTTCTAGCAAACATGTTCAACTAATTGGTTTGGTTTGAATTAAGAGCACAATAACTCTTCACAATATCTTATAAATTCCTCATTTTTCTTACTACTATCAGTCCATAAACTTCTAACGCACAATCATTTACATGCTATGATTGATCCCACTTCCTTCAAGTTTTAGGACTCAAACAATAAACATTTTGTTGCATCAGCTAAGGAAGTAAGTAGACTATATATTGATTCATTAAAAGACAATGAAATAATTGTACAACTGTTGCTTCAATTCATATAGCTCATTCTTGTAATGAAACTTTACATCTTATCCATTCTCGTTTATGATACACTTCGGTATCCAAATTACAACATATTAAATGTTGCAAACACTTAAACATGAGAAAATTTGTTTTGATATTTGTCATGAAGCCAAATTCCATCGGCTTCCCTTTTCTTACAATGATTCTCAAGCTGTATCAGCTTTTGCTTTGCTACATATAGATGCGTGGGGACCATTTTCTATTCCTTTGATTAGAGGTGCAAAATATTTCTTATCCATTCTTGATGGTTATACTTGTAGTACATGGACTTATTACATAACAAGTCATAAGTAGATCATGTGCTTGACAGGTTCTTTCGATTGGTTAAGAACCAATTTAATTCTATTCCTAAAGTGGTGAGGATTGATAATAGATTTGAATTTTTGTCTCATGCATATTAATCCATTTTCATAACCTAGGAATCATTCATTAAAGGACCATGATTTATACTCTATAATAAAATGGAAGAGTAGAGAGTAAACAGTAGGCATTTACTTAATATTGCTAGAGCTTTGAAAATACATGCTAATTTGCCTAAAAAGTTTTGGAGGGACTATATTCTTACAATCACATGCATTACTACATACATCATTAATCTTTTGCCTTCTTCTAAACTTCGTTAGAAAACACCATATGAGCTCTTATTTGGGAAAATTCCCTCTTATAATCACCTTAGGACTATGGTATGTTTATGAAATATTGCAAACACTTCACCATATAAGGATAAGATTGATCTTAGAGGCACCGAATATATATTTTTTAGGTTATGAATTTTGAAGGAAGGGCTATAAGGTCTTTGACATGCATGAAAAAAAAATTTTTCTTAGTTGAGATGTTAAGTTCTTTGAACATATCTTTCCATTTAAATAGCCTCCGGTTGATGCTGTAGATACTTCCTCAATGGACCTATTACATCCTCATGTAATACTTAATGAACTGGAATTTGATGTTTCTGGTGATAGAGGCTGCACTCCTGATCATTCTTCTGTAGCACTTTTTGACATAGAGCCCGCCATTCATGGTTCTTCTTCAAGCACTCTTTCACCTTCTTCACAACCATCAAACACTTCCCTTCATACATACACTTCAGATTTACGAAGGTCCACTAGAACTAAGTCACTCCCTCTTTCGCTCAATGATTATGTGCATTCCATGCATACTTTGTTAGTTGATGCAACATCATCATCATCATCATCTACTTCCTCATTGTATCCCATTCATGCATCATCATTTGGTCACACTTTCCCTATGATTACATATGTTCTTTGCAACAAGTTTTGATTGTTCAAGAACCTTATACCCATTCTCGAGCTTCTAAAAGCATGGATTGGATGAAGGCTATGAATAAAGAATTAGAAGCATTAGACCTTAATCAAACATGAGAGTTAACCAGTTTGCCATTAAGGAAGAAGCCCTTGGCTCTAGATGGGTATATAAGGTAAACATAAGCTAGATGGTAGTGTAGAAACGCTTAAAGTATGATTAATAGCTAAAGGGTACACATGAATTAAAGGTATTGATTATCATGATACCTTTTCATTAGTTGCTAAGATAGGCATGGTTAGATTACTTCTTACACTTGTTACTTCCTTTTAGTGGCCTCTTCATCAAGTTGATATAAATAATGTTTTTCTTCATAGATTTTTGGACAAAGAAATTTACATACTTCCCCTATAAGGACATACAAAAGTAGGTCCTAATCAAGTTTGTCATTTAAAGAAATCCCTTTATGGTTTGAAACAAGCTTTAAGATAATGGAATAATGAGATTTCACAATTTCTTAATAAAAAAGGTTTTACATAATCCAAGAGTGATTACAACATCTTTACTTCTCATTGCAATGTTTCTTCTCTTGTTGTTCTATTATATGTTGATGATATGCTAATTACGGGATCCAATGAAGATGTTATTATTCAATTGAAATATGATTTGTATGAGGCTTTTACTATTAAATATTTAGGTAATGCCCGGTTCTTTCTTGGTTTGGAATTGTACTTCTAATGGGGTTTTTATTATTCAACACAAGTATATCTTAAACTTGTCGATTGACTCTAGAGTGACAAGGGAGGTATTACATGATGTTTCGCTTTACAAATAACTTGTTGGTTGCTTACTATACTTGACATTGACTCGACTTGATGTATGTTTTGTGGTGCATCTTCTTTCTTAGTTTATGTCTCAACTGAGAGTAGCTCATCTGAATGTAGCATATCATCTTCTTAGATATTTGAAGGGCTTTATCACTCTTGGCATATTCTATCCTATCGAGAATACATTTGGTTCATTTGCCTACCTTTTGTGATGCTGATTGGACATCTTCTTGTGATCGAAAGTTAGTATCTAGATATTGTGTAATGCTTAGAAATGCTTTAATCTTGTGAAAGACAAAGAAACAAACAACGGTTAGTATATCTTCTATAGAAGCAAAGTGTCATAGTATGTCATCTACTTATAAAGAGCTTCTTTGGTTGTCACATTTACTATAAGATCTTCATGTGCACTGTCCTCGTCTAATTCCCTTACATTGCGACAACAAATATGCTATATTGATAGTAGCCAACCCTTGTTTCTATGCTTGAACAAAACATATTCACATAGTTTTCATTTCTTCTGTGATTATATTACTCAAGGGTTCTTGCGCATTGTTCATGTTTCATCCTTGTAGCAAATTGCAAACATTTTCACCAAGCTAGTTCTTCTCACTCAATTGCAAACTTTTTGCTTTAAGTTGGACATCGGGTGGGGGGGGGGGGAGTGGTTTGCTATTTATTTATTTTCCTATTTGGTAACATAGTTGGTTTTTAATTTTCACACATAAGCTCTTATTCACATTAGAGAGTTAGTTAGTAGAGTATATAAATAAACTCATCATGTTGATCTACTTCATCAATTTCCATGAAATACTAGAAGACCATGTTTGTAAAAGAGGTGATTATGGAGGTGCTTAAGTCAAAACACATGTTATGAAGAAGGCGCTTAGGTTAAAATGCTATTTAGGCAATAGATTTATGAATCAAACCATGTTTAAGTAGTTAATTTGAATCATAAATCTATTGTTTAAATTGAAAGAATTCTTATTAGGATTTGCTTTTGGTAAAGGAGATCATGGATTCAATTTGTGGTGCTAGAATTTTGTACAACATATTTAGGTTAGAGTTGGTGAATGCAAGTTAACTTATATAGTTTTCATTTCTTTTCTTGCTAAGTATTTCTTTAAATTCACAAATTTTGTAGGATTTGATCAATTAGGGTTAGAATATATTAGGACTTGATCAGTAATGTAAAGAGAAATCTGTAATCCATACTTCTTATTCCCAGTTTAGTTTATATTAATAGTGAATAATTTTATAGTTTTGGTATTGATTAGGATTTAGATTTAAAAGGGATCTAAGGTTGAAATCATGTGTGCCTGTATCTCATTGACAAGATCCTAACATAATCTAATCTCTCACAAAAAGCTTAAAATGTATCGAATCACTAAGCAATAAAGAATAAGAAATTTAACTTTAAGTTAATAGAGATCACAACCATTAGACCGCGATCAATGAGTATTTTATTATTTTATGAATAATACATTGATAGAAAAAGGGATATGAACGACTCTCTCTCTTTGATATGACTCACCAAGAAAAAGATCAAACTATGTTTGTACTATTTGATATGATTCACAAATAAACTAGATGTATTACTTGCCACAATTGAAGAAGATTGATAAGAACAAGGTTACGTGCAATTATTTATATGCTAACCTTAATAGTAAACTAGGAAATTCAAATATAGAGAAATAGAATAATATAAGAAATACAATAATTTGAATAATGGAAAGAAAATATCTACTTTACTAAAATATCATGATATATATCTTCTTGTAAATCTTCTAATATCTTTGAGTATTCTAGAATTAAGTCTTTTGTCTTCAATTAGAAATCATGCTACGTGATTCTGATGCTGAACTCTACATAAACACTGATACTGAAGTCTTTTTTATATTAGGAATTTCTACTTTAGAAGTAATGCCTTCAGAAGCTAAAACTAGCATACTGTTCTGGAAGTTGATACGCTGGATTGCGAGTGAATTCTTAAACTCTATCTCTTCAATGGTCAAAGAAACTTCCAACACCTTTAGAAGCAAATTAGTTGAGCCCTTATTCCTTAATGTAGTCATTAGACTAGTACTAGTTTCTAATCTTCAGCATAATCTCGTATTGGCTTTTGATTCCAATTCTTATCATGAAATCTTGAAGAAACGTACTTGAAACTAAGATTCAAAGGGGAAATAGTTGACTAAATTGTAAATTTGGAAAATCGGATCTCTTTGAGCTATCTTAAAATGAGAATTTCTATTGATTTAGCAAAAAAATGTATTCTGCTTGATTAAGTACGCAAATTAGTTTGACTAGTATTTTAGTAGACTTGATTTACTTTAGGTCGACCAAAATTCTTATTTTATATTTGATTGTTGATCATTCTAGAGTAAAGTTGTTTTAGGTGAATTACTTGGAGGTTTTAGTGGTATGTGAAGAGGGATTAGTCTCTTAGGTTAATTATCTTGATAGAAACTTTATGAATTTCAATTCTATAGGATTAATTAAGGAAGTAACTACTATTTGTATGCTTGATTCTAAAAGTAGACCCTTATGTGGTCTTCTTAGAAGTTTAAGAGGATCCTAGGTATGTGATTACCTAATGTGTTGGATGTGCTTAATCAGTTAGTAATTAACAAACCTAACCATGTTGAAAACTTTAAATAATTTCCTACTCATATTCTTGAGATTAACAGATTTGAGGCTACCATTGATTGGTTAAGCGACCATTGACCAGTAATTGTAGTGCCCAAATTTGGAGGGGTGTACTAGAGTGATGTGGTAATTAGGTGTTGACTTATTCACTGGGTTGAGTGATTATTAAGATACAGGTTGTATGCAGGAAAGAAATTACAATTAGATCATACTAGAGGTATGAAACAACCGCATGATTCCTTTAGTGGACAGGTATTACTAATTGTTGGTTCAAAAGTTATCTTGGAATGATTCAAAGATATGTACTTGAACTCATGGGTGTTTGGGAGTACCTAAGACCAAATTTATATGTATGTATGTATGTGTTGCAAAGTTATTAATTACTTGAAGTTTTAAGATGCTAAGAATATGTTAAAGATAATAACTAGTTTCATGATGTGTATTCTGTTATGTATTAACTAACAATATGTAGTGTGTGTATGTGACACTTGATTACATGCCATTCGCATATGGTTATGGTATATTACGTATAAAGCTTCAGCTCACCCCTTTATGGGATATGCTTTTTAGGTATGGTAGATGAATCTTAAATTTCAAGTATTATCAATTATTAAACATAGGAATTGGAATGACGTTATCTTTTTTATGATAAAATAGGTAATATCATTCATAAACACCATTATACATGTATCCACGATGTATTGCTAACTAATAAAATATGGGGCATATTACCCTTCACACATAAAAAATGACTTTTTTCTCTCTTACATGCACATAAATATACAAATCTTTCTTTAAAAGAGAGACAATATTGTTTAGAGTAAAAAAAACAAAAGCTTTCATCTTCTCCCTTATTATGTGCCATAGTTGCTAAAGCATTTGCAATTGTATTACTTACTCTATGTACATGCTCTAGCTACAAGTTTTAAGTTATTGCAAGCTTCCCCTACAAGCAACAATTATATTTAGCAGTTTGTATTATTAGATTTTTGCAACTGGTGTATAGCTAGGGAAAAATCAGAGTTATGAAAACTCTTTATTGTCCTTGTTATTGCAATATCATAAAGTTAAAAAATAACCCATAATTATGTAGATAGAACATCTATTCTTCCTATTTTTCTATTGAAGTTGAATGTCTATCTCCATGGTTCATATTTAGCTACTCCTCTTATAGTAGCTAGGTTTAAATTGTGAATTATAAATGCATTTATATTTAAGTTAATCCACCCCTCATAAGGTGGTAACTAGTGTATATAGAAATGGTTTTGGTGAAAATGGTTTTTCTCTTTTATATTAAGATCCAATAATTATTCTCACCAATGATAATTTGTTTTAAGATTAGATAAGGTTGCTAGCCTCCAAAAGTTTTCCATTTTCTTTTGTCTAAATAGAGCGTATTGCAATAGCAAAAATAATTAGCCAAGGAAGCTCTATTGTTGTGAGCTCCTCTTTTTCTTTAAAGTCGAATTTTTTAAAATCCCTTCAAGAAAATTGGAGGTTTGAATTAGAAAGGGTTATTCTTGTGTCCATTATCTTTGACTATAAGACACTGCTTCATGATTTAAATGTTTGACTGGATCTTGACTCTAAGTACATCAAGCATTTGTAATAATTCCAATCTTTTTGAATATGAAAAGTGGAGGATATGGAAAAAAAAAAAAATTTCTTTAAAGAGTATTTACCTAAACCTTACTAATTTTCATTTGAACAAGGTTCATTAATTCTGTCCTATTGGACCAAGTTATTCCAGTCTTACTTAATTAAGATTAGAAAATCCATAATCCTTTATCCATTTCCTATAATTTCTCTCCCTAAATTAGTTTAGTTTTGCTCTCCCTCCAAACAATAATTCATTGAAATCTTGTAATAGCCACTAAGGACTTTTAGCACTATCATTAGCATATGCACATAATATATTCCGTAAGGTTAGATGTTCAATTAATTATAGGCTAGCATAAATAGTTGTTAGAAACCAAGTAGATTTAGAGGTTTAACCTTGATCATCACGTGTAATTCTTGTGATGATTGATTCAATAACATGGAGGCTCCTATAATTTAGAGTTCCAAAACATTCATGTTTCCCCTGTGTCCTTCTGCTTTCATCCATTAGTATCCACCAAAAGATAGAAGATAATATAGAGGGTACAAGTAAAATCCATCATCATCTCTAAGAGTTTAATCATGTCCAATTGGAATCGTAGTACCTTATGTGAATGAAGTCCTACATGGAGTGTATGATAAGTTGAGTAGTCCTATAGAAATAGTTTGGTCAAATGATTGAAAAATGGCTAGCGTTGTTGCTTTACTATTTGGTACTTTTTGCTTGAGATATTATAAATGGTATCGGAGTCGACTTTCAACCAATGGATTATTAGTGTTTAGAGATTTGATTGGAAAAATGGAATCGTTTTGTTGGGCCACTTAAGGGTTGTAGAGGTTGAGAATGATAGCATCTTATTTTGAACCTACGGAAAACTTCTTTATTTTCTCATATCTAGTTCCCCCATTTTTTTTTTTTAGCATAATAGAAGAATTACTATATAGGTTGACTTAAAGTTAAATTGCGTAATTTAAGTTCTTTAGTTGTTTTGATGTGATGAATTTTAAATCTTTGTAAATAGAAGTTAATGTTGTGAGAACTAGAAGTTAGTATACGGTATTTGAATATTGTAGTCTTAAAATGTTCTGAGCTTTTGCATACTATTGCTATGGTATAACTATACAACAGATTATTTTTACCTTCGGTTTTAGGGCATGATAATTTAAGTAGTATTAGAGTTTAGATTTACGATGCTTAGGGAATCCAAAAAATGAATTTTGGGATGATAAAAATAATAATAAAACATGCAACAATAAGATAAAATAAATGAATCAATGGTAGAATAATTAGATGGTTAGATGTTTATAATACGTTACATAAAATAAGATACACTCTTAATGTTTGTTCCAATAACAATTGAAATGGGAGATAGCAACAATTTCAATAATAATAAAATAGGGTATGACAAAATAAAATAAATAAAGTAAACGCACTTGCTAAACCTTAAAAGTAATGAAATATATGATAATATGTAACAGTATCATACCTAACCTATAAGTAGTGAAGTTTTCAAGTAAAATGATTTTAGGTGAAATTTACTAAAGTGTTAAAGGTACTTGACCATGAGATTACTCGAAGTTAATAATAGATGAATTTTAGTGGATGAATAAAACGAGTTCAGCTACTAAGTATGTTAATTTGGGAGAAAAACGAGAATAGCCTTTAGGAAACCTATAGATCATAAATGAGGATCTAATGTTTGAATAGTAAAAGGAATTCTAGAAAGCTGATTATCTAATAAAGATTTGTAGAACATATAAAAGGATAATAATAAAGAAAAATGTGCAAGTACAAGTCGAACATATGAATTATTAAGCCAGTTTGATCAAAGGCTAGAAGTATAATATGACTGCTAAGGAAGTAATTTTGGTAATGGAAGCTAAGTAACTTAATGGGTTAGATCAGAATAAAAAAGTGATAATTGAAGGGAAAAATCTTGTTGTAATTGCAAATTGAGGAAATTGGAGTTATTAAACCAAAATGAGAGAATAAGTTATTTAAGTACAAAGTTTGGAAGAGTTGGACTTTTTTAAAGATATGGTAAGTAAGAAGTACCTATAGCTAGATTGATTTGGATATTTGGGTTAACGTCTAATCAGATTGGGAATAAGATGCAGTTAGGAAAATTAAAGATGTGGATGACTAAAAGAAAGATTTTTTTGGTTGTAATTGGAGATTTATGAATAATATTTAGAGGTCATGATTCTTTTAGAAGATTTAGAATTATTTTAAGAATAAATTTGTAATGGAAAGAAATCCTAATTTTGCCCCATAAGTAAATCCTGATTAACTCCTTTATTAATCAAGCTGGATAGGTAGTGTCAATTGGCTCTTTTCAAGTCTTCGAGTAGAAGGGTCTAAAGGATAACTTGAATTTATTTTATGGTTAATTCAAGACAAACTAAGTTGGATTGGCTAAATCAAGCTAGGTCTAATGACATTGAAAAATGCAAAAATTTAATGTATACATAAGCACATACCCTTTCTTATCTCTATTGTGGTCCATTTTGACTTGTTTTAATTAGTTCGAAAAACTAAGGATAGGTAGCATATGCACCATATTGATTTTTTTGATATACGCTTAATCCCCATACTTTGTTGTAGACCTCTAATCCTTTAAAATATGGATTTGGACCCTATATTTTACTATTTCATCCACAAATAAAAATTCATATATATAGATGAGTCTTAGATATTATCTTTATAAAGATTTAGGGCTGTAAACTTATTATTTCTACTTAAAAGAAAAATAGAAAAATATTATAGATATATCCTTTTTGTTTAAAGTTAATATATTCAATCCGCAAATAGCCCACCATGACAAGTAATAAGCGGCTATCTTTCAAATTTCACTATCACTTTATCATTACAAAATTTGTCTATATTAAAAATTAAGTTCAAGAAGGGAAAATAGTAAAAATAAAAGGAACAAAAAAAAAAAAAAACGGTTTCCACAAGAACTTGATCCGTAATATAAAAGCATATTTGAAAGAATAAATCATTATATATATAAAAATTTCTCACCATGTAATTATTTTAAGTGGGTAGACTTGATGCACTAGCTTTATAATCAAACGATTCAAACATTTGATACATGAACATTCCACACCGTAATACGTCAATTATTATTAGAGCACACAAAGTTTTAGTTTCCAAACTTCCATTTTTTTTGGCCTCATTTTTTTCCCAAACGTACGCTAGCTACTTATTATAGTTTTTATACAAATATTATAGTCGAATACTCTCCCAACCTATTGGATTGATCCAAGAAAGTGATTAAACCGCTCATTCTCAGCTTCTTTGCCTTGCAAGTGAAATAAAATTACAAATTTTAGTTTCAGAAAGGGAAAAAAACAATAGATATTATATTTAAATTAATTTAATTAACCAAAATATTACCTGAAACTTACAATAATCCTTTCAAAACCCTAATCCAAGAGCAGCCTTGACATCCAATCTCCATGCAAACCCTCCACCATCCAACCGCCACACGTCGCATGGCACCATCCTCGGGCACTTCTCCTTCCTCCAAGTGTAGTTAATCTTAACCCGACACGTAAACACCCTCCGCCCGCATGGCGGCTCCTCCCTCACCACCAAGCGAACCACCAAGCCCCGCAATGATCCATCCCAGGTCTCACCACTCACCAACCTCACAAATGCATCATTTACCAACTCTACCTTATTAAACCCATCGGTTACGAACGCCGGACACGTGTCAACCTTTAGATTCTTTAAAATCTCCGAGTCGTTACTTCCTAACCAATTTGTGGCCTCCGCGTACGCATCCGTCATGCTCTCTATCGTAACCAAAGTTTCCATTATCATTGGATCCGTTTCATTTATTTTGTCGTTTTCAGGAAGAGCAAGGAAACTTTTCATTATTGAAACGTCAGGATCATGCCGACATGTTTCCGGAGCTTGAATATTTAACGTCGGAACGTTCATGTCACGCGCCGATCCTCCATCTGGTGACTTCTGCGACTCGTTCTTCCCCGGCATGAGTTGAAGATTCACGGCAGGACTGCTTTTCTTCGAAGACTTGGTATTTTTACTTTTGCGAACCCGAACGTACTTTCTCTTCGTTGTCTTCCTGAGGACCACCTTCTGTATGGTTTCCGGTGGTCTTCCATCGGAAAAAGAATTGCCATCGGCCGGTTTCGGAGCGATCGGACGGAACTTGGGCATGAGGAGGTTGTTTATCGTTTTTTCACTTGCACCATCACTAGTAGATCTTCCAATCCACAAGCCGCTGCCACCGTTCATGGTGGACCTAGCCACTTAGCCCCCGTCTACGAGACTGATCTCGTTAACCCGATCTAATTAGTCTCTTCTCTTTCTTTCTTGTATGAGAGGGTATTTAGCATATTTCTATTTTCTATGTGAGAACATTTTTTTTTTCATTAAAAAATAGTACGTGAACATGCTCCACGATGCATTCTAGAGGATTGTCATTTGGCAATGAATGATATATTACACGTTGCACTCTAAAGGATTCTCATTTGGCGATGAAGGCATTACTAGGAATAATATATTATGTGTATCGTTTTATGGTGGACATGAATATATATAAAAATTAGCATATTAAAGTTTTTCTTGAGACGATAATTTTATCAAATTGGCTGATATGTTGAAATTTCATGGGTTGTCGCTGGCCACCATGTGCTTTACATGGCAACCGGATTGGATTGGTGGAGAGGATTTAGAATTATGTTAAAATTTATCTCATAAAATATATTCATACATTATATACATTCTTTTCTTTAATTATTTTTTTCTAAGAACGGGCCGGTTTCGACCCCTCCTAAGCCTGTCTCAAATGACATTTCACTTCTTTACTTAATGAATTTTCTATTTGCTTAGGTGTTACAATTCAATAATGATTGATTATAACACTATTAAGATAATAATTAAAGACATTAAATATTTATCATATTCTACATCACTCAAGTACTAGAGTGAGATGTTCACAAAAATTTCTGTAGTTGCAAATCTATACATTGATTTTGTGTTAAGCTTTTGCATAGTTGAACAATAACTCATCATTATATATACATCTGATAACATTAGACACGTCAAGTTATTTTCTACGTCGTTGAGATATTATTTATGTTTATAATACCATATTATTCTTCATCAAATCTATGATTCTCTAGGGTTGGCGTTCGATTTAGTGCCGTTGAAATTTGATTATATATTCGTCACTTACTAGTATACCCGTTCTCGTAAAAATTATGATCGCACTAACGGATTGGAAAATCGAACTTGGCACTTGGTAGAACAATGGCCGATGAGAGACAAACACGTATGAAGGGTATTATAAGTCATAGTGAGATGTGATTGGTGCTGATTTCAAGTTGTGGGGTCCAGAGAAAGGAGTGATTCGAGGCGTAAAGGTGTGATCTGGGCAGTGGCAGCCAATAGAAACGTAGGTCGTGTAAAAGCATCAAGGGAAAAGGATCTGTACGTGTTCTGGCAAAATTGTCAGGTTTCTTTAGATAGGTTCGAGATCTGGACAGGTGGATCGATCCGTTCTAGCTGCTTAGCGAGTATGAAAATGAAACCCTATTTTTTACTTCTTTTGGGGTGTAGAGAAAGGTGCTGTTTATTTCTTTAATTCATTGATCTCTCCAATCGAACTTGTCTAAAGATAATTCAGTTTAATAACCATTGGAGGCATCCATTAATTAAGAGTCCAGAAAAGTGACAAGATGGTGGGTTCTATACTAATATTCCTTCTCTGTGTTTTTATATTATATTTGATATATAGAAAGAGATTTAAAATAGAATTAAGATTTCATATCTAATTTTCTTTTTTATGTTTAGATACATTTTAAGAAGCTGAAGTCGCGATTTCTCAAAATTGGCCATTCCATCTTTGAAAGGATGGAATTGCGATTCTATTCTATTTTATTTAATGAGCATTTATTTAAATAACCTTACAACCAATCTTTATTAATGTATAATAATTTAACCTTATTAATCCTCATGCTCTAGCAATATATATATATATATACACATATATATATGTACATGATTCTCAAAATTATAATTCTATTATTCATTCGAATACATAGAATTAATAGAACTATAAATAATTGATAAAATCATAAATTTATAGAATTATACATAAAAGTTCATTATTTTACTAAAAGTTTACATATAAACGAATTTATATCTATTTTAACTAAAAAAATTTTAGAAATTAATAAAATTCTATATTTTTCACTCAATTTAAAGAGCTCTATATATATATATATATATATATATATAATAAATTATAGTAAAATTTTATTTCACTATACTCAAGCTCTTGGTATGGATCTAATGTTGTTTTAATTAATATTTGATCATATTTGATAAATTACTCTAAAATCATCGATATGTTTCCATTTTGTCTCTAGGTTTTTAACTAGTTTTACCAATATTAAAACATTCTAATTTGAACAAATACATATATACATGCATATATATATGTATGTGTGTAAAACAAATATATATACCATTATTATACATATTATCTATACATGTGATAATGTATGCGTGATGTTATATATATGTATCCATATACATATATGTTTTATGAATTAAATACCTAGTGCTATATATATCATTTATATGTTATATTATATATATAAATGTTATATATATGTAAAATATATAGATTCTACAATTATTATATATCTTACATATATATTGTATTTAGATTGTACATATAACATCCATACATGTATAAAAATATTATATTTGTAAAATATAAAGATCATATGATAATTATATATGTTATCTACATATATAATGATATACATACCTAAAGTGATATATATATGTATGTATTGTATATATGTATATATACAATTGCTATATACATCATATGTTTTATATGTTATATATAATGTTGTATTAAAGATATAATCTATACATGTATAATGTTGTGTATAAACATATATATAAAACAAAATTTACTCATACAAGCATGCATAGCCATGAATTAAGGGTATTCTGGTCAATTACTATTATATGCTCATTCTATTTTATTTCGAATATGACATAACCAAATATAATGATGGAATGAAATCAATGATTTTGTTGATGTTTCCAAACACATGAATGGATTGTTTATTTTGTTCTTAATTCCATTCGAATGTGTTTTGATCCATTCCATTTTATTTATTCTTATAACATGACATTAATGAATTTCGAAAGTGACAAGCTAAATATATGTTATTCCTCCAAATGCAAATGCCAATGGAGACTTAACAATAATTCCGTATCCCCTTATTCCCCATCAAAGCAATATTATGGTATTTACTTTAATTTTGTGCTTGTAATAATGATTTTATAAGGAATTACTATTCTCTAAAATATTGAATTGTAATTTTTTGCTTGAACCCATGAATTGCAATTAAGTAGAAAATGTACTCCCATTATCTTCTTCTATCTCTTTCTATTACCTTCCACCACCAAGCCACTATATACATGACCAATGTAATCACCAATTCGAACACCACTAATGACTACCACCATCTAACACCACTAAGGACAACCATCATCTTCCACCAATAAATCACCAACTCAACCACTATAGATTTCAAGCACAACAACTAAATCATTGCATGGACGAACACTAGATTCACACTTAAAGACCATTAGAGCTCATGCATGTACGGACCAATTGTCCATCACAACTATCGGACCATACCACAAATCTCACACATAACAACCAAACCTTAAATCATCATAATCTACCTAAATGCAATCTGAAACCTTAAAAATGATATCAAATACCTAATAAATGTAAGGTTGGAAGGGTATGGAGAAAAATGGTTTAGTTATGGACCAAAACGACATGGCTTCTATACTAGAAAACCTGTTCAATTTTGATGTTCACAATTCACAATTTCCTATTCAAATCTCAAACTTGAAAACCAATTTTAACTATGCTAACCTCATTTTCTCTCTCTTGTGAATTGAATTTTTGTTGAAAGATGATAAAAGTCCTATATTACTCAAGAAAGGAAAATGTGAATGCTTTATATTGTGATGGGTTGTAGAGTTAAATTGACATAGGCCATTTTAACATAAAACAATCCACACACGAAAAAGATTCATTTTTCAATACAAGCAGGTACTCTTCCTTAATACTTAGACTGGGCCCATCATGACTCAAATAAGTGGTATCAAAGCTCTAAAAGACCTAATGGCTCAATGATAAAAGAACCTTAGGTATTACAAATTTAGGATAATTATTAGCACAATATATAGTGTAAATATTATTAATTACTTATTATAGGTTGTGTGAGACTTTTGGCTATCTCTTATTTTTTATTTTCTTTTTTATCTAAGTTATATCCTATGTTATGTGTTAGGATTTGTGCTTTTGTAAATAGTGCATATATGCTGTTAGTGTATTAGATAGTACATGATAGAGTAAAAGAAACCCTAATGGCACTAGATATATGATAGATAAAAAATCATAATGGCACTAAGGACGTAGCAATGAGGGTATCAACTATTAAGAGGGGCCTTGTTCCTTTAGTTAAAAAAAAGATAATAATGCTTAGATTTTATTTTAAAATATACAATATATTTTATATTTATATTTTAATGAGTATAAAAAGAACATAATGATAGATATTGTTTGTCTCTTATTAAATAGTGTTGATGGGGCACTTTGGGCATAGACCCTTTAGGCCCGACCGGATCCGTCGGGCTTCATCACCTTAAGCTCACCTTCGTAGGCCTTGAGCTTAGGCCTGAATTGCCTAGAACCATGAAGTGCTGCAATGGCTATGATCCACAAAATAAGGATAAAATAACCACGTCTTGAATATTAGAGGCATGATGGGTATGACAGCTCTACCCTCTATACTTTTGGGAGAAGATCTCTCTCCCTAACTGATCTCTAACTGCTCTTTATACATTGCATTCTAAGCTTGCATATTACCTACGATTATTCTACACTCATAAGAGCTCACTACTAACTTAAGCATCGGAGTGGCCATGCCGGATAACCCTCAACATCCTTTCACTATATGTTATTTTGTAGGCCTAATACGTTTAGATCTTGATCGATTACTGGTAAGAACTGAGAAACAACATTTGGCGCCATTTGTGGGAACTAGAATTACAATACTTGAATCCTAAATACACTAAACATATAACCTACATCAAGCCTCTCTACATCATGTCTTAGCGTGACGAGCAAGGAAATCAATAGTTGGTGAACAACCAACCTGGGGGCAATTAGCCACTCCTAAGAGCTATGTTGGAGGAATGCCTTAAGTATATGGAGTGCCTGATTGAGCAGTATGTTGAGTAGAACAAGAAGCTCCGTACTCACCTGGACGAAGTGGAGCGCCGTAGTGTACAAACTCATTACCCTGAAACTTCAGATGCTTGTACTGGGTGGGACAACATCCAACAACAGTAGTAGAATGGAAGGGATTAGCAACCCAATTTGTCGTTGCGCCAACGACTAACAAGGTCTATGGTTACTCGCGACTGAGCTCTGGCTGGCAACAAGCAGGAAACTGATTCACAGGGAGTCTAGGCTCATTCGGCTGCATGACTAGCTCACCTGGCAAACGATGCTAACCTGAATAAGCCTTGTGCAATGGTAAGGCGGCTTTCCGAGCAGCAGGAGAGTAAGCTTGCTGTCGACACCGAGCTAGTCACCAGCAATAAGACCCCCTTCATCAGGGGTGTTTGGGATGAAGTGTTGCCCCCTAACAGCAAACTTCTGTCCCTAGACTAGTATGATGGCATAGGTGACCTTGACGACCATCTTCTCCACTTCCGTACCCTCATAAAGCTTCACAGTCATGGGGATGTTATAATGTGCAAGGCTTTCCCAAGCATACTAAGGAAGGTAGCACGAATGTGGTTTAACTACCTCCCCGACAATTCGATTAGCTCCTTTGATGAGCTGGTTAGGAAGTTTAGCCTCTATTTTAGGGCTAGTAAGCTCCCGTCCAAGGACATATCATCCTTGTACCTGGTAAGGCATGGTGAAGGCAAGTCTCTGCGTGATTATGTGGCTTGGTTCAATAACGTTGTGGTTGATATCCCTCAACAAGACGAGGGAGTCACTGTCCACTATACGCAAGTCGACATCCGACCCTTGGGAGATTTCTTTAGATTGCTTGCGAAGAATAAGCCAAATACCCTAGCTAACTTTTGGAACAAAGCTTAGAAGTACATTGACCAGGAAGATAACATTCATGCCAGGCGCGACGCCGACTAAGAAAGGTTAGGCGGAAAGTAGGACAAGGAAAAATTGTTCGTAAAAGATCGCCTCGGCGAAAGTATGCCAAGAAGGCTAGAGGAGGAGAGCTCTGGGAAGAAGAAGTGCCGAGAAGATCATAAACCTCTCCCCCCTCCCATTTACAACCAGTATACGCCTCTGAATAGACTTATAGCCCAGGTCTATTTTGCTGTAGAGGCTGCAGAAAATACCGAGAAACCTTAGTTGTCGGAACTTTGACAAATACTGTTAGTTCCATGATGACCACAGCCATACTATTGAAGAGTGCTTCCAGTTGAAGAATGCCGTTGAATACGCCATTCAGCGTAGCTTCTTCAATGAATATGTAGCTCATCGGAGGAATGATGACTGTTCAGACGATGACACTGACAAGACACCTTGGAGGTAACGGATCGAGGATGCCTAAGCGGAGCAGAATAATGACTGCCATAATTATTGTGTCCCCAATGGCGTTATAAATGTGATCATGGGGGGCTTGCACCCTGTGAGCTGACCGAGCACTAGTAGCTCGGTTAATGCCCAATCAGAGATGCTGGCAATAAGGGAGAAGAGATAGAAGTTAGACACTTCCATCTCCTTCTCCGACATTGACCTTGAAGGAGTCGATACTCCCCACCAAGATGCCTTCATGATTAGGGCAAGGATCTCAAAATTTGAGGTCTTAAAGATTATGGTGAATACTAGCAGTTCCATTAACATACTCTTCCTCTAAACATATGACAAGATGAGGAAGAAGCTGCCAATAAAGATGAAGCCGTATTATTACAATCTCATCGGCTTCAACGGCAGCATGGTCTAAGCCAAAGGAATTATCACGCTAGATATGGAACTTGGCGATATCGACTATATAGCACAACGACTTGTAAAGTTCGTTTTGATTAATTGTCCCTCCCATTATAATGCGCTCTTAGGAAGACCAAGCCTAAACGCATTTGGGATGATTACATCCTCCTTGTATTTGAAGGCGAAATTCCCAACGCTTGCCGGGGTAGGAGTATGCAGGTATGATCAAAAGTCGTCACAAGAGCTATATGTCATAGCGGCTAAAGGCGATGGCGTCTTTGCCCTTGAAATAGGCCCATAGGAGAGGCTGGCTGAAAGAGGTAAGCTCGGAGAAAAAACAGAGGATGTCCAGATTGGCGCCTCTCCCGACCAAACTATGAAAGTCAGGATTGAGACCCTAGCTGAAGTGAAGGACGAAATCATTGTCCTCTTACGGGCAAATTCTGATAGGTTCACCCGGTCAGCATTGGACATGCCCGAAATTTCCCTTGACTTAGTGATCCATAGCCTCAACATCGACACTACAGCACGGTTGGTCAAACAAAAAAAGAGGCATTAGCCCTAGAACGAGAGGCCACAATCAAGGAGGAAGTGTAGAAGCTACTTAAAGCTAGCTTCATGAGGGAGGAAAAGTACCCGACGTGGCTGGCAAATGTGGTACTAGTTAAGAAGAAGAATGGGAAGCGGTGCATGTGTGTTGATTATACCGATCTCAACAAAGCTTGCCCTAAAGATTGTTTCCCCTTCCCCTGAATCGACCAGCTTGTTGATTCTACATTAGGACATGCCCTACTAAGCTTTATGGGCACCTTCTTAAGATATAACCAGATTAAAATGGACCCGAAGGATGAAGTCCATACCTCCTTCATCACCGATTACAGCACATACTGTTACATTGTGATGCCATTCAGATTGAAAAATGCCGAGGTACATACCGGCGAATGGTGACGAAATTGTTCAAGCCTCAGATAAAGCACAATATGGAGGTTTACGTTGATGACATGATTGTCAAGAGCTAGAAGTTGGTCAATCATGTCAAGGATCTCCAGGAAGCCTTTGATCAAATGCGTACGTATGACATGAAGCTGAACCCTCAGAAGTGTGTTTTTGGCATTGGCTTTAGCATGTTCCTTGGATTTCTAGCCACTTAGAGAGGTATTAAGGCTAACCTCGAGAAGATCACGGCCATCAGGGGAAGGAAACCTCCAATTTCAGTCCAAGACATACAAAAGCTCACTAGCATGTTGGCTGCCTTGAGCAGATTCATTTCGAAGAGCGTTAACAGATGCGCTGAGTTCTTCAAAATCCTCAAAAATCCCAAGGGTTTTGAATGAACTTTGGAGTACACCATCGCTTTTCAGCAGCTCCAAGACTTCCTTGCTCATCTACTGGTGCTCTCCAAGCTTATCCCAGGGGAGGACTTGTTCTTCTACCTAGTCGTAAGTGACTTGGCACTCTCCTCAATATTAGCCAGAGTAGAGGGAAGAGAACACAGGCCAATATATTACGTCAGCACGTACTTTATTCGCCTGAGGTTAGGTACACCCGAATAGAAAAATTTGTACTGGCTATTGTTATCACTGCCTAACGACTGAGGCCCTTCTTCTAGGCACACCAGGTGATTATACTAATAGATCAACCATTGCACATCATGCTGTAGAAACTTGATGCATTTGGATGGATGATGAAGTACGCAATGGAGTTGAGCGTGTATAGAATCCAGTACTAGCTACGAACGGACTACAAGGCACACGCACTGGCCGACCTCGTGGCAGAGTATAGAGGAGAGGATGAAACACTATTGGGTGATGACAAATTGGTGTGGACTCTCCACGTCGATGACTCCTTTACCTTGGAGGGTGGAGGTACGGGCTTAGTTTTAACTGTCTTGTATCAGGTTACCATCTGTTATGCCTTCAAGTTTAGATTCGATTCCTGTAACAATGAATTCGAATATGAGGTGCTTATCGTTGGTCTCAAACTAGCCAAGGAGATCAGTGTGGAGCTGTTGCGAATCTTCTCGGACTCCATGTTAGTCGTCTTACAGGTCTGAGGTGAATATGAAGCTAAAGATAATACTATTGTAAGGTACTTTGAGAAAGTGAAGAGCCTTCTGGCAGAGTTCCCTTCATGGGACATCGTAAAGATCCCTCGATTAGGAAATTTCGCGGTAGATTGGCTATCCAAGTTGGCCTCCGTTAACATACGGAAGCTTGAGATGAAGGACTGTAAGATCTTTATAGAGTACTTTCTGAAAAAAAGCATAACTCCAAGCTTAGTTGAAATTTTGGAACTAACCGTGACGGCACTAGAGCCGAGCTGGATGGATCCCATTTGCAGCTACTTAGGGCAGGGTACGTTGCCGGAGGACAAGAGGGAGTCGAAGAAGCTTCGGTATCACGTTACCAATTATACACTAATCGACGACATCTTGTATCGCATGGGAGTCAGCCTCCCCCTGCTCCGGTGTCTCCTAAAACGGGAAGGGTTGTACGTTATGGAAAAGTTATTTGCCGAAGTGTACAACAATTATATTTAGTCCTAAGCCCTCTACCTTCGGGCGCTACGGCTCGGATATTACTAGCCCACCATGAGGTAAGACGCTAAAGCTGTGGCCTAGAAGTGCCTACAGTACCATAAGCATGCCCCAATCAGTCACGCGCCTAGCATTGCCCTCATCCCCTGACGAGCCTATAGCTGTTCGTATAGTGGGGGATCGATATCCTCGGTGCCTTCTTGAAAGCATCATGAGGACGACAGTTCATAATTGTTGTTATGGATTACTTCACGAAGTGGGTAGAGGCCGAAATTGTGGCCAGAATCACATAGAGGAGCGTAGAGTCCTTTGTTAGAAACAACATTCTCTCTCGGTTTGGAGTCCCCCATGCACTGATTATAGATAACGGTTAATAATTTGACAACCCCAAGTTTAGGGAGTTTTGCGCCAAGCTCCACATCACCTCGCACTTCACTTCGGTTGCTTACCCCCAATCAAACGGATAGGTGGAGGTGACTAATTGGGTCATTTTAGATAGCTTGAAGAAATGCGTAGACCGATCTTACGGTGCATAGGTTAACGAGCCGCCCAATATCTTGTGGGGGTATAGGACCACGTACCGCACTTCAAAGGGCAAGACCCCCTTCTGTCTAGCTTTCGGGTTAGAAGCAATCCTCCTTATTGAACTTGAGCTCTCTAATATCTGGACTCGAAGTTTTGACGTTACCTTGAATGACTCATTGGTGTAGGTAAGCGTCAACATAATCGAGGAAATCAGAGACTTCACTGCTGCTTGGGTTATTGCATATCAACATTGAGCCACCTAATATTATGATCAAAAGGTCCGATATAAGGAGTTCAAGGTTGATGACCTAGTGTGCCGAAAATTAGAAGCCACTAGTTTACGTGAAGGGCAGGGCAAGCTAGCCCCCAATTGGGAAGACCTGGTTAAAGTCAGGGAGAGACTGGGAAATGGAGCATATAGGTTGGAAAGATTGGATGGCGAACTTATCTCGCACACATGGAATGCCGATAATCTATGTCTCTATTTTGATTAGAATTTCATTATATATAGTTTTTCTTTCAATTGTGTTGAAATAAAAAGTTCTCAATTGATTGCACACTTCTATCTCTCTCCCTTTGTTTTTATTGCCTTACAAACCTTTGAAAAAGGCACATGAATAATTACCTAGGTAAGTCGGGATGCAACCAACCTGACCTTCTTAGGGTAACCTTGGCAAGGGGAAACACCCCTTACATTGAGGAACTCCTACATACTGGGCAGGTTGGCATGCGACTGACTCGACCCCCTTAGGGTAACCTCGGCAAGGGAAAACACCCCCTGCATCGAGGAACTCCCCAACTGGGCAGATCAGAACGCCACTGACCTGACCCTATTAGGGTAATCTCGACAAAGGGAAACACCCCTTGCATTGAGGAACTCCCCAATTGGGCAGGTTGGAACGCTACGAACCTGACCCCCTTAAGGTAACCTCGGCGAGGTGAAATACCTCTTGCACAGAGGAACTCTTACGAACTACATAGGTTGGAACACCTCTAACTTGACCCACTTAGGGTAAACCTCGGCAAGGTGAAACAACCTTTGCACAAAGGAACTCCCACGAACCAGGCAGGTTGGAACGCTATCGACCTAACCACCTTAGGGTAACCTCGTCAAGGGGAAACACCCCTTGCACTGAGGAACTCCCTAATTGGGTAGGTCGGAATGCCACCGACCTGACCCCCTTAGGGTAACCTTGGCAAAGGGAAACACCCTTTGCACTAAGGAACTCCTCAACTGGGTGGGTCGGAACACCATCAACCTGATCCTCTTAGGATAACCTTGGTAAGGTGAAACACCCCTTGCACAGAGGAATTCCCATGGACCGGATAGGTTGGAACACCATCGACCTGACCCCTTAGGGTAACCTCGGTAAGGGGAAACACCCCTTATACAAAGGAACTCCTATGTATTGGGCAGGTTGGAGCACCGCCTACCCGATCCCCCTTAGGGTAACCTCGATAAGGGTAAACACCCCTTACGTAAAGGAACTCCCCCAATAGGACCTTGAGAAGGGTTAATTTCCCTTCGACAAAGCAATAGAGAATAGGAGAGGACGTTTGGAAAACATTCATCTACTTATTCTATGATTGTTTAATTACAGAGTAATGGCTGGCATCCTAGCCTTAATTACATTAATTTAAAAAAAAAAAAAAGAGAGAAGAAAACAAAACCTTGCTATGTCTTAGGATCAACTAACTCTAGTAATTTTGAAAAATCCAAAGCATCTATTTGTTTAGAGTGCTGATTCGTAGGCACTTTAAACAGCAGGCCTCAAGTTGAAGTGGGGCCTAAGGGATGTGAATTGGGAGTGGCAAAAGGATCCCTTACAAATGGATCTTAGCTTCTGGGGTGGCCTCTTGCTGGGTTATTAGCGTAGAGGTAGATGTAGAAGCGCCTTGCCTCGCCTCAACAGTAGGAGGTATGCTTGCATCATTGTCAATTACTTGAGCGGACTCTTTCTCTCATGCTAGGGCTTCCCTCTTCTCAATAAACATTAGGGAATCCGAAAAGCTTATGAAGCTTAAGTCCAGGTTCAAATAATGGGAGAGAACTTCCCTCTTAGTGTAGTGGGTGGAGTCAGCAGACAGATCTTCCAGCTCTTTTAGCCACTCCTCAGTCTTTTGGTAGTTGGCAACCACCTTCTTAGCAACAGCATCACCGAAGACCTCCTTACTCTCCATCTTGGAGATGATCTCTTCCATCTTCGAAACATTGTCCTGCAACTCCCCAACCTGCTGCTCCAAATTGACTCTTAAACCGGCCAGCTCTAGTGAGGTGGCCTTAGCGCCCTTGCACTTGGATGCCTTCATTACCAGCTCGATTTGTAGCTTGGCCATGGAATCCTTTGGCTCGGCGTTTTCCCTTTTGAGTTGGGCCCTAGCTTCGCCCTCATCGTCTAGCTTTTGAGAGAGATGAGCCTTTGTCTTCTTCTTGTTCTCCATTCGAGCCTTCAAGTCATCGACCTTCTAGGCCACCTTCTCGACCCTATCCCTATCCCGCTTCGCATCCTTGAGCCTCACCCGAAGCCTTGCCACTTGCACAATAAAGTAACACAGGCGCTTGTTAGCTTAAGCAAATTTTCTTAAGTATCTCTTACTAGAAGTCTCTGCCTCTAGCAGACACTTCTTCTATTGGTGCAACTCTTCCCGCAATCTGTTACCTCTTTGTGGGTAGCATCAGACTTGCTTAGTTAAAGCAACACTTAGCTATAGTACTGTTAGATGGAAATGAAACTCACGATTAATACAAGACACTGAAGTATAACACTATAAGAGCAACAAAGACCTACTTGCCGCATTAGCATACTTAAGTGGCTCGCAGTTTATATAGGGTTGTCCCTACCTTCTTAGATGATCCTCTTTAAGATAGACCAATCGCTAAGGGTATAAGACCCCATCGAAGCTTGATAGCTAAGGGTTTAGTGTTGCAGTGTCAGATTGCTTGTATAGACCTCCTACTTTGGCCTTAGAATCTTCCCCTAAGCTTTCTTTATCTCCGACTTGGGGGCCTTTCTCTTCAATGCCTCATCTCGGGAAATGTATGGCGCTTCTTGGAATGAGTCTGGCCTTAACCCCATTTTCCTAAAATTGTTGAGGATGTCCAAAAACCTGTTCCCCACATCATCGATGCTTTAGTATGGATGAGCCAAGGGCCACTCATTCCATATCCTTCTAGCTAAGGGATCCCTTGTTAAGGACCTTTGCTTCTTTACCCTTGGACTTGGCTCCTTGGATGTCTTCGAGGCCCTGTGCTTCTAGCCAGTAGCTAGAAGAAGGGTAGCCCCTTCCACGACCCCTTTTACAGCCTCTTCTTCTACTGCCCTTGGAGGAGACAGCACCTGCACGTCGGGCCCCTCTGCTTCAGCACCTTCATCGCCCACGATGATAGGTTTAGATGATTAGATGAGGGCAGGAGCAGGCAGAGCCACGCTCAAAGGTTTTATGTCCACGGGCTCATTGTAGATGCTGAAGGGAACCCCCTGTAGCATAGACTTCAATCGTACCTTGCTAGTCTTGCCAAGCTCTAGCTTTGGTCTTATTGCCTTTGCAGTTAACCTGTCTGTTTTGGTTCACGCTTGGCGTCGGTTCATCAAGTCATCCACAAATAGACAAGACATCCTTGGGGCCAAATTTTTGCCTGTAAGAACACCGATCTAAAGTTAGAAAAAGAAAACAAGGATAAATCAAAAGAAACTACCACTACCATTTGCCAAACACTACCATGACCAGGGAGGTCCTCCCATCCTATGGGTGTCAGATGAAGCACCTTGATACTAGCACAACTAACAGATGCATAGAAATGAACTTATACCTTCAGCCCACTTCTCCATCACAGCCTTCTTCATGCTGGGAAAGAGCTTAGAGATTGGGTGTTGAAAATACCTCTCCATGGTCTCCGTAGTGTTGATCTCTTAGCCACCTCTTAGTGCCATGAAGGCCAAGATCTCTTGGACGGCCTTGATGTCGTAGGAATCGAGCCTTTACTTACCTCCGATGCAGACCATCCTGGTCTACTGAGTTTAGAAATCGGCTTCTTCAGGCAGTTCTACCACTACATACTCATCCTGCCAACCTTTAATCGAGTCCACGAAGTTGCAGAATAGCTTCCTCCTTAGGCGCGATTGGAGGTAAGGCCACCTCCCAACGCTCTTCCACATGTAGAAGTGATAGAAAAACTCGGGAGTAGCCTTTATCACCAGGTGCTAGAGCACCTGGAAAGCCTTCAGTACCCTCCACCTATTGGGAGGGATTTGCATTGAACTGTAATGGTGGTAATTGAAGAACTCTCTCTCAAAACAACTAAGAGAGAGGTGTTGCCCAAACTCCAGACACTTCTCGAAGATTACAAAGCACCTCCCTAATAGTAGGGCAACCTGTTCATCCTTGCTTAGTGACCTAATATGCTACTGAGGAATTGCCCCTACAAGAAAGTTATTGATAACCCAGCTGGGGTAGATTGCCTACTTGTACTTATACGGCTGTTAGGCCCCTTGCCTGTACTATTAGCATCGAATAAGTCCTTCGCGGGTAGTAAGGGAATGTTCGGATAAATGTCCTTAGGGATGGCATTAATAACTCTAGCCCTGTTTAGCACTTCTACTACCATCTTAGTTGGTTGGTCAAGCTATGCTAGTGACAAGACTTTGCCCTCTTGTACTTGAGGGGTATCACTCCTTATAGAGTTTGAACTAGAAGTCAACAGCGATGAAGAGGAGCTAGCCTCACCTCTATTGGTCGACATGATTGTGATTCTTGAAGAACGAAGAAAGACTTGAAACTTTTGAAAAAGCTTTGAAAGTTTGAATGTGAACGTAGAAATTGCAATGTCTGAGCGAGAAGATTGTAGAAAAGCGCTCTCTCTTTGTGATACTCCTATTTATAGGCAAAACTGCTTGGGAAGCCGTATAGGCAGTTATAGGGATTCGTATGAGCACGAATCCCTTGGAATACTGCATAGCAGATACGTAAATAACAGATACGTAGAAAGCATTTCGATCGAACGACCACCTTTAAACTGGCAGAAGGCATGTAGCTGGGTGTTAGTCTGTTGCAGCACAACACTTGTCATGTTACATTTAATGCATAGAATACAAGCAGGCAAAGATTGCATTTTGAAAAAGTTCCTTCAACAACAAGCTTTTTCAGGACCCTTCCAACCTCCACCTAGTGGGCATTATGAAGACATGATGCATCTATGTTTGTTCGGCCCCTGTCAAGCCTTGTTCCAATAGGTCGATCTGTAGTGTAGGAGCAGCTGACTAACCTTACTCGCCTAGCCTTGAATGTTCTGGGATTGGCGACCCACCACTTTGGATGACTTCCTACTTTGGGCCTTCTCGCCTTGGACCTCGCCACCTCGAATAGTCTAACATGCTGGATCTACATTCTCATCACATTAGCAGCTACGGCATCGGATCGAACTTCCAAGAGTTGGATCGGTTATGCCTGAGCGGCCCATGTATTCCTTCTCCTTGCCTCTTCTTCGATAATGAGATTCCCGAGAGGGGGGGTGGGGCAAGTGTTAACAGGGCACTTTGGGCATGGACTTCTCAGGCTTGACCAAATCCGCCATGCCTCATCACCCTAGGCTTACCTCTATAGGCCTCGAGCCTAAATTACCCAGGCTCATGAAATACTACAACAGAAATAATCCACATGATAAGAATAAAACGATCATGTCCTGAATATTAAGAACACGTTGGGCATGGCAGCTCTACTCTCTATACTTTCGGGAGAAGATTTTTCCCACCAACCGATCTCTAACTGTCGTCTCTATTCCGCTATAAATACCAAGCCACTGCATAAAGGTAACTCTCTCTCTATACATTGCATTCTAAGCCTGCATATTACCCATGCTTATTCTATACTCATAAAAGCCTACTATTAATTGAAGCATTGGATTGGTTACGCTGGATAACTTCTCGGTGCCCCTTCACTATATGTTATTTTATAGGCTCAATACGTGCAGACTTCGATTGACTATTGACAAAAACTAAGAAACTACAAATAGTATTTATTTTTTTATACTTTTTTTTTTTCTACATTAACTAATAAAATTATGTTTCATTTATTAAAAAATAATGGTTAATTAAATAAATTCTTATTCGGTGGTATTTATTAATTAATCATTATAATTAATAATAATTATATTGTTAATGATATAAGGACTTTGGTCTTATACCCTCCTTTGCGTGGGTGGCTTAATGACATTGCTAACCTCGCAACCGTCCCTCCTGGCCTTCACCACTCATTAACCTCACAAATGCATCATTCACCAACCTTACCTCAATAAAACTATACGTGACGAAGTTGGAACACGTGTCAATTTCTAGGTTCTTCAAATGAATCGGTGGCCTCCATGTTATAAGCATCTATACGCTCTCTATTGTAACCAAAGTTTCCATAAGCGGGTTTGTTTCCTTTATTATTTCATAGAAAATGTCATTATAAAACGATCAGAAACATGTTGATACGTTTCTGGCACTTGACATTTTAACATTGGAAGGTTCACGTCACGTGCCAATCCTTTATCTAGTGACTTTTGTGACTCGTTTTCCTTTGGCATGAGTCAAAGAGTCACGATAGGATTGCTTTTCTTTGAAGAGTTGGTATTTTTTCTTTTGCAAACCTTAACGTACTTTCTCATTGTTGTCTTTCTAAATACCACCTTCTTTATGGTCTTGACTGGTTTTCCACCAGTAAAAGGATTCACCATCAGTCAGTTTTGGAGCAATCGGGAGGAATTGTTAGATTATTTGATTATGTAAATTAGCATAAATCAATTATTTAGAATGTATACTTTTGACTTATTAATAAATTGATTATGAAATTATTACTTAATTATAGTACTTGATTAATATGAATATTGTAATTAGGCTTTTAATATGAATAATCCGTAATGAGTTGGGCTATTCACTTTTTTGCATAATAAGAGGCCCTTACTTTGATATGATAAAGATATAAAAATTGCTTCCCTATTAAACAGTTTTAACAAAACACTAATATCCTTTTAAGAAAAGAGTGGTCTTCTCTTACACTCTTTACAATTTTATGTAGAAAAATACTACTAAAAGATAGATCTCTCTTTAATTTAGTTACACAAATCATACTTTTATTTTATAATGAATGTTGTGCCTTGAAGCGAAAGAGTCATTACAGTTCCGCTTTGCAAATTATCCTTAGATAAAAGTTGACTTTACAATGGCTATTTTAGACGTGATTTACATAAAACGTTCATGACTAAGCTGCTTTAAAGTAAACAGTTGACAAGTTATCTATGTTATTTGCATGCGAAAGTTTAAAAAATATATACTAAAATTCCATATTTCAAGTAATGTTACATGATTTAATAATCTAACCCCACTTAAGTAATACATAATTTAATAATAAAAGATTAAAAAATAAGAACTAAAACCTTAAAAATGTAAATAATCATCAATTTTATATCTTTACTCTTTAGGATCCAATAGTTGCTAGTTTTAAAATAGTTATAAAGTCGCTTCCTAGTTAGTACTTGCAGCAATATCTATAAGGATATGAGCAACCAACCGTTTAGTAAGTTGAGATGGAGACATAAAACTATACATCAAGTACAAACAGGATTATCATCCAATTATTTTAATACAACGTGACAAGCAAACGCTTGTTGAACCTGGAGTTCATTATTTGATTTTGATTAGAACAAACAAAATGTGTATAATTAAAAATATTGATTTTGATGAGAACATAACAAAATAAAAAGTATATATCTAAACATGTTGTTTTTGAAGAGATCAAAACAAGTGGATGAATAAACTAAGTATTATTTGATTATATTGAGTTAATTGAAAAACTATCACTATCTTGCAAAACAATTATAAATATCGATTAACTCTATAAGATATTTAGATTTAAAAGATGTGTAAGCATCATTGAAGTTGAATTATATAATGTGGATATTCTTTGTTGTGTTTGAAAGATGGAAATATGTGAATTTGGCCTATCGGATTGATGGCTCTAGAGCATTATCAACTTGACGATGAAGTAGCCTAGATAAGGAGATGGAATTGCTTCTGATCAAGGAACCGGTATGCTGGTTCACTTTTTGGTGTTTATGCTAGTAGTATAATTTGTTACCTTACCGGCATCTTAGTAAGGGTAAGATATCGGCATGCCAGTAAGTCTAATATAACTAATCGTTTGAGCATTGAATGCATTATAACAAAAAGAATTGAATGAGATAATATAAATGCTCAACAACCTGACTAAGGAGAAGATAGAACCGATCTTTTGCTACAATATTCCAACATTCTTTTGTGTTTTTATTGTCTATTATTCTCATTGTCTCTTATATCCTAACTTGCTAATATTTAGAGAGATTTGAAGTATAATGCTTGTGAGCTATTAGTTGCAAAGCATTGAGAGTTAAAAGTACTATACCTATAATCCTTGAGATTAAGTTTTTGTGTTGTGAGTAAAGATTGTGAATTGTGTTGAGAGTTGTGAGTGTGAAACTTATGTAATCAAGTTTGTGTTTGTGTAGCTCTTCAAGCTTGGATTGAAAAATCAATAAAGTGGTGTAAAGCCCTTGGTTGGAGGCATTGTGTGTCCGTGGAGACTAGGGGGTGGTTTGAACTCCACATTATATCTAGACTTGATCTTTTTTATCCCTATCTTTTCTAATTTCTGCACTTATTATTGTTCTACCATTGTCTTGGTCATTCTTGTTATCATATTTAATTAGTAATTTTGAAAATAATTGCAATTTGTCCTTAAAACTTAATCATTCTCCCTCTCTTGAGTTTAGCCTAGTGTTCTTCAATGTTATTGTAATACGTTTTCCGGTCTGTCGTGAGATTAGACAAACTACATGTGCTTTAATTCTAGTTGAGAAGTTTAACGCACATTTCAATTGCTTACGACTAAACCTAGGCTTGTATAATAGAGACATCTCTCATCCTATGACTACTTTCGAACCACTGCCGTTACTCTTACTGTAATCTTCTCTATTGTCACTTAGATCGATTAAGGATAAAGAAGGGACCAATTATGCTATCTAGTGCTATTTCTTTTGAAGGGGTTGGTATTTAGTCGAAGAACCCTAAACATTTCTCTTAATGGGTTGAAATGCTTGTCTATCTAATTTTATAAGCCATATATTATTAAGTCCAGTTAAGATGATCACTCAATAACACGTAATACATAACAATTATAAACCAATACAGTAAGCTAATAGTACAATGTATATTCAAGAACACACACAAGCATGCACACAATCATACTACCTACAGGCACAAACAAGTATAATTTTAAGCCTCCAAGTACTTTAAAATAATACTCTGAAATACAGTGATGTATGAATCATAAACTTACTTGGATCTCGCTTGCTCACTTAAAGTATAACTCATGACAGGCCTTTACCGATAGTCCCTATAATACAAAGGTCATTTTAGTATTTATATAATCACTTTGTGTAGATTTTATTTTGTAACTCTTATTGTTATCCTCAGTTTAGGGTTTTATTATATCTATTGATTTAGGTTTTAACTCTTTTACAATTATTTTCATTTTGAGTTAGGTTTTGATTCAGTTTCTGGTTTTGTTTCTAATTCAACCTTTGAATCAGGGTCTAATTTACCTTTTGATTAACCTTTATTTATAAATCTCATAAATGTCTTCTAACCTTTTTCTTACAGTTTATTCAGGAGAATATAACCTTTAGTTTAGATTTTGATTAACTCTGTAATATACTTCTATTAGCCTTAATTCTTATTTTACTTCTAAATCAGATTGTGATTTGAAAATTTCCCACATTTTAACATAATCACTTATACATATGTGTGTGTGTGTGTGTATATATATCTATATAAGTTTTTCATCATTAGTTTTAGTTTAAAATTATAATTCTACTCATTTGTTCAAGTTTTATATTACCCATAACTAAACTAGTTTTAAACCTGTTTTTGATTTAATTTTAGAATCAGTTTTGGAATTAGGTTTTGTTTTAATTTTTGGTTACTGTTTTATTTACAACTCTAGGAATTCTTTCTGAACTAATATGTGAAATTTATCTAACTATATTTAGGTATCCTAAATATCCGTTTTAGCTCCTAACTAGTATTTTGGTTAATACGGTGCACTATATTTCTCATTTAACTACCGAATTTATTCTCGATATGAGAATAACTTATATTTTTCATATAAATTCTTAATATTCATTCCATATTAGATTAAATCATATTATCATTATTATGATATTATCAATTTTCACCTATTATTTTTCTTACTCATTAATTTCATATACATACATATTATGTATTATTACCTAATCTACACTTAAAACACATACTTAACATCCCTAAAACTACAAATATCATCTTTCATCACCAAATAACATACTAAGACGTCTAATTATATCTTAAATAAGAATTTATACCTAATTAATCCTAAATCACAGGATTAATTTAAATATATCATTTTTACCTATTATTCTATTACCATATTTACTACATAATATACATAATACACATAATACTTACATCTAACACTCCAAATACTGTAAATATCATACTACATCAATAATTGACTTCTAAGGATATCTAATTACATAGTAAATTAGAATTTTCAACAAATTAATCTTAAATTACAAAATTAAGCCCACTAATTGCCTTTTATGCATGATTTAAGGGCTTAAAAATTAAATAAAATTTTAGAAAATAAATTTTCTAAAAAACTCTTTATAGGACTGTTATGAATACTTTAAATAGTTTACATAAAAAATTTTAAGGTCAAAACTACATCATAAAGGTTATTTAAATTGAAATAAAAAACTAGTTTGAATTTAGTAATTTCTCAAGAGTAGTATATTTTGAGACCTAATTTCATCAAACTGATATTTTTTCATAAATCTAAATACATAAATATTTCAAAATACCAAATTTTATAATTTTCTATAATTATTAGATATTTTTAATAAATTAAACAAAAATTGAAAGGAAATTTGAACTCACCGGCATTGCTAGCTTCGGCCATTCTCGATCACCATGACCTTATCGATACAACTAAGGATAAGGTCTACTAGGTTGTGATTAGTTTGGTTTCGTTTTAGGTGTTGTTCGGGTGTGGACTCTCCTATAATGCTCTAAATATACACTATTTTTTTTTTAAATTTTTATAAAAATACTCTCTTCTCTCTCCTTATCCTCTCAAAATTTTTTTTTTGAACTCCCAGGAGTCTAAAATGAGTTGTGGAGGTGGTTTTCTAACCTTATAGTAGTGTATAGGATTTTTCTTTTAATTTTTGGTTGTCATGTGTTCGTTCTTTTTCCTTTTTCCACTTTTTATTGGGCTTCTTATTATTGGCTAATTTTCTTTCTTTTATTTTTTGCTTGACACGCCTCTTATTTGGACATTTCCATACTTTTCCATCTTTTCCTTGATTTTTCTTTAATTTTTTATGAATTTTCTTTAATTAACTAGTATTGCTTTAACATATTTCAAGTATTTTAAGTAATTTTGGGTATTTTTACTTACATGTAAATATATATATATATATGGTATAAATAAATATTCCTAATTATTATTTAAGTTATTTTATGATTTTTAATATGCATATAATTTATCTCTATCGATTTGTTAATTATCAGANTTTTTTTTTTTTTTTTTTTGTAAAATTGGTTACTCTCTTCTTCTCACCTCTCTCTAATTTTTTTTTTTTTTGAATTCCTAAGAGTCTAAAATGAATTGTGAAAGTGGTTTTTGGAATTTATAGATGAGTTTAGGGCTTTTCTTTTAATTTTCATTTGCCACATATCTCTTATTTCTTCCTTTTTTACTTTTTAATTATCTTAATATTATAGGTTGATTTTATTTTTTTAATTTTTAGATTGCCACACGTCATTTCTAGATATTTCCATATTTTTCCATTTTTAAATTTTTTTATGAATTTTATTTAATTAGTTAATATTATTTTAACATATTTCGTATATTTTAAGTAATTTCGGATATTTTTACTTATATGTAAATACATATATAGTACAAATAAATACTTATAAATATTATTTAAGTTATTTTATGATTTTACATGTGTATATAATTTATCTCTATCGATTCATTAATTATTGAAACTTATTTTAGATATTTTTTATAAATAATGAGTAATATACATATAATTCAATATTATAATTTTTAATTATTTTATTATTTATTTTCCTTAATCTAAATTTACGGGAGCACTTTTACTAATATTCATAACTTTGTTGTAAAATTTGGGCTCGATCAGACAATTTACCCAATCATTTTAAATTTTACACACTGAATCTTGAGCACCTAATTGCAATGCTTACAATAAACATCCTATAATCTTGTATCTACAATAAATTTTGATATGAATTTATGTATATATATGTTACAATTTTCTACAATTTGTATCAAAGACATCGTAGATACAAATTATAACTGTTGCTCTTATATTTGTCAAAATTGAACTAGAATTTACAAACCCTAATTTTGTTAGTTTTGATTTTGACCAAATTAGCAAGTTAAATTAGGAATTTTGTCCCATACATGTTTGATAATAAATTTATTTGTATTTATGTTTTTGAAAAATATGTAAATTGGTCTTTTATAAAAATTTTGTTAGTTGGATTCGTAGATTGATGTTTAGTGAATGGAGGAAATGGATAATGTGTATTTGTATTCTTAGTTGGTTTATCACAACAAAAACTTTTTGACAAGTTATATAAATTATATTGTGTGTTTCAAGAACAGATAAAATTCCTTGAATTTTTGAATCATGAATTTTCGTAATCATTCAAAATAATAAATTTTAGCAATTCTTATAAGTCATGAATATGCGAATCATAAAATTTCTCATATCTGCAAATCCTTTTTGAGATGTATAATACGCCGATTTGTAGAGCACTCTGTCCTTATGATTTTTCCATCTTATGGACATATAGATTTAGTTTGGAATTTACGGTAAATTTATGATTCATAAACTTTCTTTTGATCTCAATGATGATGTTATTGGTATTTATGGTGAAGTCATGTTAATTCGTAATTGGTACAATTTTATATTTCATTATGGAAGATGAATGATTTTCATAAGTATCTTGTGCTCCATCGATTTTTAAATATTTGATTGATCTCTCTATCATGTGAATTCGTAATTTCTCATGTTTTAAGATTTTGAATGTACTTTATGTATTACATGCTAATTAAATACCTAAAAGCATAAACTCCATTGATTTGATTCTAGAACATTGATGAATGATTAAAAGAATGCAGACTTATTTGTGGTTTGTTAAATTTAAGGGTTTTGTTTCACCATAGATATTCATATATGTATTTAAAAATATATTACTTTGATTGTGGTGTTTATAATTATGTAAAGATGATTTTTGACTCGTCAAATATAAAGTTTTAAACTTTTAAAAATATTAGTTCTTCTTTATTTGTATGTTGTATAGTCAAATTTAATGGGAAAGATGATGAAGTTGTCTCAAGGTATTTTCTTGAACATGAAATTAAGTTGAATGTTGCAAAAGAATTAAAATAATATCTTTAATAGCTTCTATTTAACTAAGCCTTTTTTTTCGTGATTCTTGGTTTATAGTAACTTTGATGAACAAAAGAATAAATTATAATAATGTCATTCAATCCTTTTTCAATTGACAATTACTATAAAATTGTAATTCTCTAGTCCTTTTTCAAGTGATGAAAGCACATAGAGGGAAATAAAATATGACAATATAAATTGATATTAGTAGCAAGGTGACTTATGTAATATCTTAAGCAATCTATTAGTTTATATATTGGTAGAAATATGGTTATTTATTTACTGATATGGTTTTTGTTTCCTTTCCTTTTTTGCTTTTATGACCATGTAAGTTTATATATATATATATTTATTTATATCAATAGAATCACTCTACTTATTAATTTGAGTTTCTTTTGGCTTTTATGATTATATCAATTTTAATTTGTTTACATGTGAATCTTAAAATTATAGTAAGAATGCAATTAAATTTGAAAGTATATATGTGAATAAAAGCACTATAGGCAATATCTTTTAAGTGTATGTATGTGATTAAATGTACTATACTGATTTGGGCAAAATTTATTTTGGTAATTACCACAAAAGTGGTTTATTAATTTAAACTTATATAATTGTTTTGTAATTTATATCATGACTTTTCTCTTAAAATATATTACTTGTCTAATGGAGGTATTTATATATTTTAATTTTTAGAATGAAGTGAAGCATTACGTAGATATAGATAGGTCAAGAGAATTTATCTCTCAAAGGAGAAATTTTCAAAAGTTTGTGGATCTTATTTGTTTACTTTACACAATCAAATCCTAACATTTGTTCTTTTGTCTAGAGGGATTCGTATGTGATGCATTGGACCCTTAAAACAATTAAAGCCATTAGTTTTCCCTAAAGAGAAATCAAATATTTGCCTAATTTATTAATCTTTTGTATTCTTATTGTAATTCTAGTTATTGAGCTTGAATTTTTAGTTTCTTTGATTTATTTGATTTATCATTTTCCAATTAATACTAAACCCAAACCCATTTAGTATTAATTATCGACAAGAGAAATTGGAAAATTATGATTTTTTAAAAATAATTTTTGAAGTCGCCATCCAATCGGAGTTAGGAAAAAGAAAAGAAATCCTAATCAATTAGGTGATTTGACTATGATTTAGTTATCGATCTTTGATTTCAATTTGAAAGAAAATCCAGAGGGTTCTGAATTTGAGAGTTAACTTATTAAACCCTAATGGGTATCACTATCTATTTTCCAAAATTAGGTTTATTCTTCTAAATTATCTTCTTCTTTTTTTTTTTTTACTTTTTTTAAAGAAAAGAAAATACAAAAACTAAAAGAAAAAAGAAACTAAGTTTCTATAGATTTTATCGTCGCCCCGAAATCGTCTACATACTTACTATTCGAGATCAAATAATTATAGTTCTTTCCAAAAACCTTAGTGTGTTGGTTGATTTTAATTTTGAAAACTGATCGGATTTATATTTTAATTAATTCGGTTCATTTTAAAAAATCTAAAGGGCCTTAACTTTTGAGTGTCTTTGTTTTATATAGAAATACTCTAAAAATCTTATTTTTAAAAGGTTTTTTTTTTATTAATTTTTATTTAAAGAAAAACGACTTCCTATGTGATGAATCTTTAAACAAGATCTAATTCTAAAGAAAAACCAATCCTAATAATCTCTAAGCTAATATATATACATATTTATATCCATATTATTACTCTTAAATAGACATTTACTTAAATCAACACTTAATCTATAAAGAAAATTAATGCTAAAAAATAACACCTAAGTTAATATATATATAAAACTAATACTAAGAAAAAATCTCCTAATATATACATATCTTATATATTACGTTGTATAACCAAGGATCTAATAATAATAATAATATAATATGATTATGATAATAATAATGAGACATATAAATAAAACAATGGTAAATAAATAAATGAATAAAAAATTCAAGATTAGAAGAGAACTGAACCTGATCTTCTACTATTCAGCAGTATAGTATCCATAATTGGCCGTGTTAATGTATAGTCTGTAGCAAGGGCTAATCGACGAGTGTTGCTCATGCGTGAGGGGTACGGTGAGCGTAGACGAATGACGTGATGGTTTATGCTGTTGCGATGAGTGTGGTATGGTATGGAGTGAGCTGATCAAAAGTGTATGGCTTGGTGATTGTCAAGCAGTCGGTGCTATTGATTAGATGGAGGGTGTGTGTTGGATTATGTAATCAGCTGTACGTATTTACGATGAAGTGGACAACAGTTGTGCTCCTGTGCGGGAGTGATGCGCTCATTGCTACCATTCAGTGTCAGGGAAGCCTAGGTTATTTATGCGATTGTGGAGTGGTTATGTGGTTGTGTTATGGGCATGGATGGACAAGGAAGATAGAGATTATTATTGCTGATTGTATGTGTTAGATGATGGATGGAGCGATAATAGTGGCGTTGGTTGTTGTAGTTAGGGCTTACTGCAATTTGAGTGCTTGTCTGATTGGTGGGGAGTGTTAGCTTATGGACTAATCGGTGTAGTGTGTATATCAGGCAAGTGTGGCCATTGGTTGTACGCAGTTGTTGCTGTGGAGTTGTCGTATTGTGTTTGGAATTGCTGTGTGGTGTTGGTTAAGGTTGCTGTTATTGGGTGTTGGTTGGGATGTGGGGTTTCGGTGGTGTAGTAGTAGGTTCGTGTGGCTTATATGGTATGTGTTTGACAAAGGCTACTATGGATGTTAGGTTGGTGTAGAGGGCAGTGGGGACTTCGATAGTGGGGCTATTGATCAAATGGAGGTTGCGCCTATTGCT
Organism: Lumnitzera littorea; assembly: GCA_024138015.1. Classification (NCBI taxonomy): domain Eukaryota; kingdom Viridiplantae; phylum Streptophyta; class Magnoliopsida; order Myrtales; family Combretaceae; genus Lumnitzera; species Lumnitzera littorea. Next base: position 89,940,928 of record JAMXBB010000010.1, read on the forward strand.
TGTAAGCTAGGCGGTGGATGGTATACTATGGAAAGCGGTTGTGGCAGTTGCTATCGATTAATTTTCGAAATCAATTTAAATAACCCTATTTACGTAGTTTTTAAGCAAAACTTTTTCTGGAGAATACTTATATTGCATATGAATACTTTATGAACAGTTTTCGAATAAAAATGATTTCAATAATTTTTAAGGATTTTTGAGTTTTTAAATTGGATAAAAAAAATGCCATTTTGCTGAGGATTTGGTGTATGGAGCTTAATGAAACCTTTGGTATTAAATTTTGAGATTTATTTGGATCATATTCCTTTTATGAAGGATAATCTAAAGTTGTGTAGTTTGAGTGGTAGATGAGATATGGGTAAGTTGGCAAATATGGGCTTAAGGCGTTAATAGGTAAGTATGTGAATTAGAAGAATTTAGTACTATGGTGTTACTTAATATGATAAACCTGAAATATGAACATGATTTAATATGTCTATAATCTAAAATATGATGTTGAATGAGTTATTTTGAGTAAACTTGTAAAATGATCATGTTTAGATAGTTCTTCAAAAGGTTGGTTTATAAGAAAAATGAGTTAATTCCAAGTCCAGAGACTTAATTAGTGAGCTGTTTGATATGAAATACTTGATTGATATAGTATCTATAGGTTAACAAGAGAATTTTTAGTTACTAAGGATATTTTTAGATATTTCTTTAGAGTGTTCTTAGTTGATGAAATTGTTTTCAAATACTTTTATAGAGAGTTCTAAAATAAAAATTGTATTAACACTTGATTAGATACTTGTTTAGAAGGTTGCAGAACAAGAATAATGTTCAGAACTAGATTCAAAAGTTATGATACCTAAGTATTTTTGGGTAAATTGATCTTAGACAACTGAACTAGATGTAATGTTAAGAGATTTTATTATAGATGTAAGTTAATCAGTATCTAACTAAGAAATTTTAACTAGAACGAATAGGAGCGTAATTCAAAAGCTGTTTCAGAAGCTAACTTAGAATCTAACTCAGCGTCTAAATTAGAACCAACTTATAACGAACTAATTACCAATAAGCAAGTATTTAACTAGTATATATATATACATACACACATCACTCATGACCTGTAATTGATCCTAAAAGTACTTATTCTTGCTAGGTGAAGAAGTTCGTGCTAAACAATAAATTAGGATCATATCATTAGCTAGGTAAGTGGATTTATGTGTATAGGATATAGACTTATATCTGATTAGTAGAGAATGAATGTCTTCACACATGAATGTGGTGTTTTTTTGAATGATGCTTAGCATTGTTGTATAAAGTACTTGACTTACACTTGATTAGTGAAGTGTAAATGTTTTGGTTTATGAATGGAGTGATTGTTTGTACATTGCCTAGATTCATGATGGTGGTACTTGGTGATGTTGTATTTTGTATAATGTTGGTAATGTTTTATGTGATGAACACTTGACTTGGTTGTGAGTAAAACATATGAAAATTTGTGCTATTGTTTGCATTCAAATCAAAAGCTATTTTAGAAACTGTTTCAGAACATAAAGTACAGATAAAAAGAATATGATAAGCCTTATTGATATACTTGATGTTGATTGAGAATTGGTAGATGTATTTACGGCATGGCACTAAAAGGACCTATTGGTCAATTTCTTAAAACTTATGGTTTTGCTAAAATAAGTTTATAAAGTTGGGTTTCATGCATATAGTTTCGCATTGACCAACACTTCACCTACGCTCTATGGTTTTGCTAGGTTGAGATAATTTGTTAAGTTCCCGGATATATTCTCTAAATGCCCAGATTTGTAGTTGACCAAACCAGATGAGTTGTTAGGCTGGTTAGGATATTGATATCGGTATTGATACATATCTCGTGCATTAGCATGGCATATCGTTTGCATTATCTTATTTGTCGCTTGGATATTAACTGAATATGAAACTTAAATGCTTGTATTATATGCTTTGGTGTATTGTTGCTTGTTTTCCACTCTCACTCAGCTTAGTAGTAGTTGAAGGGATAAGTTTTCTCTTATCCTCAAGTTATGATACAACATTTGGGAGTGTCATCAGGAATAGAGATAGACTTTTAGAGAGTACTAGATATAGTAAGCTATTTTGAAAGTAAAAGTATCACTGAAAGAGTACAATGAAAAACTAGAAGCTTAACTAAAGTTTTAGTATTTAAGTTTTTGAAATTTGTAAATAATGTAAATATTTGTAACCAAAAGTTTACAACTGAACTTCTTTAAGTGAAAAGTATATAATAAAGTGTTGTTTTTTTAGAATTGAGCTTATTTACAATAGATTTACAATAAGTTTACCAGTGTAATGGGACATCTTATGCTATGCTGGGATGTGACACATACTAAATCATTTAATTCTCTAATTTTATCAAAATAATGTGCATACCAAATGCTTCCATTATTAATTTGATATCAACCTCTTATGCAACTAGCTTTTGTCTAAACCTTAAATAGAACCAAATTTGAGGACTAAATAATAGTGAAAGGAATTTTAGGATTTTTGTTATATATGTTGATGACATATTTCTTGTTATTAGTAGTGTTAAACATCTTACAGAGACAAAGTAGATGTTGAATAACTACTTTGACATAAAGGACCTTAGTGAGCTTTAGTTGTTTTATACATCCAAATTTAACATGATAAGTCATGTGACATTCTTAACTTGTCTCATAATGGATTTATTGAAAAGGTCCCCAATTAGTTTAATATGCACTCTTGCTCGCATGTGCTATACATGTTCAAAAGGGCAATGTGCTCTCTAAATTTCAATGTCCTCAAAATTGAAAAAAAAAAAAAAAACGAAGAAGGTTCCATATGCTTCCGCCGTTGCCAATTGATGTATGGTCAAGTTTGTACTTCTCCTGACATTGCTTTTGCTATGAATGCTTTTGGGATATACTTGAGCAACCCATGTTTGGATAATTGGAAAGGCATAAAAAGGTCACGAGATATTTGTAGGGCATTGAGAATTATATGTTAACCTATAAGAAGTTTGATCAACTTGAGGTCATTAGCTATTCTGATTCTGATTTTGAATGTTGCCTTAATGATCAAAATTCTATTTTTGGCTTTATTTTAATAATGGTAGAAGGAGATATTTTGTAGAAAAGTGTTAGATGGACACTTATACCTACTTCTACCACAAAAGCAAAGTATGTTGCTTATTACAAGGCTACTTGTGAAGCCATGTGGTTTTCTAATTTTTACATTATTGAAAATATATTTAGGCCACTTGTGATATATTGTGATGATACTTCTGCTATGCATTTCTTTCAAAACAACAAAAAGTTCTTTTCACTTAGAGTATTTTTGACAAAATATCGATTTGTTAAAAAAAAATTCTAGAGTTTCAAACTTAGATTGAGCTTTTTATTACGGAGAACATGTTAGCAAATCCACTAAATAAAGGCTTAAGACGGAGTTTTTAGGAACTATATATCTTAATATGGTTTGGTTAAAACTTTTAATATCTTGGGTTAGTGAAAGTTTGAAATTGTATATTTGTTGATTACTATGAGATATGTATGAGATAACGTTACTTTTATTATCATATCTCTTATAGCATTATTGAAATACTTGGACCATTCTTTGAGATGACATATTTGTATTATTGTGTTTCTCTTGTCCATTATTCTTTTGTGTGAAATATGAGTATATTAATATGTATGATATATATGTCCCTATCGGATATTATATCTGCAATGTTAAGCTCTATATTTCTTAAATTATTAATTGATATGTGCTTTGACCATAATTGATGTGTTCATCTTAATAATTTATATATTTCTGATAATTGACTAATGTTATCCAAGTGGGAGAATGTTAAATTATTTGATTATATGGATTGGTATTAATCAATTATTTAGAATGTATTCTTTTTATGAAATTATAATTTAATTATAACACTTGATCAATATGGATATTGTAATTGGGCTTTTAACGTGAATAGCTCGTGATTAATAGGGTTACTCGCTTTGTTATCTAATGAGAGGTTCTACTCTTATTTGACAAGAAGAAAATAGTCTTCTCTTACATTTTTTACAATTCTATTTAAAAAAGTATTGCTACAAGATGGATCTTTCTCCAATTCAGATATATAAATCGTACTCTTACTTTATAATGAACATATTATAATCTCGTATCTAGAATAAATTTTGATATGTATTTATATATACATATGTCATAATTTTCCAACTGGAATTTGAGGGCGGTAGGTTTATCGGTTTTTTTTTTTTTTTTTACTTGCATCACCACTGGTAGATCCTCCAATCAACAATCCACTGCCACCGTTCATGGTGGACCTAGCCACTTGGCTACCGTCTTCAGGCGATGAGACTGATCGTTAATCCGATCTGATTAATCTCTTCTAGTTCTTGTATAAGAGGGGTATTTAGCATATTTTTATCTTCTACGTAAGAATATTTGTCACTGAAATATATTTGAGGACTCCACATTTCATTCTAGAGGATTCTGACTTGCCCTCACTGTATCAGAAAAGCATCAATAGGAGTGATATGGCACGGTAGATCAATTAAGGTGTTGGAGGCTGATAAGTGAAAAATCGATAATTTAGAGTTCCATGTAAGATGATATGTAGTTTTCTCTTAATATAGTGGCTGATACGCTAAAATTTCATATGCTTACTTCACTTCACATGGCATATCATGCCTTTGCCAAATAAATGTTCTTTCCTTTTCTGAACGTTTTAAAAACCAAGATAATAAAAATATTAAAGATTATAAGTTGCTTACTAAGGCTATTTCAATTTAGTAGTATAAATACCGATTTATTGGATTAGGTATGATTCTCTTATTCCTCAAAATTATAATAGGTAAAAACTGGCAAAAAAAAAAAATTCATAAATTGTTTTTCTAAACATGTTTAAATGTTTAATTATGATAGGCCGTTAGCATACTACTAAGACGATAATTGAAGACAATAAATATTCGTTGCGTAGATTACTCGAGTACCGAGGAATCCATGCGCTCGACAATTGCGGTTACTGCAAATATATGTATGGATTCTGTCGGGCTTTTGTCAATCGAGTTCATTTAAAGCAATAAATCATCATTATATTGATCAGAAAGCATTAGACGCACCACGTTACATTCTTCATTATTCATGTATTTATGTCTGCATGGCCATGTTCTTAATCAAATTTCAGTCTAGTAAGTCTTCAATTCTCTAGGATTGGTTGATGATTTAGTGCCATTGAAATTTGATACTACACTCATCCATCGCCGATTATCGTAACACCATTCTAATAATAATTATGATCATACTAACTTATGAGAGAAGTGGAACTTGGTAGAACAATGGCCGATGAAAGACAAACACGTATCGAGGGTATTTTAAGTCATAGAGAGATGTGATCGGTAAGTTGGCTTGGGGTCTGGAGAAAGGAGGAATTCGAGGCGTAAATGCATGGTCTGCGGAGTCGTAGCCAATGGAAAAGTGGTTCGTGTAAAGCATCATAGCAAAAGGATGTGTACGTGTGCTAGTAAAATTGTAAAGGTTCTTTAGGTGTTTTCCAGATCTAGACACGTGTTCGATCTATTTTAGCTGCTAGGAAGTACGGAACGAGAAAACTACTTTATTATTATTATTATTATTATTTATGTTTGGGGTGCGTGCAATGTTGCTGTTTATCTCCTTAATCGATGGACTGGTCTAAACTCAATATAGTTTATAGTAGGAGCCGTCAACGAATTAATAATCATAGAGTTAAATCAGCTATATCAAAATATTGGGTCAAACTCGTTATTAATTTAGGCTTAATTTTTTGAATTAAGCAATAAATTTGAGGGAGTGCAATTCATACTTAGATGGTTTAAGAAAATTTGGTACAGTTGGCTCTGTATAGGGATTGCTGGCCAGGGCTGCTCATACACTTAACAATATAGGCCTTTAGCTCAAAAAGGACTCATTAGGATAATCTTGAAATTAATAACTTTAATTTCATTCACCTATCACTAAAATAATCTAATAGATGTCGTTAAATTTAAGAATTTAAAAATACTCAATTATACTTTGTTATTCAATATTTTTTTTTTGGGACATTTTAAAAATAAGAGAACTATTATAAGATTGTAAAATGTTTGCTCTCAAAGTTCTAATGATACGAAGATGGTCACATGTGAGTTTGAGCCATTGAGACTACTGGTTAGGTGGGTGTGATTTGGTATAGTTGACCCTTTTTATTAAACCAAATTTAAAATAATGGTTTGATTTAAAAAAAAAAATTAATAAAATGGTGGATTCATAATTTTTTTTGAAATGGTTCAGCAATTCGAACCGTAATTGTAATGTTATTTAATAATCCTATACGTCAATATACAATGAAGAGGAAATGAGAACAACTACAACAACAACAGCTACATGACTTTGATAATAAAGAGAAAATGACATTAGTTCAGAGAGTCTTCAGTACAAAATGAGATTCTAGCTTAGCCTTCAAAGTTGACAAAAATAATATAGGCAGTCCTTGTTAATGCAATTAACTGGATAAGCTCATTTTTCATTATCTTACAAAGGAGCAAAACAATGGAGGGACAAACATAATCCAATTTCCAGTTAGCAATTGTAGAGAGTACTAGGAAATTGACACGTCCTAACAACCTCAATCACCATTAATTCTCCCCTCATTTTTCTTCGAGTAACGTTCGTATAAGCTTAGTGGAGGAGACTTTTCCCTAGATATAAGCTACTCTCTCCAAAGCCGTTAATTCAAATATGAAGCTACCATATTCTTAACAGCATGTAAGGGGAACAAAAACTAAGAAAAACACGTCTTTCAGTTTCAACTCCTTGTCAAAGTTTCGTGTCTTGCCACTATTATTCCTATCATCTCATCACGTGTCAGCCTTAAACATCACCAACATCCTTAGTCAAAATTAGATTTCAGTACCTTTACATTGCATTGTCTCAAACTAGAGTAGCAGATTCCATCAATTCATGATAGAAAATTATCGTATCAACTATGGATAATAGCGGAACGATCTTAAGTCTTAGATCTTAGGACCACCTACAAGCATAGTCAAGATTTTTTTTCATGGTTAACTGATTCGGTTTGTTTGGTTCCCTGAACTAAACTATGAACCGATTACATTAAACCGAACTGAACCATGAACTGAATTGATTGTTAAAAAATCAATATTTTTTATTTGATTCAGTTTGGTTCACGGTTTTTTTTTCCTTAGCCCTATTACTTGCTCCTCCTTTTGGTCACTCCCCTTTAGGTAATCCCTTTAGTGTTACTTCCACATCATTTCTTTAAGGTTGCATATAATACGAGACTCACATAGCACATATGTAATCACAATAGCCATCGGATCTACACGTCTACTTATTAGCAACTTTGCTAGAGAAATAATGAGTTGATGGCTTAATGGTAGCACATAAAAGAAGAGAACCATCAACCTATACTAACTATAGCTCCCAAGAGTAGGAGGCTAACCTTGAAATTAATGAGTAGAACCTGCTACCACCACTTGGGAACATTGACCAAGATAACAAGCACTGGAAAGTTCTCTTATAATCAAGCAAATGATGCAGACTATGTAGGAGAGCACAAGAGTATTGAACTAGCTTCTAGTAATATTCTTCTATTTCATGCTAAGGGTAGCTATTGCAACAAGTTCTTGCGGCTTCGCTTATCCTTGCTATTGTTGTGTGATAAGTAACCGCTTTATTAGTTTAACTAAGTAATCCTCCCTTCACTAAGGAAGATGCCTCTTGAGAAGGAGTCAATTAGATCAATCCACCTGAAGCTATAGCTAAGTAGCACATATATGCCATTCAATATACTGTACTTGGTAGATCTACCAATTGCGTTGATCCTTACCCCGTCATACATATTGAGGATGTGATGTACACCCTACGATTAATGTCTACCTTAGGGTTCTTTCTTTGTTACAAAGAAAGACTTGGATGCGTACTTTAAGGAAATGCACGTCAAATTACTTGTAGGAATGTAGGATCTTAAGCTCTCATATCATCAATGCATAACCACAAAAATGTATCCCAGGTACTACAAGAATCTAAAGGTTATGAAATTTTATAGCAAAAAAGGAAGTGTAAGGAGTATCTTGTAAAGTTCATTGAAACTTTAGAATGCTATGTTGGATTGTAACTTGAAATTGAAAGGATTCTTTAAGTCGTTGATTGTGAAGGCATACACCTTGCATGTCAATTTCTCTTCATAGTCAATTGATTTATGGGGAACCATGTGTAGGCTATTCCTGGAAAAATTTATCTTTATGTAAGGAAGGTCACTTGGATTGATATACAACAAATTAGGTAGACTTCATGAAGTATAAGCACATCAAGCAGCGCTCCTTAGATATCCAATACATTATAATAAGTAGAATCTCTCCCTATTCTTTCTCCACGCTTATGGAAAATGCATAAAGAGCCAACGGCCTTATGACGAGTTAGTAAAAGAAGATAACTTTGACAAATGGATAACATCCATGAACTCAGCATGTAGCTAAAACTTTAGAAACGACAAAAATCCAAAGAGTGACATATGGAAATGTCATATGTAAGTCTTTCCTTTCCCATACTCGATGAGCAAAGTATATGTTATCCTTGACCTTTGGCTACAAGACGAGGACATTGAATTGTTAAGAGTTGACTACTAACCTATGATAAATTGAATGAGAGATTCGAAGTATTATTGATATTATAGAGTGGTACCACCCTTCTATGGCTTATGATGTAAATACAATAAGAATCTTGAAGGCTCTAATAACTTATGGCACTTAAGATGATGAATCAAGCTAGAATTTCTAATATTTGGTGGGTTTTTTAGGCACTTAATAGGCAAAATAAGGGAATATAGATGCAAATAACACTAGATATATGCACTAATATCAAATGCAAAGTAGTTTCAAATTTAAATTGGTGTTTGTGTAGCATATAATCACTAAAATAGATTTGCGGTGTCAAAAGGAACAATAGATTCTAATAACTAGCTTTCCACAATATTAAGAGATTAATAAGAATTAAGGATTAAAGAGAAAATACTCAATCACCAATTAGAGACTTGAAGAAAGTTCATACATGAAGAAAGTTATAAATGGGGGTTTAATGCTCAAATGATTGCCAAATAAATCTTTAATAAGCTCCAAAACCTATCAAGGGAAAATACATAAAGAAGTGGAAGTTTCATCAGGAAATTTAAAAAAAAAAAAACACAAACCTTTGAATGTTGAAGTTTGAACTACTATTTAGATGGCAGGCTCCTACCATTCACACAATAGGCCAATGCTATTGTACTTAAGAAGTCTTGGGTACCGCTTAGATAATAATCCATGTGGCATCCATATAGTAGCTGGTTTTGAGCCTAGAGGTCATATGGTGTTCTTCAGGCATTTGGGTTGTAGATGAGATCCTTCTTCCTTTTAATTGGCATTAGACCTTTTGTTTCGATGGGAGACAATGTAACTCTTAGAATTGATATAGATTCTCTTTAGATGGTGGGGCACAAATCGTTCGAGTGGTAATAACTTTCTTGCTACTACAATTCAAATGATAGTCTCCTACCATTTCGATGATACATCACGTATAGCAACTCCTTAGGTTCTTACAATTTTTGGCAGCCCAATCGATGCAAACCGTAACCAAGAACAGACAAGGTCAGTTGCTAGATGGATCCAAGTCTATCAAAAGCTTGAAGAGATGATGGGGAAAATGCGTGAAAGAATGGGAAAGTGAATGAAAAGTAAACAAAACTCGCGAACAGCTCTAAAGGATATGAAGCACCAATGGAACTTTCGAGGACTCACGGTAAAATCTGATATGATGTACGAATTGGTCTAGTGAGATTACTCGCCGCCTAGCCTTGTTCAAGGGTTAAGATAAAAGTAAAATGAGAGTAAACAAATAGTGTTTACGTACGGAATGAATATTCAGTTGTATTAATGAAAGCCTTTGATGTTTATAGTTATAAATACAAGGGATATTTATAACCAAAAGTTTAGGGTAACTTGCCTAAAAAGGAAAAGACAAAAAAGAGTATTCATCTAGAGAAGTAAGTACAAGAATACAAGGGTAAAAATAAATATTCAAGAAAAATAATCATTAATGTAACAGATTCTGTGTAGGCTCTTGTATACGTAGCGAAGATGTATTAGTGATGTCATTAGAGGATGTAGATAAAAGAGTACGGTCAAATGGTTTGTTTGAGCAAGGGTGGTCGTATCAGTTCAAAGTCTCTTTCTCTTGGTTTCTCGACAAGAGTGATGACGAATAAGTAGTTAGCTTAGGCTGAAGTGAGCAAGCGTGCGTGGTTTGGTAGATATCTCGATATTTTGACATTCAATATACAATCTCCAAGAGATGGGAAGTCATTTGGCTCAGTATGTAGAGTTGTTCGGCAAAGAGATGCTCAGCCTTGGTAGGATTTGGTTGGAGTAGGAAGATTCACCTTATTAATCCTTCTAGTCCCCAGACTTGGTTACGGTTTAATGGTCTAGTAGCTTGATTCTCATCACTAACTAAGGGCTCTATGGGCTTAACTTACCCTTTAACTCATGGGTTGACAATTTGGGTCCTTAATCACATCATCACCCTTAAGTGGTGGGTGATTTATCCTCAAATATAGCAACTACTTTATCCTAAAATAAGATAAAGAATGAGTAATAAATAAATTCCTTTCCCCTTTCTTCTTCTTAACTATGGTTAATTGGTCTTCCTAGATTTCATGTACCTATAGGCAATAAAATGAAGCGATGTCTATCCTTTTAGAAGTTATACATGTTCTAGTATCCATCATATATGGTGCACCTATCAAATTATCATGGATGCCAACAATCATATTGGATTCTCATACATCTTGATTGTGAATACAACTTTAACTTTCTTATGATGGGAATTAGAAATTAAAGTTTTTCAAAAATGAAGCTAGGAAGAACGTTAGAATTAGAACTAGAATAGAAAATAAAGTGGACCTATGATAAGATTGAGGATGCAGGAATAAGCAATATGGTTTAGAGGTTACTTAAGGATTCTTTCCTACTTGAAGAAGTAATTTTCAATGACACTTTTATGATTCACCAATTAAACTCTGGAAGGAACTTTGCTTAAATCAACTTTTGAAGAAGGTGTTTTAGAGTCAGTAACTTCTAACTTAGCAATAGCTTCCATTTCAAGACTTGTCTAGAATTTTACTTTATTAGTGGGACAAATAGGAACTTTTGAGTCATTATAAGGTATTCTAAAGAAGATTTAACTTCAAGATATGCGAAGATACTAGAAGACTTGATTGGAGATATGAATCCCAACATTTTAGGAAAATATATACTCGATAGTTGTTTCATTTATTGTTGTGATTGTTCTTTTTCCTTATCCTATCTTTATCTTGTATCAATTTTTATTAATAATTAGACTAAGGTTAGCTCATATATATTCTTATGCAATGCTATGAGAATAAGTTGATCAATAATACAATTTTCTCTTAATTGAGTTCATCTATGTCAAACATTTGTTCTTATAAGTCTCTTTGACTGTGATGAGCAAAACTGATGAGCAATCACCTACTGTTGCTTTGTGGGTCAAATGATCCACTTTATAAGTGGATTGTGACCCACTAGTGAATTTTGTGGCCACTTCGATCTAGCCATCTAAGACCAAGGGATAGCCGGTGGCTCCTTGAGGGGGGTTGCATAACCTTACTTAGGTGGTCACTAATCAACCTATAACCTTAAGATGATAGTACTATTTTTTCAGTTTTTCTTTTATTTCATCTTTTTTAATTAATTACATTAATATTTATACGTAATAACATATTATTAAATATTTATATTTTGCACTTCTTTTCCGTTTTTCAAAATTATTTTGTACCTTCCATATTTTTATTGTTTTTTTTTTTAATTTTTGTTGTTCTTTATATTTTTATATGCTTTTTTTCTTTTTTTATTAATTTGCTATAAAACAACCATGCAAGCACCGTATTAGTGCCATTGTAAAACCACCTACTAAATAATGACCAATTTAGATTGAGTTACAATATTATAATAGCATTACAATGAAATATTGCATTATGAAGAAATCCTTTATTTGAATCTTGTTGATAGAGGATATTACAGGTAAGACTCATTGGTGAACTCCTAGTGGTTTGTTAGTTGTGTGTGTTGGTGGACTTGTAAAAAGCCCCTTGTGGTTTAGTTAATAAGAGCCTTCTGATGCTTAATTTAGCAAGGACAAAGAAAGAATTATAAGAGAGAGATCCAAGAAAGTTCCTAAGAGTCTCCCCCCCCCCCCCAAAAAAAGGATCCCTTTACTTAGTGGCTTGAACTCTATTTATAGGTTAGGAGATTTGACCTACTTGAACGTATAGTAAGAGGAGATTGACCAGTATAGGATCTGAGGAGACAATGTTATTAATACAAGCAAAGACAACCCACCTTCTATTGGTTAATAGAGGCTTGGGAAGTGGGCTTGTGCTGTCGGTAGAGGGTGGCTACCCTAGTTCGGCAACTAAGTTGTAGGCAATGTATTAGGTAGTCATTCGGTATTTAATGTTAAGAGAAAAAAAGGCGAGGAGCATGCCATATGCTTGTTTTGCTAATCAACGAACTCTTTAGGGATGATTTTTGGGTTCGAGTAAGGCGCCTTACTCGAGGACAGGTGGTAGGAGGTGAGAAGCTTTTGTTATAAGGCTTTAAGAATGCTCGGGGTTGGTTTAAGTAGAGTAGACAAAGTTTGAGTGGGCAATGGGTTGGTTTTCATCCGAGCCGGTGAGGCCTTAGCGCTATACCGATCAGGCTCTCTAGTAATCTTGGGCCTTTGGAACTTTGGTCCAAAGACCAACTATCAATACTTGTCCCCTACTTTCCTTGGCACCAGAATAGCAGAGAGAGTATAGGAGATCTGAGCTCAAGAGACCGAAGCCCTTGTTGGATCCATCGTAGAGGAGTTGACATGACTGCTGGCAATGGTCTTTCTTGATGATAGTGCCTACGGAAATGCATTGCACGTGTGATCATTAAGTTGCATGGGAAATCTATAGATTGTGATTTATGATAGGTATTAATGGCAACTTTTCACTGTCACTTTCCCTCGACTGTTGGATGGCTCGGCAGTAGAACGTGGATAGATCGGATCCTTTCACCATTTGTTATATAAAAAGGCTGAAGGGGACCATCTTTTTCATTCTAAGTTTTGTCACGCCCCGAAGCGGTAGAGTCGTAACAGCCTCCGCCGTGTAAACCATCCTAAGATAGAAGTTGGCCTTACAACCGCTATCTTAGACCTGATCCACACAAGGCATCCACGACTAACCCGCTTTGAAGTAGACAATTTGTAATTTAAACAAATCATTTACCTAAGAAAGTGAGAAAAGTTATATAATCACTAAAATTCAGTTATTACATTAATCAGAAATGAAAAGTAAATTATGTGTTGATTCTTCAATGTTTTTCCTCACTCCCCAGGATCCAGCAGTTGCTAGCTTCCGAGTAGTTGTTTACCGCTTCTTAGCCAGCACTTGCACGACGTCTATAGGGATGTGAGCAACCACAGCTCAGTAAGTAGGGACGGAGAACTTAAAACTATACTAGAAACACAACAAGGTTTTCAATCACTTATTAGATGCAATGCATGTGCAAGCAAATGCCATCGCACGACGTTGTCCAGCCCGTCGTGAGATTAGAGAAATTGCGCCCGCTCTAATCCGGGTTGAGGAGTTGCCGTTAATGCAACAGCTCACGACCAAACCCAGGCTTGTGTAATGGAGACCTTGCTCCTCCCGCGACTACCTTCGAACCACTGCCTTCACCCTCGCTGCGACCTCCTCTCCTGTCACTTAGTTCGACTGAGGATGAAGAAGGGACCATTTTGCAATCCTGTGCTATCCCTTCCGAAGGGGTTGGTATTTGGCCGGAGAGTCCTAAATCCCCTAACGGGTTGCCATGCATGTTCGATTATGATTATTGGTCGTATATTTGATTAAGTCCAATTTAGGGTGATCAATCATTACATACAATTCATACAACATGTGCCAAAGCAACAAACAGAATCATCGCATCACCCATAATCAAGCACATGCACGCATTCAACTATCTAACAAGCACAACCAAGCATAATCTTAAGCCTCCAAAAATACAGCAGCGTATTAATCCCAACTTACCTCGACTCCTCGCTCGCTCACTCGAGATCCGATTTGCTCAGGCCATCGCCGGTTATCCCTATAACACGAACGTGGTTTCAGCTTTTCATATAAATATCATAGGTTCGTTTTATCCTACAACGCTTATTGTTAGGTTTTGTTTAAGGTTTAATATGCCTAATTATTTAGGTATTAAGTCTTTAGGTTTGGGGTTAGGTTCAGGTTCCGCATCGATTTCTAAATTAGATTCTAGTTCGATTTTTAGGTACTGTTTTGTACCCGGACCCTAGAAATTCATTTCAACTCACAATGTGAAACTAACCACATTATTTTCAGATATCCTAAATACGATCACTACCCCTAGTCAGCATTTTATTCCATCCGGTACACTTAAATTCGTATTAGTGTACCGAATTTACTCATGTTGTGAGAAATTTTTACATTTTTCATATAATTACCTAAAATTAAATTTTGTTCAGATTTGTTATGTTCTGATTTTCATTATTTTATTATCTAATTAAACCTAATTTTTCCATATTTATTAATTTTCAATTCTACATATTCCTAATTTTCTACATTTACCACATAACACCTTCATTAATTACACTTAACACTCCATAGACTAGGATTAAGTTTCCACATCAGAGATTAACATCCCTAAACATATAATTACCATCTAAATCAGTAATTACTATCCTAATCACTTAATTAACTCCAAATTACCCAATTTTTCCATCATTTTAGGGCTAAAAATTAACTTAAAAATTTCGAAAATTAATTTTAAAAAAATGGCTTCATAGCACTGTTCTATGTCACATGAGCATCCTACAGAAAAATTTTGAGCCCCAAACTACATCCCTAAGCCTATTTAATTTCCGGTTTAATCATGCTCGGTTTTGAACAATTTGTTAAGGACCCTATATTTCCAGACATAATTAAACTAAATCAACATTTTTCCCTAAATCTACATACAATAAAACCTCAGAATAACAAGTTTCATAATTTTCTGGGCAAAATAACTAATTTTACAAAATTATACAAGAATCGGGCTGGAATTTGGACTCACCGGTTCAGGTGGCTCCGGCCACCGCGGGCTGCCGTGGCCTTGTCGGCCGGCCTGGGCGCTGCCACCACCGTGTGGTGGTGGTGGCCGTCCACTCCCAGCTCCTCGTTTGGTGTGGGTTCCCTTTAAAACCCCTAACTGTACAGTTTTTCTTATTTTTTGTTATTTTCTGAATTATCTCTCGAATTTTCAAATCTCTCTAATTTTCTCTAATTTTTATCTGTCCAAATGTGCTCTGTAAATTTTTTTCCCTATTTATAGACGATTGTAGAATTTAATGTGCATTAATTTGATGGGATTTTGCCCCAATTCCATGATTTTAGGCTTTTTGTTTGTCAAATTCCTATTGGTTATTTTTTTTCTTTTTCTGTCACGACCTAATCTTATTGCAGTTATCCTCTTCTGATTTTTTTATAATTATTTTTTATTTTTCTTTAATTATTTACTTAGTTTTCGGCCAATTTTAGAAATTACGCGTATTTTTATCTATACGTAAATACATTTAGGGTACACGTGAACATTCCTAAATATTATTTTGGTCATTCTAAAATTTTTAGTATACATATAATCTATCTCTACTAATTTATTAGTTATTATATTACACTTTTTGCCTTTTCGGTAATTAGCAGTTATTATGCTTAAAATTAGAAAATTTTATAGTCTCCTATTTTACTACTCATTTTCTTAAATTTAAGTTTACAGGGTTATTTTTATTGGTATTTTGCCAAATAGTTTATAATTTGGGTTTGATCGAATCCTTTAGCCGATCGCCCTAAACCTTGGGTTCTAGGTTCAATCTTACGGTTACTTGGCTAAACTTTGGGGCTTACAAGTTTACTTCATTAGGATTAACTTAGAGTGTGGTATATCTCTTACATCTCTAAAAGTTTTGTGACAAACGAGTGAGTCTAGGCTGATCATTTTATGTGAGAGGGCATACAAATTAAGGTTTTGCTTCACTAGCAGTTGTCATAGGATGGGGGGTTTACCTCCTCCTTATGTGCTTGTACAGTATTCAACCCTCCTTTGACTCATCATATTTACTTAAATTACGGAGGGTGAGCTAGCCTTTTTCCTTCCCATTTACCCAGAATTGTTCTAAGCCCCTTCTATCTTTAGGAGTGCCAACCAGTATTGTCACCGTCCTCCATATGATAAGGACATCCAACTTCTCAATTGGTTTTGGCTTATCATGGCCATCATGAAGAGAGTGGCTTCAACTTTAGGTTAGTTTGCTCATAAGAGACTAACCCTGCCGTAAGAGACTATCCAACCTTACAAACAAACGGCTCGGTGACACCACGCATTTTACATTAAGCTTCAAGTTGAATACCCCCACTTCCTTTTAGAATACGGATTGAAACATTCTTTCCTACTTAAATCTACGACACCTTCACTGTAGGGATAATTCTTCACTACTACCCTTCCCCTTAAGATCACCGACCTTATTCCTCCATTGCTCAACTCTACATTAAGATCATCTTCACTAGGACACCAGGCTTCTACAGGCATTCCCTCGCCTTCACCCTCTCCTCTTGTCTTTTGAGATTGCCTGTTGTTAAGTAACCTAATGGTAGGGTTTGCCTTTTTAAGTTCACTTTTTACATTTTCATAAGATTTGGGTGGAGTCTTGTTACAATGCTACTCAAGACACAGCTACTCCCTCTAGTAACAATGTCTTCCACCTGGTGGCAGCTCCTTCTCTCGACCTTCATTCATATGAGCCTAATTGTCAATAAGAATCACAATTTTCATTAAGCTAATTAGGTAGTATTTAAGTGGCTTTTATGGGTTGGAACTTTTATGCTTTAATACCACTTGTCATGGGATGGGAGGTTCATCTCCTCCTTATGTGCTTGTGTTGTTTTGACTCGTTGTATTTACTTAGATTATAGAAGGTGAGCTAGCTTCTTCCCTTTCTGTTTATGCAGGACTATTTTAAGCCCCTTCCATCTTTAGGATGCCAACCAGCATTGTCACCATTCTTTGTATGATAGGAATTTCAAACTTCTAAATTGCTTTCGACCTACCGTGGCCATCATCAAGAAAGTAGCATTAGCTCTTGACCAGTTTGTTTATAGGTGGTTAACCCCGCCTTGAGTGATTACCTAACCCTATGAACAAATCATTTGCTAATGCTATTCATTTTGCATTAAGCCTCAAGTTGAACACCCTCACTTCCTTTTGGAACATAGACTGTGATACAAGCCCATTGAGCACTGATTAAGGGCTGTAAAGGGATGCTCGATGGTTGGAGGCAAATTCTAAGCATCGATTGAAGAGTATACACGGATCTCTCTACCCTCCAATCTCTGCTTTATTGTTCCTCTTCGAGTTGTCATAGCGCTAATGTCATAGATGCCTGGGCTCCTGTAGTAGATGCTCGAGTATTGTTTTTCATCCAAGATGTTTTTGACCCTAAGAAGGGGAGGTCCAACAGCTTAGAAGTTCCTTACCCTCATCAGCCAGGGGACTCTTAAGGGGTTTAAAAGGCTTGAGAACACGCAATCTATATAAGTTTACATGCTCTCTTACACTTGTCAATGCTGCTAGTTAAGGTTTGTGAGCAAACTAGTCTAATAAAGACCCTTCTACGAAGCTAAGTTGAAATTGTGAGCTTGAACATAAACGTTTGGCATCAAACAGTAGGCTAGGAAGGCCTTGGGCTGATTTGCTGGCTCTTAGATGGTATGCCTTAGAACTAAGTTATCGCAAGGACTTATTGATGCGGATCAGGGCCAAAGACAAATAAGACCGATCATAGGAATGAGTCCAAGCTTGTCGAAAGCTTAAAAAAGGTGATGGAAGTTATGTGAAAGAGCAAAAAAAGTAAGATAAACAAACTTACGGACAACTCTAAAGGATGTGATACACCAATGGAACTTCCAACGACTCACGGCACAACTCGATATGACGTATGAGAGGGTTTGGTTAGGTTACTCACCACCTAGCCTTACTTAAGGGTTAGGATACGAGTGAAAAAAGTAAACAAGCTTAACGAAAGTAATGTTCATAGAAAGGAGAATATTCAATATATTGATGATATCAAATATGATGTGGCTACATTTACAAAGGATATTTATACCCACAAAACTAAGGCAACCTACCTAAAATGGAAAAGACCAAAAAAGGTAGTGTTTAAAAGAAGTAATATATAAGCAATGATGAAGGATATATTGGAAAATACAATAAAAGTGAGTGTTCTGTACGAGGGATTCTATCACATGGTTGCTTGGACACATGGCTCACTATGCTTGGGTGACTTTCTGGCATAAAAGACAATTCTGTATGATCAGCTTGATTTTTGTTGAGTCGAGGTGCTGAATAGGGGTGTTAAGTAAAGGTGCTGATCTGAGGTGGACTCATTCGAGAAGGAATGACGATGTATAAGTGCTGGAGCTCTTGGATTACCAATGTTACTGAGCTAGGGGTTGGCTCAGTCATGGCCGAGTAGACGTACGTAAAGGGTTGGGCTGTTAACAAAGCTTTCATATAGTCAGTATATGACTTCCAAAAGATGACAATTTACTTGCTTTTGTACAAGTAGTTGGTCGATAGCAAGGATCAGTTAGGCTTTTGTAGGAGTTGGCTAGAGCAGGAGGATTCGTCTTGTTAGTCCTTTAAGGCCTTAGGCTCGACTATGCATCAAAGGTTTAGTAGTTCGATTTTTATCACTTACTGTAAGGGAAAGAGATGGGTCATTTGAGGTATTAAAGAAAAAGCGATGAAGGTTGGAACTTAAGTAGCTTGGTGAAGCTATTCCCCAGATATGACGCATTAATGAACAAATATGACTTGTTCTTTACTTGATATGACTTATAAGTAAAGCGACTAGGTCTGATCGCTACTAACCTTGAGCTATTAGAAAGATTAGATAAGAGCATAAGGAATGTACTTGGAGGATTTCTTACAAGAGCATAGAAAATGGAATATTCATTAACAGCGATAATAATAATTATTTTAGCCAGAATTATAAGGGACTATTTATAGCAAGTCCCTAAGGTTGCAAGAAACACATGAAATTACAAAAAAGGGTGATGCAATATTAAAGGGAACCTAGTATAAAGAAAAAAGGGTAAATGAGATGAAAGACAAAAAGGAATGAAGTACGATTGTTTGAAAAAGCTAGGATGGGTAAAGTGTTACCATTAGATTTGTACTTTAGGGTGGTGAGATATTGAGTCCAAGTTGTTTGGTGAGGCAAATAAGTCAGTAATTCTGCTCTGGTTGACAAGTTTGCCCAATGTATATGGTAGGTCGACTTTGGGCGATTGTATCATCAGCTTGGCATCAGGATCAATATTGATACAAGATAAAGTTCATTCAAGTTGGCTATGTAAAGAGTTCATCCATGTGCTATCTTGATAAAGGAGCTTGTCCTGAACTAGTTGCAAAGAAAGTACTTGGTTGACTAAACCATGGAGGCTAGCTCAGGTGAGAGGGCTGGAAGTCAACAGTCCATTAGCTCTCTAGGGTTGTTAAAGATTTGCTCTCAAATCTTCCTTTGCCTCGTTTTCAAGTGTATACAACGTTAGATCAGTGACACTCCGTATTCTTTAGGTAATTCCAACTTGCAGGCATTGTCATTGATTCGTCGAAGAACTCTGAAGGGACTATCTAATCTCGACAATAGCTTAGTTATCCTCTTGATAGGGAATTTCTCCTTACTCAAGTGAATCCAAACAAGGTCCCTAGGGTAGAATATAAAACTTTTTTCCAACCTCTGTTGCCTTATTTTTGTTGTTAAGCTATTATCTTGGCTAGTTGCTCAACAACCTTCTTATATAACTTTTGGAACTCTTCAGCTTGTTGAAATCTAGATTGACTCTCTCCTCAAGAGGTTAAGTTAGATTCATATCTAATGGCAAATTTGGGTTAAGCCCATAAAAAACTCTAAGGGTGATTTCCTCTCCAGTTATGGGTAGAGTGATAGCAAGCAAACTTAATGATAGGTAAGCATAAATCCCAATTGTGTAAATTCTTCCTAACTATGGCTCATAGGAGGTTTCCAACTATCTTATTTACAGCTTCAGTCTAACTGTCTGTCTAGGGATGGTAGGAGGTATTGAACATTAATTTAGTGTTGATCTTCTTCCATAAGGTCCATCAAAAGAAGGTTGTGAATTTTGTCTTCTGATTTAAAACAATGCTTTTTGGAATTCAGTGAAGCCACACAATTTCTTATGAAAAAAGGTTAGCAACATATAAAGCATCATTAGTCTTATGATAGGGAATATAGCGGCTCATCTTGCGAAATCGATTGACCACCACTATAATGGAGTCATGTTTTCGAGCTGTTCAAGGTAGTGCAAGTATGAAATCCATGCTTAGGTTAGTCAATGGTTGCTTAGGTATAGGTAAGGGTATGTACTCCCGATATGGTTCCTTATGACCCCTTTCTTGCTTACATACCTTGTACCTCTCGAGAACCTTTTGAACGCCCTTCATCATCCCTAACCAATAGAAGTTCTCTCTTAATAGTGTGCATGTCCTCTTTTCCCCACAATGGCTAACAAGGCCTCCTAAATGAGCTTCTCTAACTAATAACTCCCTAGCTGAGCTATTCAGTGCACACACTTGCCCTTCCTTCATCAAAACCCTTCATTTAGGTAGAACCTATCCATAACTTCTCCATAATTACATTTGACTACTCTAGGCCTATAATGTGGATCTTGTTCATATTGATCAAGTAGAGTACTAAACCCTAGTACTCAAGCTTGCAATGTAGAGACAAGTATATGTTGACGTGATAGGGCATCGGCCATAGTGTTAGAACTCTACTTCTTGTACTTGATCATAAAATAGAAAGTTTCCAAGAACTCCACCCACTTAGCATGACGTCGGGAGAGCTTCTACTAACTTCACAAATGCTTAAGGGACTCATGACCTATATAAATGATGAATTCCAAAGGTAGCAAGTATGCTGCCAGTTCTGAAGTGGTTAAATAAGTGCATATAACTCTTTGTCATATGTAGAATAGTTCAAAGCAACACCATTGAGCTTCTCAGTAAAGTACACAACAGGTTGGTGCTCTTGCATGAGGATGGCAACAATGCCTACTCTAAAGGTATTATACTCTAATTCAGAGACTTTGTCAAAGTTTAGCAATGAAAGTACAGGAGCAGATGTTAACTTGGACTTTATCTCCTCAAAACTCTTTTAAGCCTTTTTTGACCACTTAAACTTTGAGTTCTTGTTGGTCAACTTGGTCAATGGTGCAACTATAGAGCTGAAGTTTCGAATAAATCGCTAATAAAATGAAGCTAAATGATAAGTGTGAATTACTTTACACTTTCAAAGCATATTTAGGCATAGAATCGATCATAAATGTGATTTAATTCTTTAGATTGGGTACTTAATTGAATAAAATAATGATTTCAAGTAAATCACAAGCAAAGGGATGAAGTATACACAAGAATAACAACTTTCAAGTTAGACACGGTTGTGAAAGGGGAAGAAATAAGTGAAGTAGCATCAATCATGGGTGTGATAGTAGAATTTAACCCTGGTTACGCCCTTAATCATGGCTGTGATCAAGGAAGCTTAGTCAATCCCCCTATCAATCATAGTCGTGATTGAATAACGGAAGGATGATCACGGCCATGGTCACGGGCATGATGATATCTAATAATGCGATGAGGAATTCACGACCTCAATAACAACCATGCTTGGTGAAAAATAATTCTTTTCAAGACTATCACGCCTCGAATCACGGGCGTGATAGAAAGGGGCACAACTGTTCTTTTTAACCTTTTCACGTGAACTAATACATGGAAAACGTTAAGTGGTGCCTTGAAGGGGTAGATTCAAGTTTTTTTTTTTTTTTTACAAGGAGAATATAAAAAGAAATGACAACTTTTGAAGAAGACATCAATTTTTTAGACATCAAGAACAACACATTACCTGTCTACAACATATCCATTTTTACCTATCCTTATACCCAATCTTACATTTTTCCTTTTGTATTTTGCATCAATTCCTAAGTGTATACTATACTTTCCTGGAATCACTCAAGAGAGAGACGGGAATTTGTTGTTTGTGTATTTATTAAACTTCTTCAATGGAATAAAAAGGGGTTTTTACTTTTATCTTATTCCATGCTTTATTTCTGCATAATTATGTTTCCTGTTAGTTTGTGTTATTGTTTTATCATATGTGAGTAGTCTATTAGAGCTTGCTACATCTTTAGTATGATCAAGTGCTTGAAAAAGTAATTTCCTGACGTTTGTTAATTCTGATGGATGACATTTAATGAATCTAAGTATGGTGTAGTGCATGACATTGACTTAGGATAGATTTTGATAGAATATATCGAAAGACAATTCTACTGAATAGATCTAATTTATTGGAACAACTTACTCCTGATAATAGAGATATTATTAGGAAAGTTGTTGCATCTGTAGGGGAATTGATACATTAACACAACATTAATGCAATCTTAGTTGCCTGTTAATTAGGAAGAGATTGCAATAGATATAATTAGGATTAGAAGTAAGTAGTTCTAAGAAGAATAACTACATACTGTAATTTCCTGCAGTTAACAAGTATTAGGATAAAGAGTATTTTGGTAAGATTATACTAAGTAATGACGCAAGTCTGCATGTTAAGTATATTTTTGTAATTGTTCTTGTAATCATTGTACCAATCACTCTAGATTGTAGATTAGTATAGTTTAGTTAACAACTAAAGTCTTAATAATCGATTACTTGATGAAATTGACTATTAGATAATAGGAGAAATTATTAAGTACTAGTGTTTGAATCATTTTCCCAATGGAGATAACCCTATACTCATCCGTGCTATAAAAAGATAGGTACACTTGCCTATTGAATTGAGTTAAGGATAGGATATAGGTCTATAAATTATAAAACTCGGAAGCCCTGTTTAGAGGCAATCACTAGACCATGGAACTCTACACATTTGTTGCACATGTTGGTGTAGGCTAATCAAGAATCGCTTTAACCTTCCTATGGTAGATTTAGACTCTTCCTTTGGACACAACATACCTTAGGAACACAACCTCACTCTAACATAACACACATTTCTTCAAATTGCTGAACAAGTGTTCAACTTAGAGAATGTTAAATATAACTCCTAAGTGCTTGGCACGAGAAAGGAGGTCAACACTATAAACTAGAATGTCATCAAAATAAACTACTACACATTTACCAATCACTGTTCTCAATACATGGTTTATAAGTTATATAAAAGTGCTTGGTGCATTGGTAAGTTTTAAGGGCATAACTAACCGTTGGAAGAGACCATCCTCCATTTTGAAAGCTATTTTCCACTCATCACCCTGTCTCATTCGGATTACTCTTAAGATTGACCTTAAAAAAGATTCAAGAACCATGTAGTTCATTTAACATGTTGTCTAGTCGAGATATTGGGTACCTGTACTTGATAGTGATCTTGTTGATAGCTTGACTGTTAATATACATTTGCTAAGATCCATCCTTCTTTGATACTAAGGTAGCTGGCACAACATAGGGGCTCATGCTCTCTTTGACATACCCTCAATCGATTAGTTTGTCAACTTGCTTCTTGAGTTTGGTTACTTGCTCGAGATTGAGCTTATAAGTAAGTTAATTTGATAAAGACACTATAAGTAAGAGATTAATGCAATGCTCAATGCCTTTGATAGGGGGTAACCCCTTAGGTAACTCGCTAGGAAATAGGTTGGCATACTCTCAAAGTAGGGCCTGCACATTGGCTAGCAATGTTCTGACTGCTTTTAGTTCAAGTAATCTTCTTATCAACAAGAAGACACATTCTTCCAACTTAACTACCTTAGGGAATTTGGCTCGAGAGCTTACTAAGGACTTCTTTTGTAAGGACTTGAAGATCTTGGCATGTGATTCTTGAACTTCCCTAAAGCTCATAAGAGTAAGTACAACCTGCTTACCGTCCTTCTAAAACATGTTTGTATTTCGGTATCCATCATGGAGTTCCCTCAAATCAAATAAGGAAGGTTGGCCAAGAAGTATGTGTAAAGTACATATTGGCAGGATGTCACACAACACCTCATCTTTATATCTATCTTAAATGGAGATTGGTACTTTCACCTGCTCAATAACCAAGAGTCCACCTTTCTTACTAAGCCAATGGATCTTGTAAAGTTAGGGGTGAGAACAGGATGGCAACTTTAAGGCCTTGACCACCCCTTGTGCCACCACATTAGTACAACTTCTTCCATCAACGATCAAGGTACATAGATTGCCATTTACATGGCAGTTAGTGTGGAAAATATTTTCCCTTTGCTTACTCTCACTTGTAGTGATGGTAATAAGAATCAACCATATTAAGGTAATGCCTAGGTTCAAATTGGGCTAAGGCATTGAGATCTTCCCGGAACTCATCTAACAAATGTTCAACGTTCACTTCCTCTTCTCCTTTATTAACACTTTCTACCTCAAACTGTGGGTCCTTGCCTTTGATGACCATCATACGTCGGTTAGGACATTGATTAGCAATATGTCCAAAACTAAGGTATTTGAAACATTTAATCTCCCTCCTCTTTTGTCCTGAGCTTTTGCCAAAGTCCTTCTTGAGTTCAGGTTACTCGACCTTAGCTTTACCTCGGCTATCATCAATGTTATGCCCCGAATAGGAAGAATCATAACAGTTTTATCGTGTAAACTAATCTAAGATAAAAGCGGACCTCACAGCTGCTATCGTAGATACAGTTTACACAAGGCACACAACTCAATCAGCTTAAAATGTCTGTTCTGACACTTGTTAATAACCAAACCTGTAGTAGAGTTTTTACAAAATATCTGTTCAATATAACTTGTTGTTTAGTACCACAACAATATTTATACAAACGTTTTATGTCCAAAGGTAAAGTTTACAATCAAAGTTTATTAAAAACCATAGGTTTTGCAATCTATATACAATAAGTTAGGAAACTAGTGGGCTCCCAGGGGATTCCCAATTAGTTTCCTCAAAAACTCAAAGACAAAGTCAAAAGCTCAGGTTTAGTTGATTCCTCGATCCTCACTTTCCCAAAAAGCAGCATACTAACCTGGGAATGGTGGTATCTGAACATCCTATCCTTACTCAATACCTGTAAAAGAGTCTATAGGAACGTGAGCACAACTAGCTCAGTAAGTGAGACGGAGTCAGAAGAGTACTGTACAATCACAAATAAGGTTAATAACTATGATGAAATGTAATGCAATCAATCAAATGAAATATTGCACAATGTTATCTGGTCTACTGTGAGATTAAAAAAATTACATCCGCTCCAACCCGGATTGAGGAGTTTTATTGCGACTCAAGTCAGGCCAAACTCGGGCTTATGCAATAGAGAACACTATCCTCCCATGATTGCCTTCGAACCACAGCCCCCAACTTTATCACGACCCCCTCTCCTATCACTTAGTTCGGCTGAGGGTAAGGAAATGACCATTTCAGTTATCCTCATTGAAGGAAGTCGGTATTCGGCCTGACACTCTTAATTGTTCCCCCTAATGGGTGCTATTCATGTCCAATTTCATTTTAGTCGAATAAACGTTAGTTTTAATTAGGAGTGGCTAACAAATTCACACAATACAAAATCTATGCAACATGCAGAATAGCACACCAAGGAGTTGAGCTCCTGTCATAACCAAGTATCATCCACATACACAATATGCACACAATCAACTAACTACAAACACAACCAGAAGTACTCTTGGGTCTCCGGATACTTTAAATAGTATTCAAACAAGCAGTGAAGCTACAATCCCAATTTACTTGTTTAGACATTTGCTATTGCTGACTCGAATCATTAACCATCTTTGTATTGGAAGGTCTTAATTACACAAAAGACCCAAATTCAGTTTTCGTAATAATTACAAAAATATTAGGGTTTAATCTAAAATGGTTATATTCATATATATATATATATATATATTATTTCCATTATATATATATATTAGTCGTATTATCACTATATATCGAATTAAGTTATTAATTGTTGATACAACACATCATATATACTATTACGTATTATATATTGTTTCGATTGTATTGAAACGTACTTTTAATTTATTAATTAATGTTCTAATTCCGGTAAGGTTACTGAAATATGTACATTATTGAATAAAGTTATAGGTTAAATTATTTAAGGTTGTCCGATTTTAACAAAATTAGTATCGTTGGGTTCGTATAGATCTAACAATACGTTTTACGAGTCCTATTTTTAGAGACAACTTTTAACAGGTAGTTCAAGTTTTTAATATAGTTATACATAATTATATAAATATGATCGTATTATACGTAATTTAAGTTATTAAATTGTATTTTATCTAATTTGTTTACATATTGTTACAATATAAGTATTATCTAATTCTAATGTACCTAAAGTGTATCCCAATCAGAAAATATTAATAAATATAATACAAATATTCATTTAATCCAATCTGATCAGCAATCCTATATATATTTTTTATTTAACTATTTAATTCATTTTGGCTTATTAATATTATAAATACACCCCGACTTGTAAATTAAGCTATTTTACTTAGTAAATTCATAGTAAATAGTTCGAGTTACCAAATAATTCCTCGAAAATTTCTATAGACTCCTAAAAATATAGGGGATTTAGTTATCACTTGGTTTTAAGTTTCCGACCTATTGCCTATATATTAGTATTGACGATTTTACTCTTAAATTATCATAAATTACTCAATTATGATTCCTTTTGCACCAAATTAATTTCAATTTGACTTAATACTGTTATTATTTATTATAGATCAGTACATGTCCATTTCATCAATTAATTTCATAATTTCCTATTAAATTCATAATTTTAGCCTATTTTCAAGCCTAAAAATGCAATAAATATTAAAAATATTCAAATCAAAATTTAGGTTACATAGCAATTATCTATATATCATAAACATCCTACATAAAAATTTTCAACTAGAAACAACATTATTTAGCACATTTATTTTACAAATCTAAATTTGGGTGAACAGTAGATTTCTTAAAAAAGTATAATAAATATTATGAATTTTTTGAAAATAAAAATATCACATAAAAGCATGTTTAAAATAACCTAAGTACAAATTTTTTCATAATTTTCTGGGTGGATTTACTAATTTTTAAAAATTATTGAAAAACAAGGTAGTAAATTGACCTTAGTGTTCTTGGGTACTTTAGTGGCTAGCAGCAGTTGGATGGTTGTCGGATGGCCTGCGCAGTGGGTGGACCATATAGAGTTGGCTGGGTTTCACAGCAGATTTAGGGTAGGCTTGGTTCGTAGCCTAACATGAGTTTTCCCCTGTTTTTTGTTTAATTTTCTTAAATTGTTCTATTTTCCAATTTTTTTCTTTTTCTCTATTCTTGGTTCCTAATTGCTAAAATGTTGCTAATTTTTTGATAGTATAGTATTTATAGAATTTTTTTAATTTTTTTCACCGCTTAGGAATTTTTCTTTTTTTTTTCCTTTTGTTTTCTCCATTTAATGAAGTAGGAGGTGCCCTTTTTTCCTCCTTTTACTTTTGATTCATCAAATTCTTTTCTTCTGCAACAGTCACGGCAGCATCTAGCAATTTCAAGCATCTTGGAGTTGATTTAAGTCAACTTTAATATAGTTTAATTAAATAATGATAATATATATATATATATATATGTTATGTCCAAATTAGTTATTTACTTAGTATATAGGTATATACCCTATGTAAATATCACGTATATTATATAACTTTACTCATATAATTAAGTTTCTAACATATCTTTTATTTTTAGGATATGTTTTAAAGTTAACTTCATGAATTCAACACAATATATATATAATTATATAATTTAGGGTTAATTTACGGGTATAATTATTATTTATACCGAGTATACTCATAAAATTACGTGTATTTTTATATAGTAAATTATACTATATTATCTCATTTTATAGCTCAATTAACTTATCTCTAAGTTCTTGTCGTAATCTGAGTTCGATTTTTAGGAGTTTCGAACATTTTAGTGCTATATTGAATATTCCTACTTTTAAGGGCAAAATTGAGATTTTGGGTCATTATTTCTAAAATCTAACTTCACTGTAATATCTCGACTAACTTTTTTATTCTAGTCGTAAAATTTGAGCTCAATTGGATAAGTTTCTCTAAAAGCCCTGAATCTAGGCTCGGTTGTCAAAAACTTAATTTTGGGAGCTTACAATCAAGTCAGGTCGGATTTGGTCCACATCGATTTGCCTCAAAATTATAGGGTAGATAGCTAGTAATAGGTTGACTCAGTACACCAAGTTGGCTACTCGATACTCCATTGAGTTGATTCCATCTTTGCTGCTCGACTCTCTAAATGATACTTATGGCTTCATCTAAAGACCATATCCTCTACACTTTTACTATGTTCTCGATCTCAAATTGTAGTCTAGATAAGAACTTAGCAATGGTCTTGGATTCTGGTCCATCAACATCACATCAGATCATCAATAGCTGAAATTCTTGAACATACCCATCCACAATTCGGTTATCCTGCTTGAGCTCTTAAAAACGTTAGAAGGTATCTTGCTCTTAGTGCTTTGGAACAAATTTGTTCCTCAAGTCTCACTTCATCCTATTCTTAGTCCTAATCTCTCATTGGGCTTGTCGATGTGTGGTTTGTACCTTCTTCTACCATATGGTTGCATACTCAAAAAACTCCAAAGCAGCCACTCGAATGCGTACTGCATCTCATAATCATAGAAATCAATATCTTCTCAACCTTCACTTCCCAGTTCATATATTCATTGGCACTTCCTTTCTAGAGAAACTCGAGACCTGTACCTTAATGTTCTTAGTTTCTTTAGGAGGTTGGATCTCACATTTATCAAACTCATGAAATTGTTCATCCTCATCTTCTTCCTCAACTTCTTCTAACTCAAGTCTCCGTTGAACAAGTCCTTCAACACAAACAGGTCAAGCTAGTAGGGCATTTAAGGCATTGTTATCACAAACTTTTGTACCTCATCCCTTCGATCACCCTTATGTACCTTGACCATACTCAACATTTTGATCATGGGGTTGAGCATCTACAAACCTCTATATGTTCACGGCCAAATTAGCCATGTACTTAAAGGGATTTGTTACTCAATACAACTACACCCTTGTGCATTACTCTCAACATCGGTTGTATCCCCTTGCCCACTCGAATTCGATACCCTTACAGTACAAACAACAACCATGCAATCCAACAAGAGACTTCACACAACTCTATTAATTTGAAAAAGGGACTCCACACAACACTACTAAACGTTACTTCATTCTACCTTAACAACTTGCTCTCTTTTGTGGTTGTGAAAACAAAGTAAAACAAAACACTTATAACATTCACAAGAATTCTAGCAATGCACTACCTCGCTCTCAATTGTAACCTCAAGCTCTGATACCAAGAAATTTATGATATGTCTTAGAGCTAAGTTGTCAAAGGACTTACCGGGAGAAAGAGATGGGTCCTTTGAGATATCAAAGAAAAAGCAAAGAAGGTTAGAACTCTAGTAGCTTCGTAAAGCTATTCCCCAGTTATGGTGCATTGATGAACATAACATGACTTGTTCTTTACTAGATATGACTCATAAGTAAAGAGATAAGGTCCACTCACTACTAACCTTGAATTACTAACCAGATTAGATAAGAGTGTAAGGAATGTACTCGGAGGGTTCCTTGTAAGAGCACAGAAAATAAAATATTCATTAACAGTGATAATAATAATAATTCCAACTATAATAATAAGAGATTATTTATAGTAAGTCCTTAAGGTTGCAAGAAACATGTGAAATTACAAAAGGGGTAATAAAATATTAAAGGGAACCTAGTACAAAGCAAAAAGTGTAAATGAGACAAAAGACAAAAAGGAATGTAATAAAATCGTCAAGAAAAGCTAGGATAGGTGGAGTACCACCATTTGACTTGTACTTTAGGGTAGTAAGATGCTGAGTATAAGCTGTTTGATGAGGCAAATAGGTTAGAAGGTCAACTTAGGTCAGTATATCTGCTCAAAGTATTTAAGAGATCAACCTTAGGTGTCTGTATCATTAGCTTGGCATTAGGGTTAGTATTGATGCAGGATAAAGAACGTCTAAGCTGGCTACGTAAAGAGTTCATCCATGGCCCTCTTGATAAAGGAGCTCTTCTTGAGTTAGGTGTAAAGAAAGTACCCGCTTGACTAATCCTTATAGACCATGGAGGCGAACTTGGGTGAGAGGGCTAAAGGTCGATAATCCATTACTAGGCCTTATCACCATTTCCCTTATGATCAATGAAATCAAAGTTTCTTCATGTGCTCGTGTACATTCTTTTACTTTTTATTCTCCCTTCTTTTGCTTAGTTCGTCCTTCCTTCACCTCCAGTAATTGTGTCACATCCTGGCATAGTATAAGATGTAGCATCATATAGGAATATCTGTTTATATTTAACAAAAGTTCTATTTATAACAAAAGGGTACTATAATAGAGTTCAGTTCTACACTGGTTTATATAAAAGACTACGTCCTTCCAAACATAACTAGATCTAAAACACAGTACTTTTTTTTTTCCTATTACATATGTGTTGATTTATCTTGAAACTAAGATTAGAATACAACAAGGCTTCTTCAAAAGCTGTTGACTCCATCCTATGTGCTCTCAAAAAACTTGCTTCATAACTTGAGGATACATAAGTATTCCTTCAGCTCTTTGTGAGCTAAGTGAAAGTGAATAAAAACAAAACACAGAATAAACATAATACACGTTTACAAATGTCATTATCATCAAATATTGATTTTCCTATTCAAGATTACCAAGATAAATTGTTTATGTAGGGAATGCGTGCTATGCTCATCTACATGACATGCATCGGTACATCTTATGCTCTTCTAATTTACTCATTTGGTTAGTTGACTTACTCGAGCATTTGAATACAACGTCTATGAACCTAAAGGCAACAAAAGGCTATTTGGGAGTAAGACCCCCAACTTTGCATTTACTAATTTGACCATAAAGAGTCGTTAACCTATGCTTAAAGGCAACAAGGCACTGCCTGGCAATAAGAACCCCAAAACTCTACAAAAT
The DNA here is from genome assembly GCA_024138015.1 of Lumnitzera littorea. Taxonomy (NCBI): domain Eukaryota; kingdom Viridiplantae; phylum Streptophyta; class Magnoliopsida; order Myrtales; family Combretaceae; genus Lumnitzera; species Lumnitzera littorea. Next base: position 89,972,144 of record JAMXBB010000010.1, read on the forward strand.
AGAAACCACTCATTGTGGTTTAGAAATCCAGTATATAGCCGGCTTAGCTGAAACCATATTAAGTTGCTAGAGCTAACTGAGCAATACGGATTTCTATGCTCAAAACCCATCTTAGTAATATTCAAGCTTTTAGAAACTTGGCCTGTAAGTCCTTTCGTGTCATGCTATGAATGCAATAAGTAATACAATAATCTAATACCAAACATGAATCTTGAGTTTTATGTCATAAACAATTCAATGACTTTTATCTAGTTTTGTATTTAAACTTTATATTTCCTCCCTTCATATAGGGTTCATTTAGGTGAACACCCTAAAGGATTGATCAGTGTCCAAGTCTTCCAAGTAAAAATACGCATTGACAAATCAATTATACATGAGGAAACATTTCACTTAGTTAATATACATTCAATAGAACTATGTATCCAATTAATCCAGCACATCATTACAATTTACGACATAACTAACCCTAAGTCAAGTAGACATAGGTTTACTTACACAAAAGAAATACTTACTTACTTGGTCTCTTAACCAATTATCCCTAAAAGTCTCTAATAGGTTCATAGTTTTGGCTCGCTAATCCTAAATAAGATAGAGTAGAAACTAAGGATGAATAAGATGTTAAAATATTTCTTTAGTTGATTATCATATTTTTACCCCATATATATATATATATATATATCATTCTATTACATATATACATGTTGAATATGTATAATCCTTCTATATTACTTATCGTGTAACCTTTATTATATATATATATATATATATATATATATATAACATAATAATATGTTATTAATGAAAGTGTTATTTCAATAAGTAATATATATCTACAAAGTATATGTATATTTTTCAAATAGCACTAATTGTGTTTAAAATATTGTATAATATATAATTTATTTTATACGTAAAATCATCATATGTACCACACTTACTAATGATGGCATCAATTAGATACCATCTTGAATGTATGGCTTATATATATATATATATATATATATATATATATTTCCCTTTAACTATCTATATGTGTTATAGGTACTTACTATAATGGAATCAATAACGCTTGCAACATGCTATTTACATTTTAATTCATATTGTTACACATATATATATATATATATTTCCCTTTAACTATCTATATGTGTTATAGGTACTTACTACAATGGAATCAATAACGCTTGCAACATGCTATTTACATTTTAATTCATATTGTTACACATTCAAATTTATTTTTGAAATCATATATATATATATATGTGGGAAAGATGATCTATACAAATATATATTTAATTAGCTCTTTTACGGGTTATTAGATGGAAGTAATAAAAATATAACTATCAATATTCTAAGTTTAAAACTTGAAAAAGAGAATTTTATGAAATTGTACGGATCTTCATTTAGGAAAATAATAAAATTACGGATATATCTTTTCTATGACTATTAAACATCAATTAAAAGACAACACTTATAATTATGAAATTTAAGTTACTTGAAAATATCAGATATTGGAAAAATTAAATCTTTTAAGTGTCTTTTTCTTCTTCTTCTTCTTCTTCTCTCTCTCTCTCTCTCTCTCTCTCTCTCTCTCTCTCATCTAATTCTTAATGTAGTGTGATGGCCATATTTGTAGGCCACTTTTCTACCGCTTAACTTTAGTTTAGGCAATTTGATTATTTAATTAATTTTTTATAGTAAGGATATATTATATTTTATATAATGTTGAGCTTGAATTTTTTTCGGTTTTTCCTTTATTTATTTTTCTTAACTTGATATATATTAAAACCTATATCCATTTAATATAAATCCTTGACTATGAATTAAGGAAAATAGGTTTTCTACAAATTTGAAAAGAAATTGGAACCGCCATCGGATCAAGATCAAGAAAAGGTTGATTAAAACCAATTGGGTATATTGATTTTAACCTAGACACTAGACCGTGTGAAAACCAACTTCAAAAATGGTTTTTAAAAATTAGAGATTTCAAGTTCGGTAACTAACCTATTAAACCCTAACAAGTATTATCTTAACCTTCTGAATTTAACTTTATTTTTCAAAATGTCTTTTTAACTAATTCTAAATTTATAATTAAAGAAAGTTAATTTATTTACAAAGAAAAGAAAGAAATTAAGTTTATTTACAAAAGTTTTAAGTCTCCTCATAGGTGCTTACATACCCTTTAGTAGAGATCAGACTTCCCGTAATTCGTTTCTTAAAACTTTAATTTGTGGATTTAGTTTAATTTTGAAAAATTAGCTGAGTTTACGTTTCTTATTTTTTCATGTTGAGAAAAATTTCTAAAAATGGTCATAATTTTTTCAAGTATTTAGTTTTAAAGAAAAGTCTAAATAAGGTCTTAAATTTGAAAAAAGATTTATTTACTTTATTTATTTTGGGAAATGGATTTTTCTAAATAATAAAAGCTTTTTTCCTCATTTTTATTATTTATTTATTTTTTTAACTTTTTATCATTTCTAATCAACGCATCAAAAATAAAAAAGAGCCTTCCTTTCTTTTTTTATTTTCTTTTTCATTCTCTTCTTTTTTTTCGGATTAGTTCTTTTTTTTTTTAAGATGAGAATATATAATAAAATACAAAAGCAAAAAAGAAAATAAAAGGAAAGAAGAAACAAAAGGAGGTAGAACCAAATAGATAGTAGGCGCACGGGTTAGAGAGCTGGATTCAGGTTGGACTGGGTCCATGTAACCCGTACATGTGAGTAAAGGAGATGAAGATGAAGAAGGAGCTCAAGTCGTAGGGGTGGGGAGGGGATGCTCTAAGGCGTTTTGGAGTGAATTTTTTGCAGGAAAAACCACTTTCACATGGTTTTCATTGGTAAAAGGTAGTTTAGGGTTGGTGCCTTGGTGTTTAGGTGTCTTTTTTATGGTGGCACAAGGTGACAGTCACAGTGGATATTGGGTAATCGTGGTAGTGGCTGTTAGGTGTTGAATGCATGTTCGGTTCTTGGTTTTCAACCACTAGGAGCTTAGTTATGGTGGTAGTTTTGCGTTAGAACCACCCTAGGGTAGTGTTTTGAGTGGTGCTTGAAGGGTTCAAACCTTAGGTGGTCATCAAAGTGGATAGAGGCCATGACAAAGCATTAGATTGGCAGCAACTAGAAGCTTAGGATTTGGGCATATTAATAGTTACGACTTCGAGTTTCAAGAGTAAGAAATGAGAGAAAAAAGATAGAGAGAGAGTAAGAACACGCAATGAGAGAAAAGGGTCAAGTGTGTGTATTTGAAGTGATGGTTGATGATGGGAAAATGATGATTATTGGTGGGAGTTGATGCCTAAGTCAAGATCCTATACACCTATTTATACTAGAATAAGCTTGAGCACACATGGAAACGACCATTAATGTCTAGATCGTCTCCTTCAATATCGGCTGAGCAATCTTTGATTCTAGGAGAATAGCTTGATTCTAGCTGATTTCATGATTAAAATGTCTATATTACTTGCTCAAAAGATGATTAAAAGCTTAAAATCTACTTAGTTTAACTTGGATTTGATTAGATTGTGCAAGAGTTGAAATCGTAGGTTGATGTTTTACTAACTTTTCAAGGCCAATAAAAGGATTAAATGAATAAATCAGGTCAAGTTTTCTATCCCAATTCATAGCATCCTAAGTAATCTACACAATTTCACCATTAATTTGATGAAATCATGTAGAAAAATTAGTAAAAAATTACCTTGAATCGAGTACCCCAGCAAGGAACATGAAAGAAAGAAAAGGAAAGGGAAGGATAGAGGGGGGAAAAGAATGCTGATGTGGCATTACATCATCTATGTGGTCCATTGGGCTCTCGCCACATGTCATGGTTAGCATGTGGCCCATTCCTCCCTCGACACATAGACATGGGAAAAGTAAGAAAGAAAAATGCGCTTAAGGGCATATATTAAGAATTGAATCCACAACTTCTCTCTCATAAGTAATGCTAAGTCCAAGCATTAAACCAGATGAGTTGTTGGTTAGTGCCCCATAAGTTATGCTACTAAATTATATTTAAACAATATAGAAACTTAACTTAATCTAAAAGATAACTACCCAAAATAAACTAACCTAATCCTAACAACCCCATCACTTTTCTAAGCTCTTATTTTTTTTTTTTCAAAAAGTACTTTGTTTTCCTAAAGATTCTATTTTCTATCTACTTTTTTTTTTATTTTTCTAAATTTTTTTTTTCAATTTTCTAATTTTTATTTTTCAGTATTTTCTATATTTTAATTTTTTTTTCTGAATTAGGACTCCTTTCTTTATTTAAAGGAAATTCTCAAAAAAGTAAAAGGGATAAAAATGGGGTGTTTACATTTAATATTCATCCTAATTCAGAATATTCCCTTTCTTCGCCATCAATATTATTAGTAAAGAATAATTTATAGTTATAATTTTCTTCTCGCATATATTGTTATTTTAGGTAAATTTTAACGTAACTTTTAGTAAAATATTAATAATATAATATATAGATAAATTCTATTAATTATTTGAGACTTATTCATATACATCTTACATGAAATTTTACTCACTTATATTAGTTATTAAGGTTACTTAGTTAATTTCAAAAGATTTATCATAAGCTATATATAAAATTACGAAACTCTACACTATAACGATGATATCTATTAAACTTAATGGTTTTGTATAAATGAGCTTAATTTGAGATATTAAAGCTTTATAATTACTTTTTTTAATTTTTACTATCTAGTTATGAATGCTAACTTAATTTTAAGAATGTTAATATAAATCATAATTTCTAAGACGTGTCTCAAGTACTAAACTTTTCATTTTATTTTTTATTAATTTATATAATTATATACCTAAATTTAGGTGTAATTCAGACATTCACACACCTATGAATGCTTCAAATCGATCTAATAAAAAAAAGATATTTGGCTAAATAAGTGTCATTTCTAAATGATTCCACTTGCCAGTATAATCCTATTAAGTGCTAAATAAATATAAGTTACTTTTATATATTATCTCGTATCATTAGTAAAGCTAGCATAGATCGTTTTATACCTTTGACTTAACTTATAAGTACATATTTCTCTATAAAAAATATGAACAACTCGAAAACTAACAAATCAAAGTTGTAAGGTATTACAAATTACAAAGGATTATAGGGTGCTTGGAGATGGGACTGAACATGAATAGATCCTTTTTGAGCCTGTGGGGGGTACCCAGGCTCTAATGGTCTCGAGCCATTAAGCATTCTGGGAATACTCGCAATCTTGGTTATTAATTATCTCTGATCGGATATGATCATCAATGTGATTGACGTAACTGTTGGTATGATCGACATGACTGGTGAGGTGCTCAAGGCCCTTGAAGGGCATATGTTATCAATGCCCCCGGTGCAGATGCTTAGTTAGCAATCCATTCACCAAACAATCTTTGGCCGTTGATCTCCTTTTTGCGACATGTGGTCACTATAATGGTTGCTTTTGAAGCGATGCTTTATATGGCCTTACTAACCTGTATAAGGACTTGGAGGTTAGTCCCTTTCTTATTTACTATTGCCGTTCTGTTACAATTTTGCTAGAGTGTTTCTCTTACATCCTTGCCCTTTTTTGTTCCTTTCCTTTCTTTCTTTTGCTCAAAGCTTTCAAAGATGGTTGATCAATCACACTAACCAAAAAGGAATTGATTTGCAAGTAAGGCTTTAGTGAATGAAGATCATAAGGATGAGTTTGTCCCCACTCCTACCAAATAGACAAGGCAATCAAGGTTAGTAGCGTAGATAGGAGCTACAGTTGGGAGAAGGAGGACGATATTGTTCCTCTATTGCTAATAGTGACTGGTGAGGGAGTTGTTACCAAGGTGGAGTATGTGCATAAGGACAGTTAGTGGTGGAGGGTTTGTGAGCAAGTTAGCTGAAACATCGACGTTTAGAAAGTAGTCAAGCCTAATAAGGGTAAGTAAGCATATGACTATAGGTGTGATAAGTGCTCATTTTGCATATATTAGAGGGCGGTGGAAATGGGGTTGTTCTTGCACTTTATTGAATTTCTGGTGGAAGGGTTTAGTTACTTCAATGTATTCCTATGTTCCCTTCATTCGAATACTTGGAAGGTATTGGTGACCTTCAAGGCTATGTTCATATTTCATATGAGGAGGCTTATAGCTTGGCTATTTAGGTATATTTTTTAGTTGAAGGGCAATCCTTGGGGTTGGTTGTACTGCTCAAGGCGGGGTTCCCATCTGAAGTTGTTATATGGGCAAAAGTCCAAAATTGATTACTAGAGGTATTAGTTTTTTTCTGGTGAGGTCAGAACATGAGTTGGACTTTCCAACCAAGTGGATAAGACCCATTTGGAGAAAGTCGATCACTTATCTCCAGGTACAGGATGAGGAGGCAAAGGAATAGATTCTCAATGTGGCTTATTGGAAGGAGGAGGTGTTCTATGTAATAGAGACTATAGAGTTGTACTTAAAGGGGGAAATGTTGCAAGCTTGGGAGACAGGTATAGGTGTTGTTGTGGTCTAGGAGGGTAATTAAGAGTTCGCCACCATCAGTTGCTAGTAAAGGTGGGTTGGGGGGGGGGGAGGGTAGGGGTTTGTTGGGTGAGGCGGCAGGGGTGTGCTCGAAGTTGCTTTCTTCGACAGGTATGTCGCTTGGTGTTTATGTTCTATTTTCATTGCTAAATTTGTTGCCTTGTTTGCAACAGATGACTTGTCTAGTAATGCTTTCAAGGAGCATATGTTAGCAATTCGAGAGCAAAGGCACTGATATAAGGGAAATAGGCCAGTAGAGGGGATGATGCTACTTTTGCTTAGAAAAAGAGTGAGAAGGTTGCATCAGCTAAAATGAAGGGAAAGAAGGTTGTGAGTGAGGGGTCAGGAGGTTTCTTGATCACTATCTACTTAGATGTAGTAACTGAGCAGTAGGTAGTTGCTGTCACTGTCGATGTGATGGATACTACCAAGTAGGATGAATGTGGGCATGTTGGTAGTACTTAAGAGCCAAGCTAACAGGAGGCGACTAGGCAAGAGATTAGCTAGGTGACGGTTGAGGAAAGAGTGCGGTAAAGTAAACTGGGCGAATAGGTTGTACCTATTGATGGGTGGTCAAGGAGACCTACCTCTAACCAAGGAGTGCAAGAGGAGCATGCGAATGGCAGATTTGTTGGAAGGAAGCCGACCATAAATTTAAGAGGACTGCTTGAAGAGTAGGGAAGGTCAATTATTGGTGAAGCTAACAGTGCTTTACAAGGGTAGTTTCCTGCTTTGGTTCATTTGGAGGTTGAGATAAGCAGGTCGATGCATTTGCATCATTAAAGAATAGCCTATTAAGAGGACGCATGGTGTATGGATGCAAGATAAGCCCTTTAATAAGTGTACTTTAGCTACTTTGAGAGGGCTAAGGAAGCTATTAGCCTATGTAGGCTTACGTTTGATCGGGGAGGAGGGAGTTAGGGTCTTCTTCTTGATAGGGTGTGTTTTTGATTGCCCTTTGTCTCTTTTCATACTTTGTTTAGGTGTTTGTGAATGCTTTCTTGTGCCTATTTCTTGTTCTAGGCTTCCCAACAGTATGAACAAATGGGAAGGGAGGAAAATGAGAAGTTAGGGTAAGAACTAATCAGGCTGAGAGCATGGAATTTAGAGCTACAAGGGGAGTGCAATGAGTGTGGAGTGGAGAAGATGCCTTTGGATTAGGAGTTTACCAACGTTAGGTTCAGGTTGAATGCTGCTAAGAAATGGGCCTAGGACTTTGAAGCAAAACTTGTTATTTGCGATAAGGAGCTTGTTACAGTGAAGGAGGAGGTTGAAAATGTCTAGGCAAGAGGTTGAATCTACCAAATGGGAGGATGTGGCTGCAATGGAGGAGGCTAATTCCACTATGAAAGGGGAGGAGATGGAAAAGAGTGAGGTTGATTGTCTAATGAAGGAGCTCGAGGAGGCCCGAGCTAGTTTTTAAAGGCAAGAGGAGGACCTAAGGAATGCACATGATTTGACTCTAGTAGAAATAGGTGAGTTGTTTAAGGAGTTCTCATCAGGTGATAATATGCATTCATGGGCGCTAGTCGAGATGGTGCCAGGATGCCAAAGATGGAGGTTGAGGATGCATATCTTGTGCTGGACTTTAGTTGCTTGAATTGGTTGATGGAAGACAATGTAACTGAAGCTAAGGTCCATAAGCATGGGAATGACAATCCTGGTGATAATGATGAGGAGGCGTTTTTTGGTTGGTTGTAATATATTGGTAGGGATGATCCAGTTTTGTGCTAGTATTTACTTCTTGGTGATGTACTTTGGTCAGGATGCCCTTAAACTCATGGTAAATTGAAATGTTTATGAATGAAAAATATCTAAGTGTTGTTTACTTATCGTTGTTTCATTTTCCTTTTTGTTATGTCCATTCTCTTTTATTTATTTATTTATTTTTTTGCTCCTTGAAGTGTTAGTAGGTGCTTGGCCATTAGTGAGGTTGTGCAATTCTAGGCATAGGTTGGGAACCCCAATCTAGGCGATACTTGGTCGGGAGCATAGAGTGTGTAGGGCTTAGGTTTTAGGAGGAATAGTGTTATAAACTAAGTCTATGTGCTCACCTTATAAGACCTTTGGGTATTCAGGGTAAAGTTAGAGGTTTGAGTGCGTTTAAGTGCAGAAACCTACGAAGGTGTCTGGACCTCGAGGATGAGGATTGACTCGACTTAGTCTAGCACATTTTCAATCACCAATGGATAAGGGCAGGGCCTAATAACAATCAAGCTGTAATTTCATAATAAATGATAGGTGGGATGAATACAAAAGTTATTTTGTATTCCTTTTTCAAAAGATATACCTAATAGATATGGTTGTTTGTGCAATCTACATAAAGTAAGGTCAGAGATTGTCTATTTTCCATGTTTTAAGGATGGGCTGCCCATCTAACGCCTTGAGTTTGTATGGGCCATTAGCCATGTCTTCTTTAACTCGCATGGGGTCTTCCCAATTGAGCACCTATTTGCCTTGCCCTTCTTGGGACCTAATGGCCTCGAGCTTCTAGCATATAAGGTCCCTTGGTCAAAAGACAATGTATTTTACTTTCTTGTTATAGTATCTAGCCATATGCTACTAATACGCAATGACTCAGGTTCCTTGCAGCTTCTCTTGCTTCATAGATGGTACCTAAGCAAACCTAGAAGGCCACTTTGTTAATGTTAGTGTCAAAGTTTTAGGTCTAGCTCGTTGGGAGCTCAAGTTTTATGGGCATTATTACTTCTTACCTAAAGGTGAGGTGAAAAAGGGTTTCACCTGTAGTCATTCGGTGTGTGGTCCGATATCCTTTGAGGATACTGATAGGGAGTTGATCTGCCTACTAGTTACCTGCTCGCTCTACCCTCTTTTTTAGGCTATTGAGCACTATCTTATTGATTACCTCACTTTCCTGTTGGTTTGTAGTTGAGCAATTGAGGTGTAGCAAAGTTGGATGTGATACTTATTGCAAAATTCTTAGAATTGAACACTATTGAATTGTTTGCCATTGTCTGTAATGAAGGTATAAGGGACCCTGAATTTAGTAAGGTTGCTAGTTAATACGATACATTCGGTTGCTTATATGGTAATGTTGGTGACAGTTTATGCCTCTGCCCATTTAGTGAAGTAGTCCATAACTACCAGGATAAATTGACGTCCCTCGAATGCTTTGGAGAAGGGTCCAAGGACATTGAGCCACCATTATGCAAAGGGTAATGGGCTAATCATTGGGCAAAGTTCCCAACTAGGTGCTCGGTTGATGAGTGCGTGCTTTTGGCAATTGTGACATTTTTGCACTAAAGTTTTCACATCTTCCTTTATGGTTTGCCAGTAATAACTAAGATAGAGGACTTGGATGTATAGTGCTTAGGCTTGGATTTGGTTTATGTAAATGCCGGCATTCAAGTCTTCAAGGGTACGGAGGCCTTCTTTTGGCTTTAAACATTAGAGGAGGGGCAAATTGTGCTCGTATCGATAGAGGATGTCGTCTATAAGAGTGTAGTTCGTTGTGCTATATACGAGCATCTTGGCTTCGATCCAGTTCTCAAGTAAGACTTCAGTCTTAAGGTAGTTAATGATGAGATCCATTTAAGATGGCTTTATGGGTGAGAGGCCAATCTCAAGGATCCATTGAGGGAGCTCGTAAATAATATATTGTGGCATGAACCGAAGGAAGATTTTCTTGTTGGCTTTACAGGTGGGGGTACTACTGTGGAGGCGAGCTTGGACAATTGGTTTGCTTAGGAATTCTTTGCCCAAGGAATTTTAGTTATTGTCTAGGGAGAAGTTAGAAGCGAGGTCCTGTATTATCTGGAGGTATTTTACCATGCTCTCTCCCTTCATCTCATACCCTCCCTTCACGTGTTAAACCACCATCATAGAGTATGAGTATATATTGATCTTCTTAGTGCCAATGTTTGCTACAATCTTTAGTCCTGCAATGAGAGCCTCATACTTGGCCTCTTTGTTACTCATAAGGAATTCAAACTTAAGCGTATAAAGCACCATGGTATTATAGGGGCCTTGTAAGACTATTCCTGCTCCACTCCTTCGTAAGTAGAGGATCTGTTTACGTAGAGAGTCAACACCGGTACATCAACATTACTGGGTGCGTCCTCCTCTTCTGTATACTCAGTGATAAAGTCGACAAGAACTTATGCCTTGATGGCTTGCCAATGACGAAAATGGACACCGTAGGCACTAAGCTCTAGAGAATATTTGACCATCCATCCTAATGCATTTAGCTTTTGTAGGAGGGTTTGTAGTTACTGGTTAGTGAGGATAATGATTAGGTATACCTAGTAATATGGTCTGACCTTTTGGGCAACTATGGCTATTGCACAAACAAACTTTTCAACCTAGGTATACCAAACCTCCAAGCCTTGTAGGATGTGGCTAACATAGTACACTGGCTTATATTCACATTCAACTGCTCAAACGAGTACTATAAAGAGCGCTCAATCATTGATGGCTAAGTATCGATAGAGCTCTTCATCAAGGACTAACTTAGAGAGCATAGGTAGGTTTTCAAGGAACTTTTTCAGCTTATCAAAGGTAGCTTCACATTCAACTATCCAATTGAATTTAGATGGGTTCTTCAGTAATTTAAATAATACGAAACACTTGTCAACGCTACTTGAGAGGAAATGATTGAGGGCAACAATTATACTCGTGAGACATTGGACGTCCTTAGTCTTCTATGGGGCCTTCATGTCCCTAATTTCCTAGATCTTATTGGGATTGGCCTTGATATCTCACTCTATGACCATGTATCAGAGAAACTTGCTAGAGTCAACCTTGAAGACGTACTTTTGTGGGTTGAGCTTCATTTAGTACTTTCGTAATGTATCAAAAGTCTCATGCAGATTGGCAATGTGGTTGATTTTGTTTCATCTTTGGATGATCATGTTGTCAATGTAAACCTCAATATTTTTGCCAAGTTGTAGTTTAAACACTGCTGTTATCGATCGTTGGTATGTGGGCCTAGCATTCTTAAGGCTGAAAGGCATGATTTTATAACAGTACGAATCAAAATTTGTAATGAAAGAGGTATGAACTTGATTCTCGAGAATCGTGCTAATTTGGTTGTAGCCAGAATAGGCATCCACAAAACTTAATATAGCATAGCCTGACGTGGAATCAACGAGATAGTCGATTCAAAGGAAGGGGAAGTAGTCCTTGGAGTAAGCTTTGTTTAGATCAGTGTAGTCAACATACATTTGCCACTTGCCCTTTACTTTCTTCACGAAGATTGTGTTTGTGAGCTAGGTAAGATATCATTCTTCCCTGATGAATCTGACTTGCAAGAGCTTTTGTACTTCTTAATTTATGGTGGCCTGTCACTCGAGGTGTGAAGTGTCACTTCTTCCATTTGATGGGTTAAACACGTGGGTTAACTCTTAAGTGATCAGTAGCTTCGGGGATGTTAACTATCTTGGGCATTTCATTTGGAGACGTCGTAAAGATGTTTAAGTTGGCATGGAGGAAAGTTGTTATGTTTTCTTTTTCTTTAGGGGATAAGGACGTCCCTATTTGAGTAGTCTGATCGGGGCAGTCATTATACTAAATGACTTCGATCCTTTCTATTGGTTCTCCCCTAAGAGTCTGTGTGGTGTCTAAGGTAGACTCAATATACATGATCTTGTCATGCGAGATGTCACTGAGATATAGGGTTTGGGATAGCTTTTGGTCCCCCCGTACAATTCCAATCCCTATGGGTGTGGGGAACTTCATCATGAGATTTCACTGGTTGATACATCTGTCAAATTTATTGAAACTAGGACATCTTAAGATGGTACTATAGGGAGACCTGTAGTTTGTTGAACCTAGGGTTCATTATTTAATTTTGGTGAGAACAAAACAAGAAAGTCTATATCTAAATATGTTGTTTTTTAAAAGAACAAAACAAGTGAATGATTAAACTAAGTATTATTTGATTATATTGAGATAATTGAATAAGATCAATTAATTTGCTTAATGATTAAATATATCAATTATCTCTACAAGAAATTTAATCTTTTAAGTGGTGATCAAATGATCTTGAAGTTAGATTGCAAAGAGCATTTGTTTGTTGTATGTTAAAAGTATTTTAAGGTAATATTTAGCTTACCGGGTTAATGGTTCTAAAGCACGACCAGCTTAACGGTGAAGTGGCCTAGATAAAGAGATGAAAGTGCTTTTGATCAAGGAACCAGCTTGCCGATTCACTTGCCAATGTTCATGCCGGTAGTGTAAATTGTTACCAACTTGCTAGTAAGGTAAGATATCGACATACTGGTAAGTCTGATTCAATTAGCCATTAGAGCATTTAATGCATTATAATGGGAAGAATCGAATGAGATCGTATAAATGCTCAACAACCCGACCAAGGATTGAAGAGAACTAATCTTTTGTTGCAATATTCCAATATTCTTTTGTATTCTTATTATCTATTGTTCTCATTATCTCTTGTACCATAATTTTCCAATATTTAGAGAGATTTGAACTATAGTACTTATGAGCTATTGGTTGCAAAGTATTGAAAGTTAAAAGCACTATACTAATAATTATTGAGATTGAGTTTTCTGTTATGAGTTGAGATTATGATTTGTGTTGAGAGTTGTAAGTATGAAACTTATATAATCAAGTTTGTGTTTGTATAGCTCTTAGAGCTTAGAATGAAAAATCAATAAAGTGGTGTAAAGTCCTTGGTTAGAGGCATTGTATGTCCATAGAGACTAGGGGATGGTCAGAACTCTACATTATATCTGAGCTTGATCTTCTTTATCTCTATTTCTTTTAATTTCCGTACTTATTATTGTTTTATTGTTACTTTAATTACTCTTATTATTGCATTTAGTTGTTTATATCAGAAAAAAATTACAATTTATCCTTAAAACTCAATTCACCTCTTCTCTTGAGTTTAGCCTAGTGTTCTTCATAGTCAACAACCACAAAATATATCAGCTATAAGGCAATGTTCTTATCATCGCCTAGTCGAATAGGTAGTGTAACCAATCCTTTAGTTGACCATCTTTCTTTCGAAGTCGATGAGGCTTTGCTTGTAAGGTCGTAGTTCTTCTTCTAGTTAGTCTTTCATTTGTTCATATGAAGAGTAGAAAAGAATATCAGTAAAGCTTCTATTATCAACAAATGTTTTGGGGACATTGAAGTAGCTAATCTCTACATTGATGACTAAAGGGTCAATGTGAGGGTATTCAACACCTTCCTTGTTGCCATCAGTGAAAGAGATGGTTGTGTCTATCCTAGGCTTCTTGGGTCAAACTAAGAGGACCTCGTGTTGTGGTTGGGTGAAGCTATCTTCGTCTAATAGGCTTAGTCCATCTATGATTGCTTATAGCTATCCTTAGCGAACTCTTTGCTTTGTGTTCTTGGATGGGTTCTATCATTACGGTTGTAGATGTTGTTGTAGTTCTTGAGTGTAACGCCATCGCATTAGGTGAGGATGATTTTGCTTATTAGCGACATGGTGGTTGATGCAGCCTTTGCGGACAAGGCCCTTAATCGCATCCTTAAGGTGTTTATACTCGTTGGTATTGTGGTTGTGAGCACCATGGTAGTCACAGAATTTTCTTGAGTTGAAGGCTTAGGGTGTTTCTCTAATGGCTAGGGCATGTGGTAAGCGCTCACATACTTCATAGAAGACTTCTCCTCTTAGAAGGCAGTTTAATGGGGTGTAACTAGGGTAGTAAATGAACTTTTGCTTTTGTCTTTCTCGATGCTCTCGAGAAGATAAAGTGAGATCTTCATGAGGACCGAAGCGATCTTTTACAAATGTGTTGTGCTATAGGTCGTTCTTGAGGCGTGCTTGGATGGTGTCTTCCTACGCTACATATTGCTTAACAACGATCATGAATTCTTCAAAGCTGTTTGGTTGACTTAATGCTATAACTTCGAAAATCTTGTTGTTCAGGTCTAGGCCTAGATGATGGCCTGGAGAGTTATTCTAGATTCTACTTTAGGAATGAATAACTTAGAGTGGTTAAAACACTATAGATATGGTCGTAAGGTCTTGTTTAGGTGCTAGTGCACTTTGTATAACATAAAGGAGTCCCTATGCAGTACCTTGCTGCTTAAGAAGTGTTGTTAGAATCTTATAGCTAGATTTTTGGAAGAATGAACGAAGCTTCTTAGAAGCTGGTTGAACCATACCAATGTAGCCTTAGTCAGCATGCTTGGGAATACCTTGCATATTATGGTGTCTACGAAGTTGTGAAGGCTCATCATTGTAAGAAATTATTTTAGGGGGTCATTTAGGTTGCTCATTCCATTGTAGGTATTGAGGTGGGGGAGGCACACACCTTATGGGAGGGTTCCCTCTAATATGATTGGAATAAAGGGACTCTTGTTGACAACTATGCAAAATTGCAGAGTAGAGGACTTGAGGCGCTTTTGGTTGCGTAAGCTATAGGTATGATAAATCTACTTCTTAAGTTCTCAAATATTCATGTCGTTTAAGTGTTTTGGGGAGTGCTTAAGGGAGGTTTCCTTCCTGACCCTGCTCATGTTTGAATGAGTACCTTGATGGTGCGTTTTGCTGCAATTGGTGCTTCGTCGGTCACATAGGTTATGTATTAGGGGTAACTCAATCTAAACACCATCATATGGGCACATAGGGTTTACTAGTGGTGTGGGAGAGTACCTAAGGTGTCTATTAGATTGGTTGAGAATGCGTACAGCAGTGTCTTCGATATGAACCCTATCTTTGGGTTAGCTTTTGCTTTAAGTTTCTAGCCTATAGCTAGTTGTTGTCTTAGGTTAGCATTTTCTTGGAGGACTTTTGCATTATTTTCCATCAATTGGTGAAATGTCTCCTTGATCTGATCCATGTCTGATTATTGTGGCTTCGTTGGTAGTGGTGGTAAGTTTACCGTAAGTTGATCACCATCTCTTGGAAGCGAAGGATAGGGTTGTGTCATTTTACTCTTAACCATGCTTTGCAAGTTTATGTAAATGGTGGGCACTAAATGGTGATGCAGGATATCACTGATAAGACTCCTAAGTGAACTGGTGATCATTAGTCGTGTACAGTCATAGACTTGCAAAAAGCCCCTATGGCATAGCTAGCAAGGGCCTTTCAATGCTCAAGTTAGTTAGCATGGAGAGAGAAAAGGATTGTAAGAGAGAGATCTAAGTGAGTTCCCAAGTGTGCTAAGAAAAAAAGAGAAGGATCCCTTTACTTGATGGCTTCACCTCTATTTATAGGTTAAGGGATCTAACATGTTCGTATATGTGATAAGAGGAGATTGGCTTGCATAGAATCCGAGGAGGTGATGCTATTAATATGAGGAAAGACAACCTACCTTTTGCTAGTTGGTGGAGGCTTAGGAGGTGGGCTTATCCCATTAGTGGAGGATGTTCACCTTAGTTTGGCAGCTAGCCTATAGTTTATGCACCAAGTAATCATTCGGTATTTAACGATGAAAGAGAAAAAGGCGAAGAGGAGGTCGTGTGCTCGTTTTGTTGATCGGCGAGCTTTCCAAGGATGATCCTTGGGCCCAAGATAGGTACCTCACCCGAGGATAAGCAATTGGAGGTGAGAAGTTTTTGTTATAAGGCTTTAGGAGTGCTCAAGGTTAGCTTAAGCAAACTAGACAGGGTATCAATAGGCGGTTTAGTTTTCATTCGAGTTGGTAAGGCCTCGGCACTGCATCAGTTGAGTTCTCTGGCAGGCTTAAGCCTTTAGAGCATTGGTCCAAAGACTGATCATCAATAAATCTTATAACACAATTGTTCATTTATTTTAATTACTTGCAAGTTCGATTTTATATGAAAACTTGACTCTAGAGGTTAATCTCCTCCTATGTAATTATTCTACAAATAAACAAATGGTACAAATGGAGAGTAGATAACTTCCATTTTTAGTTTAAACTGTAGATTAAGGTAATTGATATTTATAATCCTAGTGAAATAATATTATTTTAAAATTACAAATAGTAAATGATGGAAATATCGATATTATAAAGGCAATTTGGACAACTAGGAAAAGACTACAAAGAAAAAGTCACTCCTTGCGTTTTAATAATATATATAATACCAAAAAATTTTAATAGTTTGATGGAAATATCGATATTTTATGATGCAGATTATATAAATGAACTAGGCTGACTACTTTCGGAGCACTGACCTCTTTGAAAAAAAGTTTTGTAGTTATGGAAAAGCATCCATATTTCTAAGCAAGAGCATCCATATTTGCAGTTATGGAAAGATCTACATTACTTACAAAACTTGAAGTATTCTTTCCAATCTTATGGAGATTTACTTAATTATATAATCAGACGCGCATTGTTATAATTTGTTATATGTTTTATCTATTATTATACTCCATTTATTTATTATTGTTATTATAATATATATATATATATATATATATATAGGTATCCCTCACAGTAGCATAAATACGAGTGTCTATACAGTATATTATTATTTTAACAAAAAAAAAGCTATCCAATATTGAAGTTTTGCTAAAACAAAATTACGGAGTCACCTTACTTTTAATACTAATAACGACACTATATAATTTTCTTAAGGGTATTTTTTAAATTCCCTGGTTTCACAACAAACATCCTAATATGCGGACAAAATATTACATTAAAATGAGAATAACTAAATGTCATGATCAAAATGAAAACAAATGTATATAGGAGGGCGGTAAATTTTACAGCAAATAAATCTGTGATTTGGAATAATCTCTTTTTGTCAAGCTTAAAACGTAATAATACATACCAAGGGCTAACAATTCTTCTACCTCGATGTGATGAAAAGGCGTATCTTCATGTATTGAGAGAAACCATTTGCAAGTTTTGAAATTTAAGATTTATTGATAAATTCCTATCCTTTAGTATTAGAGCATTTTACTCTTATTATACGTATTCGGAAACATATACGTTACACATTTTATAGCAAACCCTCATTCATCTAATTAATTTTTCAAAGGATATCTAAACAATTCCTTGTCGATAATAATTTCATTAATTACTAATTTCATGTTGAATTGTACAGTGTATATACTAAAATCCTATTGAATGACAGACGAATACATTTTAGATGTATAGGAATTACTAACTATACGATTTAGGTTGTATACCGTTTTGATTATTGAAAGCATGTCAAACGGGTTAGCGGGCATATACTATCATGCTTGTTTTACAAGGGACAAATTGGGTTCATGTCATTTGTTAAACTTTTCGTACATTATTGCAAATCTTGATCATATAATCTTTCTGTTTTTCTTTTTTCTTTTATTTTTTTTTTTTGCTTTTTCCTAACTACATCATATTATAACTTTAGAGTAAAAGGAAATTAAATCCAGTTCATAAAATCAATATTCATGCTATTAAGTTGTACAAGCATTGGTATATAATTCTTTTGCTTAATTTTTCTAATTCGAAACTTAAAAAGAAGAGTTTCAAAAATATCATTGACACGCATATATTTATGTACAAAAATGGTTTTGATGTTTTTTGCAAATACATGTTTAAAGAAATGCATTATTCTTATACTATAACAAATTTGTACTTATTATGCAATAGTACCAAAAAATTCCAATAGTCCAATATTTGAAAACTGAAAAATCCCCTTTATGATACGTATGATATATATAACATAGATGACCACTTTTAGTCTTAGAGGAAAAATTTTAAACATCCATATCTATATTTACGGAAAGATCAATGTAACAATAAAAAGTTGAAGTATTCTTCCCAATCACATGAAGGTACAGGTTATTAAATCCTTAGACAGACATTCTTATTATTTATTTTATGTTTTATCTATTATTATCCTTTATTTATTTATTGTTATTATGTATGTATATAGCCCATACAGAAGCATAAAACATGTGGCTATATAATATATTATCGTTTTATCCAAGAAAATAAAAATCCCATATTGGAGTTTTGATAAAACAAAAAATATTTATTTAATAATAATAACACTACTGTATAATTTTCTCGAGGGTATTTGTTCAATCCTCCAGGTTTCACAACAGACCTAATAAAGAGACAAAATATTACATTAAAATGGGAATAAATGTACTGATCAAACAGAAACCAAATGTATATAGGAGAGCTATAAATTTTAGAACAAGTAAATCTGTGATGTGGAATAATCTCTCTGTGTAAAGCTTAAAACGTAATAATGCATAACAATTTTATAAATAACAATTCTTTTACCTGGGTGTGAAAGGCTTATCTTCATGTGTATCACATCAAAACCACGAAATTGGTCTAATATATAAATTTAGCTATCATCATTTATCCCAATAATTCTATAAATAAAAACAAGGAATATCAAACCAACTCTCAAGAATGGTAGGTGATTTGGTATAAAAAAAAGGTAAACAAAACATACAGATCCGAGAAAAATTATTATACCATGAAGCTGAAGGGTTTATTTCCATTTCAAATTGGGAAAGCAACCTTTCGGGTAACTACATTACCACGTTACTCAATTTCGTGTAGAAGAATAAACAAAATCCTTGAATAAGGCAGTTGTTCGTTTCCAACTCCAGTCTATCAAGAAGAATATGACGACTAGCTACTACGGAAAGAACTAGTTGACAACATCCATAACCAACTTCCTTGACTTAAGAACAGACCATTTCATGCGCCTGTAGTAACCAGCCTGAAGTAGAGCCAAAGACAGTAGGAATATCCATTTGAATCCCATCTGTGAGACAAATATACGATTTCAGGAGACCAGCTATTGTCATCATTATCATTTTAGATGTCAGCTAGGATAGGGGTACAAGAAAATACCAGTTTCCGCTCTTCCATTTCTGGTTCTGCAGCCCATGATAAGAATGTGACAACATCCTTACCCATCTGCATGCAACAGAAAAAGTTTCTAGTTTTATTTATTATTTTGAAAAAAAAAAAAACCAAAAAGAGTAGAAGCTAAACTATCTTGTTCCGTTGCTCTGCCAGGAGATGATATTGTCAAACCTGAGCTTCTGTAGCAGGGGTACCATCTTCATACTCAACAGCACCATCATTAAGCATCTTTGGCATCGCAATTGCACCACCGGGGAAGTAGGGATTATAGTGTAGCCCCTCCCTTATCTACAGTAACACCATGATGGAAGATGACATGCACTAGTATTAATCAACAACTAATCTCATAAAATTTTTCTAGAGAATTACTGAACAATAATTTACTCGTGCAGAGTAAATTCTCAGAAAAAATCTGGTACCAGGATAAACTTCAATACAGCAGTATTTTAAACCTTAAGCAAAGATAGCCAGAGATTTGATATGGAGAAAAAATATAAACTTATCCTGTACTATAACCACTAAGTCATGCAGAAAAAGAAAAATAAACAAAAAGGAATAGAACTCCAAAGCTTTGGTAGCGAAAGAAGAGATTAGTAGTGTAAGGAAAACCTATTTTGAGCCAAACTGGACAACACATACAAAGAAACCCACCAATGGTAAAATAATTAGTGAACCTATGAAAGATGTTTCCAATTAGTTTCTCTCTTATCTCTCATTTATTTTATTTAGTTATTTACTAGAGCAATTATGATCTGGAAGTCGATACGGGACAAGCGCTTGGATCTATCATAATGTAGCCATGAGTTGCTCAACGGACCTTTTTTATCTTATAAAACCTTTTCCAGGCTTTGAATTGATGGACCTATTGATCAGGTTGGATCTTCCTCAAATTCAAGAAAGTAAAACAAGTGCTAACTTTCAGATTATAAAGCAAAAGGAAAGAAGAGATGTTTTTTGCCTAGTGCCTAAAGCACACAATGGTCCGCTTCAACATGAACAAATGAGAGTTTTTGGTGGATCTTCAAGTGAGGAGTTCATACCTAGGAAGAAAGAATACAGGCTCTACTAAATTGACTATTTTGATTTTGCCACTCGTAGCATCTTAGAAGAGATCAAGTTACTTCCCTGCAAAGGCCCATAGAAATATGCACATGAGATGTAACTAGTCATCCCAACAATCACACCAAGTTGCTTGTTTGTCAAAGCGGCTGTTATTGTATGTAGTAAAGAACATTTAACCTTAGCCAACGCTAATTTGAGCCAAAATCAAACGATTGTTCTTCTGTCCCTGCTCCCTCTTTTTCTACATATGCGATGGCGGGCGCATTTTCACTCAAGAGTTCAAGTTAGATCCATTTGCGCCCAGAGGCAGAGCAAAGAAAGCCTTAGATCTTTGCTTAACAGTCTAGTCGGAGTAGCTCTTTTCAAACAAAGAAGAAACTGGACGATTAGGCGAGATGCTAATTGGAGAAGGACTGATCAGATTTGCCTTCCCGAAAAGCACAAGCCGTATTTCCAAGAAAGAAAGGCTTTCTCTGGGTCTAATGAGAAAGCGTCTGTTCACGTCAGGCAATGGTGTGTTTTTTTTTTTTTTTCCATTTCTGTCCAGATTCTTTTAGTGTTCGATGTACTAGACCAAAGAAGCAATGGATTGAGTTGCACGAAAGCCTAAAGCCTTACCTTAGTGCATCTGTTTTCTTGCTGGGTACAAGATCGAAAAGAATGCATTGGATGGATGCTCGGGCATTGAGAAGGAAGGACACTTTCAGAGGCAAAAGGCCATGGGGAGATACCGTCTGTGATCCATGGAACTCTGATTTGGAAACCGTGTCCAAGCTCCATGGCTAGTCTTCACTCTTTGGACTTCCTTATCTTATTCATCGAACTCATTCGTTTTTCATGTAGTTCAGTTTCAAGATCAGAAGGAATCTATCCATAGTTTTAGGGGTGGAATTACTCTTTTTTCAAATCCATCTTCTTTCTTTTTTTATTATCTTCCTTGTGTATGTATGAGACCAATCGATTTCTAAAAAGGATTACTAATCTTTAACTTTTCAAGGAATCCTTTAAAGGATTTTACATTTTCCGCTCCAGAAGCTAGACCCATCATATTAGAGATATCACCTTCCATACAAGAAGGGAAAAAAATCCAAATAACAAGTAGCCACCCTTCCCATCCCAAACATCTACTCAAAGATAAAGAGAGAACTCATTTCCTAAAGAGATACTCCCCTTATAAAGCAAGCTATGAAAGAACTCATTTAAACCAAAAAAAATAAAGAACGAATATGATGCATTGAGTAAGGTCAAGAGAATGGGTAAAGAAAAGAGAAATGAATGGAATTGACATACATGATAAGGGGCGAAGGATATTCATGATATTATCTTGGATTTAGGATCACTATTTCCTGCACGGTCCATGTTAATAGTGAAATACTGGCTGGGCGAGAACAAGAAGGGGTCGTCATCCGGCAGCTAGTAGCTCTACTAAGCGAAGAGCCACTTGTTGCCTTTTCTTCGCAAATAACTTGTATAGGTAGCCTAGGAGAAGAGAAGTAAGTTACCCTCCTGATTCCATACCAACTCGCTTCAAACTCACTTTTCAGCTCACAATTCCTAAAGTTTTGGAGAAAGAAGGAGCAAGCTTATGCTTCATCTCCAGAATTAAATACGCCTTCAGGGAAAAAGGAAGAGGGAGCTAATCGAAGAACAGCAAGACCTCATTGTGAGGGCTATCATCCTCGGTCCCCAAAGAAACTAGAAGGGTCTGTCGACTCTTTCTAAAAAGTTGAAATAAGCAGCAAAGAAGTGTGTTTTAATGCATGGCTTTCATTTTCTTTGTCTAGTGGAGATCTACTCCTATGCTTATTGGAGATAGACTCCTATGCAGAGTTAGAATAGTGGGGATTGAGGGATGGTCTTAGGCAATAGGCTTAGTTTGGATTGGAAAAATAGGAGTTGTTCTTAGGCCAGCTAGAGACTAGAGTGTACCGGTCCCTTTTGGCTCTTAAACATTCATCTATATGCTCGGGGATTCTACGTATGAGATGTAAATAATGCATTACTGTTGCAAAGCAACAGGTCAAGGTCTTACTCCCAAAAAAGGGAAAAACAATCTGACTCGAGTGAAAAGGACAAACAATTTGCTTCCTGTTAAAGAAAAGAGAAATCATTTATTCACCTTGGGCTTAGCACTGTACCTATAAGACACTAATAATGTCCTATTATTGCAAAGGAAAAGGAAACAGGTGGAAAGAGTTAATGTACTCTATATAAAATGCAAGAGAGGGCAGGTGAAACTGGTAAGAACAATCTAATCAAGAAATGAGAAGTCATCCATTCGTAATGGCCAAAGCATAAACCACTAACAAGAACTGGTCAACTGATTAACTCATTAAGCACGTGAAACATGGCTGATCATCTTAGTGGACGAAAAATGGTTCAAAATTAATGAAGTTCTCTTAATAGCCAAATATCCAGTGCTTCAAAGATCTTGCACTCATTATGAGCTGCCCAGCACAAGGATTTACACTAGCATTCCATTCGGTACATCACCTTACTAAGCAACAAGATCAAAACTAATCTTCACCCAAAAACATTTCATAACTCATCCTTCAAACACAACCCCCCATCCCTCTTCCTCCTACCCTTCTCCTCCTCCAAACATTCAGTGAACTCAAGCGATATAGCACACACACTCCAATGCCAATTCTTACAAAGCCTAATCATGATCCCAAAATATTAGATGGTTTTATTTGCAAATCTCCAATCCATAACTTCTGATTCAGGTCATAAACACATATCAATAGCTTATTTCCCCCTGCAGCTGTTTTCATTCTTAGTTTTGATTGGCAAACATTAACTAGCCAAATTTGACGAGACTAAAGCCCTTTTTTGGGTAAATGAGGCTGAAGCCCTTCTTAGATCATAAAAGGGGAGGAGGACAGCACGGATGATAAAAATGGTTTTAGATGTATCATTGGCCAAATTTCTTAAGTGCAATAACAGTTTATCTCTTTTGTACAGTTTTATCCCATCTTTTAATTTTAGCAGTACAGGAGGGTTGACCAAGCTACGATTTCCAAAAGGATGTATGTTCAGACAATCCAGCTAAGTAACAGTCTAATGCATCTGATAACATTACTCTAAAATTAAATTTCAGCATTCTGACTTCTTTAATTTCATCAGCTGTTTCTACTTCTTTCCTATTCTTCACATGATAAATTAAGCCCTGCTGATTTAACTGAACAGGGAAACCTCATCTATCCGGACATACTCGAAGTCCAATGTTTTGTAGAGGAATAAGTTACTGAAAAATAATTAAGAATATGAAAAATAACCATTTGTACTGCTTAACATACTCCAAGTAATGCAAAATATGATACCAAGCTTGTAAAATCTGTCCACGATCATTCCTGATTATGTCCATCTATTGCTCTTATTTTACACAAACTAAAAGATGCATGCATTAAAAAATTAATTCCATTTTTTTTCAACTTCAAGACCTTTGACCACTTTCTTTGTCATCAACTTAGCGACAGCCAAAAATAACCAAATAACTGCCAAATAGCTGCTCAGAGTTGCTAATGGCTAAATACGTACAATATTACCCCTTTTTACTTCTTTTTTATGTGCCCACTTGCATGTCTAATTAACAGAATGGGACTAACAGTGCTGCTAGTTTGTCTAGTAAAAGGTAAAATACTATTGCTGAGAGAATCAGGGGGTGTGCTTTCAGGTTATAAATGTCAATAGGGAGGACTGCCGGATACTTTATCAGGACTCTTAAATTATAGAATTTAAGGAGGGAAGGGGTAGGGATTTAGAAAAGATAATGATGCCATCTTTATTTACTGCCTGCTATTATCAATATCTATCTATTCCCCACCGTAAAGTGGTGTGGATTGATACACATTCTATCTGGATAAAATACATTTCATTCTTGTCTTTAGAATATCATATACAATTGTAGAAAATCAGACCACTCAGACATACTAAGACATACATGCATTGTCACCCAAAAAAAGATGTTAGGCGGAAATAAAAATAGGAATAGTGTACATACTGAAACGCCAGCAGGAGGATCACGATAACCAGTTAGCAGGGAGAATACATAGTTCTGACCACTGTGCCTAGCCTACACAAACAAGCAGGTGTCTATGAGCTTACAGAAAAACAGAAATGAACCCAAAAAGAGAAAAGGAAAAGAAAGAAATTACTTTTGTGATTAGACTCAAATCAGGAGGATATGCTCCACCATTCGCAAATCTAGCTGCAGCTTCATTGGCATAAGGCTGAGGAAACCGATCACTGAGTTTACCAGGACGAGTAAACATCTCACCCTCGTCATTAGGTCCATCAACTACCTCAATTTCAGCTGCCATAGCTTTTACCTCCTCTTCTGTATAAGCAACTCCAACTAAATCACGGTATGATATAAGTGACATTGAATGGCAAGATGCACAAACTTGTGTGTAGACCTGGTGACCACGACGTATCCTGCAGGTCAAATTGGGGAACCCATGAGATAATAAATAAATAAACTTCCTACATCGGTAAATAGCAGATAAAACAAGTTATTTCCATGTTAACTAGAAGGGACGAAACACCAAACATTGCAGGAACAGAGATCTGTTATAATAGGAACCTCCTGCAGTTTCCTGTGTGCTTAAGCTCTTGCTAGAAATAGTTTTAATCTGCGGTGTAAGGTTTACTGAGTGCATCAACTCCTTACAAACTCCATGAGCGACAAGAAAAGAAACACTTGTACCAAGATGCTGATGTTAGACAAATGAATAAGAAATGGAATAACACTATCATAAATTCTGTCAGCATTTACAGATAGGTGTGATACAGTGAGCTTGGAGTGTATATATATTTTTCTGGCCGTCACACAGGACACTAAAAGGAGCGCAATGCAAATGCACTAAAGGATAAAGACTAGATATGTTAAAATGCATATTTGCATGAACAGAAAGACTGAGAAAGTTTCAGAAGAACGGAAAACTAGAAGCTTACGATGCATGGTCGTAAGAACTAAGAATGCCCGCATGAGGCCAGGGATAGCTTGGACACTCCAACCCATGCTCAGCTTCATCAGCAGATGCAATTGTTGCAAAACTCAAGAACCCTGAGACACCAGCACCAAGAAGAGCAAATGCCCTCAATGAATTCATGCCATTAGATCCAGTGCCATCATGACCCTTCTTAGAGAAAAAGGATGACAGTAGGGGAGAGGCCTGCAAGCGGATACTTGTAAGTTGAAATTTTTTGGGTGGCATCAAGGGAGCATTGATGCCAACTTTATCATTCAAATCAAGAAATATGATTGCCTACAAATCCACTTTTTTAAACCTCACATATGAGATAAGGTCACAGCACATACAAGGGGATGTGACCCTTTCAAGAAAACTTTTCAAGAAGTTTGTCATAAAATTTGTTGGGAAAATACGCTAATAAGGAAGAACTCTCAAAAGTATAATGTTTGCATATCATTGAAAAACAAAGGCATTATTTTATATCATATCAAAGTAGAGTGCCATTTTGACATGCAAGGCAGAGAAACCTACAGAAGAGTGAAGTTGAAGCTTCCTCCTCAACAGCTGATGGATAACTCCTCCAGCCATTTCTGTAAGCAAAATTTCTGCGATTTAAGATGAATATATTAGAAATTTATTGAAAGAAAAAATCAAGAGGAAACTCAAATTATGATCCAAAAATCATAACTGAAAAAGAATGTGATGCAGTTGCAGAAAAAGATATACTATTTACATGGAGACCATACCAATACATTCTTTTGAACTTTCAATTAAGATGAACCACAACAGGGAAAAAAGAAAATCATGTAATGTTTTAAAAATTTTTCACACAAATGTCATTCCTTTTTTTCTTCTAAAAATCATGAAAGAAAAGCAAGCATAACTTTGAACGTATTAGGCATGAAAATCAGCAAGTTTTGCGATTTTGATGGGCCAACACACATGTATCACACACCCAGGCACTCCTCCCAGTACAACTAAGAATTCTGGAGCATACTTGTTTCAGAACATATTTATCAACCAGGAACTCAACACCAATTTCTTAGTATTACTGTTGTAGAATAAGTTCTCCAGTACATTTTCAAATACAACAGCTATCGAGCTTAATGTCTCATTGAACGTGCTAAACTAGCAACCATGGCAACGTTAAAAAGCTCCAGAGAATAGTAAAATTCAATTTTCCTTCGTTTTCTTCAATCTAGAAATGATCCTTAGCATAGACAAGATGGATAGATCTGCAAGAACTACAGGAATCTATAGCATATTTGAAAAACAAGGCCTATCCCAATGGTCCATTAAACTTTTTGTCAGTAGATTTTCATTGAAATGTGTTGTTTAAGTTATGCCAGTTAGGGAACAATAATCTTCCAAAGAAACCAATGGCCCTTTGGCTCTTTATTAGCAAAAATCAATGGATATTCACTGACCCAATTTGCTGTATCCCACAAATCATTGTCAAACATTTAAGCAGATTGAGCCAACCGATATACATATCCATTACCCAGGTGTCTCATTACAATTGTGAAGACACTATTGAGATAATAATGGGGATAGCAGATACAAATCTCTACAACCTTAATTCAGCTGACAACCTCCAGCAACATGACCGAAATATCATTTCTCATTAGAAGACTTGAATATGTATAAGACAAGCTGTTCAAGTCCACAATTTCTATTACTAAAAGCTAAGAAACAAGATTGAATC
This sequence comes from Lumnitzera littorea, assembly GCA_024138015.1. Classification (NCBI taxonomy): domain Eukaryota; kingdom Viridiplantae; phylum Streptophyta; class Magnoliopsida; order Myrtales; family Combretaceae; genus Lumnitzera; species Lumnitzera littorea. The sequence continues at coordinate 89,999,121 of JAMXBB010000010.1, forward strand.
TTCCGCCAACATCGACATGACGCACACTACAATGAATCGCATCTCGTAGACAATTAACTTTTATTAATTCACTAACGATTATTAACAATAAATCAATAAACCAATCACGAATTCATAGAATCAGGCAAAAAATAAATCCATCCGAAATCCAACCGCAACTGCACGATAACCCTAACCTCATCTGTAAAGAAATACAACTAAGGTGACTTTCATAATTCGATAACAAACCCAAGGCTGCGAAATCAATGGATCATCATTTCATTTGCAAAGAAAGCAGAGAGAGCGAGAGCGAGAGAGAGAGAGAGAGAGAGAGAGAGAGAGAGAACTCACGGGATGCGAAGCACTTGGTGGTGGAAGCAGAGACACGAAGCTCAGAGATCCAAAATGGAAGACGAAGATTGATAAAAAGACGAGCAAACTCAACTATTGCTGCCACAACCCACTTTCTGGGCTCCTGTTTCCTTTGATGGGCCACGGCCCAATAAATACTGTTTTATTTTCTTTGTGCAAGCTCACCACCGTAGCTATAGCAAGCATCATAAGCGCAAATGGTGAACCCAGTGGGATTATTAACAATTAGTTAATCACATATTGCAATGTAAGAATATCAAATATTTCTCTTTTGCTTATACATTAGTACATTGCAATAATATGTAAGGACTTGGACAACATTTACTAGTCACTCTCCCTCTTTTCCGTATCAAAAATCTATTATAACATTTATTTTTCTTGCTAAAGAAGTATATGCATCGATAAATTAAATTTTTATCTAGACTTATCGATCGTCTATCTAAGAGGGAAAAATCAGAGCTTGTGGGGTCGTAGTCCTTTTTAGACCCGGCATGAGCAAGTAGATTTTAAGATAAATAAGAGATGCATAAGGTAGGTCTAAGTTTAGTTTTTTTAAACTTGATGTCATAAGATGTACAACACATGTTAGAACCTAAGGGTGTGCACATATTTCTATAATTGGAATCTACTTTACTCTTTGTGGTCAGATAAGATTTGACTAGTTATTGAAGATTATATAATAGGTTTTAATTTCAATTTTCTAAAATATAGTATCTTCATTCTTTAGCTCTATTTTAAAATCAATACTTAAAGGTATATAATATATAAGTAATAGGACAATTGCACTTATAAGAGTTCTTAATTAATAACATTGAATGTGACAAAATATAATATTTATAACTATATACATACTTAAAACCTAGGTATATTTGTTCATTATAAAAAATAAAACCTTGAAGTATATTATATTATTCATTCCTTTTTGTCCTTTATTTTCTTCCTAAAGTATTAACCATAGTTTCTCTGCCCTCATTTCCTTTGCATCACTCAATTTCTCTCAACTATAAGGGAATCTCGACTCCTCATTTTCTATATTTCTTGAAAACCATGTGATCAAATTGTTTGATATGACTAAACAAAAAATATACTAATTAAAAATGCATGAAAATTTGACAAGTTGTTAGGTAGCTTATGTAACAAAATTTACGTAACAAAAAATTTTACAAGCTTCACATTGATGTGCCTGAAGCCGATTAGATCACAAGCATGGACCCAACATATCATGCAGCAACTCTATGTTTTGTAAAGTAAGTAATTTTAGGATAATTTTGATAGTTAATGAAGATAAAAGAGCTATGATATGATTGATTATAGAATTATATTCAATAATTGATCCGATAGGTTCCAATATTCCTTTACTCATGATATTTGAAAATGAAGAATTCAACTAAAAATACTTAATATTACTCGATAATGAGTTTAACTAATGAATCACTACAATCAATTGTGAGATAATCGATTAATAAGATCTAAAAAAAATACTTATAATAAGTTAGGCTTCTTATCTCAATAGAGTGAAAAGGTACAAGTTCATATAGAATAAAGATAAAGGACCAATCCCTGTTACAAGAAAAGTGTGCTTAGACTAACCTTCATACTAATGGCATAATTGCAATTTAAAAGACATAAATAAAATAAAATAAACGAAACAAACAGGTCGCCAATCCCAAGCATCAGTGATTGGATGACGAGCACACTGCTGGTCGATCGGTATCGTAAAATTATTACCAGAGCACTACGCGACAATTTCGAGTAAAGTCGTCCAGATGGTACATATCCGGCGACAATATGCGCTTTTTGCTTCGAAACAGTTTTGACTACGTTGGCATCTAGATGGTGGCAGTCATGGCATCTACATGCTAACTATAAAAATTGCAGTTCCTAGTTTTCGGCTTGCTCGACTGCACCTCGCGGATTTGTCTCAATCTCGTCCACTCACAACTCAATTTGAGATCTCTAACTCCGCTTTGGAACTTTATTCCTATTAACAATCTATTTGATTCATTGATGTTTTGTTTACTTGAAGTGAATTGGAATTTCATTTTTTTCTTATTCTTTAGCATTTATTTATTTTTTCGTTTCCGAATCATAATTTCTTAAAAATTCTTATTACTTAGCGATTCATTAATTTAATTAAAAAGTTATGATTCCTAAAAAAAATTCATATTTTTTTCAAAAATATTCTTATATCAATTTAACAATTATTACTACCATCATCGCTATTATTACTACCGCCACCAGCCGCCGTCAACGTCACTAGCATTACTATTACTACTTGCCACTAGCATTACTATTACTACTTGCCACTACCATTACCGCTACCACCATCATTCATTGTCATCGCCGCTGACATTGCCAATAACCACTGCCGCTACCGTCGCCAATAACCACCATCATCACCACTAATGCTACTATCACTATTGCTGTCATTATCATCACCCATTACCATTGCTGTCGCCATTACCATTATTGCTGCAACAACCGTTATCATCTCTACTATTACTGTTACTACCTCTGCCGTAACTATTACGTAATCCACCCCACCCCTTTAACTATCACCATCGACTGTCATCGTCGTTGCCACCATTAACCACTACTCGCAACCACTGTCAACCATTACTATCGCCTCCACCCCTGCAGCCGATCACCATTACCATCATCTATTACTTTAGAATTACTTGAAAAAGAAAATGGATTAAAGGTAATTTAGTTATTAAATTTCTATTGCATATCAATTATTAAGTTGTTTATTAATCTAAATAAACAAAGTAATAAGTATTACACTATTAGTACATTTCTTAAGAATTCTAATTACATTCATTTTTCATTCCATTCAGTGAAGTGAACAAGTTGTGAATAGAATAAAGGGATAATGAAATTGTGATTGTGGGAATGTAATATAGGGGGAATTGATTTGTTTAGTGGAGGAAAAAAACATAAGAAGAATAAATTTGTAATAGATATCAAAAAACATGTTTACACTTATCTTCTTCCTTTTTCCTCTCTCTTTTGACTCTCTCTCTCTCATTTGCATCTACTTTTTCCTCTCATCTTTCAAACACTCTCTTTCTTTCCCTCAAATCTCCACTCTCTTTCCTCTTCACCGAACTCAACAACTTTTAACTCTAATCTCTACAAACTCTGATGAGTTCACTCTCTCTCTTCTATATTGAATTAACCATCATAGATAGATTCTTGACCCTTAACTTTCTTTTTCTTTAAACTGCCGAAGCCCCCTTTTCTCTCTCTAACTTATTGTCACAAAACACTCAACTTCAAGTGATTCTACTACCATAAACAGATTCCTCATCCACCAAATATCTTAAAGGCATCACTCTTTGGTTAAAAACCACCATAAAGAACCATCACTAGAAGATTTGAACTTCCTATCATTGTCCACTTCACACGCAACCATCATCACTACTTTTGATTTTTATTTTTTATGGAGATTAGGGTTACATGGAAGATAGATTCTGTATTTCTCTCCCTTTTTGATTGTCGTAACTTTTTATTTGGAAAGTGGTATTTTCGAAATAAAAAGGAGGAATGGTTTTAGAATTAGGATTCAAAGGTTATAATAAAGAATGCCAATTTAGTGATTTTAGGGAATTAGAAAACAAAGTAATAAGGAATAAGAGGGGAATGGAGCCCTCTAAGTGAACATGTCATAAAAGGTAATTTCTATGGTGGTTCCTTTCTATTACAAGATAGGTTACAATTCGAAAATCTAAGAATTGGTATTTATACAGTAAAATATGTATAACGCTTCATATATCACAAAACTTATAATTGCTTGCTCTAATTGGAACCTAGACACTATATATTGCAAGGCATCCTGTAATTTATCTATATATGCAAGGTATTTTGTGTCTAACTTGCATAATAATTAGTATTACTAACAAATATAATTTTAATCCAACAAAATTAATGGGAATATAACCATGTTGGTCTAACTTATACCTTAGTATTTTAGCCTAGCATGATTTATAATTAAAGTTGATATAGTCATATATGGTTGTTGTATTTTGTTTCATTTTGTATTTTTATTATCCTTTGCATTTGAATTTGTATAAATTTATATTTAAGAGCAACATTGGCTTACAATTTAAATATCATTATTTTAAGCATAAGCAACTGATAATATTTCAAATTTAAAAATGGATAAAAAAATTCATATATTCCCCAAGATACTTTTATATATATATATTTTATGGAGTATAGGTTTGAAGGTAGTTATTAAATCACGTAAATTTCAAATAGAAGGCAGACAAGGGGCGAGGAGTTGTATTGGTGGTTGTAAAATTTAAGCACGTATTCAACTTATCCCCTTTTCAAATCTAAATTGTGGGAGCACTTAGATAAGATCAAAGTTATATGCATTTACTTACTTTTGTTATAATGAAATGCTTGAATTGCAAGCTACAACATGAATACAAAACAACCAAGAAGGTAGTTAGCAAATCTTGTAGGTCTCAAATATGCAACCAAGAAGGAAGATGAAGGAGAAGGAGTTGAATTGGTGGTTATAATAGTTAAGCACATATTCAAATTATCCCCTTTTTAGATCTAAATTGTGGAAGCACTTAGATAAGATCAAATTCACATGCATCCACTTACTTTTGTTATAATGAAATGCTTGATTCACAAAATATAACATATATAAAACAACCGATAAGTAAAATTAAGTAAATAAAAGAGAATAAAGGTAGAGAGATAAAGCTCAAATATATAAAGGTTTGACTTCCTACCTACATCCTCTCTATCGACTCAATTGTTAAGAATCTAGTATCTCTTTCTAAAAGCAAGTACTAGTGAATTTATAACTTTAACAACTTCAATAGCACTTAGTAGAAGTTATCATTTATGAAACTCAAATTTTCACCTAAATGGTTCGAGTAGATAATTTAAGATGTTAGTGAAATTAACCCTATTAACTTTAAAATTTACTAAATGGGCTTGAGATGTTAGTTGAGAAGACCTTATGGACTTAGATAATAAAATAATAACAATATGGCTAAGTTAGTGTAATTCAACTATATTATGTAATATTTTATTGTTCTCATGTAAAATAGACTCCGATAGCTAGTAAGTATTTAAAGATAAATTATATATGTAACAACAATATTATATAACATAAAAAACATGTGGAAAATATATACATATGTTGTGTATAATTTTTATGTATATGCATATAATCGAAACTAATTAAAATACCTAAATAATAGCATTTTTAAACCAAATTAAGCTAAGTAAATTCATGTAAATTAATAAAAAAAAATCATAAGGACACTTAAGGTAGCTTGATCACATCCTATTGGGTGTATAAATTAAGATGGACAGCTATTGGTATTTCAAGATTGAATTTACATGCAAAGAAAATTTCTACTTAAGCCTATAATTGTGAGGAGATAGAAAGAAAATCCATTTCGATACTTCATAAGCTTAGAAAAATTCAAAAATACTCTCTACCACCTCATACATTCAAGTGATCATCCAGGAAAAATTGAAGTAAGCTAAAGTAATCAAAGAAGAAAATTAGGAAAAAATTGCAAAACCAATGTACAGTTTAGGTTGTTCAACGATTTAATGGGGTAAGGAGGACTTGGAAGTCAACCAACCACCCTACTATAAGGAGTGGCTGGTGACTAGAGTTGTCGACAAGGTTGGAGCTATCATAGGTAGCCAAAGCATCATTTTTTTGGTAAAGTCCAATTCTAGTCTAGATTTACATAATTTTGTAAAAATATAAAATATGCCTAGAAAATTATTAAAATATTATTCATGCATATTTTCATGTATATAATCTAAGAAAAATAATATTTTTTACAAATTTAGTAGTTACAATATATGCTCTAAAGAAATCAATAAAATCAAGCAATTTTTATATTAAAATAAATAAGGCTAATGATGTAGTTTTCACTTTAGAATTTTTATATAAAATATCCTAAATCAATATTGAATTTCTATGTAAAATTTTTTTATGAAACTATTTTCTAAATTTTTATTTGATTTTTTAGCCCTAAATTTTGTTTAAATAGTGCTTTTAGTGAAAAATAACATATTTTTACTAAGAACCTAATGCGTCTCTAAAGTCAAACACACGGAAAGGCACTATAACAAAGTGAACCAAAATAAACAAGGAAAAGGTTAGCAAAGTTCAAGCAACTACCAAATAGACATAATGCACCATTGATCCTACTTAGCTAACAATCCGTCGAATATGGCATATCGGTATAAACTAAAGGGTCACTCATTATTACTTATTGCTAAAGGGAATAAATATGAGTTAATGATAATGAGAACACTAAGGTTGCTCACAGTGAATAATTTATGTATTGTTTGGATGATCTGCTACATACAAGAAAATGGGGGTTTATATACCAATTCACTAAGGTTACTTTATATGCATGAAAAGATAAAAAGGTATTCTATAACTAGATTACATAAATAATACTAAAAGGGATAAAAGGGGCAAAGAATATTTAGTGCGGAAGATGAAAGAATCCTTCTAGAATATTATGTTAGAAAACATGTGTCGCTTGGTAGCTAGACATTAGGAATATGATACAAAGTAAACGAAAGTAAGAAAGTGTTGTAATCAAGGGCTAACCTGATCTAAATTAGGTCGGGGACCAAATAGTTCTTTTTAAGAGGAGTTAACTTGATTTAGGGTTGGGTGCCTATGGTTGGATTAGGAGCTCATCTCGGCTATTCTTAGGCTGTTTTCTAAGATAAAGCATTATTGTTGAACAGGGGTAGATTTGACATAAATAAAGATCGAATGGTCAAGTCGGCAGGAGACCAATTTAGGATAGGAGTCCTCATATCGGTTATGGCTTAGAGCTAGTATCCTTCAAACGAGTCCTTGGAGTCTTTTAGTTTAGCTATACGTGATTGATCTAAGGGGTTGATTACTATCATCTGCCTGGGGGTCGGAAAGATTTATCCTAAACTTATGAGCAATCTATACTCTTCCTTCAGGGGTGCTTGCAAGGTTTACTTCTACTAGTTGGTGAGAGATCAAATCGGACACATTGAAGGTGGAAGAAATACCATAATTATTAGGCAACTTGATTTGGTAAGTATTGTAGTTGATTTTTTTCAGGACCTTAAACAAACCATCAGCTCGAGGAGATAGCTTGTTCTGTCTTAAGTATGGGAATTGTTCTCAGCTAAGATGTATCCATACCAAGTCTTCTAAGTGGAAAGAAACAATTCGGTGACCTTGGGTACCAATTTCTTATTGCCTTTGATTGAACTTGGCAATCTTCCTGATTACAGACTAGTGTAGCTCATGCAATTCTTAGGCTCGATCCACTCTAGATTGACTTTTTTCAGTAGCTACTGGGGTATCGATTATGTTCAAGAGAATAGTAGGGTTAAGGCCAAGGACTACCTTAAATGGGGTCTTCCCAATAGTGCTATGAATAGTTCAATTGTATGCAAACTCCACAACTGGTAGGCACAAATCCTAATCCTGTAAGTTCTTTCCTACAACAACTCTGAGTAAACTACCTAGCATCCTGTTTACCACTTCAGTCTGGCCATCAGTCTGAGGGTGGCTACTAAAGCTGAATACAGGTTTAGTTCCGATTCTTTTCCAAAGAGTTTTCTAAAAATAGCTCAAAAATTTTATATCCTAACCTGAAACAATAGTTTTTGGCACTCCATGTAGTCGAACGATCTCCTCTAAAAACAAATTAACAATATATAAGGCATTGTTAGTCTGATGGTCTGGAATGAAGTGCACCATCTTGTTGAAGCGATCCACTATAACAAAAATAGAATCTTTCCCTCTAGATGTCCGAGGCAACCCTAGAACAAAGTCCATGTTGAGGTCAGCCCAAGGTAAAGTAGGTGTTAGCAATAGCATGTACTCTCCATGAGGTTTTCTCTTCCCTTTAATACGCTTGCACACTTTACAATTACTGACTATCTTATGGACATCATTGGCCAAACTAGGTCAATAAAAGTTTTCTTTCAATAGATTAGCTGTCTTAGTCTCCTTGAAATGACTAGATAATTTTCCATTATGAGCTTCCCTAAACAATAGCTCACATGTAGAGTAGTTTGGAATGCATAGCTTATGGTCCTTAAATATATAGTTGTCCTTAAGATAATATCCTCCAATTACTACCCTTTCTCGATACTATTCAACAACGGGACCAAAATAAGAGTCAGCAGCATTCTGCTCAGTGATGAGTGAGAATCCCAATAATTTTGTCTACAAAATGGTTAGCAAAGTCTGTCATCATTACAAAGCATCAGTGATCACATTTGTACTTCCTTTCTTATGCCGAATGACGTACGAGAACTTCTCCATAAACTCCAACCACTTAACTTGTCTCTTTGAGAGTTTGTTCTGACTCCTAAGATGCTTCAATGATTCATGGTAAATGTAAATGATAAGCTTTCGTGGTAGTAGATACTCGAATAGTGAGGGCTCGAAAAAGGGAGTACAACTCCTTTTTGTATACTGAATAGTTCAAGGCAGGACCACTCGGTTTCTTACTGTGGTAGGCAATAGGTCGTCGCTCCTGCATTAGGACAACACCAATTTTAATTATCGATATATCACATTCTAATTCGAAAGATTTATTGAAATCTGACAGTGACAGGACATGTGCTAAGGTGAGTTTTTCCTTAATCTCTCTAAAGCTCTGTTCAACTCGGTCATTTCACCTGAATCCTTTACTCTTCTTTGTCAACTCGATCAATGGGTCGGCTATTATACTAAAGTCCTTAATAAATTGCCTATAAAATGAAGCTAGGCCATGAAAACTTTGGACCTCAGTAACATTCTTTGACGTTGCCCATTCTAAAATAGCTCGAATCTTCTCCTCATCTACTTGGATTCCTTCCCCTGACACTACAAACCTTAGGAATATCACTTCTTTCTAGTAGAACATACACTTTTTCACATTTCCATACAACTTCTTAGTTTACAAAATGCTAAATACTTCGCGAAGAAGTTGAATATAGTCGTTCAAGTCGATATTGTAAACCAATATATCATCAAAGTACATGACCACACATTTTCCAATTATGGGCTGCATTATATGGTTCATTAACCTCATGAACGTGCTTGGCACATTAGTAAGTCCAAACGGCATAACTAACCATTCGTAGAGTCCATGCCTAGTATTAAAGGTAACCTTTCATTCATCACTTGGCCTCATGCGAATTTGGTGATAACCACTTCATAGATAAATCTTCAAAAATATCTTAGCACTATGAAGCTCATCTAACATGTCATCAACCCTTGGTATCAGGTATCTGTACTTGATAATAATTTGGTTAATTGCCCGGCTGTTGATGCACATACGCCATAAACTATCTTTCTTTGGAACGAACAAAGCTGATACAGCACAAGGGCTCATGCTTTACCTCACATATCCTTACTCAATAAGTCCATCGACCTATCATTTTAGCTTGGCAGCCTACTCAAGGTTCATCCTATATACAAGTCGATTCGACAGGGCAGTGCCTGACTACAGATCAATACAGTACTTTATGACTTGAATTGGTGGCAATCCTTTAAGCAGTTCTTCTAGAAATAGGTTGAAAAACTCATTTAGCAGGCTTTAGATTTCTTCTAGGACATACTGTATTTCCCACATCTCTAGCAATTTTCTAACTAACAGGAACATGGGTTCTTCAGCCTTCTCAGCAAATCAAAGCTCTCTTCAGCTCATAACTAAGGTCTTCTTCTTATTAGCCCAAGTGAGCTAGTTATGGGCTTCATTTACTTAGGACGGGATCAGGGGTTGCGACACAATCTTCCTTCCATCCTTAACAAAGGCATAGATGTTCTTATACCCGTCATGCATAACACATCAGTCGAATAACCAAGGTCGTCCAAGCAATAGATGTGAAGCTCCCATGGGGACGACATCGCACATTACTTCATCTATGTATACATTCCCAACACTGAACGATACAATCACTTGTTCAGTTACGTACAAAGCACATTTATCATGAAGCCAATGCAGTTTATAAGGTTATGGATGCTTTGAGGTCGGTAGGTCCAACCTCTGCATAAAGGATTGTGCAACCACATTAGTACAATTTCCTCTATCTACCATGATCATGCATAATTGGCCTTTAATAGTACACTTGGTATGCAATAGATTCTTCTTCTAGTCCTCCTCAGAGTTAAACAAGGAACTCAGTACTCATCTCAAGACTAAGGTCATCACTTCTCCTAAGTTGGCATAGACACAAGTCTCCTCTTCCTCTTTGACTTCAGGTTTTCCAACATCTTCTTTCTTGGGCTTGCTCTCTTCAGTGCTATCCACTATATTTCTTCGGAGCACTATAACCGGTCGGTTTGGACATTCAGCAACTATATGTTCGAAGCCTAAGCATCTAAAGCACTGTACCTTACTGGTTTTCCGTCTGGAGGTTTGTCCTTTCTCATATGCCCTTGAGGTCACCTAACCTTGAGTCAGCCCAACTGACCAGCTCGGCCTTGCTAGCTTTCCCGATTGTCATCAATTAAATAGTTCCTATCCTTAGCCCTTTATGGCCTCCTTGACTTGGCTTGAACAGGTTAGCGTAGTGTTAGGATTTGCGAGATTGTTGGCTTAGGTTAGCTCAGAACACTTCTTGTCTGCCTTTCAACCCTTTGTGCTATCTTGATGGCCTCTTCCAATGTATAAAACCTCTATATTTCCATGATATTGTGAATTTCATACATGAGCCCAGAAATGAACCTCGACACCGTACGAGCCTCTAGTTCTTCCATGTCGGCTCAAATCATTAACATTTGGAACTCAATGATGTAGTCATCAACAAATTGGTTTCCTTAGCGCAGTTCTTGTAATTTTACAAAAGTATGTTATAGGTAAGTCTTGGGCACAAATCTTCCTCTTAGTAACCTTTTCATCTCATCTTAAGTTTCAACACCTTATCTCTTATCTCATGCTCTGGCTACATTCAGATTTTTCCACCACATGGTGGCATACCCAACAAACTCCAATATAGCAAGTTGGACTTTGACAGCATCTTTGCACCCATAACATTCAAATACTTTCTCGACTTTCTCTTTCCACTTTAAGTATTCATATGTATCTCTACTTCTACCGAAGGGTGAGATTTGTACCTTAACATTATCTAGCCCTCAAGGGACTCAGTGCCCTTATCCTTGTGTTTGATAATAATCAACTTCTTCTTCTTTACCAAACTCTTCAACATCTAGCTCCTCATCATCTTCCCCATTCTCCTCCAACTCCAATCTTTGTCTAGTAGCTCGGTCTACTGCTTCTCTAGCTTATGGTAGTTGAATTGGGCGATTAGTTCGATTGCCTTAGCCATAGTGTCTCTCAGGAGTGTCTTTCTGCAGGTTTTGCTGCTGCACAACTTAGGGTTGTTGTCTATTAACTTGCATTACGGTGATTAGACTCTTAATAAGGTTTATGAGTCTGTTAATTTTGTCATTGATTGACCCTGGGTTATTACTACTATTATGACTACGACCAGGTTGAGCACCATTGCTCTAGTCACTAATGATACTCTAAACACTTAAATCTGACATGATATAGTACTTCTCAAGCGAATTAACAACTTGCTAACAACTTCAATGCCTAATAGTCATTTAAATAGAATAGAAACAAACTTGCTTTGTTTTTGCAATAAGAAATAGAGTAAAAACTGAGTAACAATAAAACCACATTTGTTGTCACACCAATACACTACAGTAGTTACGGAAGGAACATAGCAACCACTAATAATAAAGTGAACCAAAACTTTACTGCAACTTTACATATTCCTTCATAGAACAATGCTCTGATACTAGCAAAACTAATGTGTCTTTAGAATTAAACATACGGAGAGGCACCACAATGAAGCAAACCAAAACAAACAAGGAAAAGGAAGGGCAAAATCTGAGCAGCTACCAAATGGATAGATGCACCACTCGATCCTATTCGAGCCAACAATTTGCCGGATATGATACATCAGTCTGAACTGAAGGATTACTCGCCATTGCTTCTTGCTAAAGGGAATAGAAAAAAGTTAGATGATAACGAGAACACTAAGGTTGCTCAAAGTGAATAATTTCCATATTGATTGGATGATCCCCTGCATAGAAGAAAGTGGGGATTTATATACCCATTCACTAGGTTTACTTTACATATATAAAAAGATAAAAGGATATTTAACAACTAAGTTACATAAATAATACCAAAAGAGGTAAAGAATATTCAGTGCGGAAGAGGAAAGAATCATTCTAGAATATTGTGTCAAAAGATACGTATCGCTTGATGGCTGGACATTAGGAATATGATACAAAGTAGGCGAAACTAGAAAAGCATTATAGTTAAGGGCCGACCTGTAAACCTTACAACCAGCCACTCGAGGTTTTGATCGGCTGAAAGATCCGATCGAGTCTAAATTATTAAATGAAGCTATAAATATTAGTAAAAATAATTCCATAAGTTTGAATTTAAGAAAATAAGTAATAAAATAAAAGAATATAAAATTTTTAAATTTTAAGTATATTACTCGTTATTTATCGAAAATATGTAAAATGCATTCCGATAATTAACGAATTACTAGAGATAAATTATATGTATACTAAAAATCATAAAATAACATAAATAATATTTAAAAATATTTATTTGTACTATATATGAATTTACATGTAGGTAAAAATACGCGTAATTACTTAAAATACGCACAATATGTTAAAATAATACTAAATAATTAAATAAAATTCATAATTAATTAAGAAAAAATAAGGAAAAATCAGAAAAAATAAGGAATAATCCAAATTTAGGTCGTGGCAGCTGGGGAAAATAAGAAAAAAATTAGCCAATTAAATTAGAACAACACAAAAGGCAAATTGAAAGAAGATAAAGTAATTATCAAATCAATTTATTGCATAATAATTTCCTTAATGCTCTATTAATAGCAAGAAAATTTCAGAAGCTCATTTGGTCAGTTTAGAGAGTGAGAAAAATAGAGAGAGCCAAAATAGTGAGTGTTTGAATTAATTACAAAAAAATTTCTTAAATCTATGCAATTAAGGCTTTAAAGGGGAACCAACACTTGACGAGCAGCTGGATGGTGGTAGTAGTGCCTAGGTAGGCCGAAATGGAGCCATCCAAACCGATGAGTTCGATTTTCAGCCCGATTTTGTATAATTTTATAAAAATAGTAAATATTTTTAGAAAATTATGAATTTTGTTATTCTAAAATATTTTAGTATGTAATTTTTAGGGAAAATATTATTTTGATGAAAATATATTCCGTGATATATGGTCCTTAAGAAATCATGCAAAACCAAGTATGTTTCGGTTTATAAATAAATAACTTTAGGAGTATAGTTTTGAGTTCAAAATTTTTGTGTAGACTACTTAGATAATATAGAATAGTGCTATGAATCCCGTTTTCAAAAATTAATTTTTGAAATTTTTAGGTCTTAAAATGAGACATAAAATGGGTAATTTAAGGTTAATTAAGTAATTAAATAGTTAATTACTGATTTAGTAAATAATTATATGTTTTAAGATGTTGAAATCTGATGAAGTATGATACTTGTAGCATTTAGGGTCTTAGATGTAATCATTAGGTTAATTGTGTAGTAAATAAATAATAGGGAAAAATAGTAAATTTTAAGTTAATTTTGTAAATTAGGGTAATTAGGTGTAAAATCTGATTTAGGATGAATTTAGACATTTTGAAATGATAATTGATGTTAGGAGATGGTAATTAGAGTGATAAGAATATTAGATATGTAATGTACATAATACGTAATTATTAGAAATATAATAAATAGAATATATTAAAATAAAAATTGATATTATGATAATAATAGAAATATACTACAAATTTGATAGGAAACTTAAATTAGGGTAATTGTATGAAAAATGTAAGATTTTCTCATAACGAGGGTGAATTTGGTGATTAAATTAGGATCCGGGTGTACCGTATGAACTAAAACACTAGTTAGAGACTAAAAATGATATTTAGGATATTTGAAAATAATGCGATTAATTTCACATTATGAGTCGGAATGATTTCTTAAAGTATACATATAAATTTTTAACAAAAAATTGTGTTAAAAACCTAATTTTGAAATCAATACGAAAACTGAAATAGAACTTAACATGATTTAAGAAGAATTGTAGAAGACTTAAGATCTTGATAATTAGGTATATTAAACCCTAAACAAAAAATAACAATAAGCGTTATAGGATAAAACCAACCTATAATAGTTATATGAAAAACTGAAATCATGTTTATGTTATAGGGATGATTGGTGATGACCTAAGCAAATTGGACCCTGAGTAAGTGAGCGAGGAGTTTAGGTAAGTTAGAATTAATACATTGCTGTATTTTGGAGGCTTGAGATTATACGTTAGATTGTTAGTTGTGTTCGTTAGATAGTTGGTTGTGTTCATGTGCTTGATTATGAATGATGCTATGATTTTGTTTGTTATTCTGGCTTGTATTGTATGAAGTGATCGATCACCCTAAACTGAACTTAACAAAGATATGACTTGTAAACATAAATCGAACCTGCATAGCAACTCATTAGGGGAAACCTAGGATTCTCCGGCCAAATACCGACCCCTTTAAAAGGGATAGCATTGGATAACATAATGAGTCCCTTCTTCATCCTTAGTCGAACTAAGTGATAGGTAAAGAGGTCGAGGTAAGGGTGAAGTCAATGGTTCAAAGGTAGTCGTGCGGGGAGCGGTGTCTCCATTGCACAAGCCTGGGTTTGGTCGTAAAATACCGCATTAATGGTAACTCTTTAATTCATATTAGAGCGAGCATAATTTCTTTAATCTCACGACGGGCTGGACAATGTCGTGCAATGACATTTGCTTGAACATGCATTGCGCCAAATGATTTAGTTGATAACCTTGTTTGTGCTTGTGGTATAGTTTTAAGTCTTCCATCCTAATTTACTGAGCTACGGTTGCTCACATCCCTATAGATATCGTTGCAGGTGCTGGCCAAGAAGCGACTTACAACTACTCTGAAGCCAACAACTGTTGGATTTTGGGGAGTGAGAAAAAACATTTGAAGAAAAGATATATATTTTTAAGGTCTAAGCTCTTATCTTAGAATTTTTCATTTTTGAATAATGTATTAATTAGGAAATAGATTAGAGGTGAAACATTGTAAACGTTAATTATAATAACTAAATTCTAGTGTATATATATATTCTTGCTTTCTTAGGTAAATGATTTATTTAAATTACAAACTGTTTTCTTCAAAGCGGGTTAGTGGTGGACGCCTTGTGTAGATCAGGTTTAGGATAGCGGTTGTAAAGCCAACTTCTATCTTTGAATGGTTTACAGGGCAGGGCTGTTACGACTCTGTCGTTTCAGGGCGTGACACGACCTAATCTGGATTAGGTTAGGGACTAAACAGTTCTTTTAAAGAGGAGTCAGCTCGGTTTGAGGTCAGATGCCTGTAGTCAAATTAGGAGCTTGCCTCAACTATTCTTAGGCTATCTTATAGGATAAAGCATTGTTCTTGAAACGAGGTAGATATGACACAAATAAGGATTAGATGGTCGGGTCGGTAAGAGACCAGTTCGAGATAGGAGTTTTCTTCTCGGTTATGGCCTAGAGCTAGTGTCCTTCAAACAAGTCCTTGGAGTCTTTTAGCTCAGCTACGCGTGATCAGTTTAAGGAGTTGATTCCTATCAGAACCTTACTTAGATTCTGAGCTTGATTAATTATTGAAGTATTTATACTATTCTAGAGTGGTTAAATTGAGTAATAAAGTAAGGAGTTATAAAAAATTGCAATTTAGTCTTTATAAGTGAAGTTGGTAACTTAGTTATTTTGTTGGATTTGATGAATTGATGAACTAGGATGTAATGTATAAGGAGTTGAGAAATAATGGAGCTGAAGAAGGTTGTTTAAAGTGTTACTTACAGTTTTAAATTGATTCTATAATTGTAACTTTGAAAAAAAGTGAGCAAATTAACTAATTATAAGATATTGGTTAAAGATAGAGGATAACTTAGAAGTTCTACGAATAAGTTATGTATTAAGATAATACTTAGAGATTGAGTTTGAAGCAACAATCATGAATAAAATGTAAAAAACAAGAGACTTAGAAGCTTGGTCAAAGGGTGATTTTCTTAAAAACTCTAAAAATAGCAGAGTCAAAGGGTAGCTTAGACAGTATCCTGCCAAAAGATCTAATGTTGTGTATACTACATGATTGATTCAAAAGGTGACTCAAAAGGTACTGGGAATGAAAATACACGAATGTGAGCACTTAGAAGCTACCTTAGAGGATAATCTGTAAGAAATCTTGAATACTCATCAAATTCAAAGGTTGATTCAAAAGTTAGTTTCTTTATGAATTCTCATTCTAGTAAGGCTCAAGGGATAATTTAGAGGCTACCAATATAAAAGCTTTATAGATGATTTCACTCAAAACTTAGCTCAAAGGGTATCAAAGGTATAATTGATGGACGAAATGACTCTAACTTCTTATATTCATTCCAACATAACTTATAAATGAAGTTCCAAAATCAACCTAATTTTTATGGAGATGAGCAAATAAATGGTCTCCTATGTTTTATATAGTTACTAATATAATTAATTAACTGAATATATATGTGGAATCTGATACGAACTATCGTGGATGAACACACAGAGCCAATATCACGGGTAACCAACAGGGTAAGTTCAAGCTGCAAGATGGCTCGAAGAGTAAATGGTAGTTGAAGGTTGAGCAAGGGTTCCTGTGCACTGATGAAAGATATGATGCACCAACGCTTCATACAAGCTCGGGTCACACTTGATATGATGTACAAGTATGACTGGAAGTCACTAGCCACTAGTCTATACTTAATAAGCTAGATAAAAATAGTTCAAGAGTAAGAAGGACACTTAGCTCGAGAGAGTAAAAATTCAGTATATTCTCAGCGTATGATGATGCAGCAATTATGTTATGCAAATATTTATAATACCTAGTTAGGTTAAGTCCTAAATAACAGAAAATTACATAAATGGATCCCTAGCTGCTAAGAAAAGGAGAATAATTTATAGGGGAAAACACGTAATCGTGCAAAAGAATATTCACTATAAGAAAGGACAGTACGGATGTCAAAAAAGGATAGCACGCACATGCTTTACTATTTGTGGTCCTAATAACACTACGAGCCCAGTAGGGGCGAATCCTAATCAAGGCAATTCGGCATTGGCAGTTTGGTAGCTCAGACAATTGGTACTGAACTGGATTAGCTCAAGGGCAACTCATTTTTAGGGTCAGCCTTGGATGGTTAGCTCTTGATTACTATTAGCTTAACCTAGCACAGTAGAGATTGCAATATTTAGATTTAGCGCTTGGACTGCCGTAAAGTGGAGGGTTTAGTTCAACACGTTGGCTAGTCACCTCAACAACATCTTAGATTTTGTGGAGAGCAAAGTAACTCAGTAGATCAAACTGAGTTAAGCACTGCTCCTCGATGCTTAACTTACCTTAGATAGATTAGCGAACCACCTGAGAAAGTCCTCGGGCTCTATAACGCATGATCAATCCTTGATCCTTATCAGAATCCTTGAAGGGGGGATAAGTAAACAACCAAGTTAGCAAACAATTAAATGCTAGGTAAGTAGGATCGATGCTTTACCACACTTTAAAGTATTACTTAAGAATACTTGGAGGCTTTAGTATATGTCTTACTTGTGATTGTAAGTTAGTGGCCTGTGTATGTGTAGCGTATGTGCTTGAATATTGTTCTACTTTCTATAGTGATGCATTTTATGTATTAGTTGCTTTATGATGTTACTTGATTGAATTGTATGAAATTGTTTAATCACTTTAAAAAGCAAACTAACCCAAACTCAACCTAACTTCTAGCTGGACATATATTGCAACCCATTAGGGAAATAATTAGGATTCTCGAGCTAAACACGGACCCTTCGATGAGAATAGTTGAAATAGTTCTTTTCCCATCCTTAGTCAAATTAAGTAACAAGAGAGGAAGTTATAAAAAGGTTAAAGACTATAGTTCGAAGGTAGTCTTAGGTAGAGTGTGATCTTTATTGCACAAGCCCCGATTTGGTTCCAATTCGTGAGTATGCGATATCAATCTCCTCAACTCGGATTAAAGTAGACATAATCTCTCTAATCTCATAACGGATCTGATAACATCATACGATGCCACTTGCTTGTATATGCATAGTATTTAACCAAACTTGCCTAAATACCCTTATTGCTCTGGATCATATATGTGCTACTGTTTCCATCTCACTTACTGAACATGGTGTCACTCATTCCTTTATAGCTGCTTTGCAGGTTTCTAGTAGATTTACCAAGCGACACTCTAAGTCCCAAATGATTAGAGAATGGGGTTGGAAAGTAAGATTCAATTATTAATTGGATGAATTCTTATTTGACTATCCATTAGTGACCATTTACTTTTCATCTACTAATATTGATACTATGCTCTATAAACACGTGAACTTTTATATATTATTTGCTAATTGCTTCCTCTTTTCAAACCAATTTAATTCTTGAAACTTTTTGTTAAAAATTTGAGATTTTGCACTCCATATGATTTGTAAACCTTGATTTTCTCAAGCATTTAAGCCACAAACATTATTTTCAAAAGCTATTTTTAAAAGATACCCACAAGTTAATATTAATTAGATTCAAAATTGGATAACTCAAAGCGATGGACTGATAAATACCTAGTGTAAGGTATTCTTACATTAACAACTAAAATGGCTAGCTTCTAACTTAAGTTAGTTTATACGGCGTGGCTGTAACAACTTTTTAGTTTGGGACGTGACATCATTCCTATGTTCATTTGACAAAAATACAAGTATTGAGGATAATAATATAATTAAATAAATATTAGATAATATTAAAAATATATATTAGAAAATCTTGAAAATTTCTACTTTTAAATAATATAAAAATAGAATTAAATAAAGGAAGAATTATATATTCAAGACTTAACCTTTTGTACCTTTTCTATTTAAGTTCTAAATGTTTTAAAATTTCTATTTAAGTCCTTTACATTTGCAAGCATTATCAAATGAAGACTTTTGTTAACACCATTAAGTTTTCCATCCATTTGTGCCATGTAGCATATTTTGATTAGTCCACATTTTTTATTAAATAAATATCATAATAAAATATCTTTAAAATAAGTAAAATGATAGAAAAGTAAAAAATTTCAAAAAATAAATAATAAACATATATAATAAATATATAAACATATACTTTTATTGAAATTACAATAAAATTAAAAAATTAAAAAAAAGAAGAAAAAATTGGGAAAAAAAAAATGGTTCCGATCACCCCAAATTGTCATTGACCAACCCTCAGCTTTAAGGTAGCTAGAACCAATTTCTTTTTATTTTTATTTTAATAAAAGTATATGTTTATATATTTATATATGTTTATTATTTATTTTTTTTATAATTTATTTATTTTTAAGATATTTTATTATAATATTTATTTAATAAAAAATGTGGACCAATTAAAATATCCTACATGGCAAAAATGGATGGAAAACTTAACGGTGTTAATAAAAGTCTTCATTTGACAATGCTTGCAAATATAAAAGACTTAAATAGAAATTTTAAAATATTTAGAACTCAAATAGAAAAAAGTTCAAAAGGTTAAGTCTTGAATATATAATTCTTCCTTAAATAAATATTAGACAATATTATGGGTATAAATGTTAAAATATAATATTGAGTTCAATACTTATGTATATTAAACGAGAGATATCACAAAAATCTATGTTCAATATTATATAAACTAAACATAGTATAATAATATTATACTGTCATGTACTCCTTGTATTTGTATTGTTTAATTTTTTTTATCCTGTCAAGTTTTAGCATAACTAAAGGATCTTACATGTTAACCAATGTGGACCTTCAAATTTCTTACACTTGTAGGTTTACAACAACTTCGGTATTGCTACATAAAGATAATGCTACCAATCAATTCAATGTTCAAATACACTGTTAATACAATTGAAACAAAAATGGTACTTAGATAAATAAATAAGATAAAACAATTGGACTGATGATCATCTTGAAAAGAATGTAGTTGCTACTAAATCATTGGCTATTATACTTTTTATATTTGTACTGTTTAATTCTTCTTATCCTATTCAGTCTTAGCATAATTAAAGGATCTCACATGTTAACCAATGTGGACCTTCAAATTTCTTACACTATAGGTTTACAACTACTTCGGTATTGCTATATAAAGATAATGCTACCAATCAATTCAATGTTCAAACACACTGTCAATACAATTGAAACGAAAATGATATTTAGATCAATAAATGAGATAAAACAATTGGACTTATGATCATCTTGAAAAGAATGTAGTGTTACTAAATCATTGGCTATTATACAAAATACTTCACTATGACAAGCATAAAAATTAAAAATATATCTAGGCATTGTGTAACGAAATCACTATTAGAAGTTTCGATGGATTTTCCACCGAACAATATGATCCTATTGGCATAAGTTTACAACAACTTTTGATTATTAGAAGATCATCGAAGCAAAGTAGAGGATAAATGAGACAATAAGTAAATGAATATGTTTTGTTTTTCAGTTCTTGATAATGGACAGCATGTAATAGTCATGATTACCGCTGTGATTCCTCTGTTTCAATATAGAAAAATGATAAATAATTGGGCAATCGGTCGTCTTTCTGGTCTAATTGCCATTCAAGATTGGAAATTGGTTCAACAAAAAAAGGCTGACATGCTTTACAATACACTACTATCGTCCGCATAGTGGTTATCTAGATTGTTAACTTGATAAGCCATATAGGGTCATATTAAATAGGTTGGCTATGTCTATGCTAGATTGACTTGGCCATACGAGGTTGGCCACTGTCATGTCAACTCGGCCATTACCATATCAGGTTGATCTCGCCATGTAAGATCAATCATGGTCATGTTAGGTCGGCTACAGACATATTAGATTAGCTCCGGATAAGATAGGTCATGATATGGGCTCGTAAATGTTGGAGTTTTTTGCTTATAAAATGCATGCTTATGTGAAGCATGCAAGGCCATTCATAGTCCTTAAATGTACAGATGCATAAACACTTATTAATCTAATGGTTCTTTAACGAGTGATATATACATATACATCGGTAAATGATCACGTTAGTCCTTCAAATTGAAACTTAGAGTGATGTTGTCAAGCTGCCACCGAAAAAAACCGGTGCATGTCAACATTAATAGAGAAAGTGCTCTTAGTAATCACGAAGGGTACTGCATAAAAAAAAAAAAAAAACCTGAAGTACCAAAAATTAGTTTTCAAATAAAGCAATTAGTTGAGCATCAATTATATTGTTCCATGACACGATGATGATTCCTAATAAATTATAATTACTTCCAACAAATATACCTATTGTTTTAGTGTAATTTCTTAACCTTTCTAAAAATATGACCTACATTTATATGTTTTTATCAATATTGTCAGACTCGGTCTAGATGAGCAATCCGGATATATGAGAGGATTAAAGGTTAAGAGAGTAAAATTAGAATTAGACTAAGGTTCAACTGGACTAGCTTTACAGTTGGGTCAAATCAAATCGGGTTCAACTATATGGAATAACCCAGGTTTGACAATACAAAATTTTATTTACCTTGGTTTGACCCCTTGACCCTTGAACCTCTCACATGCCTAGGTCAATGCCCCATGTCGGATCTGACAACATTGCTTCATATAGTATGCCTTCACTTCTCACACTAAACTTATGAGTTTAAATCAATAGTTATAATAGAATGCTCATTACAAGAGACACTTCCTTTAAAAAAAAAAAAAAAAACTTAAGTCTACAATAGTTGGAAATTCCTTAAGCTATCTGCTACTAGAATATCTTTTAACCTTTTTTAGTCTATCACAGAACACTTCTTACTTGCATTATCAATCGTATAAGTCACATGTAATAGTTCTTCCACACTCGTTCTTTGTAGTCTTTGTCTTCTCTGTAAATAGAGATTGAACTTCATCCAAAATGGAATGATCTCTATCTAATGACTAGATGATTGATTCCTTCTATATTTTGAAAAATCATTGAATTAAATGTTTGAGTGCTAAAACAAGGGGTTTAAGGAAATCTTTTGATTTTGAAAACAAAATTACTAGTTTGTAAGTCTTTAAAACTTGTTTCTTATATAAGCTTAATACTTGTAGCATTAGCAAATGAGCTTACCAAAGAAAAAAAAAAAAAGAAAGAAAACCCTTGATCTTTCTAAACAAATATAAGGCATAATTAAGACTTTCTTAACAAATACCTTTCTTTAAGGAAATCTATACAATAGTTATCACTAAAAGATCCTTTTTAACTTAATAAACCTTCTTAAAAAACTTTCCTTTGAATATAAAATGATTCCATTAATTTAATCATTTGGAGGTGATTCATTTTCTTTGTTTCAAATATTTTCAAAGCATATTATAAAATGTAGAATCTCAAATTTATCTGTTAATAATAATATGATATTCCAAATGTATTCATTTGATAAGTATTAGGCCTTTTAATATAGTTCTACTATACGGTCCCGTATGCTTCTACTTTCTCCTACCAAACACTTAAAACAACTTAATATAATATTTATGTTCTTCATGGAAAACTGGTTACTTGCATCTCCCCCTTTTTCAAACGAAGCCAAATCATATAACAGCAAGAAATTACAAATATAAACATTAAGCACTTATTAAGGTTATTAGCAATATAAAGTCATCACAATCAGTCTTAGAAGTAAACACTAAAAAACATCTTTGAAGCTTGAGAATAGAACTTTGTTCTTCTTTTTCTTTTGGCTAACTTCTAACCACACCCTTCTTCTAACTTTTAATCTTTGTCCTTTTCTAACAAAGTTGTGTTTAATAGCACCCCATTTAAACCTTCCTCCTTCCAGTAAAGGTCGATCACCACAAGTTGAAACTTCTCCTAATTTATTGATACCAAAAGTCCCAACACCCACGGTAATAGCAGCTTCTTCATTTGGACACAAATGAACGTCTTCTTGATAGATGAAGGTCACAAATGACTCAACTTTATCTACATATTCAACTAGTTCTTCTAATATTGAGATACTCTTCTCCCCCTTTTTGGTTTCATCAACTTAAGGGTAGAGAGAGTATCCAAATTTTGTTGCACTCTAAATTAACTTAACTAAGTTTGAGTAGTAAATTTTAACATCTATCTAACCGAGTTAAAACTTTCCTTAACTTACCTAGATTTTATTGCAGAACTTTCATGAGTACATTAGTAAAGTCATTGGCATGAATTTGTTGCTTATGTACCAAGGAAATTGGTAATATCAACCTTAAACTCTTGGAGGTGAAGATTTTAGGAACTACTTTATTGTAGGAGGTCGACCTACCATTTTCAAAAGCAACAACAGTCTTCTACATTTCTCTTTTGTGGTTTCTCTTGCAAGGCTTATTGCTAAGGCTATAAATAAACCAAGTCGAGTTTCTAAAGGCTCAAGCTTAGTTCATTTAAAAATTATCGAACTCGAACTCGAGCTCAAGCTCAAGTCAAACTTTTTATCGAGCCTGAAATTAAGGCTTAAGCTTGGCTCATTTAGATAAACGCTCATTTAGATAAACGAGTTCTATCTTGAGCTCAAACTAGGCTCGTTTGTTAATCGAGCTCAATCTCGAGCTGAGTCGAACATAAAGTAAGTCGATCTCGAACCTATTAACGAGCTTAAGTATATAAAATTAAAAAATATATAAATAAATATATTAACAAATGGTGAATAAGTATTAGATTATATATTATATATTATCCTATAATATTATATATATATATATATTATTCTTGTGATTTTTATAATATATAATATATGTGTAATATATAACTCACAAGTTGACTTATTTAAGCTTGTAAATAAGTCAACTTGTGAGCCTGAATAAAAGCTTGAGCTTGGCTCGTTAGGTAAACGAGCTTCATCTTGAGCTCAAGCTCAACTCTTTTACTAATAATTGAGCTTTAGCCAAGTTGAGCTTACAAGCGAGTCGAGCTCGAGTAGCTTACAAGCGACTCGACTCATTTACAACCCTACTTGTCATGAAAACACAATTGTACCTTGCTTACCATACCAAACACCATCCAAAACATATATATACATACTCTTGAGAGTTGCATAAGTTATCTCCTTAACTTCTCCCATATCATTAGAAAAGTCACCTAAATTTGCACCTTTGAACTCCATAACTCTTTGTAACCAATAAATCAGATCTATGATTGGACATTTTCTTCTTATAGGTTTTGAACTCTTAAAATTAGGGCATTGAGTGATGTTAACAGAATTAGGTAGGACTTCAAGATTAGGTTACAAAAATTAAAAGAATAAACCCCCTAAGTTAGATTCTTAAAATAATGCACATACAAGAATTAATTAAATAAAGCATTGAGTTAACTGAATATAAAAGTCATTTCAATAATAAAGTTAATAATTTGGCTCAACTATTATTTAAAAGAAATGAATAATCGGGTAATATAATTAATACATTAAGTGCATATAAGTAAAGGAAGAATATGATTTTAAATAAAGAATTGTAGAAGCTTGAAGTTACCCTTATAGAAGCTTACATATATGGCATAATATATACAAAATAGCGAAAGAATAAATGAATTAAATAATCAAAAGTGGTGTTAAGGAAATAGTAGGCCACGAATGATTTTGGAAATCAAACAAGGGATGACTCATGGTTAAAATGCAAAACAAGGAGAGTAAGTGATTTTGGAACATGGTTTTTAGGGCAAACATAACACATGGTAATTGTGTCCCTTATCTAACCTATTATAAATAGCTTTTCCCCCTACACTTACAAACCTCGGCTAAATTAGGATCTTAAGAGAAGTTAGAAAGCTAAATTAAGGTTTTTGAAAAAATTTTGGAAAAAGGATAGGAAAATAGGTGTGAAATCTAATTGTAAAAGCA
Source organism: Lumnitzera littorea (assembly GCA_024138015.1). Taxonomy (NCBI): domain Eukaryota; kingdom Viridiplantae; phylum Streptophyta; class Magnoliopsida; order Myrtales; family Combretaceae; genus Lumnitzera; species Lumnitzera littorea. The sequence continues at coordinate 90,024,406 of JAMXBB010000010.1, forward strand.
AATTGGATCAAACAGCAACCTAGAAATGAACAACCAAGGCTGCCGAAAATAGTCACCACCAAACTACTACCAAGAACATCATGCTTGGGAGTCCCTTTTTGCAGTTGATTTTTGATAAAATTGTAAAAATAGAAAAGTAAGTTGTAAAATTATGAAAAGCTGTATTCTTAGAATACTTTTCATGTACTTTGATGGAAAAATATGCATATTTTATATTGCTTTTAAAAAATAACCTATCTAGACTAAACTTTCGAAACAATTTTCAAAAGGGCAAAAGATGTAATTTAAAGCTCAAACTTTTATTGTAAAATTCTTGTTATGTATTTTATCATGTTGTCTCAAAAGTTTTTATAAAACAACTCTTTGGATTTTAATTTATTTTTCATTCACAAAATTTACTCAATTTAAAATTTACAAAAAATAAGTTGATTTTTAAGGATTTTTCACCAAATTTGGTTTTTATGCATTCTTTAAATCTTAAAATGATGTTTTATAAAGTTACATGTGATTTTGAGGGCAAAGATTATTAACTATGTGATTTATCATATTTTTACAAGCTAAAAACAATGTTTTTCCATAACTAGTGTGGCAACATTTTATTGGATAAGCATGCATGGTTAACATCCTAACTCAATTTGGAAATAGTCCTTTAGAATATATTTTTCTACTATCTATACTTAGGATGGTCAAATCTTGAGTATTATGTGGAGTTTAGTGAGTTTTAGCAAGTATTGGTACTAAAGGTGTAAATGAACCAAAACCGGTTTGTAAACTACTAGAGTCTAACTTAACTTTTATTCAAATTCATTTTGATTACAATAGAGTCAAGCTCAAGCTCAAATTACTTAAGTAACAAATCGAGCTGAACTTGAGATTTGGAATATCAAGCTCACTAGGTTTTCGAGCCTAATAAAGTATGGTATAATTTTTAATTTATTTTTATATTTTTAAATACAAATGATTCTAAGGTTATTTATGGAAATTTATAAAAAAGTTGAGCTTAATCAAATTAATTAAATTAAACTTAAGCTTACTATATATATCTTTGGGCCAAAGTCAAAGTCAAGCTCAAGCTCAATTGAACTCGAGTTGAGCTTAAGTTTCAAGTTTTTTAGTTGAACCCAAGCTTAAGTTAGAGCCTGATATTGTACCGGTTTGACTTGACTCAACTCAATTATAACCTTAGTTGGTACTAATCAACTCTGTATAAGGTTTTACAAAAGGTTACCTGTTACTAGGTAGGGAAAATGACTTAGAATAAAATGTAATATAAGGAGAGCTTTAATGAGACAGTAGAAGCAACTTAAATGGTCCATATTGAGATATAAAGTAGAAACTAAAGGTGAATATAAGTAGAAGTTCGAGTACAAAGTTTCCTAATCATAACTCTTAAAACTAACTTTGAGCATAAGGTATTAGTAGCAATGAAAAGCAATGACCCTCCCTTGTAAAAGGATATGTAGAAAGTTTAATGACAACAACCTAAACAAAAGGGAGATGTAGAAGAAAGTGCTAAAGGTCATAAACCGTTATGAATCATAAATATATGCCTTCTTATATAAACAACTAAGACATGCATCCTTAAACTATTAGCACAACATTAATTAGAATTAAGCTTTAACATAGTTTATGTAATCTGAACAAGAACTGATATATAAGTCTTAATCATTGTTTATCTAGTTAACAAGGAGGTTGAAGACTTGGAATAATGCAAGGAACACTAATACCAAGTACTATGTTATGAGTAAACTTATAATAAAAAGATAAGTAGAGTGGCATATTGGTGACTGTGAGGGAGTGCATCAATACATGGCATATTTATAAGTACAAGGGAGTAAATCAATATAAATAGCTAAAGCCTTTATAACTTAATAACATAGATACTGATATTCAATTGGGATGGATAAGATTTGAATTCTTCCTTTCCTATTATAATTATAATATATATATATATATATAAATAAATAGAGGAGAGAATTAAAAGTAAGATGGTTAGAAAATAAGAAATAAACCACATCGAAGGAATTTCCCTAAGAGGAAGTCCATTTCTCTGTTGTATTCCATCTTGGAGATTCTCCTGAGGTCTATTCCCCCATTTCTTTCTTTCTATTCATCACCTTGTTATTTTAAACCCAAGGCTCTATCAAGGACTGTGCCACTTATATGCTTAGGTAAGTTGGATTTCATGTTTCTTACAGTAGACTTATGTCGACTTAAGGTCTAGACCGTGATACCGTTTGTAATCTTCTCGCTAAATCATTGTGTATATGTTCTTTTACTGAGATGTGCTAGTTATAGCTACTTGATGAGATGTCTATGACTTATAAAACCTTAGGAAATGAATTGAACTTATGGTACTTCACTGAAGCGAACTCCTACACTAGGTTGTCGACTGAAATGATGAGATTCTAGGTTGAGATTGTATTTGACTAAGATTGTATTTGCTTTATACCATGAGATTCGTAGCTGACTTGTTATTATGCAGTTGGTGTAATGATGGCAGGCTAGCATGGCATGAAGAGTACCTACTGTGGGGTTCTTTGAAATTGAGATCTTATTAAGCTGGATTTTGAGAATATAGATCTATGTTGTCAAATCTAATTCTGACAGCTATTATAGTTAAATGGACCGGCTGTTATTCATTCAAACTTTAGGTTTTCCGGAAAAATAGGAATTTCAGTGCAACATATAATTGAATGGAACATGAATGCAATACCATTTGGGATAACAAACCTTTTTCCAAATATAGGTGCGATTTCAAGATCAAGTTTGCCTTTTTCCCAAAAATAGCTCAAATTATTCGTGCACAGAAAGAACGTTTCAGTAAATTTAACTCCAAGCAACTTGAACTGTCAACAAAATATACTACTCTTTTGGCAGAAAAGGATTAAAAAGATTCCTTTCTGGCGTAAAAACGCGCAATAGTTCTTCAAGCAGCACAAAATTCTGCCCTGTGCACTTGAAAATTCAACAAGAACTAATATTAAGCCAAATATAACAGCATACATGACATGGAAGAAATACATGTCATTTCAGGGATAGTCAAAATGACGATTTCCCATTCTTATATACAACGGATAATGTAATCTCGTCATGAAGCAAAGTTTTACATATGAATTATTAAAAACAACACAGCATCAAAATTGAAAAATAAGGGGCATCAAATATAGCCTTATCAAGTTTCCTGTCCCCAAATATTGTCTATATCCTTATCCCTCCAATCACATAGTGCCATAAAATGAAGATGAGATACATATCAAATGTTCATGTGAAAGGAGTGGATATGGACAGGGTAACTCGGCTCATGCAAACTTGTCTTTGTTTACTCAAATTCAGTTCATTGAAAGATTAGAGATGAATTCACTTAACCAGAAAACTTGCTGCACATAGTGGAAGAGTCGATGTAGCAATAAAACAGATTATTAAATCTTTTAAGCTTAAACTTTTGTTATGTATTAAAAAAGGAAATGTTATTTTCAAATATTGCATTGCATGTGAACTCTGAAGAATTTTTGTGTTATAGCATGAATAGCTAGCATTTAGCAACCAATCAAGGACTCTTTTTTTTTTTTTTCCTCCCAAAAGAAATTCATAAAATTTCAGGAAAACTAAAATAAAAGAAATCTTAGTTAGAAGGATACCCATTTTTTGCATTGATGTTGACTCAAGAGAAACATGTACAGTACCCTACATTGTACTCTTCACAGTGATGATTAAAAATTTAAAAGTTATTTTAGTTTCCAATCAAGCTCTCTCTCTCCCTGCGCTAAGGACATTTGGTTTATACATTTCCCTTTCTATTTGTAGGACAATTGACCAAAAATTAAGGGGAAAAAAACGATATTTTCATGTTGATTTATTTATTTAATTATTTATTAAGTATGAAAAGTTATGGCAATCAAGGTATATGTCCCCCCCAAAATGCAATATCCGCTTACTATCAACTCTACAGACAAATATTTGCCAGCATTCAGAAAATCTATCCACGCAAGTCGTGATTTCAAAACCTTATGGTTATTCATTTCGTATGAAAATGGAAAATGGAGAATCAAACATGTTCCATCTTATGAGAAAATAATGCTCATACCATTATTAAAAGCTTCACTCCACAGATTTGTTTATTCTTCTTATTTACTTGGTCATATCATATAGTCTCTTTCATTTTTAGCATCTTACTGTATGAAATTAAATGATATGCTTGGTGAAAATTTCAAAACTGAAGCCCGCAATTCAGTCTTAGGTCAAGGAAGTAATGTACAGCAACTGCAAAGATGGACCAACGTCCAATTCTTAGTTGATTTCCCTTCTCATTTGTTATGCTATGGCTGTGCTAAATATAGTCAAGCGGCGAGAAAGAATTTCCATGCATGGGTGGTCCTGCACGTTTACTTTAAAGAAAAATGCTCATCGAATGATAGATTTTGATATCGTTATTTATTTATTTATTTTTTTTAAGGGGGGGGGGGGGGTGTGTTGGGGGAGGGGTTTGTGGGTTATAGTGTTGTTGTTCCTCCAAGAAAGAAGAAAGGTCACTTGAGTTTTGAGTGACCATGAAAGAAGGGCTCGGTTAGAGGGAAGTCCAATCAATTCATCAACCGCCTACACTTGACTTGCTTGTTAAGTTCCGTGCTAAGGTTGGAGGCAGCAAAGGAAATGAGAACAAGCCCAAGACATATAAATTATCAAGGAAGAACTTTGACCACATGAAGATTAGGAGTATAAATGAGATAAATTAATTTTAATTTAACTTTATATTTATTGGAATTTGGTTCGATAATATATGAATCAAGCTCGAATCAAACTATCTAAATAGTTTATCAAATTGAGTTTGAGTTTTTTAATATATAGTTTAACTAACTTGCAAGCTTTGTGGAACTCAAGCTAAGTATTTGAACTCGACTAAAGTTTGGATATTACAATTATTTAGAATGATAATTTTGTTTTAGATAGTTAATTTAAGACAAGTTTGATCTAATTGAATTTGAACTCATTGAATATTATCTAACTCAATATCAAGCTCTAAATTATAAGTTAGATCGAGCTCAAATCAACCTGTAACTCAAACTCAACTATATATCCTCTCAATTTAACTTATTTACAACCATAGGGAATACAATGTTGCTTAAATTTGTCTATTTAATGAAAGCAAAAGTATTAAAAAAAAAAAAAAAAAACTAAACAAAGATAAAGGGCCTTCTACATTTGAAGGAGATGAGTTTCCTACAGATCCATGGTGCATCTATAAACCATATTTGCGTCTTATACGGATTAGTTTTGCCATATTATAATTATTCGGATTAATGGCATCATATTATTATAATCATACAACTTCAATATGCTGATGGATTACTTCATAAGCCATGAATTTGAACGATATTATTGGCTTCACACCATCATAGCTGCAAGACGTAAGTCCTCCATGAGACATTATTTTCTCCGGTCCAACGAGTTCCTAAAGATGTGTTTGTCCTGAATTACTTCTAACTTGGAAATCATTTTCCTTATTTCGGAATTTTTCATGGTTGTCAACTATTGTCACCGAGGGCCAGCCTCACTATCCTACAGTTATCTTCTACCAACATTTGGTATTAATTGCCACCAACATCTGCAACCTCCTAGAATTGCTAGAATAATATTTCGCAGTTGAGAAAGTTGTAATTATAACATATATCAAAGAAAATTTCAGAAGATGTATTTTGGGAAGTAAACACATCCTACATATTGCCCAAGTGCTCGCTACATACAAAAACCAACAGCTTCTTCCAACCTACCGCTAAGCAGAACACATCAAACATCATATGATGTACAATCACATCCCCAGGCGAATCAAAATTTCATAACCTCGAAAAAAAAAAAAAAATACTAAAGCAAACCAGATTTACCAAAGCAGACGTTTATTAAGAGATGGAAGAAGAAAATAAGGCCATAAACACAAATAGGCCCTCCACGCTACCATGAAAGTGTGGAATAGCCCCTATATTTGTTTCTGCTTAACATGGCCCCTGAACTTATGGGATGGTCCAAGTATGACCACAATCACTAAGAATTGTACATATAGACCCAATTTTAAGGCTTTCAAGGGGACAGTGGGGTAGCCAAAAGCAATGCCAAGTATTATAAAATTTATATATTTAGTGGTGGTAGCGCTGATGGTGAGGGAAGTAAACGGTGCATAGGCGATGGTGCTGGTACCAAAAGATACAAAATAAATGCATGAAAAACTATGTTGCCATATAAGGCAAACCCCTTAAACGCTCTTTTAAATTGAAAATTTCTTGAAGGAGTGGATATACTAAGAACAAAATTCTGTGTAATATAGTAGGAGGAAAAAAAAAGAGTTTGAGATCGTGTATAGATGTTTTCAATTTGAAAAGTATTTGAACTTTCATTCTCTTCTTCATTTATTTTTACAGTTTGAATATTTATAACTTAGTGTCTCAACTTTGCAATTATATTAAGTATTTTCACTATAAAAGTTCTTAGGAACCGCTTACAATAGAAGCATGTGTTATTTTTATTTATTTTTTTCTACAACCATCATTCGTATATATATAGTTTAATTCAATAACTATAACATGTTAAAAATTTTATTATATCTTGTATTCACTTTTATGCTTTTATCTAATTTCATAAGTTAAAATATTATATTGACCATGATAATAAATTTTGAACTTTTAAATTTCCTAGCTCTTTAGTATTTTTTAGATATTTGTCTTATAGGCATACAATATTCTAATAATTTTTATTAATGACTTTACATGCATTTATTTTTGCACCTGCAGTGCAGAGCATTAGTAACTAATAGATACATATGGATATATAATATATAAATAAATAGATAATTTACTATATTGGTTGCATAAAGCACTCTATATGATAAAATTTTTTATCAACCCTTAGTACTTGTGGGTGAAACTATCCTTATGCAATGGTCACATGTGTGTTGCATGACAAATGCACTATACATGATAAAACAAAATGACTTGGACTTAAGTAATACTATGAGATGATCAAGTGAAGAGTAGAAGGGATGAGGAGTAAACTATATCAGTAAGGCTCTAACATAAAACATGACAATTGAAGGAGCTAAATAGTATCAAATTCCACTATGTTTAATGAGTGGAGTGTGTATTCTTGAGGAGGTTCTGATTCATTTGAGTGAGGAATTTAGTAAAGTAACGATGTTAGTTAAGGCTTTTTTGTGTCCAAACAAGGGAGGAGTCAGGGGTATTTATAGAATTGATCACTTTTTTTGATAGACCTCAAATGGATTCTTTTTAATGGGTTTAGGCCTACTTGTGACTTTATTTTCTTAGTGTGAGACAAATTAAGAAAAATTGGATCAAGCTGATTGATCCAACGAGCCCTACTTTAGTTCCATTATACCAAATTTCCTCCGATCATCCCAAAAATATACAAGCTTAGCTCCTAACCTCTTATCCTTTAAACCAATGAGTTAAATCCATTTTAGTTATTAGGTTTATGGCCCATGAATTGGATTTAATTCTCTACAATATTAAATGTATAAATTATTTGGAAAATATAAGTCCTTAATATTTTGGTGATTGATATTTGAATTAAGAATAAATCAAAAAGCTAGAGAATAAAAATATGTTATTAATAGAGATAATTGTAAATATTTTTAACAAATATTGGCTAAGTGTACATAGATTTTAAAAAATGTGCACATGCACTAAATTATTGTAATACCTCATAACCAATAAAAAGGAATGTATTTTAAATGAATTCAATACTTTATGCAGATTTTCATAAGTTATACGAAAGTGAAAAAATAATTTTAAAAAATTCCTTCACCAAACTATCCAAAAAAAAAAAATGAAAAATTTATTGAGCATAAAATCTAAATTTATCTATCTATATTATTTAGACCTAAGGGTTTTATGTAGCCGCTAATTGTTTATAAAAAATAATATATTAATCAAATTACTAAAATATCCTCCAATTTCTCTTAATAACTTCCCCTCCAACTTCTCTTAATAACTTCCATCTCTTACATAGATCCAAATAGGAAAGCAATCATTTTTGAAACATTTTGTACTACGGGATATATTTTCTGGACTTTCCTTTACTAATTACTATATTATCTATATTATTTAAGTCTTACTTCTATTTTGGTGTCTTATATTTTAATCATTTAAATATTTAATTAAATAAAGAAATTATTCACAACTACTCACTACAATAAGTAAGCTCACATTTCATCCCCATTATATTTAATAATTATCCTTTTGGCCAAAATAATAATAATAATAATTACCCATTACTATTAGTAAATTATTCCCACATTGCTATTGGAATGGTACTACTATTTCCTAATGTAACAATATGGGAATATTATATATATATATATATATATATATATATGTGTGTGTGTGTGCATACGCATTACAGCTACATCCATTACTAGTATCTTATATATATATTGATATTATTTAAGCTAGAAAGATTTTAAATCTTCTTGATTTTATTTTTTATTATACCAAATTAGCGTAAAAGTATTTTATACTCACACATAACTCATACTCATATTAAAAAATAGCAGTTATCAATATTAAATGGGTAAAATCGTCATTATCTACTTTCATTCTCACAACCTCTATCCCCTATAATCTCTCTCTCCACTTCTCCTTTCATTATCTTTATACATTACTAAAACTATATATGGATATCCTTTGTCATTTATATATTTTAATTCAATAATTATATTATTTTCTAAATCTGAATGTATTACTATATTTAATTTTAACACACACGACACAGATATATCATCTACTAATATTATTTAAGCAACAATGAGCTTTATATAACTACTATCTCATCTCTATCTCCTTTTTTTCTAGAAAAATAGTAAACCCTTATAGATTGTTTTATATCGGCCATATAAGCCAATAGCTCATAATTATTCAAATTTCAAAGCGTAACTCCTTACGATAGCCTATTGATTATTCTACGTGTGTTGTGAAAACTGTAACTCCTCAATACAGTAGTGCATGTTCACATTTACTCGCAAAGGCATGTTTGCAATTTTGCATTAAGCCCAAATATTTACTGGTATGGCATGTTTAGAACTACCCTATGAGATAAAACCTGTATAAGTATTCAAATTTTTTAAATTTTCATTTTAGTAACTGAACTTATCTTTTTTTTTTTTTTCATCTTGGACTGTTTAAAATTAACAAAATGAAACATCCATTACAATCAGATGTAACAGTCATTAGTAAAAGTTGATTTGCAAGGTGTATTACTCTAAAAATACTAAAAAGTGGTGACATGGAAAAAAAAAACAAATGGATATAAATGTCTATTAACAAGGAAAATAGACTGGTGCTAAAACAATATCAAGCATTTAACACACCTACGAAACTCCTCCTATCCCTTCATCGCCATTTTAATCACCCATTGAATTATCCCACCAAACATACTTAAAGTACAATACTCATATGTTCGCATTAAACCCTATTAGTCACTATTTTCAATCATGGAAGAGAATATCAAAGTAAAGCAAGATTCGTATGTAGTGGATTGACTGTGGAAGTTATGATTTGAATCTATAAAAGGGCAAGAAACCAATACCGACAAGTGTATACATTCGTTAAGGTATGTTTTGAGCTTCTTTTCCCCTTATCTCATTGTTTCTCTTGTTTGCTTAAATGCTGTGATCGTGTAAGGAAACTGTGTTTTTTTTTTTCTTCCTTCTATGGATTGGTGTTGGTGCTACAATATTTTTTCTTTTATTTTTAACCAATGAGTTTTGAATGTCAGTCTTGCTACATGGCTTATATATAATGGTCGGTTTCTTCCTCGTTAATGCCGCATCATTCGTGAAATAGGGTTTTAATTTTTTCTTTTTATTAACTTTGATGAGTACAAAGTCTTACTAATGCTGTGTTCATAATATAATGGTTGGTTTCTTCCTCGTTAATGGGTGTTTGTTATTTATGCGCATTTAAGAGTAATCAACAAAGTGAATGTACTTTAAAATAATCTCTAGTATTTATGCACATTTTACAGTAACCAACAAAGTGAATGTGCTCTAACAATTAGCTATGCTGATCTTGTGGCAAGGATGAAAATGGGTGACAGGTTGCTAATGATATACGTTAATGGAGCATTTAAGAAGGATCGGATGGTTATGAGGGTAGCAACAAAGTAAGCATTATCATTCAGTCCAGTGAGTTATCTCAACTATATATTATTAATTTACTAACAAGTATTGAGTGCTATAATATGGAAGTAATTAAATATCGCATTCTTAGGACAACATTGGTAAATGGCCTTAGGGTAATCTTTAATGATTTTGATGTCATGAGCTTAGTCAATAACTTTAATATGTCTAATATAGTATTGAGGTATATGTACAATATTCCTCTTATATTGGAGGCTTTAGAGAGTCCTCTAGGTAAATATTTAATTAGGTGGAGGAGGAGGAGTCTAGTGAGGAGGATGAGTATATTGGAGGTCCTAATAGTGATGATGAGTCAAATGAGCAGCTCATGGAAGCTCGTAGAGCCCTGAAGACGGTTAAGGATAGATCTCATATTAGGAGTAAGCAAGTTGATTGAGAGAATATTTGTAGGTCTATTGTCACATATGATGATGACTCTGACTGCAACCCATCAGAAGAAGACAATGATTGTATAAGTGAGGAAACCAATTATAATGAAGCCGAGGAACTCGATGACTTTGAAATACAATAAGGGTAAGAAAGTAGTGAAGAGGAAATTGTTAGGGAAAAAAACACATTTCTAATATATCATAGCAAGGCAAAGGATCCCGTATTTAGTATATCAATGATATTTCCAGGTTTAAAGGAGTTTAAGGATGCAATCAAGAAACATTCCATAGCACAACAAAGACAAGTCAACTATGTTAAAAACAATAAGTGCCAGGTATGAGCCATATGTACTAAGGAAAATTGTCAATGGGTGATGTACAGTTCATATGAGATAAATAGGGGGGGCATTTCACCTAAAAACAAATAGAAAAACATACTTATGATATCTTATTGAGAAATAAATGAGTGAAGAGTAAAACAATAGCTGAAACATTTAGGTCAACTATTAAAGTCACGCTAAACATTAAGTTAAATGCTCTGAAGGAGTTGGTGCATGAGAATACAAGCATTGGTGTTACGACCTCACAATGTAGGCATACTAAGTTAAAGGTTATATAAGAGCTCATGGGCAATGAAGTAAAAGATTATGGTTTGTTATGGGATTATGGCCAAGAGCTTTAAAGGAAAAATCCAAACTCAACTATTTTCTTGAATGTTCGGAGAGACTTTGATGCAAATAGGGTGATGTTTGATAGGTTCTATGTTTGTTTTTATGCTTACAAGAGAGGGTTTCTCGATGGTTGTAGATAAGTGTTTAGGGTTGACGATTGCTTCTTGAACAGTGTATATAAGGGAGAGGTATTATCTGCAATAGGTCAAGATGCAAACAACTAGATATTTCCAATAGCATAGGCCATCGTTGGGATAGAAAATAAGGATACATGAACTTAGTTCATGGAGAGGTTAATGGAGGATTTAGAAATTAATAGAGATGAAGGTGGTGAGGGTTGGACTATCATCAGCGATAAGCAAAAGATATGCCCTTTTCCACTTTTCAATTGAATAATTATTGAACAGAATATTATGACATAGATTATTTTATTTTCTAAACTCCCTATATTGCATGGAAATCCATATATATGTTACATTGGTTGATATCTTTGTGTTATTATAAAATTAACAATATATTAGAAACATCAAGTAGGATGGTGCAAAATAACATTCCACCTTTTTTTTTAGCTTATCATTGATTATGTAAGGAATTAACATTCCAATAGAAACAATTTTGCACTATAGTAGAAACAATTTTTTTTTTTTTTATCCTAACTTTGATAATTTTCTAGTTTATGTAGGTTCATAATCGTAACAGACATGTTAAATCTAATGCTTACTGCACTTTAATTTATTTGCAGGGGCTAATTGAAGCTATACACAATTTAAAGCCCAATGCCGAACATAGGATGTATGTAAGACATATTTATGCAAATTGGGGGAGTAAGTACAAGGCTCGCTTTTCAAAAAACTATTTTGGGCAATTGCGAAAAGCATAAATAAGGCAAATTTTGAGGCCGCATCTCAAAGATTATTTAATGCTAACAAGGAAGGGTAGACTACCTTAATGAAAATAGAAGCTAAGCACTAGTGTAAGGCCTTCTTCAACATAGATGCGAAGTACAACATAGTTAATAATAATCTATGTGAAGCGTTTAATGGTTGATTGGTAGATGCAAGGTCAAAGTCTATCATCAGCATGCTAGAGGACATTAGGTTGATGGTGATGGAGAAGATATACATGCAACAGGATCAAGCAAGCAAATGGTCCTATAGGCATGGGCCAATGATTATGAACAAATTGGAAGAGAATAAGAGGGAAGCAAGGTGTTGTATGGCAAGATGGAATAGGGGAGATGAATATGAGATCCAACACAACTCCGACCTTTATGATGTTGATATAAGTAAGCGTACATGTGCTTGTCAAGCATGGGATTTATCAGGCATCCTATGTTGTCATGCTGTTGTAGCTATAGCCTTAATGGGAGGTCTACTCGAAGACTACCTTGATGAGCATTATAGTAAAGATATGTTCTTGAAATCCTATGCTTATCTGATAAAAACTATTTCAAGACAGAAGTTTCGAAGAAAAATTGAACTTTAAGGTCCAAAGCTATTGCCACCTAGGAAAAAACTTGGTCGGTTACCCAAGGTGAGGAGAAAGAATCTAGTCAACTATGTTAGAGGTGATAAGATGACAAGATATGAGAGAAGGATGACATATACCAATTGTAAGCAGTACGAACATAATCGCAAGACATGTAAGTTATTGGGTAGGGGTGAGGAGCAAGCTTTTAACCAAGATCAGGTCGCTTTTAAGTCCCTTTGTGCAATCTACTTAGCCTACTTAACATTTCCCTTAATTATGGCACTACTAATGTTTACATAGTTCTTTCCATTTATACTTTTCTTATGTAATGGACTACATCTTATGCATAAATCATCTTACTTTGACAGCAACAAAGGTCGAGAAAGCTTAACCCCAAGAGAGCAACAAAGAGAAATGCCAATAATGTTAGTGATGGGAATGGGACACTACCTTTGCTTGGAAAAGAGGTATGTTCACAAAATCTCATATTGTCATGAGATTTCTACTTTTTATTTAGAAAGCCTAAAGTCTTGTTTAATTATCTTATGTAGGAGATGTATAATGAAGCCTAAAATGCCTCTTACAATGAATAAATACATAGCCATGTAGATTTTACTAAGTATAGTGCCTTTAGTGATCAAATGTTTCCTACTCAAACTGATTGGGATTGTTATCAATGGTAAGAAACACCTATATTTGCGCCTTTTAGCTAGACCAAAGAGATTTTTCTTACTCCACCCCCAACCATAAGTTCTACTGGGATTGCAACTGACATGGAGCACGATGAGACTAGACTTCAAGTGCAAGTAGAGCATGATTGTGCAATAGATGTACGCATTATTATGCAAGAATCTAATGATGACAACACAGTTTCCAATTTCAATGGAAAGAAGAAGATTGTCAAAGAGAGTTGTTTCCCTATTCAAGCAATGGAGTACGCACCTCATGACATTGCCAAGGAAAAATTACTCAAAGTCAACAAAGGGGAAGTCACAACATGGTGATGGAGATGGTGTAATCGATTTAGATTAAGGATGTTGTCATTTTTTTTTTTAATTAGCACCTTAGTGTATGGGTTAGTGCACTATTGTCTTATGTTTTTTTTGTAGCAGCACTTTAGTGCATGGCTTAATGCCTTGCTGCCTTTTATTTTGTGCTAGTAACTCTCAAGGGTATGGTGTTATCATACCTTCGTTTGCTAGTAATGGAGATAGCGTTATCCTAATATCCTTTATTTGTTGAATTAGCTACAGGGAATAGCAGTTGCAAGACTCTTGATGAGCATATTGTCATAGTTAAATTATTAAACTATTTTACTTTAGTCTTTAAATTTGTTTTAGTTTTGTTATCTATAATTGGTGGGTCAATTTTCAAATAACTAGACAACTTTTCCTATGCAAGACATGCAAGTAGTTGTTGTGGTGCTTAGTTGGTGATTTTTCAAAAAATAAAAAAAGATCAACTTATATCATGATTTCTCCATGTATGCAACGGTAGAAGAGCAGATGCTATTTTGTCATTATCTGTACTAAGAATTTCTATAATGTAGAGACTGATTAGGAATGTGGTAGTTGTTTGAAGAAGTGTATAGGTAGTTTTGAAGTGTCATAGCCTTTCTTGATAGTTGCTTATACGTGGACTTTTGACAATTAATTAAAGCTAATGCAGTGTCTTACCTCATGTGGTAGTAAGATGACAATGCTAGTAAGTATTTTAGTATTTTAATTTTTCAGCCAACCTCTTGTTCGAAACTTCATACATCTTTAACTTTTGCCAAAGGTTTAATACCATTCACATTTAGGCAAATTGAGCTCCATCTATTTAAAGGAATACATTTTGCTGAACAACTATTACCACTCTTGTTTCATCTAGCATTATAGGTTGTCGTAGTTTCAATAGATAAAATCATGAGAACTCTACTCTTATTAGATCTTACTTCTAGATGATGGTAGTAATGTATGGAATAGTAGCTAGTATGGCACTTTAGTGACCATTTCTTTCTCATGAACTAGAGAGCTATATGACATTATTCTTGATATGTTATGAACTTCTTTGGTGAATAATATTTCTACATTCTATTTCATGTAAAGTTGGAAACCTTTGACTTTGATTAGAGACTTGATTTATGAATACTAGCTTTTCAAATTAAAAGCATAGACAAAAGAGGATTAAAAGGAAAAACAAAAACTCAAAAAAGGATAAAAATATCAACAGAAAAACAAGATATATGTAAGAAAAGATGAGAGAAAAAGGACAGTATGAGAGGCAAGCACATTGACCAAATCACAAAATAAGCAAAGAAGATAAATAAGGAAAATCGAGATAGGGAAATATTATATATTTTACTCACATATGATATTATATTTAAGGTTAGAAGGATTTCTTGTATAGTGATTTTTTGCAAACCTATGTATTGTACCGTGATTGCTCCAATGCCTTATTGTGCATGCTTAGGGTTGTAATGAATATATATACATTTCCATGTCAGTTTGGCTTAGATTGATTTTAAGGAATTCTTGTAGGCCATTAAATTGTGATGAACATATTTTAAATATTCTCTTCTTGTCCTTTGTAGTAGTATAATAGTAAGAATAGTAGATTATCAGAGTATCTCATTTCCTAAGAGCTAGCCTCATATCTCTTTAATAATTGGACTTGACTAAAATGGAGGAATTTTGGCTAAACTTTAAATTCTATTGATGACTTCAAAAACTATTTTTCCAAATATAAGCACAAAATAGGGCCAAGTCACTATAAATAAAGAAACTAAGATTCCTTTTAAACACTATTCGAACATAAGCTTAGGTTTGAGAATATAGGACAAATCTAATTTCAACTCCAAATTGTTTCCTTTCCCCAAACAATTCTAATTTTAGCTCCAAATTGTTTACATTACAGATTCACATATAACATAAGGTGTTGCATCTACATCCTAATGCATAACTACATTGAACAACTTATTTGGAACTACACAGCCTTTTCAACAATCAAAACTATCCGTGCCAAAAAAAATATTACAATAACCTAAGGAATCAACACCCATTTCACACATTTCCATATCCTACTCCCACTATCATGTTTTTCTTGTTTTTATGCTTCATGTACTACCTTAGTATGTGGATCTCTTGCTCTAAGGAATTCAACTTTCGTTGCAAAACTAAGGAGTTAGGGTCTCCAAAGTCCAGCTCTTTTCCAAGGTACAATTTCCTTCACGGCATTATATACCTACCATCTATACTTTCAACCCATCTAAAAAATTTACAACTTTTGTTCTCGCGAAATAAAGGATAGCCATAGAACCTTCTTTTGTAGTTTTCCAAAATTCGAGCTCGTTGCATCTACACCTCAATAAGCAAAAACATTATACATCAATTGGACTATTAGCCGATCATTGAGCAAGAGCGAATAATGACGACGCAACTTAAAGTGTGGCTCTCCTTGTCATTGCTTTGCATTGTTAAGGGTAGATGAAAAGGGGAAGATAATGTTGACTTCGATTTCAATTTGGGATTCACCTAAGGTTTTTCTGTTCTTGCTTTACCCTTTGTACTATAATGTAGCGCCAAGAAGCACAAGTGGATTTTTATTTTTATTTGTGATAAGGTGGCTTTCATCTTCTTTCCTTTCCATCGGTTTCGAACATTGCCATGTAAGGTAGAAGTACTCTACATCAACTTCTACTAACATCTGTTATATCTTACTATAATGAATATTTCATTTTGTCATTTGCTCATGGCCAACACTATTGACCTATAGAAAGTCCTTAAAGCAAGAGAACTTGCATAAGTCTCTCAAAAAGCAATATAAATGAACTTTGGTTACTTTGTATAGCTTGTAATTTGTAAAATTACAATGCCATACAACAGAAAAGCCATTTTTGGAAGGACGTGGAAATTGCCCTTAGCAGTTCATCTTAGCAAAAACCAACACTAGTTTTAAGGGACATTATGGAGTGACTTTAATTATAATCCTAGTGTGATGTTTGTGTGTCATTCCACGCGACTGCATAAGAATTTTGATGAATATCATTCATTTTTCTTTAAAAAAATATATCCAATGACATAAATTTATTTGAGGGATAGTAAAAGGAATTTCATGAATAAAAAAGCAAGACACTAAATAACAATTGTAAAAGCTCTTGAGATTTATATGATTCTAGTAATCGATGCATCCACAATATATATGTAAAAATTAAATTTCAGCTACATAATCAAATTGGAAATATAAAATAATTACTTAATTAAAAAATATATTTTTTTCGATTAAATAATAAGGGATGATTTAAAAAAAAATCCATGAATGGTTTTTAAAATAAATAAAAGAGGAAATGGGAAATTGCGATGATATATTATAATATGCACCAACCTAAAATAATTATAGAATTATATTGTATGTTTTGTTGGTAAGTTGTGTAGAATTAAGATAATCATTAGTACATGAGTACCTAAGCGTAATTAAACACCATTTAACAAAAAATCTGAATCATGTGCATTACAATTAATAAATAAAAATTAAGTTAAATTAGTAATTTAAGTTTAAAGAGAGAAAAATTGCATTTGTGGGAAAATGCACACTGGTACATGATCATGGGCTACAATGAAAAGCCGATTTTAGGAAGTTTAATATAACAAGGTAAAAATAAATGTGACTAACAAGCACTTGGTGTATTAGTTAGGTTTTTGTGTTTTGTCTCCTACTTTTAGGGCTCAACTCTCACAAGCACTTTTATTTTGCAAAACAAACAAGCAAAATATTCGGCTTAATGCAAAACGTTATATTTGCTAGGATTGGAATCAGTTCTATTGGGTAAATTGCACACGTTCCAATCGCTAGACAACGGCAAAATCTTAGTCAAACTTTGGTATAATTTAAAAAAAAAATCAGTTCTGATGATGATAATAGGTTTTTCGAAAGCTGGTTTTACATCAAAATTCACTTTTTAAAAACTAATTTTAAGTATAACATTTTGGGATTATTATTTTTAGGAGAAAAACTCTATTTTTAGAATTATTTTTAAAAAAATGCATTACTAATTTACTTCTTGTCCCTATCACCATCGTTTTTTTGGGCCTCACAATTGTCTTGTGCTTATTTTCTTCCAAAGCCCAGGTTGACACTGCTGATAAAGACAAGACTCCACTAAAACCGCACTGAGTCACATACAGGCGTTAGTTCCATGAAAATGGAAGCTAAGCACCATGTCAACAAAACCAATATTGATCCCAAAAGCGGGTTCAACTCAGTAACTAAAACCTTTCATAGCTTGAGACCGCCAGTTGATCTCCCTCCACAGCACATTCCTTTATCAGTCGCTGACTACGTCCTTTCACTTCGACTCAACTCGCCCTGGAAGGACTCGGTCGCGTTCATCGACTCGGACAAGGGTCTCCAACTCAATTACTCCGACTTCGTCCACCGAGTCCAGAATCTTTGTGCTTATCTACAAAAGGTAAGAGTGTCTAGAGACCTTTCAAAGGTGTATATTTATTTTGTTTGAAATCGTTGCTTTGAAGTTGTTCTGTGTAATTTTCTCCATCAAAGTATTCTAAATTGTGTAGTTTATATCGATTTTTCGTTTTATAAATGTCTTTTGGATTTTTTTTAAAAAAATTATATTTTACAAACGGGTAAATTGCATATATCACTTGAAAATTATGCGGAGCCAGTTTTATAAAAGCAAGCACTTTCTGAAACAAGCTTGAAGACCCCTTCCGCCCTTACTTTCAAAGTTTTATTTTTGGTAAATTGCGTAGTTATCCCTATGTTTGTATTACGTGCATTTAACTTGCTATCTTTAAAATGGTGCGATAAATAAAAATCTTTAAAAATTGTGCCTTTAGGCTATTATATGGCCATTTTATCATTAATTTATGCTTTTTTTATCAAATTTTTTCTTTATTTTATTATTTTATCTAGTCTAAAATAGTAAAACATGATGTAAATGCACCATTTTTTTTTTTTTTAAAAAAATATAGGATTTACACGCACAATGTCAAAGATGAAGGTTAAGCGCATATGGAGTAAGTATACAGAAGTGTATTATAATTGCCTTATATATTTTTCCTTACTCCATGGTCACCTCGATGTTGCTGTCTAGTTCAATCTTCTGACATTTGAAATCCCATTGCTCGCAGTCATCTTAATATTTATTGGGTTATCTTAGTAGTTAATAGGGCTGGACAAGACCGTAGCTATAACCTGGGTTGTATCCAAAAATAATAAACGAGACACGTGAATTCCCATTTTTCTAGGATAATGTTTACGGCATCGTTTTCTAATTTTATATCTGTTACACATACGTGCAAAAAGATATGCTCATTGGTTGAAAGGCCCAACTGCAAAAAACAAGAAGTGATGTAGTGAATTCGATAAGTGAACTTCAAAAGCTGATGTGTATAATCGAAAAACCTCCAAAATACATATAGTGAGTTTTAGTATCTTGCCTATTTTTATTCATATGATGTTGTATTGGTAATAGAAAACTAGTTACTGTGAAGTTTCAATTCGACTATGGATTGGTTTTGAAATTGAACTACCCAAATAATTTTGAGTTGAACTCAAACTTCTTATTATTTACTGTGCCTACATACCTAGTTGAGATTCGATTCGAGCTTGAACATAAATTTTTATCGAACACTTTCTATCCTAATTCCATGACTTGTACACAATATTTCAGAATGATAATGCTTGTGCTGGAGCAGTAAATCTCCCTATAGTTTCCATTTTCGCTCCATGACGATCAATCTTTATTTCGTTAATTTGCAAGTTTTAAAGACGAAGTAGTAACTTTTTGAAGCAATGCTATCTGAAAGTAAAGAATTAAGGAATTGATATAGGGAGATTCCAAGAATGATAGTTTAGATGACCCTAAAAGTGTGATGGAGTAAATAACTAAATACAGTGTTTTATTTTATTTTTTTGTTTGCGCCACTTCAAATCAAGCTCAAACCTATTGATTATTACTTAAAGAGCTCAAAATTTGAGCTTCCAGCTTGAGCTTGAACTTGAATTGAGCATCGCATCATCTGGTAGAAATGGAGAAAACACCTTTCCTCTGTAAATTAAGCCATCCAATCATTTTCCTATCTATTTCTCATTAGCTTTTGTGATCCATCTTTAGCAAATCAATCTTAGGAAAGGTGATGTTGCGTTCATTCTTTCATCAAATCGAATCGAAGTTCCAATCCTTTTTTTCGCTCTCCTCAAACTCGGTGTCATCATCTCTCCCGCAAATCCAATGAGTACGGAGTCAGAGATTGCCCGCCAAATCAAGCTTTCAAATCCCAAGGTTGCCTTTGCAACTTCATCTACCATTTCCGAGCTACCTCCATTGAGTCAAACTCCAATCCTCCTCGACTCGGTTGGGTTCTACTTAGCCACATTAAGTTCCACCCACCAACTTGATCAAGTAGAAGTGAGTCAATCTGATCTAGCTGCAATCATGTACTCTTCTGGCACGACTGGTCATGTCAAAGGTGTCATGTTGACTCACCGGAACTTCACGACTATGGTGGCTGGCTATCATGCCCTGAGTTTGAAGAGAGACAAACCTGCAGTGTTGCTTTATACTGTGCCTTACTTTCACGTGTATGGATTCTTCTTTTGCCTTAAGTCGGTGGCATTGAGCGAGACATCGGTGGTGATAGGGAGGTTTGAATTGAGGAAAATGCTGAAGGCGGTGGGGGAATTTGGTGCGACGCATCTCACGACTGTCCCTCCTGTTGTGGTGGCGATGGCCAAGAGCAGTGCATTAGATGGTTTTGATATGTCATCATTGGAGGTGGTGATTGTCGGTGCAGCACCAATCGGTAGGGATGCGATGGCGGCTTTTCTAAAAAGGTTTCCTGATGTTTCATTGATGCAGGTTAGTATCCATTTAATTTTTGTATTGTACAGGTTTTGAATTTTATCTCTCTTTAAGAAGTATCTCATTAGATAACTAACTTAGGGAACTCTGTCAAAATAAATATGAGCTTTTGTCTACAGAAACCTTGTGGAAAAGAACTGCAATTTAAGGGATGTAAGGAAGTACCTCCATTCTTGCAACATTCAATGTACTCACTTACAACACACCTAAAAGTTTCCGTTGTTTAATTGTTTGAAATTTCTGTGAAATTCTCCAGTATCACATCAATTCGATGGCTATGGAGACTGAGGCACTTTATGCATACTCTTAAGTAGATCATGTCTAGTCTGGTTAGTTCTGTGGAATCCAATATTAGAATGCAACTCCATGCTTCTCAATTTCTCGAAATCTCAATAGCTAATGCAAATGGGAAGTCAAATTCTAAGGGGTTATGAGCTATGGAATGGCATAATGTCATTCTCAACATTGTCTACCGACTAAATTTTCATGACAATTGGTTCAAAGTTGTATACAAGGGATTTAGCCAATCATAATTCCTCAGTTATGTTATTACATTTGTTGACCTAACTTTAATGATGTTTAGTTATAATAAATGACATTTGCTAAAGAAATCTTGCTCCTATTGTCTGGAAAATAAACGGTTATCTCCTGTGCATGTTATATGAAATACGAATAGAGAATATTTCTATGCAGTGACTGAGAGACAGTGTAGAAATACTTCTTTTGATATATTAATTTTGTTTAGTTGACTACTTCACATGGAGTAGAAGGGAAGTAGGCTCTGAATCTATTAATTAAGCATTAAACTTTGAGCTGCGAATATGCTGCTATGTTAGAGTAACTATTTTGTTGAATAGGGGTATGGATTAACAGAAGCAAGTGGAGCCACGTTCCGGATGATAGGTCTCGATGAGTGGAAGCATTTAGGATCAACAGGAAGGCTTGCAGAAAACTGTGAAGCAAAAATTGTGGATCCTGACAGTGGTGAAGCATTGCCGCCATGTAAACAAGGGGAGCTCTGGTTTAGGGGACCAACTGTAATGAAAGGTAATGATCTTTTCTGATATCAAGCCTAAATAACTATTGATCTTTGGCTCCTCTTATGAAACCCATATGATTTGAAGTTTGATCCATGAATCCATGAAACAGGACTAGCATCAGAATTTGATGCAGCAGAATTACACTATGGCACTCTAGCGTAGTATTGAAGCTACTGAATATCAATGGTATACAACCTTATGAGCAGAATACACATGATTGATGTCAGGACTTCATTGGCAGTTCTCCTACAGTTGCTATTATTGTGATATTGGAACCTAATGCTCTGCCATTGGAGCACTCCTGGATATATAAATCAGGGCAATAAATGCCAAGCTTATGACAATCCCTTTATTACCAGGTAGAGAAGTCCAACCAAAAGAGGCATTAGGCCCAGCACATAGTGAATCTGGACCGCCTTGGTGTAGAGTTGAGCTTGAGATGGTTCTTATAGCTCACTATGCTTAAGCAAAGAGGTCAAAAAGCATTTAATGAGCAACTGAATGTGAAAATTGCAATCTGAAATTGAAATCTGGGTGGTCCTTTTGTTTTGTTTCTGCCTTGATATGTGTGTGTTTGTAGTCAATACAGAAATTGGTAGCACCCAGGGATGAATTGCTGAAAGAAAAATTTGCAACATTGGCTTGAATGTTCTTTTACTTTGATGACTGATCATATAAGAATGCCAGTAATGTTATGTCTGTAGGTTATATAGGTGATCCTGAAGCAACTGCACCAGCTATTACTACAGATGGGTGGTTGAGGACAGGTGATATCTGTTACATCGATGAGGAAGGATTCCTCTATGTTGTAGACAGGCTGAAAGAGTTAATCAAGTACAAGGGCTATCAGGTAATCTTTAGTACTATGAGAAATAATTTACCGAGTATTCTGCCATCAATTCAAGATGCCGATTGATCAAGTAGCTAGTGAATTATAATGATCTTGGCATGACCAGGTTGCCGCTGCAGAGCTGGAACATCTGCTTCTGGCTCACCCAGAGATAGTTGATGCTGCAGTTGTACCGTAAGCTTTAATACTTTGCAGCTATTATTGTTCAGGGCTGTTGGGCATAACAAGAAGTTTAGACAAATATCAATTGCCATCAAGGGAGCTTTTCAAAAAGACATTATCCCCCTTTTTTCTTCCAATGTCGTTATCTCATACTTTTACTTATCGAAACAGAGAGTTTTCACAGACGTCCCTTCCAATACTTGGATGGAGACCCTTTATTACTTTTGTCCTTTATCAGCGGTTCATGATATTCTTGTTGGGGTTTGGGGTAGTAAAGTGACGTAAACTTGTGCCAAGCATGCAAATCCACAGGAATGTTAACTGGGAGAACAATCTGACAGGTATCCTGATGAAGAAGCTGGTCAGGTTCCAATGGCTTTTGTTGCAAGACAGCCCTGGAGCAACCTCACTGAGGCTGATATAATCAATTATATTGCTAAACAGGTATTATTATTGTTGAAATAGCTGCTTTGTTGTCAATTCCAATATTTTTGAGAACCAAAGCGCAACTTTACTTTAAGATACAAAATGGGTGCATGAAAATTGGAGTAATATTCATACATAAAAGAAGGTCAAGATGTTTTTGTGGCATTTTTAGATGTGATGTATGGGCTACTAACGTTAAAAGAGGGTGGGGGATAAAAAAACGATGTGCAGATAAATAATAGAAAACGTTATGACATATATATAGACATTGAAGAATCTGGTTCTTGATAGAGAATAATGGTAGAACAGGTGCAGTGAGAATAAGATTTGGTTATGTTGCTTACTTTTATCTGATTTCCTTAGTATTGTTGCCTCCGGTGATTAACCATTTTGTACACTTGTTGATGCCCGTATTGATACTTCGAGCGCGATAAAGTTTGTACAAATTGTTGTAAATTTTGTCTTCATTTTCTCTGTATAGGTTGCACCATACAAGAAAATAAGGCGGGTGGCATTCATCGATAGCATACCTAGGAGTCCAGCAGGAAAAATTTTGAGGAGGGAGTTGAGGAAGATCATTGATTTTTCTATGCCTTTGTCCATGTCCAAGTTGTAATTGGTCCTTCTCTGTAATTATATATTTATGATTGTTGCTCATCTGCTCTGTTCTATTGTCTCTTTAAAATTTGATGCTATTAGAAATGGTTTTATCACCAATTTCAATAGGAAAAGCGAGTTGTTATGTTATCGCCCTTTCCCATGTACGTGTGTGGAGCTCTCCTACGTTGTTCAGTGGAAATAATGTTGATTGTTGTTTAAGAGACGATGTTAAAATGAATACCAAAGTTTTAGTATTTTTTTCAATTTAACACAGCTAGTTTAAAGTTGTTAGATATTATATCCAATCAAATTTTTACTTAATAATTTAAATAATATAGTCTACACTTTGCCACTTCATTTTTTTATATATAATGAAAGTAGTAAATTTGACAAGCACAAGGATCCTTGAGTGTGAAATACAGCAATTTCATATTTCAAGTGCAAAATTTGATAATTGAAATTTTGATAGATATAAAATTTGATAATTTTAAATTTCAAGTGTATAATTCCAAAAATACATGAATTCTAGATGGTAATTTTGATAATAATATTAAAGTAACAATCAAACAATGGCAATCAAATAATTTAAGTGAATGAGAAAAGTGTTAAATATAAAACGGATAGAAAGGGGAAAAAAAAAAAAGGTTTTTGACAAAAGTCAAAGAGAAGTACACAAAGATTTATGTGGATAAAATTCTAGTAAGATAGAAAAAAATCTGGTAAATATAAGTAACGTATCCAAGCACTAATTGGGACTATAAAGTTGAGCTAGTGGGGAGGGTATTAACCTAACTCTTTCAATACCTAAGAGTATCCTTTATAAGGAAATTCTTTTATATTTACTTTATTTTTTTATTTACTCATTCTTTTGTGCATGTGTTGGTTGTATGGAGACCAACTAAGGAATGTAATATCAGATTGGGCTAAACTTTACCTCCTTCTCCTCGATACCTATAAAAGCCTCATGTGAATGAAATTATTAGGTCCTTTGATGCTCAAGTTAATAAGGAAGATCAAAAAAGAGGATAACAAGCACTAGAGATCAGGTGGATCGTGCTTGTCTGGTAGGCATGTGTATGTGTTCAACTTTTCTTCTCTAAGGAGAGGGAGAAGAGAGGGGTTGAGAAGGAGAGAACTAGGTTCGATCGGACCCCCTTACTTGTTAGTGCTTGACGTTTGTTATGCGATTTATTTGAACAAGTGGCAATCAAAGATTCGCTTGTATTGGTCACTGACAGATAACACACTCCACGATGGATGATAGAGCTTCACTGTAGATAACACACTATAGTCGATCGAACCACTAAATCTGTAATTCAATGATTTGATAGGGACAAAGGTATTCGATGCGCTAACCATATTATGTCAGACGTTCATTAATAAGTTATAGTGAGCTGTAGCCATTAAAGATAAGCTAGGCTAAAGTGCTCATCAAGGGTTAATCGATGCTCGATAGAAAGAGTTGAGCTTCGAGCTTACCTTAAATAGTTAACAAGCATTGGCTAGTCAGTTGAGGATTAATTTATTCGGTCATCCGTAGTTTGGCTTACCAGGCACATTGCGATGTGGGGAATCGACTCCCCTTAGCTTGGTATCTATCATTGGCGTGAGCTTGTGCAATCGTGATGGAATAACGGTGTGATGTGTAGGATTGTTGCTTGCTCAAGTACCCCACTGGGTGTGCCTTATGATGAGCTTCAATTGTTGGGTCTTAGGTTGAGCAAGAATTGAGTATCAATAGCACGTCTGGCGATAATATATCCGCTAGTGACATATTAGAGCCTCAAAATCATCATATATTAGTAAATTTTTTAATTATGAGATTAAAATGAAATTCCATTTTCTCTTTATCATCAATCTGTAATATGTTAAAGTGGAATTATTGGGAGGTTATATTAATAGGTTTCATATATGTACACTTTTGCATAGATTAGAGCAAATACTTAGGTATGTATTTCATATATTCAATGTTTCAAAAACTAATCTTTCCTAGATTAAACAATTTCCTAGCATAATAGCCATTAAAATATGCAATCACCTCTTAGCTTAAAAGCAAAAAAAAAATTGGAATCAATTAACCTATATTGAGATACCGTAAAAAGGAAGCGAAAATAAACATCTAAAATACAATAAAATAAAATAAAAGACAGCATCATCGAATATGTAGAGATAATATTAGTTTAGTCGATCATCTAAGATGTGGAAAGGAAGACAATATTACATTTTCAAATTCCACTCCTTCATACTTTTTGAACTCATACGAAGTTCATCACCAATTAACCATATGGGACATCTAATCGATATATAAATGACACTATCATTGCTGATTAACCGTATAAAACATCTAATCAATTTATAAATGACAACAGTAAAAGAAAAAGAAAAAAAATATATTATTCACCTAAAGAACATTTAATGGTAAGATAATCAACATCCATAAAACATTATTTATAAACAAAATGTAGGTTGCCCACTATGCCATCTTACCTAACACAAGCTTTTTAGCTAATTCCTCTATCAACTCACTCGTCTCTATTTCCCCCATAAAAGCACTCCTAAAACCTACTCGAACCACTCAAAATGCATCTCCCATAGCACACTTCACACCCTATTAGACATAACTATCTTAACATCAAAATAATTGTCAAACTCTTGGGGTTTAAATATGTATTCAAGGTTGTTTAATAAATGTTCAATGGATGCTGATCTTTAGTCTTGTTAGGTTGTATTAAACATAGGTTTAGTTCTAATGAAGAAATTGTTTTAAAGAATATTGTTTATGAGATTGAAGAACCTGATTTTGCAGTATCCACTAATGAGAGAATCGGAAGAAGTAGGTTTTAAACTTCAAGACAACGAAAAATCAAACTTTGATACAGAGAACATTATGAAAGAAGAAGACTTTTGATGGAGTATCACTTTTTAATAAATAAAAATAGACAAGAAAAGGAAGACTAGATCGTCAATCTCCAAGATAATGGGTAGATTGTAAAAATGAAACTCAAACTGAAATTCAAGAGAGTGAGAAGAGAGAAGAAAGGGGAAAAGGCAATCTCATTTGTTAACACTAGCTAAAAACCAAAGGGTTTTTGTTTACATTGAATAGGCTATCTCATATAGCTTTTTCTATAATTTTGTCTACAATTTTGATGGACCAGTCCTGTATATTTTTAATCGACATAAAGGTTGAAGTATTTGGTGGATTGTTATACTTCGAACAAAACGAGTCATAACAGTCTCACTGTGTAAACTAACTTAAGATAGAAGTTGACCTCACAACTGTTATCGTAAATACAGTTTACACAAGGTATGCAAAACTCAACTAGCTTAAAACGTTCGTTTTAATACCTATTAATAACCAAAATTGTGGTAGAGCTTTACGAAATAACTATTTTATACAACCTATCGTTTCATACCACAACAGTATTTATAAAACCATTCCACATCCAAAGTTAAAGTATATAACCAGAGTTTATTAAAAACCACAGGTTTTGTAGTTTATATACAATAAGTTAGGAAACTAGTCAGCATCCTAGAGAATTTCTAGTTAGTTTCCTCAAAAACTCAAAAAAGTCAAAAGTCCAGGTTTAGTTGATTCCTCGTTTCTCGCTTTCCTAAACAACAGTACACTAACCTGGAGGTAGTGGTATCGGAACATCTTGATCCTTACTTAACACCTACAAAAGAGTCCATGGGGATATGAGCATAACTAGCTCAGTAAGTGGAATAGAGTCAAAAGAATTCCATATAATCACAAGCAAGGTTATCAAATATGATGAAATAAAATGCAATCAATCAAATGAAATATCGCACAATGCTATTCGATCCACTGTGAGGTTAGAGAAATTACATCCTCTCTAACCCGATTGAAAAGTTTCATCACAACTCAAGTCAGACCAAATCTGGGCTTGTGCAATGGAAAATACCCTCCTTCCATGACCGCCTTTGAACTACAGCCCCCATTCTTACCATGATTTTCTCGCCTGCCACTTAATTCGACTAAGGATAGAAAAAGGACTATTTTAGTTATTCTCATTGAAGGAAGTCGATATTTGGCTTGACACTTTTAATCGTTTTCCCTAATAGGTGTTATGCATATCCAGTTTCATTTTAGTTGAATAGATGTTAGTTTTAATTAGAGGTGGCCAAACAAGTTCATATAATATAGAAACAATACAAACATGCAAAACAGCATATCAAAGAGTTCAACACCTGTCACAACTAAGTATCATATACATACACAGCATGTGCACAGTCAACTAACTACAAATACAGCCAGAAATACTCTTAAGTCTCTAAATACTTTAATACAGTATCCTAATAAGCAGTGAAGGCACAATCCCAACTTACCTATTTAGATACTCACTACTGCTGACTCAAGTCATCAACTGTCTTTGTACTTAAAGATCTTATTTATACAAAAGATTCAAATTCAATTTTTGTAATAATTACGAAAACATTAAGGTTTGATAGAAAACGGTTATATAATATATATATATGGTCGTATTATTATTATATATCGAGTTAAGTTGTTAAGTGTTGATAATATAGTCATCTATACTATTATGAATTATATATCGTTTCGATCGCATCAAAACGTACTTTCAATTTATTAAATCACGTTTTAATTCTACTAGGGTTACCAAAATACATACGTTCTAGAATATGATAGAATTATAGGTTATATTGATTAAGATTGTCCAATTTTAATAAAATTAATATCATTGGATTCGTATATACCTAATGACACGTATTACGTGTCTTTATTCCTAGAGACGATTTTTAACGAATTGTTTGAGTTTTTAATACAATTATACGTATCTATAGGACTATTATTATATTATACATAATGTTCTTTATTAAATTTTATTTTATCTAATTTGTCCGCATAACATTATAATATGAGTATTATCTAACCTTAATATACCCATAATGTATCCCGATCAGAAAATATCAGTAAATATAATAAAAATACACTTTTAATCCAATTTGATTAGCAATCTCATACATAGTTTTTATTTAACTATTTAATCTATTTAAACTTATTATTACAAAAAATATGTCCCGGCTTGTAAATTAAGCTATTTTACTAAGTAAATTTGTAATAAATAATTTGGGTTACCAAATAATTCTTTGAAAATTTTTATAGACTCTTACAAATATGGGGAATTCAATTATCATTTGGTTTCAAGTTTTCAACTTATTGCTTATATATTCGTACTTATGCTTTTACCTATAAATTATCCTAAATTACTCAATTATGATTCTTTTTACACCAAATTAATTTCAATCTGACCCAACATTGTTATTATTCACTAAAGATCAGTACATGTCCATTTCATCAATTAATTTTATAATTTCCTATTTAATTCATAATTTTAGCCTATTTTCGAGCAATTTTTAGACCAAAAAATGCAATAAATATTAAAAATAATCAAATAAAAATTTGGGCTATATAGAAATTATCTATATATTATACACATTCTACACCAAAATTTTCAACTAGAAATAATATTATTTAATATATTTATTTTACAATTTTAAATTTAGATAAATAGTAGATTTCTTAAAAAAGTATATTAAATATTACGAATTTTTCAAAAATGAAAATATCACATGAAAGCATATTCAAAATAACCTAAGTATAATTTTTTTCATAATTTTTTTGGGTGATTTAGGTAATTTTTAAAATTTATTAAAAAACAAGGCAAAAAAATTGACCTAATTGTTTTTGGACTCTTCGTAGCTGCTAGCAATTAGGGGTGTGTCAAACAACCTAAGTGTAGCCTAGATTGGTGGTAGCCGGTTGGGTTAGTCGTTAGGTGGTCGTCTGAATCGGGTACAGCTAGGGCACAGTGGCTCCCCTATTTTTTCTATTTTCTTTCTATTTTTCCTAATTTCCTTTTAAGTGTTTCTGGTTTCTAAAGTTGCAAAGTGATGTCCTAAGTCCTTTTTATAATTTTTTTGGTTGGTTATTGTCCTCATTGATTTTTTTCCTTTCTCCTTTTTTTTTTTTTTGCTTTTTCTTCATAAATGGAAATAAGAGGTGGCAAAATCCTACTAACTTGCTTTTAATTTAGCATCCACGAGTTTTTTCCAACTTGCCACAGTGAATTCCAGGATTTTTAGCCACAATTTGAGTGAATTAGATAAGATTTGCTATTATTTTTTACATTTTAGGTATATTTTATTAAGATTTAATTATTTATTAATATACGGGTATATATCCCATGTATATATCACACGTAATATATAACTATACTCATATAATTAAGTTTGTAATATATCTTTTATTTTTAGAATATGCTCCTTAATTATTTTCGTATATTCAACACAATATTTATGTAATTATGTAATTTATGATTAATTTACAAGTATAATTATTATTTATATTAGGTATACTCATAAAAATATGTGTATATTCATACAGTAAATTATATTATATTATCTCATTTTATAGCTCAATTAACTTATTTCTAAATTCTCGTCGCAATCTAAGTTCGATTTTAGGGGTTCCGAGCATTTTAGTACTATATTAAATAATCCTACTTCTAAGAGAAAAATTGAGATTTTGGATCATTATTTCTAAAATCTAACTTCACTTTGTCTAACTTTTCTATCTTAATCGTAAATTTGAACTCAATAGGTTAGCTTTTCATAAGAGCCCTAAATCTACGCTTAATTGTCCTCAACTTAATTTCAAG
Source organism: Lumnitzera littorea (assembly GCA_024138015.1). Lineage (NCBI taxonomy): Eukaryota > Viridiplantae > Streptophyta > Magnoliopsida > Myrtales > Combretaceae > Lumnitzera > Lumnitzera littorea. The sequence continues at coordinate 90,054,771 of JAMXBB010000010.1, forward strand.
GGCTTATAAGGATATGCGCACAAATTTTGCCCATTAGCATCTACATCTACTCCTTTGCATTTTTGTTAATTTTCCCCCCTTCGGTCACGTTTTGTTAACATAATATAAATAGGGATTTTTATTATTCTTTCTATGTTGTGTTGAAATTGACAGAAAATAATATATGGTACTTGTATTATATTAAAAATAAATTTAGATCTATATGTAATTATATTGGTATACATAATATAATTGAATAATCATATAATTAATTATTAGAGCTTTAAGTTGAAAGCGAATTCACCTTTTTTATGTTAAGAAAAATTATACCCATAAAAAAATATAAATATAAATGTACCAAAAAAGTATATATATAATCTCATTTCAATAAATGTTACTATACACATGTAATTAATCATCAATCTACTCAATAATCTATAGAAGACAACCTTCTATTCATCATTAATAATCTTAGTTGTAGTCATTTACATTGAATTTGTTAATCGATTTCATTCTGTTTATGCCTTAGTTAGTAGTCTATCAATTTCATTTTTAATTCTCTAAATTTTTCCATAATGATTGTTAAACTTCTCTAAAAGGCTATAGAAAAATCATTTAGAAAGTGTAAAAAGCAATATTATTAAGCATTTTATAAAGTTTAAAGGATTTATAAGGTATTGAATTTAAAAGATAAAGATATATATATAATTTCTATTTTTTTAGGTGTTTCATATGTCATACAAATAAAATTCTCCTAGAGCAATTCAATGTGCTAATGCTCATTTCTCTAAGGCCTTGTTTTGAGGATTTGTTTTAAAATGATGAAAATAGTATTAATATAGTAAAATAAACCTTGATTTGTGGAAATGAGCTTTGAAATAGTACAACGATGCTAATGTAGTGAAATGGACCTTGTATTAATAAAGAACTTTAAAATGGTCAAATTGCAAAATCCCTCACTATGGAGAGAAAACGTATATATTTTTTCTCCAAGATAAGCTTTAGTTTTCAAGAAAATAAGCATAAAGATGGAGATAATAGTATTATAATAATGAAATTAGCCTTAATTCAAAGAATTAAATATTTATATAATGAAACAACAAACCTTCTATCTACGGTGAAAAGGGTAATAGTTTAATGAAATAAGTTTTATTTAGAGGAAATAAGCCTTGAAATTAGGAAGATGGAATTGGTACTATGATGTCGAGTCTAGTTTTTTCCTCTTGGTTTTTATAAATTAGTCTTCTTTAAACCGATTAATATTAAACTCTACTCGTTTAATACTGACCATCGATTAGAGTTTAAAGAAAACCGGATTTTTCCTTTTATATTTTGAAAACGCTTTGGAGTTGTCACCCAAACGAAGTCGGAAAAAAGAGTTAAGTTATAACTAATTGGGTAAATCAATTACAACTTAGCTATTAGTTTAACGATAAAACTAATTTTATAAAACGACTTTTGAAAACCAAAGATCTAAATCCAAGGATAATTTTTAAACCGTAAACAGATATCACCTTTTAACTTTCCGAATTTAATTTTGCTTTTCAAATATCCTTCCAATAATGATTATTTACAAGCTATAACCATTTTACAAAAAAAAAAAAAAAAAAGAATTATCTATTAAAGGGGGAAAATAAAATTTGTCTCTATTTTAAGTCATCTCATACATACGAGTGCTTACGTACTCTTTATTAGAAATTTTATTTACGAAAACTTTAGTAGGTGAGTTGATTTTAATTTTTTGAAAAAAAAAATCAGATTTACGTTTTTAGTCTTATTTGAGTTATTTAAGGAAAATTTCTAGAAGGATCCTAAATTCAAAATTTTATTTTTTGGGAAAATTCTAAAAATGCGCTAATTGTGAAAAAATGATAAATTACTTTTATTTATTTCAAAAACAAATTTTCTAAATGATAAAATATTTTTATTTTATTATTTTTCATTTATTATTATTTATTTATGTATTTGTTTTATTTTATCTATTTTTATTATGCTTTAGTAAAAAATAAAATAAAAATAAACTATTCTTTTCTCTCTCTTTTTTCTTCTCTTTTTCTTGCTTTTCTTTTTTCTTTTTCCTCTTTTTTTTTTCATTTTTCAATATTAATTACAATAATAAGTAAATAAATAAATAAATTGAAAACTAAAATAGGGGACAAGCTTATAACAAGCTTTACCGTGGATGGGGTCTGGACGCAGGGTAGTCGGTTTGGATCCGGACTTTCAGGTAGGGTTACACGAAGAAGGAACAAAGGGTAGCTCCGACGTGCTAAAGGCAGATCTGATAACCAATTCGTCGGGGAAAGTGGAGTTTCATGCGTTTTGGATTAGGATTAGGATTAGGGAGGGGGGGGCGTGTGGTAGGGGTGGTGGGGGGCGGGGTGTAGGAGCTGTGCCGTAGCCAATAGCGACCGTTTAGGAGGTGGTCGGTGTTTGGGCGGCTACCGTATTCAAAGACGATGGGCGTGCTCAAAGCGACAGTATGTTTGTACGTGTCTATATGTGTGTGATTATGAACAGATGTGGACGTGCATGGTGAAGTGAGTTATCGTGGAAAGTGGATCTGTACTGTAGACAGTGGTGATCGGCGTGCGAAGTACAGGACATGTGGAGGACGATGGACGGTGGAGTGTATAGATCGCTATGTGTGCTATGTATGGACGGTGAGTGTGTGTTGTGATCGGCTTGGATAGTGTGGAGACGTGGCTTGTGTGTGCTGTTATGGAGTACAACCGTGTAGTTGTGAGCTGCTCGCATGTGGTTAGATTTATGCTTATTGTTGCTGTTGTTCATATGGCCTGCAACGTAGGTGAAGGAGAGGGTATGGCTGCTTATCGTGGGGATGGTGGAGAAACTGAGTTGCGTAGTCATTGCTGCTTGGGTGTTGGTCATGCGGTCAGTGTGCAAGGGAGACGTGCACGTGGGTTGTTTCAATGTACTTGGTTGGCAGCAGTGAACGAGAGAGAGAGGGTGGTAATGAAGAGTGGGGCGTGTTTGGTTTTGAGAGAGAGAGAGAGGTAGTAGTGCATATGTGTAGTTTTCGAGAGAGAAAGGAAGTAGTCATCCAAGTCGTGCCCAGTGAGAGTGAGATGTGTATCTGTGGTCCTATGCGTGTACCCCTGTGTGAGTTATGTTTTGAGTTAAAAAAAAAAAAAAAGAAACCGAATCAATACCCATCTATTCTTTCGTTTTTTTCCTTTTTTTTTTCAACCCATTTTAACTAGATTAAAGTGTAAATCTAGGCGATTTTGGTGTACTAAATTTATAAAGCTCTAAGTCTATTTTGCAATTTCACCGTTAATTTGGTGAAATTACAAAATTAAGGAGACAAAAATCAAGTCAAAACATGGTTGTCTGGAGTTTACTAGAAGAGAAAGTTATGGAAAATATAGGAAAGGGGAGGAAATTTCAATTGACGTGACACCATATCAACCATGAGGATGAATCAAGTTATGTTACATATCCAACACATGGTCAGGACGTATGCATGCCACGTTTCAAACACGTGGCAAGACACATGGTAGAGGGTGTTGATGTGTTCATGTGCTATGGTAGTGTCTCTTGTGAAAAAATAAAAAAAAAAAAGGAGCAAAAGAATTTCCATGCCTTTGCTAAGACTCGAACCTAAGTTCTCTAAGTTAAACCCAATGTCATATCCATATGCTTATTTGTTAAGCTGCTAACCTGTGTCTTGCGCATATGGATAAGGTCAACCTAAATTAGATTCAAATTTAAGTTTAAATATAAGCCCAATGATCCTCTTCTTATTTTTATTTAAATTAAAAAAAATTTATTCTATTAAACTATATAAAAAAATCATTATTTTCTAAATTCATTAAATGCTCTATTTTTTTTTTATTTTTGTGACTTTTCAATTTTCTATATATTTTTCTAAATTTTTCCATTTTTTGTATTTTTTTTTCTAAATTTCTTATTTTTTGTGATTTTTCTTATTTTTATATTTTTTGTTTTCTTAATTTTCTTTTTTTTTCGTATTTTTCCAAATTTAGAGCCCTTTATCCTATTCTAAAAAAAATTTAAAAATAAAGGGGAAACAAAAATGAGGTGTCTACAAATGAAATAAGTCATACTTTGAGGAAATAAGCCTTAAAACAGTAAAAACATTATTAGTTCGGTGAAATTATCCTTGATTTAAGGAAATAGGCTTTAAAATAGTGAAAGCCCTTCTTATGGTGAAATAGGTACTAATATAATGAAATGAGTTTTACTTCGATGATGTGAACCTTAAAATGGTGAAATTGGCGTTAGTATAGTGAAATGATCCTTGTTTCAATGAAATGTGCTTGGAAATAATAGAATTATAGAAGCCATCCATATGATGAACAAGGTATTAGTATAGTGAAATGAGTCTCACTTAAAGGAAGTGAGTCTCACTTAAAGGAAGTGAGTCTTGAAAAAAAAAATGAGTCTTAGTTTGAAGAATTAAATATTTATATAATAAAACAACAAACCTTCTATCAATAGTGAAAAAGGTGATAGTTTGATGAAATAAGGTTTATTTCAAGGAAATTAGCTTTATTTTGAGAAAATAAGCCTCTAAATTGATAAGATGGAATTATTATAATGAAATGAGTCATGCTTCAAGAAAATAAGTCTTGAAATAGTGAAAACACTATTAGTTTGGTGAAATGATCTTTAATTTAAGGAAATAGGCTTTAAAATAGTGAAAGCCCTTTATATGGTGAAATAGGCATTAGTATGATAAAATGAGTTTTACTTCAAAGATGTGAACCTCGAAATGGTGAAAATAGTGTTAATTGAATGAAGTAATCCTTGTTTCAATGAAATGTGCCTTAAAATAATAAAACTATAGAAGCCCTTCATATGGTGAAAAAGGTATTGGTATGGTGAAATGAGTCTCACTTAAAGGAAATGAGACATGAAAAGAAGAGAGCCTTAGTTCGAAGAATTGAACATATATATAATAAAACAACGAATCCTCTATCTATGGTGAAAATGGTGGTAGTTTAGTGAAGTAAGTTTTATTTCAAGGAAATAAGCATTAAAATTGATAAGATGAAATTAGTACAATGAAATGAGTCATGCTTTGAGGAAATAAGTCTTGAAATAATGAAAAAAACTGTTAGTTTAGTGAAATGATCCTTGATCAAAGAAAATGGGATTTAAAATAACGAAAGCCCTTCTTATGGTGAAATAGGTATTAGTATAGTGAAATGAGTTTTATTTCGAGGATGTGACCTTGAAATGGGGATAACAATGTTAGTGTAGTGAAATGAACCTTGTTTTAATAAAATTTTCCTTGAAATAATGGAACTATAGAAGCTCTCCATATGGTGAAAAAGGTGTTGGTATCGTGAAATGAGTTTTACTCAGAGGAAACAAGTCTTGAAAAGATGAATAAAGTTGCTAATGTGGTCAAATAAGCCTTGCATTGAGGAAATAACCCTTAAATTGGTGAAATAGTAAAAACCACTTAAATTGTAAAAATATTGTTCATACAGTGAAATGAGTATTCCATCAAGGAATTGAGCATTTATATAATGAAACTATAAAATCACTCCTTATGGTAAAAAAGGGTGGTAGTACGATGAAAACCTTATACATTAAAGGAAAAGTCTTCAAATTGTGAAACCAGCATTAGTATTATGAAATGAGCCTTAATTTGAGGAAATAAGCCATAAATTTGTGATAATGTGTTATTGTGATGAAAAAAGCCTTTCTTCAAGGGAATGAGCATTGAAATGGAGAAAACGGTATTAGTATAGTCAATTATGCTTTGATTGAAGGAAATGAGCCGTGAAATGGTGAAATAATAAAAGTTCTATCTTTGGTGAAAAATGCATAAGTATGGTGAAATGTCTTAATTATTTTTTAAGACATAGAAGAAATAAATTAATTGACACATGTTACAAAAGTATAATTTCACATTAGATTATATAATTTTATAAAGCCCGTTAAAGAATCAATTAATTGACATATCTTATTAACGTATACAATTTTCATCAAAACGTCTAAATGCAAGTAATACATTTCAAAGTTTGTTAAATTAAACTTCCAATTACGTACAAGATCCATATTGTTTGTCTTTTTTTCCCTTCATGTTTTATAAAATACTAGCAAATGTATACTCGTGTTGCATGTACATAAAATAAAATCAATAATTCAATGAAGTCTAAAATATAAAAGAAAATTAGGTTACCCAAAAAGAAAGGATAATGAAGACATCAAAGTGTGCCTTTCCCATTTCAATATTATAGATATAATATATATAGCTATTAATTTAATATATTTTCAAATGTTGAGAAAGTATGGAATAGATTTAATATTCCATTTTGCTACATGAAAATAAGTAATAACTAGATGGAATGTATATAGTTATGGTTAATACTTAGTAGTAAAAGCCCTCTAATAGTGAAACTCCTATGGTGAAAATAGAGTTAGTGTAATATAGTGAAAATCATTGTTAGTATGGTGAAATAAGTCTTACATTAAAAAAATGAGTCCTACAGTGATGAGACAATTAAAAATATCCCTATCATAAAAAAGGTATTTGTAGGATGAAATGAACCTTACACTAAGGAATTAAGCCTTTATATAGTGAAACAACAAAATTCTTCCCTATGAAGAAAATGATGATATTATAGTGCAATAAACACTACTTCTTGGAAATAAGCTTTAATATTGCACAAACGATATTAATGTGGTGAAATAAGCCATAGTTTGAGGAAATAAGCCAATGGTGGAAATATGTTATTGCAGTAAAATAAGCCTTTCTTAGAGGGAATAAACATTAAAATGTGAAAATGGTGTTGATATGGTTAAATAAGTCTTGATTGAAGGAAATGTGCTATGAAATAGTGAAATGACAAAAGATTTATCTTTGGTTAAAAAACGCGCTAAGAATGCTTAATGAGCCTTATATAGAAGAAATGAGTCATCAAATGGTGAAATCAATTGTTAATATGGTGCAACAAGTTCTACATTAAGAAAATAAGTCTTAAAATGGTGACAATGTAGTGAAATAAACCTTACCTCAAAGAAATTAGCTATAAAATGGTGAAAGCGATGTTGATATAGTGAAAATTTATATTGATATAGTGAAATAAGCTATGCTTTAAGAAAATGAGCTTAGAGATAATGATGATGGTAATAGTATTGGAAAATGAGCTTTACTTCGAAGAACCAAGCCTTCATATGATGAAATAGTAAAATCCCTCCCTATAATGAAGAAGGTGATAGTATAGCGATTATAGCCTTATTTCGGAAAAATAAGTCTTCAAATGGTGAAAAAAGCATTAGTATAGTCAAATGAGCCAAACTCTAAGGAAATGAGCCTTGAATGGTGAAAACAGTATTTGTTTAGTGAAATGACCCTAGATTAAGAAAAAAAGTTTTGCAATGATTCTCAAAACTTGGCTCATTTCACCATATTAAACACATTTTAACTCCTAAGAGGTTGGTTATCACTATTTTAAGGGTCATTTTTCAAATAAATAGCTCATTTCACTACAGAAATGTCGGTTTTACCATCATAATGCTCATTACTTCAAAAGAAGGCTAATTTCACCTAAGTAGTCTCATTTTAACCATTTAGAGGGTTATTTCCTTAAATTAAGTCTTATTTCAGGAATGTAATATGGTTTTTACCATTTGAAGGCTAATTTCCCCAATGGAGGGCTCATTTCACCAAACAAATGTCTATTTCACCATTTCAACCCTCATTTCCTCAATATATACCTAATTTTACCGTATTAATTGATTTTTCGTCATCTAAAGGTAAGTGAGCGTTATTTCATTAAACTAATACGATTTCATTAGTTGAAGACTCGTTTTCCCTATAGAAGGCTCATTTTACCAAACTAATGCTAATTTCATCATGTCAATGCTCATTTTCTTAAATTGAGGCTTATTTCATCATTATAGATGCATTTTCACTATTCAAAGGATTATTTCTTTGAAGTAAGCCTTATTTTACCATATCATTACAATTTTCATCATTTCAAGCTTATTTTCCCAAAGGATGGTTCATTTCACTATCACATCCTAAATGGGAGGAGTCGTAACAGTTTTATCATGTAAACTAACCTAAGATAGAAGCTGTCTCTTTAGCTGTTATGATAGATGTAGCCTACACAAGGTGTATATGACTCAACCAGTTTGAAGCATCCAATCTACACAAGGTGTATATGACTCAATTTTTTTCAGCTCTTAACTAACCAAATGAGTTCTAGAAATTTTCTTGCTATTTATAGGGCCATAAAGGAATTATTATGCATTAATTAGGACAAGACAAGGTTCATATCCTTTCTTTGTTTACTTTTTATGTGCTCGATTTTGATTGGTCCAATTTTTTTCTTACCTCCCTCAACCACCACAACTCAATCTGGAGCATTCCCCATTTCCTCGATTTTTTTCTGATTTTTCTTTAACTTTTTTTTTATAATTTTCTTTCATTATTTAGCAAATTTTTAGTTAATTTAGGTAATTTCACGTATTTTTACCTAAACGTAAATACATGTAGGGTACAAGTAAACACTCTTAAATATTATTTAGGTCATTATGTGATTTTTAATATATATATAATTTATCTCTAGCGATTTATTAGTTATCGAAATACATTTTATGTATTTTATGCACTTTCGATAAATAACAAGTAATACACTTAAAATTTAAAAATTTTATATTCTCTTATTTTATTACTTGTTTTCTTAAATTCAAACTTATAAGGTTACTTTTACTAATATTTCTAACTTTAGTTTATAATTTAAGTTTAATCGAATCATTTAACCGATCGTTCTAAACTTTGTGTACTAAGTTTAATCTGACGGTGACTTGACTTATATTTAGGGCTTACAGTAAATCACACGGTAGGTTTTGATTTTAAATTTTTGGAATCTAACTGTAGCATAAGGTAGTATGTAGAGTTCCTTAGCATTCCTACCGTGCATCAGCTTACCTATAATAAATTCTACAGGTCTTTCAATGAAAGCGCAACATAACAAACCTTTGCTATTATCTTTTCTAGTAAATTGATAGAATCTATTCCATTATATAAAAGTTCTAAGCAACAAAGAAACAAAAGGCTACTAGCCCATATTGTCTCTTCTTGCAACCTACTAGATTTCAATTCTTAGTGACATAACATTCGAGTTAACACAATTAAAGTCTTTCAAAACAACATCAACTATAATTATGGCAATAAAATCATAAAAAAAAAAAAATCTTTGTTAGCTTCCATTCCATGCTTTGCCAAACGATCCGATACCATGTCTTATTCATAGCTGACCCTATAAAGAATAATAGAGCGAAAAAAAGATAAGGATTTAATGTAGCTCCTTAAAGTTGGATGACAAATATTTAGTTCTACATTTTAATTACATATCCAAGTTAGGGCTTATTGGGAATCAATGTCTGTCACGCTTCAAAAAGGTGGAGTCGCAACAGTCGCAACAGTCACACCATGTGAATCATCCTAAGATAGAAACTATCTTCGCAGTTATTATCCTAGACCTGGTTCACACTAAGCGTACTCGACTCTATTCCTTTGAAGTGTCCAATTCGATACATGTTTGATATAAACCTGTAGAGTAATCCTTTGAAATAATTTTGTTTAAAATAAACTTGTAATTTGACTTTATAAAAGAGTAGTAATAAATCTTATAGGTACTTGTCATTTTACATATAGACCAAAATATTGAAAACTAGCAAGTCCTTTAAGGAGTCTTGTATAGTTTTCTTTAAAAGATAAAAAGTTAATATTAAGGGTAATAACTAGTCATATCTTGTTGTATCTCACTCCCCATCCCAATTTACTAATGTTCTGGTGTTAGGTAGGTACTTGTAAGCCATTTGGAACTTACAAAACAAACTATAGGAGAATGAATGACAACTTACTCAGTAAGTAAGGTAGAGACATAAGTATGTACTCAATAGATCACAAGCAGAGTTTTCAACTAAGTTAGTTAGATGTAATGCATGTATAAGTAAATGCTATCGTACGACGTTATTCAATCTGTCATAAGATCAGAGAAATTTCACCCGCTTTAATCTGGATTAAGGAGATTGACGTCATATACTCGTGAATCAAAACCAAACCGAGGCTTATGCAATGGAGAACACCCTCCTTCCGTGACCACCTTCGAACTACGGCCTCCAACCTTATCGTGACCTCCTCTCCTGTCATTTAGTTTGGCTAAGGGTGACAAAAAGACCATTTCAGTTATCCTCATTAAATGGAGTCCATGTTTAGCTCCAGAATCTTAGTTGTTACCCCTAGTGAGTTGTGATTCATATAAGATTATATGTTAAGCCAAGTTTAAGTTAGTTCATCTTTTCAGGGTGGTCAATCAAGCTCAAATAATTCAAGTATAATAATAATCACATAACAACTATATCATGGAGCTCAACTCTTATCACAGTAAATCGAAACCTAACCACAAATACTGCATACACACAAACAGCTAACTATAATCATAAGCCAATATATACTAAAATCCTCAGATATTCTGAAATAATATCCTAAAATGTTGTAAAGTATTGATCTCACTTATCTATTTAGATGCTCATTACGAAAGACTTGAGTCACCAACGATCTTATCATTGAAGAATCTTATATACATAAAGCCTAAATTTAGTTTTCAGAATAATTATGAAAACATTAGGGTTTTATCTAAAATGGTTATACATATACATATGTATATATATTAAGTATATTATCATTTTTCTTATATAATACTATATAATTTTATTATATAAGTCAAGTTAAGTTATTAATTACTAATAACATATGTAATTATACTACGTAATAGTATAATTACGTATGTTATTAGAAACGCACTTTTAATCGATTAAACTTCATTTCAATTACGATAGGATTATCGTAGTACGTAAATTTCTAATATTGTAGAGATATAGGTTATCATAATTTACTTAATAATATCTAATATACGTAGTTTTACTACTGTTTATATTATATCGTTTCAATTATATCAAAACGCATTTACTATTGTTTTTATTACGTTTTAACTACGAAAAGATCGTCGTAGAATGATATTTTTCATGATATTACAAAAAACATTTATTTTATTATCTAAAGTGATTCAATTTTAGTAAGGTTAGTATCGTGGAGTTTGTATGAACTTGATTATACGTATTATGTATTCGTTTAAACGATTATCTCTAAAGACTATTTCTAATTCTAATATATAGATAAAATTGTATAGCAATCGATATCATGTTGATATTATCTTATGTAATGAAGAATATGTCTTCATACAATTTTGCAACAAAATATAATAAATCATATATACTCAAATTTTATGGGAGTAATGATGTTAAATTTGTAGGAATATAAAGTTCAATTTTAATAGTTTTAGTAAATAATTATTACTAGAGATTCGCTTATTTTACAAATCGGTGTTAATGATTATAATTCTTACAATTATCAATATTTTAAGTTTATAATTTAAAAAAGAAAGAAATGATACAGATGAAATACTTGATTTAGAAAAATAATAAAATAACGAACATCTTTTTTCTATAACTATTAAATATCAATTAAAAAAATAATACTTATAATTATAAAAATAAGATTACCTGAAAGTATCAAGTTATCTTTTCTTCTTCTTCTTCTTTTCCTTTTTTTCCCATCTTCATCTTCTTCCTTTTTTTTTCTTCTCTTTTCGTTTTTTCTTTCTTTTCTCTCCATTTCTCTCTCTCTCTCTCTCTTTCCCACTCCTCTCCTTCCGCCCCACCCCCCGGCCCGATTCTAAATTGTGCTACGCCAAATGGCTTGAAGCCATTTATATACGGACATTTCACTGCCATATATATGATGGTTAACTTATTCCATTTTTTTAAGTTATATTATATATATTATATTATATTTAATATCTATCCTATCTTTTAGAATATTCAAAAAATATTCCTTTTCTTTACTGTAAATAATTCAAAGTCGTAATTTTCTTTTTTCACATATCGTTATTTCAGGTAAATTTTAACATAATTGTTAGTAATAATATTAGTAAAGTATAATATATAGTTAAGTTATATTAATTATTTGGGACTTATTTATATACATCCTATATGATATTTTACTCACCAATATTAATTATTAAGATCACATAGTTGATTATAAAAAATTCATTCTAAACTATATCTAAATTTACCAAATTCTACACCATAGCGATTAGATATGATAAACTTAATATTTTTAAAAATGTTTCATATTAATGAGCTTAAAGTGAAATATTAAGCTATACGGTTATTAAGTTTAAATTTTCTTTTAGTTATGAGAGTTCAACTTAATTCCATGAACGTTGTTATAAATCATAATTTCTTGAGTATGTGTCAAGTATTAAATTTTTCAATTAATTTCTTATTAATTTATATGATTATATATCCATATCTAGATGTAATTCAGACATTCTCATACCTATGAATGCTTCCAATCAATTTTATATAGAGGGGATATTCAACCAACTAGGTTTATACTAATTCGATTACTTTTACGTATAATCTTGTGTCATTAGTAATATTATTATACTCATTATTCTATTATCAAGATCTATATTCTTGTTATTACTAGTAATATTAGTATAAACTATTTTACACTTATTGACCTAACTTATAAATATATTTTTCTATAAAAAAATAAAAGAATATATACTACTCAAAAGCTAGCAAGTCGAAGTCATGTGGTATTACGTATTATATATATTTTTAGACTTCCGGGTTAATATATAGGTATTATAATTATTTATACCGAGTATACTCATAAAAATATGTGTATACTTATATAGTAAATTATACTACATTATCTCATTTTATATCTTAATTAACTTATCTTTAAGTTTTCGTCGCATTCCAAGCTCAATTTTAGGGATTCCGAGCAATTTTGTACTATATTAAGTAATCATACTTTTAGGAGCGAAATTGGAATTTTGGATTATCATTTTCAAAATCTAACTTCATCAAGTCACTTTGACTAATTTTTCTATCTTAGTCGTAAAATTTGGGCTCAATTAAGTAACTTTTCTCAAAAGCCCTACATTTAGATACGATTGTCTTAAATTTAACTTTAGGGTCTCAAATAGAGTAAATTCTTACTATTTAGATTGTATTTTTTATATTCTTATTATTTATAGACTTACAAATGTACAGGAGTTTCTCGATTAAGGTTATTATGTTTCTCGTAAGTTTTTAGTTTAATCGGTTTGTTTTCTTCGAATGCCCTAAATCAACTATTTACCCTAATCGTACCAGGATAGGGCTTTGTCATAATGCTCAGATGTTTAGGTCTTGATTATTAATTTATGAGATATTACAATGTTAATAATGATTTGTCTAAAAATTTTTTCCCTTACCTAATCTAAACCCAATTTAATCACCCATAATTTTGCTTTTAGGTGTGATGGGTCTCTTAGTTTTTTGCTTAACCTCTAATAACTACTCCTTGATCATCACCACAAACAACACCTCCTCCCCCACTTTTCCTAATTCGTTGCTATCACCATTACAATTTATCTTCATCTAACCTTTTGTTTGCTTTTCCCAATAGTCTTTAAACTCTTCTATGTTTGATCCCAAGCGTTTAGCTCTCTAAGTTGCTTACCACTCCTTTGCTTCCATCTTAATCCTACACCTCCAATCTTCACTTCCTTGCCCCTGTCGAAAGACTAATCTATTTCTCCCTCTCTAAATCCCTCTCAAGGTAAATAAAACATAGCTCTCTTCCAAAGGATCCTTTGATTTCAAATTTTAGGTTTTCCATTTTGTATTTTCCTTAGCCAATCCATATAGTTCCCTATAATCCCTATCATTTGTTAAAGAGGGGACACCTTTACTATTATCGAACCACCAATATTACTATATTATAATGAAACTTAAACTATTAGATCTTGAACATGCATTACTAGTCAAAACCAACTATATTACAAACTAACTATTGCCACCAACAAGCCACATCCATGACTAGACCCAACCAAACTCACAAACCATATCCATAAGCTACACCAACATCTAAATCATAGCCCATCTATGAACTAAACATATGAACAGTACCTTCATACCACTATACTAACTCTTACATGAGAAACCTACTCTTGAATAACATAATCCTAAATTAGTTACAAAAATAACCAAAATTAGCCATGAACAACTTGCATGTTGAACTACTAGACTAAACCTAGGTTCGGGCAAAACAAGATGATATGTGCAATTGGTACACCTAAACCAGTCACAAAAATCACCAAACCACCCTTCAACAATTGCATGCAAAACAAGGCATCTCACTACAATATAACTACTGTATTATATTTTCCATTATCTTCTATATTATTAAATCAATAAGACTTTATTCCTCTTCAAAGTCTTTAATTATATAGTTTTAATATAATATTTTAGACTCCATCTTTCCATATTAATACCTCCCTTTCATATGGGATTTATTAACTCATTATGTTAGTTGTAACATTCTTTGTATACTAATGCTATCATGCTAATAAAAGAATATTGAGTTGTCAAAGTAACCTCAATAACATAATATAAATGTGACTTAATTATAATGTAATTTTGGAGTACACGAACACATTTATTTTACTATATAGCAAATTTTGCTAATAAAATTCACAATTACTATCTCTTTCATTGCAACTTCCTCCTTTTATTTTTCATGTATTTTTATACCATTTATATGTTATTTTTTTCTTTCTTCATTTATCCATTATATTTTTAATAAAAAAATGCATCTATAATTTTTTTAAAAAATTAGGATCCAATTAGTAATTTTCTTACTCTTATTAGGTTAATTAATATATGTATTTATAATATTTAAATATAATATTAATAATACTAACGCAACAATAATATGTTTATTTTTATATTTGTTTTTATTTGATATTTACATTTTGTGTTTCATTTACTTAATATATCTATAATATGATAAATAATTTTTTATAAATATTTTATCCAATAACATAATTAACTATTTTGATTCATTAAGTTCTAACCCCTTTTTTTAAGAAAATTTAACAAAGGATGAAAAAGAGAAAAATGACAAATTATACTTTTAATTCTCGAACTTTGTCACTTATTATAATTGAGTCATCAAACTTTTATTTTTTTCTATTTCAATTCTCAAACTTCTTAAAAATTTATGAAAGAGTCTTTCATTAACAAAAAAAAAAAAAAAAAAAAAACTAATGGTTCACTAATGAAAGACTTTTTTGTAAACTTTTGGAAAGTTTGTGTGAGCCTTGTAGTCTTATGTGTTAGATTCCAAATGGATAATTTAGGGTGTAAGCGAAGGTAGGCTAATTGAGATGATATTTTACATATAAATTCTAGAAATTAAACAATGACATTGCATGGGTCTAGATTGTAGAAATATAATAAAATAATATTATTATAGCAAAAAATAGTTAATTTTACCAAACTATACTATGTTGTATTTTAGTTGTCGTGAACAAGCGATTTCGGTAACGAAAATTAACTAAACTTTAAAGATAAATTATTTGAATAATAAAATTATAAAATAGCATAAAATAATATATAAAAATAGTATGCATGCCTTGAATATAATTATTATATATAAATATATACCGGTAAATACTTAAAATACTTGAAAATATGCATAATTATCTAAAAATTTATAAAAAATAATAAAATTTATGAAAAAAAATTACTAAACTATTAGATTTGCAATGGATTAGGCATAAGAAGGCTTTTGGATAGCTGTTGACTTAGGGAATTATCTCAAGGACACTTAACAATGCATGGGATTAAGGTATATATACTTAAAAGAGAGAAAAACTCTCATTCTACACCAAACAACTAAGGAATTTCCACCAAAACCTCTCTGAATGTTCTTAAGAATATAAGGAATTTTGGAAAAGTTTGAAGGAGGAGTAAAAGCAACTAAGAGAAATTTTGGAAAAATACGAAGTAAAACTACGCAAACCAAGCTAATTTGGAGAATGATAACATTTACTATAAATACGACTTTTTATAAAATTTATGTCTTTACAAGCTAAAAATTTATAAGCATGCTGTCGTCTTTACGATTTTTCCCTTAAAGTGAGGCGAGAAAAGTTGGGCTTCAAAGTATTCGAATGTGGGCCTACAACAAGAAATACAGCGAGGGGCACCAGAGGGTTGTTTAGCATAGCCACACCAATGATTAAGTTAGCAAGTTTTTTGTAGGAAAACAAAGTAAAGAGTGCAAGAGAGCTCAAGAGTGTGAAAGTATGAAGGTGCTTTACCGATGGTGTATTGCCCCTATTTATTATGGTGAACCAGAGAGGATTTCGTAACCACGTTCCATAACGAAGAGGAGATGTACCCACTAAGCATAGAGAGAGGGCATCATGAAAGCAATTTTAACTTAAGAATCTAAAGATTGTATGATTGACTATGTCAAGGAGCCTTATCCACAATTGACCTTTATCTGCCCTTGGTCTTCTATCCTTAACCCAAACTTATCTTGCAAAGGACAAGTGGGTAGGGGAGAGGTTGGTCGTATTTTTTAAGTTGTTGATACAAGCATAAGGTAGACAGCCTTTAAGCGAAGGAGCTCAATCCTAGAATTATGTTTGATCTATTGTCCATTGAAGCTTTAGGCAAGTTGGTTGCAAATCAGTCATAGCGGAAACACGTTATTCATGGGCTATAATAAGTTAGCTTATGTCTTCTTTTAGTCATCATGGGCCTAAGGGACTCATGTTCAAAATCTCCTATCAACACATGTTAATCATGATTTAGAAGTATTTAGAGAATAATTATTCCGTTATCTCTATTATCTAAATGAGCAATTAAGCTCCCTTTACTTAAATCACTATATGCTCTTAGCACTTCCATATGGAGGACAATATGCTTAACATGTTTAATCAATATCACCTAGCATTTTCCATTGTTTAGGGTTGAAAAGAAAATTTATGATTTTAACATATGCTTAAATTTAATACAAAATATATTTAGACTTTGCACAACCTTAATTTTACGAAAGTATATTATTTTTCAACTAATCTGTGTTGATTTCATATTTCAACATGGAAGAGAAAAAATATGTATATATTTATATGTCAAATCAAGTGATAAGTTCTAACTCAAAATTGATTTGTAGATTATAGAGGCCAAATTGAAAATGGCACTGTCATCAATAGGATTATGTAGATAAAGTATGAAGTGATTGGACTTTGTGCAAGTACTTAGTGACCCTGCAAAAGAGAACATGGTGAAGGGCACCAAAGGGTTGTCCGATGTGGCTACTTTAAGATTAAGTTAATATGGATGCATAAGAGAGTAAGCAAGTAAGCTTAGAATACTCAAAGTAGGCCTAGTTTGCAAAAAAGTGAAAGTGGTTTACCGTTGGAGCATCTAGAGCAATTTATAGAGGAGGGCCATCGTAAATTTTAGAGTTTGTATGGCACATTAGCATGTCTACATGATTCGGTTATTGGGAACATGAAGTCTAATGTACTCTAGATTTATAGGGACATGGTTGTTGATTGTTAAGCTGGTCATTGAAGGGCATCGACTTGTCTAGAGACCCTTTAAGGAGGTCAATTAGTAAGCTAATCAAGTCGAGTACTAGTAGATCAAGTCGGCAATGGGCCTAATTAGGTTGGCTTGAGGTCTAAACAAGCCAATGTGGACTTAAAGAACCCATATCCAAAATACCCTATTAATACTTATGTATACCCCCTCCTTACCTCTAATCGCGCCTATCAAGTAGTCTCGTTAGCAATAGGGTGGCAAGGAGAGTAGGTAGTCAAATGGGTTCCTTAAGCATGTAACCGAATTGGTCTTGGAGGTATCTGACATGTTGGATGACCGATCTAATATGGCAAGGATCCGCTGATCACCTATAATTAGAGTTACCAAGTTTTATAGTTTATAAACCTATATTTTATCTTTAACTCGATTCAACAAGTAAGTGTACCTATCGTTTAATAGCATGGATGAGTATGGGGTTATCTCCACTGGGAAAAGGATTTAAACACCAGTACCAATTATTCTTCCTATTAACTAGTGACCGAATTTATCAAGTGATGAAAAGATTAAATTATCTATTTTACTAGCTAAACTCCGCTAATCCACAATAACTTTTATCTAACATAAACGCTACAAAAAATATTAACACTATAATGATTAACATACAGATTTACTTCACCACTTAGTATGATATTATCGATATGCTTTTTATCCTAATACTTGTTATCTGCAGGAAATTATAGGTATATAAGCATTCTTCTTAGAACTACTTATGTCTAATCTTAATTATGTCTATTAGAATCTCATCTGAATTAACAGTCAATTCAAATCGCATTAATATTGTGTTAATTTATTGATTTTCCTAATAATGCAGCAACTTTCCTAATAATATCTCTATTATCAGGAATAAATTGTTTCAATGAATTAGATCTATTCAATAGAATTATCTCTTGACATATTCTATTGAAATCTGGCTTAAGACAATGTCGTACACTACATTGTACTTAGATTAATTAAGTACAATTCATTAGGAATAACAACATTAGGAAACTACTATTTCTTGCAATTGATCATACTAAGTGGATGTAGCAAGTCCTAGACTATACACACATGACCAAGAAACAAAACATGTCAACAAAATGTAGAATTAACAAAGAAAGTAACATAAGACAAGTAAAAGAACACAACCTTGTTTGAATTCCATTATAGAAATCTTTACAACAAACAAACGATGAATTCCTATCGCCTCTCTCGAGTAATTCTAGGAGAAAAAAAAAAACGATACAGCACTTAGAAAACTATACTGAAAATGGGAACACAATGGTACAAAGATGGATGACTAGGTGTTGGTTAGTGTTCTCTATCTTTTGATCTAACACTGTATCTTCTCCTCTTTAATGTTATCTCTCTCTTTTTATATGGTTATTTCCTCTTTGTCACGATATATTTATACTTGACTCGTCAAAGGACTCAAATTATACCACTTCAAGACACCGCTTGATGTTAAGACATATTCTACGTACTGATTCATGTGAAAAAATTGAAGAAGAACAATTATGCCCACTCCCATTACACTTGTGACTTGAGGAATGATAATCTTGAAAAACAAGATTCAACACTAATCATGGCCTTAATAGTGGACATCAATTCCTTGTTGCTTCATTACAAATCATCATGCCTGTAATTGAGGGTATGATTACCCTCCTACTATATAATTACGACCGTGATTGATAGGGGGATCATCAGTGCTTCCTCAATCAGGTTCATGATGAAGGGCGTGATCAGTGCTGGCCAATGCAATCTTTCTCCATCACGCAGGTGATTAAATGAATCTTGGTTGTACTTCAAACTTTTCTTCTCCTCATGGCTATAATTGACTTAAAAGTCATTGTTCTTATGTAAATTTCATCCCCTTGCTTGTGATTCATTTGAAATCAATATATTATATAATTAAGTACCAAAAGTTAAGAATTGAATCATAATTATGAATAATTTTATACCTAAATATGCTTGAAAGTGTAACAGGCTAGTGCTCAATTGACTTGAGCATTTTAAAGAGGCCATTCACAAGGTAAAGCTAGTCGAGGTAGAATTAATAGATGAAAGAGATAAGCAGATTGAAATGTTTTTCAAGTGTCAACGTTATTGTTGAAGGCAAAGAAAAGCTAACAAAAAATGTGCTTATGATTTGCAGTAAAGGGTGGAGCTAGAAGCTGAGCTAAAGAAGGAGTAGGAAGTGGGGGAGGCACGGAAGAAAGCTGATGAGGAAATTGCTGAGTTGCGGAGGCATCTTGAAAAAGAGCAAAGGTCCAAGGTTAATAAGCTAGACTAAGCTCGACGAATGCTACCGGGAGCTCAACACATCAATCTCCAAGATGCAGGTTGAGCTGACCTTAAAGGGCAAAGAATGTGTCTCGGTCAGGAACCTCTTAATGAGACTGACCAGTTAGAAAGGTAAGCTACAAAGGCAAGTGGAAGAGCTCCAAAGGGAGGCTGGTGAGGTGAAGGAGCTAATTACTAACCTTGAGAAGGGGGGACGTCATACATGTTGTCGTTAAGGAGAAGGTTCACTCATCCTTTTTCGTATCAAAGGAATGGAAGGATGAGTGCAAGGATATCGTGGTTAAGATAAGCCAGGCGATCCAAGATAGAGTACTTAAAGTACACCCTGAACTGAATTTGGAATTCTTAGACTTCCTAGGCGAACCTACCTACCAAGAGGTTAGGGAGGCAAAAAGTAAGGCAACTACCCTTACCACTCAACCCGTCTGGGATGATGTTCCCCCAACCTCGATAACTAAAGAAACTTCACAAGAGGTTGCCCTAAAAGGTGGACGGTCAAAGGATCAAGGCTGGATAGAGCTCCCTTTAGAGTGTCAAGGCTAGTCCAGTCTCTCTGGTAGCTAAGACCAACCTAAGGACATTCTTCCTTTCCCTTCTCTTTCTCAAGATCCCTCAACTCAAACTCCATTGGATTAATCTTTTGAGCATATTGGGGTACTAGACTTCTTTGAGCTGCCGAAGTTGGTTAATCCAAAGTAGATGGCTTGGCTTTTCCTTCCCCTTTTCCTTCTTTTGTTGTTTTTGTTTCTTCATTTCTTGTAAATGGCCTTATTGTAAGAGAATAACTTGTAAGAATTGATTCAGGCCAGTATGCAGGTTTTACCTTTTGTGCTCGTACATGATTTAGGAAAGAGCTTAGGTTTGCTTTTCTATCTCTTTTAAGTATTTAGTGCTTATTGTACTTAGCTTGTTTTTTGTGGCTTGAGTTATTTGGTTGAAGAGTTGGTGTTGCTCTTTAATAAGACCGTTCGGTTGTAAGAAGCCTGTGTCATTTTGGGGGCCAGACTGGTAGTGTTCCAACCGCCTAAACGGGAGTTTCTTAAATGTATGAGGTTGTGTACCCTACTACAAAGGTTATCTCATAAGGGTTAAGTTGGTGGAGTTCCAACTTGCCCTCACCTATAGAGGCACATTAGTTAAGAGTCCTTATAAGGACTTGATGTGCATGTCCACTTACCCTTCATGGGTTTGGGTAAAGGAGATTGTTATGAAAATAACACCTAAGTAAAACACAAAATACTTGTAAAATGAACCTTTTATTATTGATCATTGATAAGTATAAGGATTGACATTACGAACATTAATCAAAATAAAGTAGAAGATTATCTTCCCTCCATGTACATCAAATGAGCTTGCCATCCTACCTCTCAAGTCAATAAGCGCCACTCCCTAACTTCCCTTGCCCTTCATAAGAGCCTATAGCTTGTAACTTCCTGTAGACCAAGTCTCCCACTTTAAATTCCTTGTCTCTGACCTTCTTATCATAGTTCTTGGCTACCATATGTTGATAGGTGGCTACTCGAGTTACAGCTAGGTTATGAATATCTTCTAGTATTTCTACACTGGCTTATAAGATAGACTCATTTGTTATTGCATTAAAGGACTGGATTTAATGTTAAGGAGTTCCAGTTCTATCAGCAAGATGGCTTTTGATCCGAAGGTAAGACGAAATGGGGTCTCGCTAGTTAACATATAGTAAGTAAACCTATACCCCACAAGATATATGAGAGTTCATCTACCTATCAACCTTAAGCTTCATCTACCCACTGTTTGATGATATCAAGGATGATCCCATTGGTTACCTCGATTTGACTGTTGGACTAGGGTACATGACCAAGGTGAAATGAAGGGTGATGTGATGTTTAGCATAAAACTCCTTGAACTTGGGATTGTTGAACTGACGACCATTATCCATTATAAGGGCATAAGGGACCTCAAACCTATTGTTGTGAAAGAAAGATTCCATACTACTCTCAGTGATCTTGCTAATAGCCTTGGCTTAGACCCACTTAGTAAAGTAATCAATCACTACTATTAAGAAACTACCATCCTCTGGAAGCTTTTGAAAAGGCACCCAAGATGTCAATGCCTTACTGGGAGAAGGGCCAAGGGCTCCTTGACAGCTAAAGGTTGGAGTTGGGGGTGTATGTAGATACCTTTGGGCCACTACCTTTGCATCCTGTCTCTCCATTGACCAATAAGATTCAAGCCGGAGAGCTTGGATATAAAGGGCCTAAGATTGGATATGATTATTACACACACCAAGATGCATCTCTTCCATGACGTACAATCCTTCTTTAGGGTAGAGGCATCTTAGGAGAAGGAAGCCGACCCTTCGTCAGTAAAGGACTTTGTTAATGAAGGTATAGTTAGCAACGTAGTATCTTAACTTCTTGGCTTCCTTCTTATCAGTTGGTAGGGTACCCTACTTTAAGTAATCCCTGATGGGGTCCATCCAACTCAACTCAATTCAAGCTGTATTGAACTCCTGGACTTCAACTCTATTCAAGTTGGTGCTTTTTTCTATCAGATACTTAATGTATATCTTTTTGTCCTTCACCTCAAGCTTTTATATCCCTATAGAGGTGAGTTTAGACAGCTAGCTGGCTAGTGAGTTCTTGATTTTGGGGAATTTTCTTGATATTTCATGAAGGAAGCTCGGTCAAAAGGGCCTTCACCTTTTCCAAATACCTTACCATAATGTTGTCTCTAACATCATACTCACCTTAGACTTATTGGACAATAAGCATGGAGTTCAAGAAAACTGCTAGGTGCTAAGTACCAATCTCTTTTGCCAGTTTAAGACTAACAATCAAAGCCTTGTATTTGGCCTCGTTATTGCTTATGCCAAATCTAAATTTGAGGGTGTAATAGACTATCATCTTATAAGGTTCGGTAAGCACCAATCCTGCGCCTCCTCCTCCAAAGGTAGATAAACTGTCAACGTAGAGAGTTCGTACTGGTTTGTCATCCCTTAGTTGTGTATCATCCTCTCTAGTGTATTATATTAAAAAGTTGATCAAGACTTGAGCCTTATAAGCCATTCGCAAATTATATTAGATCCCCTACACATTAAGCTCTAGCGCATGTTATACTCTGAAGTGGTAGAGTTGTAATAGTCCCGTTATGTAAACTATTTTAGGATAAAAGCTAATATTATAGTCACTATCTTAGAGCTAATTTACACAAAGCGACAACGACTAAACCATTTTAAGGTAAACAGTTCTTAAACTAAACATGTTATTTATCTATGAAAATATGAAAAATATATACTAGTGTTTAAATATCTCAAGTAGTATTTACAAGATTCAATAACTTAATCTTACTTCACTTAAGTAATACATAAATTGATATTAAAAGACATAAAGTTAAGACCTAAACTTTGAGAGCATAATCAATCCTCAATTTTATATCCTCACTTCCTTCGATCCAATAGTTACTAGTTTCAGGGTCATTATAAAGCCGCTTCCTAGCTAGCGCAATAGGGATAACAACTAAACACTTAGTAAATTGGGATGGAAACTGTTGAGCCATATTTTGTTTTTCTTAATTTAATCCATATTAAACTTAGCTCACTTACTATAGATTACTTAACATAAAATTAAGGAAACATTTTTCTTAAAAAATGTTTTAAAAAATTGGAGTCGCCAACCAGTTCAATTAGTAAAAAAATGAAATTAGGATTTCCGAGGTAGGAAAACCCTAATTTGGCTATTAATTTATGTATTTTCTAAAAAAATTTTAGAAAAATAACCAGAAAGATTAAATTCAGGAGCTAACCTACTAAGACTGAGTCACTATATAAAAATAAAAAAATTAATGGGCTTTATTTTTATAATTTTTCTAAAAATACTAATATATATATATATATATATATATATATGTAAAATAAAACTAAAATGAATTTTTTATTATTTTCTTTATTACGAATTTTTAAGAAAAAGAAAAAAAAATTTTTATATTGTTGCCCCGAACGTATCTACGTACCTGCTAGTCGAAATCAAACCAATGTAATTCTTTTTAGAAAAGATTTATTGGGTAGATTATTTTTAGATTTGAAAATTAAGCTAGATTTACGTTTATTTAACCATTTATTATTTTAAAAAAACTTTAAAAAATCTAATTTCATGAATCCATTTTAAAAGAACCTAACTAACTAAATTTTTTTGAAAATTTAGGTTAAGATTTTTTTATTTTTATTTAAAAAAAAAACTATGTGTCAAAAGATATATTTTTTAAATCCCATGTGCAAGATATGCTAATATATGTATCTAGATACGTATCTTCTTTGAAGATACGGATCTTGAGAAAAAGATACGTGATTTAAAAAAAATACAATTTTCAACTAAAAAATGCAATTTAACTACATTATCAAAAAAATCAAATTACATAAAAATGTAGCAAAATAATATGAAAATTATTCTTAAAAAAACTGCACTAAAGAAAACAAATTAGTAAACATAATTAAATTAACTAATAAAAAACAAAATAAGTAATTAAATTTTTACCTAAACGAGTCGAGTCTTGCGTGATCGACGTATTCATGTTGATTGTCATGATTGTCTGGACTCCATTCACATGCTCGATGTGTTTATTGGTTAATATGTGTACGGTAGTGTTGATTGTGCACGGCATGCAACGTGCAAGCTGTGATCAATTGTAGTAATTTTGGATGAGTGGCACATATATGTGATCCGTGCGCGTGAGTAGTGTAAGCGTATGTGTTCAGTAGTGTCCATATTTGTGTGTCAAGTGAGTGCAGTAGTGTGTGTCAAGTGCGGTTGTAGCGTGTAGAGTGCTACGCCAGGGTGTGTCCATGTTGTGTGAGTGAGTATGTGGCGCAATTGAGT
Organism: Lumnitzera littorea; assembly: GCA_024138015.1. NCBI lineage: Eukaryota > Viridiplantae > Streptophyta > Magnoliopsida > Myrtales > Combretaceae > Lumnitzera > Lumnitzera littorea. The sequence goes on from JAMXBB010000010.1 coordinate 90,079,415, forward strand.
GAAAGTGTATGTTTGTTAGTTTGTGTCAATTTATCGGTGCGATAGTCTTTTTCATGAGGGAGAGAGTTGTGCTCGATGTGTGCAGCGTAGTAGGGGACATGTATTGATGAGAGTGCTGTGGCGTGTGCTGTGTGGCGCAAAGATTAAGGAACGGTAAGTAGTGTATAGTGAGGTGTATGATTGTGAGCGTGGTTTGTGCGGTAAGGGAGTGATTAGTGGAGTGTGTTCGACAGTAGGAGGTAGGTATAGTCAATGTGTTGACTTCAGCTAATACATTATGGAATTGAGTGAATGTGTTGTGGGATTGTGAGTATGTTTATTGGGGATTTTGAAAAAACATCTTTTAAGTCCACCGTCGAATTCTTATTTATAATACCCACAATTGAATCTTTCATATTGAAAGATATGATAATAAACTCATATATGAAAGATACGATTTAGATCTTTTGAAGATTCGACGTAGTTTCTAGAAACCTTATCTTAATTTGAGCTTTCCATTTTCCAGGCTCGATTCGGTTTAATTTGATTTAGCCCAATAATCCACTTAATAAATCCTAAGCCAATTCTAGCTCAATATAAATTAGATAAAAAAAAATTCCATTTTATATTGGATTGGACTAAAATATTTTAATGAAACCCAATCCTTCAATGATTTGAAATTTATTAAATTGAGCACTTACCATTATCCAATTTAAACCCTAAACAACTCGACTCAACTCGAATTGACTCGATTCGACTTATCACTTCATTTTTATTATTTTTTTCAATTTTCGTTTTTTTATTTTTATTTTTATTATTACTATTTTATATTTCTGACTCGATAAACTACTAAAATAAAATGGCAAAAATAAGGAATCTATAAAGACTTAAAACTACACATCAAGCTTAAATAGGATTATCAACCTATTATTTTAATGCAATGCAACAAACGAATGTTATCACACAACGTTATTTGGTTCATTGTGAGATTAGAGAAATAATACCCGCTCTAATCTGGGTTAATGAGTTTAACGTACATTTCAACAACTTATGACCAAACCTAGGCTTGTGTAATGGAGACACCACTCCTCCCACGACTACCTTCGAACTATTGACTTCACCCTTATCGTAACCTCCTCTCCTGTTACTTAGTTCAACTAAGGATGAAGAAGAGATCAATTATACTATATAGCGTTTTCCCTTTCCAGGTGGTCAATATTTGGCCAAAGAACTTTAAATGTCTCATTTAATGGGTTGAAATGCTTGATCGATTAATTTTATAAGCCATATATTATTAAGTCCAATCAAGGTGATCAGTCTATATCACACAATACAAAATAATTGCAAACTAGTATAGTAAGCTAATAATACACAATGCAATCAAGAATACACACACAAAAGCATGCGTACATTCAAATTATCTATGGGCACAAATAAGTATAATCTTAAACCTCTGAGTATTATAAAATAGTATTCCAAAATACAGTAACGTATTGACCCCAACTTACTTAGACTTCTCACTGGCTTTCTTAAGGTGCGACTCACGACAGGCTTTCGCCGATAGTCTCTATAATATAGAGGCTATTTTAGTACTTATATAAATATTTTATATAGGCTTTATTTTGTAAATCTTATTATTATCTTTAGTTTAAGGTTTTACTATTGATAAGTTCCTAATTGCACATATTTTACATGGTGATTTTTTATGATTTTCCTTGATATTTGAGTTTAATTTTTAGATAATAATACTTAATTGAGTAAAATTTTATTTTCTAAGTTTTGAAACGATCTACTTGAGAAAATAAGAATATAGAAACAAATTTTACTCAAATTAGAGCTAAAATGAGCAAGTTATGAAGATTTAAAGATCGATAGAGCCGAATGACATGACTGTATCATTTCTAAGTAAAATTGGAGCTGATTTTCAATTGTTATAGCTTAGGATACAACCAAAAGACACGACTATGTCCTTAGTCATGTGGTTTCTAGTTTAAAAAAAAAAGAAAAGAAACAAATGTGAATCACAGCCCAATACATGACCAAAAGATATGGTTGTGTCTTTTCCAACCAACCTATTTTTTTTTTTTATCTCTTTATATATAAAGTTTTGGTAGGGTTTATTTGAAAAGAAAAACTTGTTAGACATGACTTAAAGAGAGCTTTTCAAGACAAGAATACTTAAGGAACAAGAGAATCATCAAGAATTTAAGATTCAAGATTTGATTTTAATTATATTTCATGACTTTTTTCTCTATAATTTTCTACTCTTTATTTTTAGATCCTTGTTTTGCAATGTATAGTAAGTAGATATTTGATATCTAGGTTTTGTGTTTCTAAATCTGTTCATGTGATATTAGTATTGCTTGATTAATTTAATTCTTTAGTCTTTTATCGATTCAATTATGCTTGCTTTATGATTTAGGTTATTATTTTTGTAGGTAATAATATAGAGTTTGATATCTTATAAGAGAATTAAGAAATTTCATATAAGATTAGATCTAGACATAGTTAATAAAGATTATTGTAAAATTAGAGATAATTTACAAGATTCTTTTGGAATTTCAAATTAAAGCGTAGAGAATTTATTGTTTAATAATGTAATATTAAGTCATGCTATTGAGAAAAGATTCTAATATATGATTCTAGGGTTAAAATTAATTGGCTTGAGAAAGTAATTAATTTTAGTAGAGAATTCTTTCGGTCAAGAAAGATTAAAGAATGAATTAATTTATCTTTAGGAAAATCACATGTTAGATATAAAAGAAGTAAGATCTGGGTACAACATTGAATCTCAAATTAATTTTCATTTGAATTACTCTCTAGTTAATTCTTGAATTGCGTCTTAGTTAATCTTTAAATTAGTTTTATCAGTCATTTAGATTTACTTCTTTAAGTTTCTTGAAATTTAATTTACCAGTTATATAATAAAGATCTAGTAAGTACTGGTAATCATACTAGTCCCTATGAGATCGATAGTCAAACTCATATTCGCTATATTATAAACTGATAGGTACACTTGCTTAACACATCAACTATATCTAATTATTTAGATTTTAAATCTTTTACAATTATTTCCATTTTAAGCTAAGTTCTGATTTAGCTTTTTATTATGGTTTTATACATAAATCCTAGAAGCTCCTTTTGATCTATTTTGTAAGTTCAACTAAATATATTTGAAATATAGTAAGTCTCTGATTTAGTTGCTAGTCAACTCCTTAGTTTGCTCATATATCCAATTTCTAATTTAACTCTTGAATTTGTTTCTGATCTAAGGATGTTCCACATTTTAGCATAACATTCATAAGTTTAGTTCACAATCAAATTTAAAATTCATTATATATTTTATTTCCACTTTAGTAACTACCCTCTTGCTACAATGTCGATTATACAAATTTATCTTATATTTTTATATTTAACAAAATATGCATAAACGCTGGAAAAATATATAATACTTAGTATCCAAGCTCCATTAAAGCGAGGAAAAATATATTATACTCAATAAATTATAGTTGTTATATTCTAATCATGAGAAGTACTAGGATAGTTTAATATATATTTTTTTCCGAAATATCAATTTTAGGTCCAATTTGGCTAAAAATTAGCTTAAATTAGGTAAATGACCAAATAAAATTATAAGATTCAACATGAAGATTTCAAAAATTATAAATAAGATTAAAAAATCATCACAAATCAGATTCATTAAGAAATTTAATTAAAAACCTATTATTTCTTTCATATGAAAAACCGAATAGATTCAACAAAAATAATTTTAATAAATAATAAACTTATATTTTATCAAAAATTATTTTTTATATAAATTAAATATCATATGAAAAATATGTATACCAAAAATTAGTTCGAAATAACATCATTTACTATTTTTAAAAATTCATACAAAATTTATTGGAATCAGGCCTATTCTTAAGGAACCTATATAAGAACTTATAATTTTAAAAATATGGTTTGATATTCTAATTCTAAATGCAAATATACATAGGGAAACCAAATTTTATAATTTTTTGATATCATTTGATATTTTCAATAAAAATAGCAACTTACAAGTGAAAATCGCGTATTTTTAGTTCTTTAGCCACCGAAGCTCCACCGGTCTCAAGGGTATGTCGACCGAAACCACCACTATATCAAACCTTAGACCCCCAATAGCCACCATGTCTAGTCTTTATTTGGTACTCGTTTCCTTATGTAGCTCTAATTACACTACAATTTGTTAATTTTTGATAAAATTAGTTTCTCTCTTCTTCTCATCTCTCTCTAATATTTTCAAAGCTCCCACTTTATCAAAATGAGTTATGGATAAGGGTTTCTAAATTTATAGATGATTTTAGGGGTTTTCCTCAATTTATTTGTTGCTAAGTGTCCTTTATCTTTTCCTTTTTCACTTTCTAACTGTCTAATTCCTATTTGTTTATTTTTCTCTTTTTATTCTTAGCATGCCACGCCTATGTCCAAACCATTCTACACTTCCCTTGAATTTTTCTTAATTTTTTAATGAATTTTTCTTAAATAATTAGTATTACTTTAGCATATTTTTTGTAATTTAAGTAATTTTACGTATTTTTACCTACACGTAAATATATATATGATATATAATAAATATTCCTAAATATTATTTCTATTATTTTATGATTTTTATTGTACATATAATTTATCTCTATAGATTCATTAATTATCAGAACTCGTTTTACAGGTTTTCGATAAATAATGAGTAATATATATAACTTAATATTATAATATTTAATTATTTATTTTTCTCAATCTAAACTTATGAGATTGCTTTTACTAATATTTTTAGCTTCTTCGTAAAATTTGCATTCAATCAGATAACTTACTCAATCGCCTTAAATTTTACGTAACAAACCTCGAACACTTGATTACGGTGCTTACAACACATACTTAACCATTCTTCCAGATGTGTTAGGCTTCTAAAGTACTCTTTGCAAGGGATGGTCTATTTACATGATGATTTGGTGTGCTTGGAAGTATGGTCAAAGCCTTTATACCAAGATTACCATAGTTAAGGAAAAATTTTTTACCTTAGAACACCTGACCTTAGGCCTTTGGAGGATGTGGTCAACGTAATATACGAGCCTATGCTCCCTTCCATCTACCCTGACTAGAATAGACGAGAGCACTCTGTTGCCGACATCTAAGTAAAGATATAAGTTTCTCTTAGGATAAGCTTTGACAATATTGGTGGGTGCTCCAAGAAGTTTTATAGATCTGCGAAGGCAAATTGGCATTACGAAGTCCATTCATACCATTTGGGGCTTTTGAAGATTTTAAAGAACTCTACACACCAGTCAGTGCTTTGGGAGACAAACTGGCTCAATGTAGCTATCACGTCGATAAGCTCTATACTTCCTTTACAGTAAAAGGAGGTTTCATGTCCCTTATTGTGGTAATCTTCTTAGGATTGGCTTCAATGCTATGCTAGGTGACCAAGAAGCTTAAAAATTTGCCTGAGGCTACCCCAAAAATGCATTTTCAGGGGTTTAACTTCATCTCATACTTTCTCTTCTGTCAAAGGCCTCCTGTAGGTTTAGATATGGTTATCGGGTTGTTTGCTCTTGATGATCATGTCGTCAATGTATACCTCCATATTCCACCCAAGGTTGGGGCTTGAGTATGCTGGTCATCATGTACTGGTACATTGCTCTAGCATTTTTAAGGCCAAAGGGCATAACAGTGTAACAGTAGGTGCTAAAGTCAGTGATGAAGGAGGTATGGACTTCGTCTTTTGGGTCCATCTTAATTTGGTTGTAACCTGAAAAGGCGTCCATGAAACTTAGAAGAGCATTACTTGACGTAGAGTCTACCGGTTGTCTATTCTTGAGAGAGGGAAATAGTCCTTTGGGTAGGCTTTGTTTAAATAGATACAATCAATATACATTCGCTACTTCACATACTTCTTCTTGACTAGCATAATACCTGTTACCTAGGTTTGGTATTTCTCTTCCCTAACATAGTTGACCTTCAATAGCTTCTATACTTCCTCCTCAATCATAGCCTGCCGTTTTGGAGTAAAATATCTCTTTTTTTGCTTGACACGCTAGGTCTTGTCATTAGTCTTAAGGCTATAGATTACTAAGTTAGTTGAGATGCTAGGTATTATTGATGGCAACTAGGCGCACCTATCTATATTAGGTAATAAGAGTTAAAGAATAGATTCTTTCAATGTAAGACACATCTTAATCCTGAAGTTGGTGGTCTAGTCGAAGATGCTGTCAATCTATACCTCCTTTATTTTCTCTTCTGGATCGCCTCTTTAAGCTAGTTTTCCCTACGGTTTAGTCTCCATTACGAAGATGTCATCTCCTTGGGCCGCCTTCATGTAGAGCTCCCTCAAGAGCCTTTAGTCATATTGGCAAATCCCCACCCTAATTGGAGTGAGGAATTTAGCCGAGACAACGTGATGACCATAAAGCTAGTGAGGCTAGGTTGTCTCAGAATTACGGTATAGGGGCACAGGTAGTCTAACACCACGAATTCTATTAGTTGCTTAGCAATGTTTTCATCATCACCAAGCTTCATATCAATGGTGATGATGCCCTTAGGTTGAATAATCCCCTCATTGAAGCCAATCAGATCATCTTGGTACGGCTCCATCTATGTAAGTAGATTTCTTTACATCTTGTCATAAGTATGCTTGAAGAGAATATCAGTGGAGTTGCTAATATCTACAATGATCTTTAGGACCTCCAATCTCGAGATACTTTCCCTTATTATAAGAGTGTCCTAATGGGGGGGTGTCAACCACTTCAAGATCTTCATCAAAAAAGGAGAAAGCGATATCCCGCCTTTGCCTCTTCTCCTTACTACCATCACCTTGGATGGGGTGTTAGTTAAGCTGTTGAGCTCAGCTGGCTCCTAAGGTGTATTCCCCCAAGTATGATGCTAATGACATCATTAGGAGCTCAGTTGTTACAATAGTCGTTATTATCTTCTTCTCGAGCATCCTTAGTCAGTCATCTCTAAGGTGCCCTCTTACCGTCATCATTGGCATTGGCTGCATATTCCTTGAAGTAGCCTCTTTGAATGGCATACTCTACAGCATTTTTAAACTGGAACCATTTGTTTGTGATGTGACCATAGTCCTTGTGAAATTAATAGTACTTGTCCGAATTTCTACTGCTAGGGTTACTCCTCATCTTAAGGGGTTTCTAAAGTAGACCCCTTCTTTGGACCTCCATCTATACTTAGCTAAGAGGCCAATTAAGAGGAATACGTTGAGAATATGCTAGAGTAGGTAATGGGCACTTCTTATCCTTAGGGTTTCCCCTATCTGGATGGCTAGGTAGTTTGCCACCAGGGTAGTCCTTAACAAACCCCTTATCTTTATCCTTCTTCCTTTTTAACCTTTCTAAGTCGGCTTGGTGCTTGGCATGGATGTTATCCTCTTGGTCCATATATTTCTAGGCCTTTTGGCAGAACTTAGCTAAGGTCTTTGGTTTACTCTTATAGATAGAGTAGAAGAAGTCCCCAAATGACCAAATGCCAAGTTGGGCAGCATGAATTGCGACTCCCTTATCTAGCTGAGGAATCTCCACCATGGCATTATTGAACCATGGCACAAATTTGGGACGGATTTCCTCTTCCTTCTGATGGATCAGCAATAAGGACAATGTGCCCTTAGATGGTAACTTGTTAGCTTGGAAGTACAAGCTAAAACGGAGAATGAGCTCATCAAATGAAGAAGTGGAGTTCTTAAGTAAGTGGTTAAACTACGTTCAAACTACCTTCCTTAAAGTGCTTAGGAAGGCCTTGTAATGACAATATCCCCATGACCATAAAGGTTCATGATGGTGCAAAAGTGGGGCAGGTAATCGTTTGGGTCACTTATTGATAACTCTTATTTTAAATGCATTTCACATGGTGATTTTATAGTATTTCTCTTATATCTTTGGTTTTTTTTTTTAAAATAAATTGATACTTAATTGAGTAAAATTTTGATTTCAAGGTTTGAATACGTTCTTGGATTGAAAACGAAGAAAAAAAATCAAGTTTCACTCAATTTGGAGTTCAAATGAATGAGTTATGAAGTTTTGAAGTTACATAAACAATAGGAATTTTGATCAAAAAGTTACATAGTTTGGGACACAACCGTGTCCCACAATTGTGTCCTCAGGTTGTGTCCATCTAGGAAAATTTTAAGTATTAAGGTTAGTAAGTTACACAACCTGAGGACACAACTGTGTCTGGTGACAAAAAAAGGAACTTTACAATACATTATAAAAGGACTTACTAGGGTTTCACACAAAACTTGGGAGACATTCAAAAGAGAAGATACTTAAAGAAAAGGAGGAGCAAAAGGCGAAAGCAACACCTAACTTTAAGATTGAAGAGATTTTTCATCAACAAAAGGGGTTTTTCATGTTTTATTTTTTGATTTTGTTGCAATTCGTTTTTAGTTTCACTATGATAGCTTAAGATTCTTGTATTTAGGATTATGGAACCTAGGGTTTCAAGTGACTATTAGATTTATTGATAATTTTTAATAAAGTTTCTATCTTTTCTTGGTTCAATTATGTTATTTAATTGTTAATTGATATTTCTAAAGTATCAATCTATGATATTATGTATGATGATTGAGAAATCACATATGTAATGAGATCTTGACATAATTGGAGAGAATTACATGTGTACTTAGAGATAAGATACATGATTTTTCCGAAAAGTTGTTCTTTTGTATGGGAATTCATTATACATTAATGCAATTTTGAATTATATTACTAAGTGAAGAGATTCCGGTAAATAATTTAGAATTAGGGTTAATATGCTTGAGAAAGGTATTAACTTTAATTGTGAATTCCTCCAGTCAAGAATAATAGAGATTGAATTGGATACATTTTAAGCGGTCACATGTTAAACACTAAGGGAAATAATTCCTAAATACGTTATTTGCTTTTTTGAAGTTGTTATTAGTTTTATCACTTTCTAAATTGCTTAATCAAGTCTCATAATTAGGTTAGTTTGTTAATTTTAGTATTTTTAATTCATTCAACTTATCATAATTTTCCAGTTAGATAATAGAGCTAAGGTTAATATTAGTACTTGAAGTCTTTGAGAGATCGACTCGAATTTACATCCGTTATATTAAAACTTATAGGTGCACTTGTCCGATGTCACTTATTCCATCATATTGGTTAAGGGTTGGGAGTTTGGAGGAAGGACTTCATCTTGGATACCCCTAACAAAGGGGGTTTTGTTGTTGGTAACTTGGCCAACACCTTTAATAGCCTAGCTCTCCTACTTCTTAGAAAGCCTTTTGGCCATTTCATAGAGCTCAATCATGTTAGCATTATCGGTTAGATAGGTTTCACAGTTTGTAGAGTGAACGACACTCTCATAAGAGTCAACTACCTTCTCATTGCTAGCAAGGGTACAGTCGCAATTAGTTGTAAACCATGCCTAGTAATTTTGTACAGTAGGACATTACTGAGGTGCTTTGTTGTTGTCTTGCTAAGAGTAGTGATTTTGATTACGTTAGGCATCCGAAGCATCAATAAAGGAAGGTACCTTGCTTTGCCTTTCCACCTCATCTAATTTAGCTTGAAGTTCCCCATTTTGGGTTTCAATCTATGTATTCTTATTCAGGAGGTCTTTAAGTGATGCGTCTCCAGGGTCGGATACGCGGAGAGGCACCACAACGAAGTGAACTGGAAAGAAACAAAGAAAAAGCTAGTAAAGTTTGGGCAGCTACCGAATGGATATGACAAAACATTCTATCCTACTCGCCCAACAATCTGTCAGATATGATACACCGGCCCAAATTGAAGGGTCACTCCCCACTACTCCTTGCTAAAGGGAATAGATAAGAGTTGAATGATAACGAGAATACTAAAGTTGCTTAAAGTGAATAATTATGTTTTCAAAGTTTAATGTCTACATATAAGGAAAGTGGGGGTTTCTATACTTGCCCATTAGGGTTATTTTACACGGATGAAAAGAAAAAAGGATATTTTACAATTATGTTACATGAATCATACCAAAAAAGGGTAAAAGGGCCAAAGAATATCCAATAAGGAAAAGAAAGAATCATTTTGGAACATTATATCAGAAGGTACGTATTGCTTAATGGTTGTACGTCAGGAGTATGATATAATATAGGTAGAACAAGAAGTGTTGATAGAGATAGGAAGTGCTGGTAGTCAAGGGTTGACCTGAAATGGATTAAGTTAGGAGCCAATTAGCCTAGCAAAATGGTTAGCTGTCTTGAAGTTAGACGCCAATGGATTAGGTCGGGAGCTCAGCTCGGTTAGTTCTAGGTTGTCTTATGGATTAGGACTTCGTTATTAAGCAGGAGCATGTTAGAAACACGTGAGGATCTAAGAGATAGGTCAGCTGGAGGTCGGATTGGGATAGGAGTCCCCATTTCGGCTATGACTTAGAACTAGTGTTTTCCGTGCAAGCCCTTGAAGTCCTTTAGCTCGGCTTCTTGTGATTGGTCTAAGGGGTTGATTCCTATCATTTGCCTGGGGGTCGGAAAGATTTTTCCTCAAATCTAAAGCAGTTTCTACTCATTCTTCTGGGGTGCTCATAGGGTCTTCTGTTGGTTGATGGGGAATCAGATTAAATACATTGAAGGTAGAGGAGACACCATAGTCATCAGGCAACTTGATCTGGTAAGTATTGCGGTTGATCTTCTTCAGGACCTTGAATAGGCTGTCAGCTTGAGGGGATAGTTTACTTTGTCTTAAGTATGGGAATCGCTCTCGGCTGAGATGAATCCATACTAGGCCTCCTGGTTGGAAAGAAATAGTTCGGCAGCCTTGGCTACCAATCTCTTGTTATCTCTAATTGAATTTGGTGGTCTTCTTTGTTATGAACTAGTGCAGTTCATGTAATTTTTGAGCTTGATCAACTCTGGATTAACTCTCTTCAGTAGTTGTTGGGGGTATTGATCATATCTAGGGGAATGGCTGGGTTAAGGCCATAAACTGTCACACCCCGAACAAGAAGAATCATAACAGTCCCGCCGTGTAAACTAATCTAAGATAGAAGCTGACCTTACAGCTGCTATCGTAGACGCAGTTCACACAAGGCGCACAACTCAACCAGCTTGAAACGTCTGTTCTAACACCTGTTAATAACCAAACATGTGGTAGAGCTTTTACAAGTTACTTATTCTATACAACCTGCTGTTTAGTATCACAATAGTATTTAAACAAATGTTTCACATCCAAAGGTAAAGTTTACAATCAGAGTTTATTAAAAACGACTGGTTTTGCGGTCTATATACAATAAGTTAGAAAACTAGTGGGCTCCTAGGGAATTCCCAATTAGTTTTCCTCAAAACTTAAAGACAAAGTCAAGAGCTCAGGTCTAGTTAATTCCTCAATCCTCACTTTCCTACACAGTAGCACATTAACCTGGGAACAGTGGTACCTGAACATCTTGTCTTCACTCAACACCTGCAAAAGAGTCTATAGGGATGTGAGCACAACTAGCTTAGTAAGTAGGGTAGAGTCAGAAGAGTACTATACAATCACAAATAAGGTTAATAATCATGATGAAATGCAATGCAATCACTCAAATAAAACATCGCACAGTGTTATCCGGTCCACTGTGAGGTTATAGAAATTACATCCGCTCCAACCTGGATTGAGGAGTTTCATCGTGACTCAAGTCAGACTAAACTTGGGCTTGTGCAATGGAGGATACCCTCTTCCCATGACCGCCTTCGAACCACGGCCCCCAACTTTGCCGCGACCTCCTCGCCTGTCACTTAGTTCGACTAAGGATGGGGAAAGGACCATTTCAGCTATCCTCATCGAAGGAAGTCGGTATTTAGCCTAACACTTTTAATCGTTTTCCCCTAACGGGTGATTATGCATGTCCAATTACATTTTAGTCGAATAACCGTTAGTGTTAATCAAGGGTGACCAAAAAGTTCACACAATATAGAATCCATGCAAATATGCAGAACAGTACATTAAGGAGTTGAACTCCTGTCACAACTGAGTATCATTCACACACATAGCATGCGCATAATCATCTAACTACAAATATAACCAGAAGTACTCTTGGGTCTCCGGATACTTTAAATAGCACCCAAATAGCGGTGAAGCCACAACCCCAACTTACTTGTTTAGACGTTCGCTATTGTTGACTTGAATTGTCAACCGTCTTTGTATTGGAAGGTCTTAATTACACAAAAGGCCCAAATTCAGTTTTCGTAATAATTACAAAAACATTAGGGTTTAATCTAAAATGGTTATATATATATATATATATTATTTCCATAATATACCGTCATGTTATCACTATATATCGAATTAAATTATTAATTATTGATACTGTACATCATATATACTATTACGTATTATATATCGTTTCGATTGTATCGAAATGTACTTTTTATTTATTAATTTACGTTTTAATTTCGGTAAGGTTACCGAAATATGTATATTCTTAAACATGATATAGTCATAAGCTAAATTACTTAAGGTTGTCCGATTTCAACAAAATTAGTGTCATTGAGTTCGTATAGACCTAACGACACGTTTTACGAATCCTGTTTCTAGAGATGGCTTTTAACGAGTAGTTTGAGTTTTTAATACAATTATACATAATTATATAAAAATGATCGTATTATACATAATTTACATTATTAAATTATTTTTTTATCTAATTTGTCCTTATATTGTAACAATATAAGTATTATTTAATTCTAATATACTTAAAGTGTATCCCGATCAGAAAATATTAATAAATAAAATAAAAATCTTCATTTAATCCAATCTGATCAGCAATCCTTTATATAGTTTTTATTTAACTATTTAATTCATTTTTGTCTATTAATATTACAAATACACCCCGACTTGTAATTTAAGTTATTTTACTTAATAAATTCGTAATAAATAGTTCAGGTTACCAAATAATTCCCCGAAAATTTCTATAGACTTCTAAAAATATAGGGAATTCAGTTATCATTTGGTTTCAAGTTTTCGACCTATTGCCTATATTTTCATATTGACGATTTTATCCCTAAATTATGATAAATTATCCAATTATAATTCTTTTAGCACCAAATTAATTTCAATCTGACTCAATACTATTACTATTTATTATAGATCAGTACATGTTCATTTCATCATTTAATTTCATAATTTCCTATTAAATTCATAATTTCAGCTTATTTTCGAGCTAATTTTAGGCCTAAAAATGCAATAAATATTAAAATTATTCAAATCAAAATTCGGGTTACATAGCAATTATCTATATATCATACACATCCTACGCAAAAAAATTTAGCTAGAAACAACATCATATAGTATATTTATTTTACAAATATAAATTTGGGTGAATAATAGGTTTCTTAATAAGGTATATTAAATATTACGAATTTTTCAAAAATAAAAATTTCACATGAAAACATGTTTAAAATAACCTAAGTAAAATTTTTTTCATAATTTTCTGGGCGGATTTACTAATTTTTAGAAATTATTGAAAAACAGGGCAGGAAATTGACCTTAGTGTTCTTGGGTGCTCTGGTGGCCGGTGGCGGTTAGGCAGTTGTCGGACGGCCTGTGCGGTGGGTGGACTGTATGGGGTTGACTAGGTTTCACAGCAAAACCACTCTAGGTTAGGGTTCTACACTTTCACTAATTTTTCCTGTTTTTTTTTCTAAATTTGTTTTTTTTTTCTATGATTTTTTCTAATTTTTCTTTCTAAGTATTTATGATTCCAAACTGCTAAAATATACATATCTGAGGGTGTTGGCTTTTTATAGTGCCTCCAAGTCGGTTAAGTGATTTTTCTTTAATTATTTTATATTTTTCTTTCTAATTTCTTTTTGTTTTCCTAAGCATGAGGTGCCCAAATATTAAAGACTTGCTTTTGAATCAGTATTTCTATTCTTATCTCCTGCCACGCATCATTGTCCAGCAATCTTCAATGCATTTGATCAATTTTTCGTTTTCTTTTATTAAATAATTACTTAAATATAGATATTATATGTTATAATTAGTTATTTAATTAATATACAAGTTTATACCCTATGTAAATAACATGTAAAATATCTAACTTTACTCATATAATTAAGTTTCTAGCATATCTTTTATTTTTAGGATATGTTCTAAAGTTAATTTCATGAATTCAACACAATAAATATATAATTACATAATTTAGGGTTAATTTACAGGTATAATTATTATTTATACCGGGTATACTCATAAAATTACGTGTATTTTTATATAGTAAATTATACTATATTTATAACTCAATTAACTTATCTCTAAGTTTTCGTTGCAATCTAAGTTCGATTTTAGGAGTTCCGAACGTTTTAATGTTTTATTAAATATTCCAATTTCTAAGGGAAAAATTGGGATTTCGGGTCATTATTACTAAAATCTAACTTCACTGTAATATCTCGACTAACTTTTTTATTCTAATCGTAAAGTTTAGTCTCAATTGGATAAGTTTCCCTAAAAGCCCTAAATCTAAGCTCGGTTGTCCTAAACTCAATTTTGGGAGCTTACATAGACGACCTTAAATGGGGTTTTCCTTGTACTGCTGTAGATAGTTCAGTTGTATGCGAATTCCATGATTGGTAGGCACAGATCCCAATCTCTCAAGTTCTTTCCTATAACAGCTTCGAGCAGATTACCTAGTGTCCTATTCACCACTTCAGTCTGGCCATCTATCTAATGGTGACTATTGGAGCTGAACACTAGTTACGTCCCAAGTTACCTCCAAAGAGTCTTCTTGAAATAGCTCAAAAATTTTGTATCCCGATTTGAGATAATAGTCTTTGGTACTCCATGTAGTCGAATAACCTCCTACAAAAACAAATTAGCAATATATAAAGTATCATTAGTTCGATGACATGGAATGAAGTGCGCCATCTTGCTGAAACTGTCCATTACAACAAAAATAAAATCTTTCCTTCTGGATGTTCAGGGTAACCCTAGGACAAAGTCCATGCTAAGGTCGACCCATGATAAGGTAGGCGTTGGTAGAGGTATGTACTCTCTATGGGGTTCTCTCTTCCTCTCAACATGCTTACACACTTCACAATGACCTATTACCTTATGGACATCCTTGGCCAGTAAACATTCTCTTTCAATAGATTGGTTGTCTTGACCTCCCCAAAGTGACCTGAAAGTCTATCGTTGTAAGCTTCCCAGACCAACAGTTTACGTGTGGAGTAGTTTGGAATACATAGCTTACAGTCCTTGAACAGATAGCTATCCTTATGATAATATTCTCCAATAACTAATCCTTTGCGATACTATTCAACAACGGAACCAAAGTGAGGATCATTAGCATACTACTCAGTAATGAGTGAGAATCCCAATAGTTTTGTTTGTAAAGTGGTTAGCAAGGTTTGCCATTGTGACAGAGTGTCAGCAACCACATTTGCACTTCCTTTCTCGTGTTGGATGACATATAAGAAACTTTCCATGAACTCTAACCACTTAGCTTGCCTCTTTGAAAGCTTGTTTTGACTCCCTAAATGCTTTAAAGACTCATGGTCTGTATAAATAATAAACTTTTATAGCAGAAAATAATGTTACCAAACAATAAGGGCTTAGTAAAGAAAGTACAACTCTTTCTCATACACAGAATAGTTCAAGGTAAGACTACTAAGTTTCTCACTGTGGTAGGTAATGGGCCGGTGTTCTTACATCAGGATAGCACCAATTCCAACTCCCAATGCATCATACTCCAATTCGAGGGATTGTCAAAATCTTGTAGCGAATAGACAGGTATTGAGGTGAGCTTCTCCTTGATCTCTCTGAAGCTTTACTCAGCTCGATCATTCCACCTAAACCCTTCATTCTTCTTTATTGGCTCGGTCAATGAGGTAGCTATTGTGCTGAAATCTTTAATAAATCGCCTATAGAAAGAAGCTAGGCCATGGAAACTTTGGACTTTGGACTTCAATGACATTCTTCAGTGTCGGCTAATTTAGAACAGCTCAGATCTTCTCCTCATCTGCTTAGATTCCTTCCCCTAATACTACAAACCTTAGGAACGTTACCTCATTTTGGCAGAACGTGCATTTCTTTACATTCCCATACAACTTCTTAGTTCGCAAAATGTCAAATACTTCACAAAGATGTTGAACATGGTTATTCAGGTTAGTACTATACACCAATATGTCATCAAAGTATACAACTACACATCTTCTAAGAAGAGAATGTATCACATGGTTCATTAATCTTATGAATGTGCTCGGCGTATTAGTAAGCCCGAATGGCATAACCAACCATTCGCAGAGCCTGTGCCTAGTTTTAAAGGCAGTTTTCCATTCATTGCTTGACCTCATGCGAATTTGGTGGTAGCTACTCCACAGGTCAATCTTCAAAAATATCTTCGCACCATGAAGCTCATCTAACATGTCATCGAGCCTCAGTATCAGGTATCTATACTTGACTGTAATTCGGTTGATTGCTTAGCTGTCGATGCACATGCACCATGAACCATCCTTTTTTGGAACGAGTAGAGTTGGTATAACACAAGAGCCCATGCTCTCCTTCACATATCCTCACTTAATGAGTTCATCCACTTATCTTTTCAACTCAGCAGCCTGCTCAAGGTTTATCCTATACGTAGGTCGATTCGATAGGGTAACACCTGGCTGTAGATCAATACAGTGTTTTATGCTTTGGACTAGGAGTAATCCCTTAGGCAGTTTTTCAGAAATAAGTTGGAAAACTCATTTAGCAAGCTTCGGATCTCTTCTGAAACATTTTGTAACTCCCTCATCTCCATTAGTCTTTTAACCAATAAGAACATCGGTTCATCAGCTTTCTCAGTAGATTGGAGCTCTCTATGGCTCATTACTAGGGTTTTTTTCTTACTAGCTTGGGTGAGCTGACTATGGGTTTCATTTACCTGGGATGGGGTTAGGGATTGCAACACTATCCTCCTTCCATCCTTAGCAAAGGCATAAGTGTTCTTATACCCATTGTGCATACCACATCGATCGAACAACTAAGGTCATCTAAGCAGTAGATGTGAAGCTCCCATAGGGACGACATTGCACACTACTTCATCCCTATATACATTTTCGACACTGAACAACATAGTTGCTTGTTTAGTCACGTGCAAAGCACCCTTATCATGATGCCAATCTAGCTTGTAAGGTTGGGGATACTTTGCGGTCAGTAGACCCAACCTCTGCACAAAGGATTGCGCAACCATATTAGTGTAACTTCCTCCATCTATTATGATTGTGCATAATTAGCTTTGACTGTACACTTGGTATGGAACAAATTCTCCCTTTAGTCTTCCTTAGGGTTCGGCAAAGAACTCAGGACTCATCACAAGACTAAGGTCATCACTTCTCCCTAGTTGGCATAGACACAAGTCTCCTCTTCCTCTTCGGCTTCTGCCTTTCTAACATCTTTCTCTTCCTCAGGCTCACTTTCGTTGGTGCTATCCACTACATCTCCTTGGAGCACCATAATATGTTGGTTCGGATACTTAGTAGTCATGTATTTGAAGCCTAAGCATTTAAAGTATTTCACTTTGCTAAACTTTTGTTCAAAGGTCTGTCCCTTCTCATACATTCTCGGGGGCATCCTAACCTTGGCTTAGCCTGACTATCTTGTTCAGCTATCGGCAGGTCAGTCATTCTTTTCCTCAGCTCGATTTGAACAAGTCGGCGTGGTACCGAGGCTCAAGAGAATGTTGGCCCAGATTAGCTAAGAACATTTCTCCTCTGCTTTTTGACCCTTTGCACTATCTTGATGGCCTCTTCCAAATTATAAAACCTCTGTACTTCCATGATATTGCGAATCTCATACTTAAGCCCATAAATGAACCTTGATACTATATGAGCCTCTGGCTTTTCCACGTCGGCTTGGATCATTAACATTTAGAACTCTCTTACGTAGTCATCAATAGTTAAGCTTCCTTGATGAAGCTATTATAACTTTATAAATGTATCTTATAAATAAGTCTCAGGCATAAATTTGTCTCTTAGCAATCTTTTCATCTCATCCAAAGTCCTAACACCTCATCTTCCATCTCTTGCCCTGGCTGCATTCAGATTCTTCCACTACATGATGACATACCTAGTAAACTCTAATGTAGCATGTTGGACCTTGACCGCATCTTTATACTCATAGCATTCAAATACTTTGTCGACCTTCTCTTCTCACTTCAAGTATTCATCTACATCTCCACTTCCACTGATGGGCGGGATTTACACCTTGACATTATCTAGCTCTCGAGGGATTCGGCGTCCTCATCCCTGTGCTCGGTAATAATCAACTTCTTTTTCTTCACCAAACCCTTTAACATCCAACTCCTCATCATACTTTACAACCACCTCTAACTCCATTCTTTGTCTAATAGCTCCTCCAACTCGAGGAGGTCGAACTAAGTGATTGGTTCAATTGACTTGGTCATAGTATCTCTTAAAGGTGCCATCCTAGGGGTTTTGTTGTTGTACACCTTGGGGTTGTTGCTTGTTAACTTGCATTGCGGTGACTAGACTTTCAACAATGTTTATGAGTTTGTCATCAATGGCCCTGGGGTGTTATTACCATTATGACCAAGACTAAGTTAAGCACTACTACTTTGGTCACCAATAACTCCCTAAACACTTGAATCGGACATAGTATAGTACTTCTCAAATGGATTAACAACTTGCTAACAACTTCAACACCTTAAGGGAATAGATAAGAGTTGAATGATAACGAAAACACTAAGATTGCTTAAAGTGGATAATTTTATATTCAAAGTTGAATGTTCTCATACAAGGAAAGTGGAGGTTTATATACTTGCCCACTAGAGTTATTTTATATGGATGAAAATACAAAACGGTATTTTACAATTATGTTACATGAATCATATCAAAAAAAGGTAAAAAGGACAAAAAATATCTAGTACAGAAAAGAAAGAATCATTTTCGAACGTTGTGTCAGAAGGCACGTGTCGCTTGATGACTGTATGTCAGGAGTATGATATAACATAGGCAGACACAAGAAGTGTTGGTAGTTAGGGGCCAACTTGATCTGAATCAGTTCGGGGGCCAATCAGCCTAGAAAAAAGGTCAACTATCATGAAGTTAGACACCAATAGATTAGGTTGGAAGCTCGACTCGACTAGTTCTAAACTGTCTTCTAGATTAGGACTTCGCTGTTGGGCAGAAGCATGTTGGACATACGTGAAGATCTGATAGATAGGTTGGTTGGAGGTCAGATTAAGATAGGAATCCCCATCTCGGCTATGGCTTAAAACTAGTAATTTCTGTGCAAGCCCTTAAAGTCCTTTAGCTTGACTTCTTGTGATTAATCTAAAGGGTTGATTCCTATCATTAAGCATGTATATACCTTATTTTTGCCACTTGCATTTTTAGAGCAAGTGTATTTTTTTGTCCTTCTCTCATTCGATTTAAGTATGTTTTCAAAATTATTTATTCTCTTAGCACGTACGTAACTTTTGGTTAAACTTAGGATTAGTATTATTTCATTTTATTTTTATTTAAAAAAAAAGAAAAAGAAAAAAATATTAAACTAGACTAGGTACAAGACCTAGTTCGCTTACTTCAAAATAAATTAGGGTCAAAGCCTTGATAAGGGTTTGAACCCTAAGCTGGCAAGTGTTTTTTGCACCTGCATTTTATTGTCAATATCATGCATGTAGCACGTTCGCATGTGGGGTGCATGAGTCATGTGCTCACAACATGGCATGTATCCCTTTTCTCCTTCTCCTTCCCTTTTTTAATTTCACACCTGCAACTTTGCGATTTCTAGAAAATAAAAGAGAAGTTCCATATTCGAACCCCTCAATTTTCAACTCGTATTCCAACTCTATATTTTAGGATATTCACTCGAATTTTATGTTTTTGGAAACTATACATAGCATACTTCAAATTGGGACCAAAAAACACATCATAATTTTCCTAAAACACAGGTTAATTTGGACTTGAAAAAGGAAAATAATATATTAACATACTTGAATGAAATTTATAAAATCCTATTCTTTAGGCAATTTCCTTCGAATCTAAGGTGTAAATATTATTTACCAAACCAACACTTTCTTCAAAATTTGGAGACGAATTGGGCAAGATCTTCTTAAGCCCCCATATCCATGATCTTCCATTTTTGCACTTTCTAGAATTAAATCCAAGCTCCCCTAATATATATTGGGTGCTACACTTTACATTGAGCATATATTAGAATTTGAAACTCACTCAAACACACTTAAACTCAGTTTTCTTTAAGGGGGTGAATTTTCTTCCTTTAAAGATAGCACCTCCTTATGAGAAGATACTCAAAAACTCACTAACTAGTCACTGGTTCGTTGCTATGTGAGGTAAACTCCTATGATCCTTGCTTATTCGTATTTTCTTTGTATGTTTGACATATATTGTGCACTAAATAATTGAGAAATCATGTTTTTAAGAATGTAAAAAACTTGTTCATGCAATTTTTGTAGTATAATTAATAGGATTTGTTGTTCCTATAATATAATGACCATATAGTGTTCATAGTTCACAATTGTTTAAAAAATTTAGTACTTTGACTGTTTACCACGAATCATGTTTGAATATGTGATTGTTCTTGATTATTTTAATTGAATTAGACGTTTTGATTAATAAACTGTAGAGTATTTGCAATAAATCATGTTTACGCAATATAGAATAGATGTTTGAACATGTAAATTATAGAATAGATAACTGAACATGTAATTATGAAATTAGTTATTTTGATGAATTATGTTGATGTAATATAGAATAGAAGTCTTGATTCAAAATTTCATTATCATCATAAACAAATTTTTGTATATAAATAATAAACATGCCTTATTTGTAATTATATGATTATTGTATGAATTTTTATTTAAGTACTTTATGTGACTTATTTAACATATGTATCTTTAATGGGTTTCTTTTTTTTTTTATTAAAAAGTGTTTTTACTTTAATTTCTTTTTTGCTATATAAGAAAAATGTTTTTTTTTTAAGTAAAATTCTAAATGGACTTTCTTTTAAAAGAACCAAGGATTTCTAGTTTGTTTTTTTTTTTTTCAAAATTTAGGCAAAAAAAGAAATATATTTTTATAAACTAATCAACATATAAATACTTAAAGTGGAATGTTTTTCAAAATAAAATAAACTAACCCATTAAAATTTTTTAAAAATGAACTACGATAGTCTGATCCCGACTAGCAGGCATGTAAACACTTACATAGTGGCTTAAAATATGAAAAAATTATTTTTCCCTCTTCTATAAATAACTTTTCATTCTTTTTCTCTTTTGTAATTAAATATAATTTCATATGTTATTTGTGAATAAATTTCGTTCTTAGATGAGTAACTTGAAAAAAAATAAAAAAATAAATTCAAAAGGTTAAAATCGTATCCATTTGAGTTTAAAGTGATAGCCTTCAAACCTAAGAAAATCTAGTAACGAAAGCTAGTGGCTAAATTAGAATTGATCTGCCTAATTGATTTTAATTTAATCACATTTTCCAGATTTTACCGAGTGACGACTCTAAGTTATTTTAAAAGAAAATAATAATAATAATAATAATAATAATAAAAACAAGTTTCCTTAATTTTAGTCAAGGGTTTAAATTAAATAGGTATAAGGTTTAGTTTAAATCAAATTAAGGAAAACAAAAAAAGGGAAAATTTCAGACTTGATAAAACGTCTTCTCGAGTAGCTCCAATCGGTGTTGCTCAACAATGGGCTCGATTGGAGATTAGTTGTCATTTAGATTCGTAACTCACAACATGATAAGTAGAGAGGTGTGTGATAGAAAAAGCATTTGGCGATTTAAGGAATGCAGTGAGCTAGTTTCTCACAAATGACACCAAATGTCGTTAGTAAGATTCTACCGATAAAGCATGAAGTGATTGGGTTTTGCACAAGTAGTGGGCTTGCGAAAGAGAGTACGATTAGGGGGCGTTGGAAGGTTGTATGACGTAACTACTCCAATATTTAAGTTAGTATGAGTACATAAGAGAGTAAGCAAGTAAGCTTGGAATACTCAAAGTAAGCCTAGTGCACAAAGAATTGAAAGTGGTTTACTGTTAGAGTATCTAAAGCTATTTGTAGAAGAAGATTGTTGTAAATCTCAGAGCATGTATGGCATGTTGGCATGTCCATATGATCTGGGCATTAGGAACATGAAGTCTACGTGCTTCGAATTTGTAGGGAAATGGTTGTTGCCTAGGTCTCAAGGCCTTATTTACATGTCTAATGACCGTTATGACCATCCTGTTGTTAGGCTGGTCGTCGGAGGACGTCAACTTGTCTAAAGACCCTTTAAGGAGGTCAGTTAATAAGCTAATTAGGTCAGGTGCTAGTAGATTAAGCTAGCTATAGGCCTAATCAGGTTAGCCTAAGGTCCAAATAAGTCGATGTGAGCCAAAGGAACCCATGTTAAAAATATTCTATCAACAAGCATAATATCACATATAACAACTATTTTGTATATGATCCCAGTGACACCAATTAATATAATAATAAAATTGAATTGATTGCTTAAAAATATTACATATATATATTTTTATCTAGAGAACATATATTATATGAAATGAGAAAGTAAACCTAAAGAACATATATTATATTTTGAAATAGGAGAATTCTCAAGGACAAGATCACCATTCAACATGAAACAATAGCCATTTTTCCAAAATTGTAAAGACAACTTGGAATAATCAATGGTAATAGGACCCAATTGTTGTAGCCATTGAACCCCTAAGACCAAATCCATACGTTGAATAGGTAAGACATAGAAAGTTTCAACAAATTCCACTCCCTAAATAAGCAAGAAAACATCCACATAATGTTCTTCACAGATCAATTTTTGACCATTGCCAATCATCACCTGGAACTTGGGAGATGATTCAATAGTCAAACCTAGATGCTTCACAGGTCTTTATTGCATGAAATAATGAGTACTACCAGAATCAACTAATATATGGACTTGCTGTTTATTAAGAAGTCCTCGAAATTTCAAAGTTTTAGGTACCATATCACCCAAAAGAACATGATAATTGATGGAAAGGGACTCTTGTCCATAGAGTCACTTGATACCATATCAACCTGATCCTTTTGGAATACCATAGATTCTTCCTTATCTTCTTGCACTAACAATAGAAACTTAGCTTTACACTTGTGTCTCCAATTATACTTTTCATCACAATTGTAGCATAAGCCTTTATCATGTCTTGCTTATAATTGATCTTGAGTCATTTGTTTAATGGGTAAGGCTAGTTTGGGTGTAGGCAACAAAGGAGGTTGAGAAGAAAGGGAAGGTAAGGAGGAAGATGATGTAGGAGAATGAAAAGAAGGTTTAGAAAATTGCAAAGTAGAGGATTTAGAATTAGGAACGAATGGTTTCTTGAAGAAAGTTTAGCCTTAAGCATTTTAGCAAGAGAAACAGCTTGAATTAGTGACTTAGGCTTAGCTAATAGGACATCCCTACAAATACTCATCTTCAATCCAAACATAAAGCAACTAGTGGTAAAACTATTAGATAAGCTAATTACCCTGTTCAGTAAAGCCTCAAACTACGATTGATACTCCTCCACCAAACTCTGTTGAGTAAGCTTAGCCAACAGCCCTTGAACATCCTCAAACTTAGATTGACCAAATTGTCCCTCCAACTCTTCCATAAATCGCTGCCATGAACTAAGTTAGTAATTACAGTGCATCCATTGGTATCATCTTAATGCTCTATCTTTCATTGCAAAAGAAGCTATTGTGAGCCTTTGTTCATTAAGAATATGATGAAAAAAAAAAATAAAAAAATTGATTAGCTTTGAAGATCTAAGCAATTGGATCATCACCATTGAATTTTGGCACTTCCAACTTAATTCCCTTGCGAAAATTATCATTAGAAGGACCCAGGGAAGATGATGAATTTGGAGAAACTAATGAAGATCCAATTGCTAAATTCTAATTCCCTTCTTGTTGCTTCAAAACTACAGTTTGTAACTATTTTAACTACTTTGAAAGTGTATGGAGTTGTCGTTCATCTCTTGTTGCAATGTTAATTGCTTAACATTCAAAGCTTTAATCTTTTCATCAAGAAAGTAAGTCCTTATTGAGTCCATCTCAATAAGAGCACCAATGATAAGCCCGACCCACAACTTCCCTTATCCCCAGTAAAGAAATGCAATTATACTCAAATGTTACTTTGACTTTCTCTGTCCTCTCTTCTCTTGAACCTTCTATTACTCTCACCATGCTCACTCTCTTAGGGTTTACTAGTAGAGTATTATGCAAAACCCTAACTTTTCATAGGTCTCTCATGTTTTTTTTAGTGTTTCTTTATTTCTAGCTAATCGTATATTATACTGATTTACAACCACTAGCCTGATCTATTTTGCGTATGCGAGGAACAATGGTGATTTAAGTTCACCAGATTCTAGAAGGTTGAAGAGGAATGAAAGATGGCTCAATAACAGATTCTCATAAGGGTTTTTCAATGCCCTCTCCTTTTCTTTACTATCCTTATATACTTGTTACAGATATGCTGTAATTTGATATTTTTGTTTGTTTACTTTGTTACAGTACCATATGTTAGTTAGACTTGTTAGATCTATTATGATTCTAATAGTACTCTTTTACATGCTAAAATCATTTAACCATCTTGATTGTTTAACCGTTTGCCCTTTTGTTGTAACAGATGCATTTCTTACATTAACCCCAAAAATAATTCTCATATAATCATGAAATGAAACTTATGACTTCTCAATGGAAGAATACCATGTAGAAATGAGAAATAAAATAATAAAAAAAAACTATTTAATAAACTTAAATCTAAAAGCAAAACTCAAATGTAACTCTTATATATGAATGGAGGTATACTTATAGATATCCAAATCAATATTAACATGGCCTCTTACTATAATAGTCACATAAAAAGTGGTAACTTTAGATAATTTAGAGGTAAACACCCAAAATATAGTGGCGGAAGCGTGAGCTTATATTATAATAGCACCTTAGGGAAAGAATATCTAATTGTAGTTTTTAAGTAGCTAGCCATGGGTTGCCCAGCAACGGCTTTCAAGTATTTCACATTGCCTTTTTTCTTTATTTCTTCTTATTTCTTTTTTTATTTTATTTTTATATCTTAGTAAATTAAATACATTAAAAATTATTTGACTAATTGATTATTTAGAAGGCAGTAATGAGCTGGCACATGTTTAATAACTAAAATTAGCAACTACAACACGTATTCATATAATAAAGTCATATCTTTATCAAAGTTTCTAAAAAGGACCATGTTTGTGATCTCTCGCTCATATTTTTCTATTGAATTTCATTCTTTTTTTTTTTCAATAAAAAAGTGGAAAATGAAATGTCATAAAAATGCAAGATGTTACAGATCATATTGTCTAGGCGGAGTGATGATGGTATTTAATTTTTGCTTCCACGAGTTTTTATGCAGTTCACAGAACCATAGATTAAACTGAGCTTGTATCAGTAGGGCTTTTGTAGCATAATTGATCGGAATAAAGAATAAAATTCGAATGGAATGAATCATGTTTAATTCTTTTCTCCTAAAAATGCACGATTGCGAAAAAGAAACGCAAAAATATTCGGTATTGCCATATGGAAGTTCTAATTATTGAGGAGAATGAAATTTGATTCATTTGATTTATCTATAAAAATACCTGTATGATATGCCTACTAAGGTGAGTAAGTAGGGATGGGTAAAGTATGAGATCTTACCCTATCTTGTAAGTAGAAATTTTCATATTTTTAGAATCAAAATATACCTTATGGCACCTTAAAATGACCTTTAAATCTATACTCCGTCAAACTTATTAAATTCCCTATGAAGCTTCTAAATTTTTTTTTATCTTCCTATGAAATTTTAAGCTCACATATCTTTTTATAGCAAATCCTAGTTATATTTCCATACTAACGGTAACACCCCAAAACTCAAGGGTATCACAACCCACCATGTATTCTTACTAATTAGGAACGCATTATAACAATTCAAAAATGACTCACAAGCGAGCCATTCTAACTATAAATTATACATAAAAGATTTCTAACTTTAAATCAACAAAACTTGTTAATGGTTCCACTTAATATGAGCTCCATAATCCCATAATTCAGCAACCTCTTCAACACTATACAAAACTATTCTTTTCTCTTCTTACCCAAAAAATCCATTTTCATACTTGCCACAAATAGCAACATGTCAGATTAATTTGCAGCTATAAAAATAAAAGAATGAGTTGAAACCAAGTATGGATGTATAAACACATATGAATGTTAAACCCAAAACATTCATATGCATATAATGTAAGTGTAATAGAATATATGCAAAACAATATTTTTATTATCTTTAATTTAGGCCAACAATCATCAAAGGAGTACTCTTAACCCTACTACACCATGATCTTGTTTACATACATAAGTAGATATAATATAAGTATTCTTTTAAATCCTTTACGCCCTGAGTGAAGAGTCTAAAAACCTAATACTTTAGCTGTATCATCCCATATATAAGTTCACTAGGGAATCCTTACATATAATCAGTGGTTGCTCCTTTAGGATCTACTATTGCAAGTCCCTAAAGCTAGTAGATTAAGCACAACTAGCAGTTAAGGTCAATTAGGCCATAAATGAACTAGTCTAGTTATATTTTAAGTCTTAACAAACATAAGCAATAATCAAGCACCACGTATCTAAGATCACTCCACAATAGCTAATAAAAACTCCAAACCCACAAGTCCCGAATGAAACAGCTTAAACCTCAATAAGGAAAGAGCTCGATAACCAACATGAATATATTTGAAATTAAGAACAAGTATATACATTAACTTCTGAAAATTAATAACTAAATTCTATCTAAAAGTTACTTGTAAGCCTTTATTAATCTATTACTTGTTAATACATAAATTTATCAATTCAAATGTTTTGAATAAAATTATTCGAATTGATTCATTAGTTAAAGATATGAATTGGAAATAATATAAATATATAATACGATAGAGTAAAAAGTTAACTTATTTATATATAATACTGATACAGGTTTTGGCGTGTAGCGGATCTTAGAACCAAGCATAGGTTTATCAAGTTTAGATGGATATACCGGACAAGAAGTGAAATGGTTGGTTTCGATGGTAAATGTGGGAGCAGAGAGTGAGAAAGGGGTTTTGACAGTGAATATGGATAGATATCACATACCAAGACATAAATACAATTAGGGTTTTGAGCTTAAAATAGGATTTGATATGACTTATGAACATTAAATATTATTCGGGGTTTCAATTAAGAGGTTAGATGCGACTCGCAGACTCGCTTAAATGAAGGGGTTCCCCACAATCTTGAGAACAAGATTGATAAGAACACGAGAAAAATTAAAGAGTTTGATCGATACTCGATAATCCGGTAAAAAAAAGCAAGCTCTAGGAGCTCAAAAGTAGGCTTACTCAAAATGGGAAATTCTAAGTGCAGGAATATTCTTTTTTTGCCTATTAATGTATGATCTCCTTTTTGTTGTTTACAAATGTTACTATTTGTAACAAGTCCTAAACCTTAGTGGTAAAACTGTAAATAATATATAAGACCTTAAATCTTAAAGAATCGGCTCATAAATAAAAAAAAAAAAGAAAAAATGTACAAGAATACAAAATTGTACGTTTAATAAAAGTCGGTATACAATCATTCGGTATGTCTTGGAAAGAATAGGATTCGAACTAGGCGAGGTCGGCAATTACATATTCAAGTTCGAAGAGGAGTCTTTGAAGTTTTACAGTATTTGGTCAAGACATCAAAAAAGTTAGCCTATAATTGCCTAGTGCTAGAATTAGTCGGCATTAGTCTCTCGGTACCGTGCCGAGTGGATCTTTAGCCTTGAGTCTTCAGTCGTGTAGTCTCTCGACTTCTTGGTAGATGATAGATTTAGTGCTAAGCATCTTTTTTTCTTCTCCTCGACCTTTTGTTATTAGTTTGGTCTCAATAAAAGCTTATCGGCCTTAGCTTAAGATTGGTTGGCCTTGGTTTAAAGATGGTCGGAGGCTAATTTCTATTACAATACTATTTGATTATTCATATTATAAGGGTACAATATATAAAAATAAAATATAAAATAAACATATAAGAAAGGTACTAAAATAGATAACTTACTAATTGGTATAATAAAAAAAAAATACGTATTTTATCAAACAATACTAGAGTTCATAGAAATGCATAAAAAAAAATATATTAGTAATTGGAATTTGAAACAAACGTACTTTACAATTAATACCATATACTACATAATAATAATAACAATCGTAATAAAAATAATTAAATAATAATATCATCGATGATAATTCTATGGCATAATTATAAGAGAATCGAATCATCGTAAGCTAAATTGATAATTGAAATTGTACATATAAAATATAAGTATCGATGTAACTTTACATCCAATAGGAAATAATAATCGAATTTTTTTATATCTAACAAAAAATAACAACCTAACTTTATATCTAAACATATATACAATAATTCAATATGTGTCATAATTTATAATAGCAGTTTTTATATAAAATAATACTATAATTTAGTAAATAAATTAATTTATAATAAAAATCTATTACTAACAAAAAAATTACTTTTTATAATAATAGAGAAAAATAAAAATAAAAATAGCTTAATATGTATATGATACTAAGAAGGTGATTGAGTTGACTCATGGAAAAAATATCCAAAATAAGATTATATGATTAATATGGAATCATTGTCGAATAAAAAATCTATTAGAAAACAAATAAATTGAAAATTATATTTTATTTAATAACATTAAAAATAATTAGTGATAGGTAACTTTATTGGAGCAAATTTGAAACACGTAGAATTATAATTGTGGAGAGTTATGCAAAGGTAAATCGAAGACATTGAGGTTAAGAAATTGGGGCATTAGGGTTCAGTCCTGAAAGATTAAGACAATGAGAGAGATCGACAGGGATTGAGAGCGAGGTGGGTCCGGTGTGAAGACGGCGAGTGAGGACGAAAGAGTGAAGGACGGGAGGAGGTATTGGGGGGCGAGAGGAAAGATTAGGAGAAGGGAAAATGGGTGGGGGTCCGAAGTATAAATGGACGAGAGAGGGATTTTGGGGTGGGGGTGTCTCTGGTCAGATGTCAGGTGGGGAGAGAGTTTGAGAGAAAGAATGGGGTGGGTCCGGCGTTGGAAAGAAAATGCTGGCGAGTGAGAGATAAGAAGAAAGTGAGGTGGGGTCTCAGAGAACTAAATGAGGTGAGAAAGAAATGAAAAAGCAAGGTGAGAGGAGAGAAATGAAAGAAGACAGTCGGGACGAAAAAGAAATAGGGTAAGGTTTAGAATATTTTAGGATGCTTTAGTATTTAGATTGTATGTTTAAGAAAATTTAAAAAAAAAAGATATAATTAGAACGAGAATACAATAATAAAAAAATTAAGAAAATATGATATGGATTAAAATATAGTAAGATATAGTGCATTAATAAATATATATTTTATTTGTAAAATAAAATTATTCTATATATGATTATGTATAAATAGTATTATTGAAAAATATTATCAAAAATATTAATTAGATATATATTTTATAATATAAAATTTAAATAAGCACAAAATTACTCAAAGATTTATAAATTAAAAATTTTCCTTTACAATAATGTATTTTATATTGATACGATTTAAATAAATTTTATTATTTTTTGTTTGATTGAGGTGTTTCATTAATAAATTTTTTTTAAAATATTACATGAAAATTAAATGTTAATAGCAAAACAACATGTTCTTTATAATTTAATAGCAAATATTACCTTTTTAAGTTTAAAATTATTATTTTTAAGATTTGATTATACATGAAGATATAAGTTTTGCATTGGGTTTGAACCATTTTTTAACATTTATATGATATTATCTTTAGTCTTTTAATTTTCTTAATCGAATCATATATATATTTTTCATTTATTAATATATTATACTGTTGGATAAATTTAAAAGAGTGAATCTGAAACCTGCACTCTATATGTAAATTACAATTTTCAGTGTGGACACTCATTCGCTATCCTCCAAAAAAATCTATACCGTAACTCCCAGTATCCATCAGGAATCCAGCTGAAGGTGACTCCTAATACGGTAGCCGTACCCACTCACCGCTCTCATCTGCAAATCATTGTCGAACGTCGGAAAAATTGATTTTCCTTCCTGCCACTGTCACAGTTGCTTTCTGGCCGCACAATTGTCTCGTTCTTCGTTTCGACCAAAGCTCAAGTTGACACTGCTGACAAATGGCTGAGATAAAAGTACAAACTCCACTAAAACCCCCACTGAGTCCCAGACAGGGTTAGTTCCTTGAAAACGGAAGCTAAGCACCATCTCAACAAATCCAATATTGACCCCCAAAGCGGGTTCAACTCAGTAACTAAAACCTTTCATAGCTTGAGACCACCAGTTGATCTCCCTCCACAGCATATTCCTTTATCAGTCGCTGATTACGTCCTTGCACTTCGGCTCAACTCTTCCTGGAAGGGCTCGGTCGCGTTAATCGACTCGGACACGGGTCTCCAACTCGATTACTCCGAGTTCGTCCACCGAGTCCAGAACCTTTGTGCTTATCTCCAAAAGGTAAGAGTGTCTAGAGACCTTTCAAAAGTATACACTTATTTTCTTTAAAATCGTTGCTTTCAAGTTGTTCCGTGTAATTTTCTCCATCAAAATATTCTAAATTGTGTAGTTTACATCGATTTTTCGTTTTATAAATATTTCTTTTGGATTTAAAAAAATTGTTTTTTACAAACCGTAAATTACGCGCATGAAAACTTTGAAAAATGAACGGAGCGCTACTTTTCAAAAGCAGGCACTTATCACGCTAGCGTAGCCCCTCCACCCAATTTTCAAAGGTTTAAAAAATATCAGCTACTTGACAAATTGTTTTAGTTATATTTTGAGTAAACTGTAGCGTTAGGCTATATTTGCTTTACGTAGATTCAACTGGCATTTAACAAAAATTTTTAAAATTTGTGGCTTTGGTCTATTGTATGACCATTTATCGTTAATTTATACATTTTCACTTACCATAACAATTTATGCATTTTTTAAATTAAATTTTTACTTTTTTTATCTTTTATCTAAGCCTAAAATTGTAATTATGATTTAAATGCACTATTTTTTTTTTCTTTTGAAAGGTTTAGGTTTGAATGGACCTTATCATTGTATTCAGTCATAAGGATTATTTTGTACACTGCAATAGGTTCTATTTTTGGATTAATAAAAGTATCGGTTAAGCACATATAAAATAAATATAGAAAATGTATTTACAACGTTTATTTTATCAGTACTCGATGGTACTGTCTAGTTCATCGTCTGAAATTTGAAATCCCATGCTTACAATCATCTTAATATTTAATAGGACATCTTAATAGTTAATAGGACTGGACCAGACCGCAGCTATGACGTGGGTTGTATCCAAAAATGAGACACCTGTGAATTCACATTTTTCTCGGATAATGTCGACGGCATCTTTTTCTAATTTTATATCTATTACACGTACCTTTAAAAAGATAACGCAGCAAATCCTCATTGGTTGAAAGGCACAACTACAGACAATGAGAAGTGATGTAGCGAATTCGGTTACTGAACTTCAAAAGCTAATGTATATACTTGAAAAACCTCCAAAATATAGATAGTGGTCTTAGTGTGGTGCCCATTTATATTCATATGATGTTGTATTGGTAATAGAAAACTACTTACTGTGATGTTTCAATTCGATATTCACTGTGCTTACAGACCTAGTTGAGATTCTATTCGAGCTTGAACATAAGTTTTTATCGAGTGCTTTCTATCAGAATTTTATGACTTGAACGCAATATTTAAGAATCATAATGCTTGTGCTGGAACAGTAAACCTCTCTACGGTTTCCACTTTTGCTCCATGACAATTAGTCTTTATTTCGTTAATTCGCAAGTTTTAAAGATAAAGTAGTAATTTTTGAAGCAATGCTCTCTGAAAGTAAAGAAGTAAGGAATTGATTTAGGGAGATTCCAAGAATGATAATTTAGATGACCATAAAAGTGTGATAGAGTAAATTGTGGATATGTTTGTATTACTATCTGGTAGAAGATAGAAAAACAGTTTTCTCTATAAGTTAAGCCATCCAGTCATTTTTCTATCTACTTCTCATTAGCTTTTGTGATCCATCTTTAGCAAATCAATCTTAGGAAAGGTGATGTTGCATTCATTCTTTCATCAAATCAAATCGAAATTCCAGTCCTATTTTTTGCTCTCCTCAAACTTGGTGTCATCATCTCTCCCGCAAATCCAGTGAGTACAGAGTCAGAGATTGCCCTCCAAATCAAGCTTTCAAATCCCAAGGTTGCCTTTGCAACTTCATCTACCATTTCCAAGCTACCACAATTTAGTCAAACTCCAACACTTCTCAGCTCAGTCGAGTTCTATTGAGCCACATTGAGTTCCACCCACTAACTTGATCAAGTAGAAGTGAATCAATCTGATTTGGCTGCAATCATGTACTTTTCTGGCCCAACTGGTTATGTCAAAGGTGTCATGTTGACTCACCTGAACTTCACGGCTATGGCAGCCGTTTATCATGCCCTAAGCTTGAAGAGAGAAAAACCCACGGTGTTGCTCTACACGGTGCCCTATTTTCACACTTATGGATTCTTCTATTGCCTTAAGTCGGTGGCATTGAGCAAGACATCGGTGGTGATGGGGTGGTTTGAATTGAGGAAAATGCTGAAGGCACTGGGCGAATTTGGTGTCACACATCTCACAGCTGTGCCTCCTGTTGTGGCAGCAATGGCCAAGAGCAGTGCATTAGATGGTTCTGATATGTCGTTGTTGGAGGTGGTTCTTGTCGGTGCAGCACCGATCGGTAGGGATGTGATGTTGGCTTTTATAAAGAGGTTTCCTGGTGTTTTATTGATGCAGGTTAGTATCCATTTAATTTTTGTATTGTACATGTTTTGAATTTTGTGTATATTGTATTCGCATCTCCTTAAGAAGTATCTCATTTGTATTAGATTACTAGCTCAGGGAACAATGTCAAAATAAATATGAGCTTTTGTCTACAGAAACCTTGTGGAAAAGAACTGCAATTTAAGGGATGTAAGGAAGTACCTCCATTCTCGCAACATTCAATGCACTCACTTACAACACACCTAAAAGTTTCCGTTGTTTAATTGTTTGAAATTTGTGTGAAATTCTCTAGTATCACATCAATTCGATGGCTATGGAGACAGAGGTGCTTGATGCATATTCTTAAGTAGATCATGTCCAGTCTGGTTAGTTCTATGGAATCCAATATTAGAATGCAACTCCATGCTTTTCAATTTCAAGAAATCTCAATAGCTAATGCAAATGGGGAGTCAAATTCTAACGGGTTATGAGCTATGGAATGGCATATTGTCATCCTCAACTTTGTCTACCAACTAAATTTTCATGACAATTGGTACAAAGTTGTATAGAGGGGATTTAGCCGGTCATAATTCCTCAGTTGTGTTATTACATTTGTTGACCTAACTTTAATGATGTTTAGTTATAATAAATGACATTTGCTAAAGAAATCTTGCTCCTATTGTCTGGAAAATAAATGGTTATCTCCTGTGCGTGTTATATGAAATAAGAAGAGAGAATATTTCTATGCAGTGACTGAGAGACACTGTAGAAATGCTTCTTTTGAAATATTAATTTTGTTTAGTTGACGACTTCGCATGCAGTAGAAAGGAAGTGGGCTCTAAATCTATTAATTAAGCATTAAACTTTGAGCTCCGATAATGCTGCTATGTTAGAGTAACTGTTTTCTTGAATGGGGGTATGGATTAACTGAAGCAAGTGGAGCCACGTTCCGGATGATAGGTCTCGATGAGTGGAAGCATTTAGGATCAACAGGAAGGCTTGCAGAAAACTGTGAAGCAAAAATTGTGGATCCTGACAGTGGTGAAGCATTGCCACCTTGTAAACAAAGGGAGCTCTGGTTTGGGGGACCAACTGTAATGAAATGTAATGATCTTTTCTGATATCAAGCCTAAATAATTATTGATCCTTGGCTCCTCATATGAAACACTTATGACTTGAAGTTGAATCCATAAGTCCACGAAATAGGACTAGCATTGGAATTTGATGCAGCAGACTTATACTATGGCAATCTAGCATAGTATTGAAGCTAGTGAATATCAATGGTATACAAACTTATGAGCAGGATACACATGATTGATGTCAGGACTTCATTGGCAGTTCTCCTACAGTTGCTATTATTGTGATATTGGAACCTAATGCTCTGCCATTGGAGCACTCCTGGATATATAAATCAGGGCAATAAATGCCAAGCCTATGACAATCCCTTTATTACCAGGTAGAGAAGTCCAACCAAAAGAGGCATTAGGCCCAGCACATAGTGAATCTGGACCGCCTTGGTGTAGAGTTGAGCTTGAGATGGTTCTTATAGCTCACTATGCTCAAGCAAAGAGGTCAAAAAGTATATAATGATTCACTGTGTGAAAATTGGAATCTGAAATTGAAATCAGGGTGGTCCTTTTGTTTTGTTTCTGCCTTGATATGCATTTGTTTGTAGCCGATAAAGAAATTGGTAGCACCCAGGGATGAATTGCTGAAAGAAAAATTCATAACATTGGCTTGAATAATCTTTTACTTTGATGACTGATCATATAAGAATGCTAGTAATGTTATGTCTGTCAGTTATATTGGTGATCCTGAAGCAACTGCAGCAGCTATTACTACAGATGGGTGGTTGAGGGCAGGTGATATCTGTTACATCGATGAGGAAGGATTCCTCTATGTTGTAGACAGGCTGCAAGAGTTAATCAAGTACAAGGGCTATCAGGTAATCTTTAGTACTATGAGAAATAATTTACTGAGTATTCTGCCATCAATTCAAGATTCCGATTGATCAAGTAGCTAGTGAATTATAATGATCTTGGCATGACCAGGTCGCCCCTGCAGAGCTTGAACATCTGCTTCAGGCTCACACAGAGGTAGGTGATGCTACAGTTGTACCGTAAGCTTTAGTACTTTGCTGCTATGTTTGTTCAGGGCTGTTGTGCATAACAAGAAGTTTAGACAAATATCAATTGCCATCTAGGGAGCTTTTCAAAAATACATTGTCACCCTTTTTTCTTCCAATGTCATTATCTCATACTTTTACTTATCGAAACAGAGAGCTTTCACAGATGTCCCTTCCTATACTAGCGTAGAGACCATTTCTTCCTCTTGTCTTTTATATTCTTGTTGGAGTTTGAGCTAGTAAAGTGACATAAACTTGTGCCAAGCATGCAAGTGCACAGGAGTTTTAATTGGGAAAACAATCTGACAGGTATCCTGATGAAGAAGCAGGTCAGGTGCCAATGGCTTTTGTTGCAAGACAGCCCTGGAGCAACCTCACTGAGGCTGATATAATAGATTATATTGCTAAACAGGTACTTTTATTGTTGAAATAGCTGCTTTGTCGTCAATTCCAATATTTTTGAGAACCGAAGTGCAAATTTACTTTAAGATACAAAATGAGTGCGTGGGAGAGAAAGTTGGAGTAATCCATAAGAAGATAAGAGAAGCAGGGTTGAGATGTTTTCGTGGCATTTATAGATGTGATGTATGGGCTGCTAACATTAGAAGAGGGCGGGGAAATGAAAAAACTTTGTGGGGATAAATAATAAAAAATGATATAACATATACATATTGAAGAATATGCTTCTTGATAGAGAATAATGGTAGAATAGGATCCATATGACCGACGCCCTGCAGTGACCATAAAATTTGAGTATATTGTCTACTTTTACTGATTTCCTTAGCATTGTTGCTTCCGGCAGTTAACCCTTTCGTATGCCCGTTGATGCCCCGTATTGGGACTTGGGGTGCGATCGAGTGTGTACAAATTATTGTAAATATTGTCTTCATTTTCTCCTTATAGGTTGCACCATATAAGAAATAAGGCCAGTGGCATTCATCAATAGCATACCTAGGAGTAGACTTGCTCATCGGCTTGGAATCAGTTCAGAACTGTCAATTTGTGGGTTGGCTTAAGGTTGAATCGTGATCGATTTGGTTGCTCACGGTTTTGGGTAGGTTCAGTCAACCTGGCGATTCACAGGCCTGTTTGTTGGCTCTTGAGTCTGCTTTTTCTTTTTCTTTTTTATTTTTACCAATCAAATTAATAATTTTTAAATTTTTATTACTTTTTTGAATTGATTTTTTTCTTGAAATAATTATTGATCCTCTTCCGCATTTGTATTTCATTCTGAAAATTATTGTACAATACAAGTTGTACATTTACATAACATAATGCTTAATTATTATCTGATTCATTGAACTATAGTAGGTAAATAAAATATAATATCACTAGTAACCATAAATTGTTTTGGTATATTACAGAAAATTATTTAATAAATTGAAATAGTAATCGAGTAGAAATATAAAATAAAATGCTTTCTACTTTTAGTGATTCTTGATTATTAAAACAATTATTATAAAAGTTTAGTTTTAGATAATTTAGGTGGGGGGAATTTTTTTATTAATTTTACGGTCATTTTGAAAATATTTATGTATCCGCTAGTCGAAATCAAATTGTTATAGTTTGTTTTGGATATTTAAAAAATCTTTAGTATGTTGATCAATTTTAAATTAAGAAAAAAAGAAGCTAAGTGTATGTAATTATCCAATTTAATTTTTTCAAATAAAAATGATTTGACTTGTTCGTAAGTTGAAAAATCTTAAGGTTAGATTATTACGTTTGGAAAAACTATATCATTTAGTTTTTTTGAAGTAATTGAGAAAAAGAATTATTCTATGTGAGTACTTTTTTCGAAGGAATAAGAAGAAAAGTTACTAAGTATTTCCTCATGATGGCAATTTGTGTTGAGGAGTGGAATATGCGGCTAAACTTGGGTTTTCATTAGATCTATGTTTCAGTCGCTGAAATACTCATTCTCTTCACTTAGTTCACTTAGTGTCTCATATGGTTCTTGTTATTTGCACGTTGCCTCATAGCAACTTTTTGTGTAAGCGCTTATTTCAATGTTGACAATAAATAAGAAAGCTTACCGATCATCGAGGATAAGATTTATTGTACTAAACATTTGCTCAATGGCAATTGTTGATAATGGAGTAGTGAGTACTTTATGGATTATGCAAGATAAGAGTAGATGGTGCCTTGTATGCTTTTGTTACTACTCCAAGATATCAAATTCCTTGATGAAGATAGTCTCAAAGAACTCGAAATTCGTATTCATGTAGTGTTAAAGCTCAGATAATGACCCACCAAATTGTTGCTTTTTTAATTTCTATGTCAATAATTGTTTATCCATAAATGAGTAATTTCGTTTCTTGGTGGTAGTGAATGAGAGATTAATGACTGGTTACCATACTAACGTTGATATCGCTCAAATATTTCCTTTATATCGATTGTCACAATGAGCACTTTTTGTTGTGCTTTTAAACTATACATATCTTGGAAATCCAATATATTTTCAATATAACTATAATAAGTTTTCAAATACATTAGTAGTATTTTCGTTTTATAATGAGGATCTAGAATAATTGTTATAAGATAAATATGAGGAATATTTTTATAATAAGATAACCATTTTAACACAATGTCGTATATGTAGGTGTGTAGGTTTTAATCCTTACAAGTTTGAAGTAGCACGTCAAATATATTAATTGTTGATATAACAAATAAGTGTATACTAGGTTTATAAACTTATAAGAAAGTTTAAATAACATAATGAAAAGCTTTTAAAACTCTCAGTAACTTAATACATATATTTCAATTATTTAGGAGAATGTCAATCTCACGTATATTGTATATTGTAAAGTTATACAGCAGTTCATTGTGATGAATGATATGTAATAATTCGTATATGAAATTTTAATGGCGTTGTACATCCATCTCAAAATTTCGGGGCTTCTTCTTACTCTTTATGAAAAAATTTCTTCATTTTTTTTAGAAGGACAACCTCTTTGTTATTATTTTAACTACGTTCTTAATTGGAGTTATATTATCCTACAAAATTGTAATGCCATCCTTGACACACAAATTAAGAATATAATATGCATAACGTATATAAAACCCCCTCCCTCCAAAATGTTGGTTGATAATAATTTTGGATATCAGATATTGAAACAATGTGTTGCTTGTTAAATAACATTAGAGCCAATAGTCGTTTATTAAGTTAATAGTTATTCTCTATTCAGTGAACAGTTACATTCATATAAGAATTATTATGAAAATGATTTGTTCATATGTCTGCACATATTGATATAAACGTATCGAGTAAAACAAACTTATCTATAAACTCCTTTTTATATTTATGGTAGAGCTCTTCTGTGACCTGAGTTAACATGTTGTAGCTAAACTGTTGCAAGTTAGGGTTAAATGTCTCTTACTTATATCAATTCTATCACTTTAATACATTTACATTGAATGATAGGTGTATATTGATTAGGTAGCACATTGCACTTGTACTTCTTTTGATCCTATCTCATCAATACTTATTTAGACGAATTATCACTACGGGTGATCTATTGTTACATGTTGTCTATTCTCACATCTCTAAGATATTTCAATTTCAAGTGTTTTTTAAGGATATGGTATTTTTCTTCTATTTCCAAGCATAATTTGCTCGTGTTATAGTAGTTATAGAATGCTCTTATGTTTTTCTTCTTATCTGTGGTTTTATGATAATACATAATGAAAATATTAGATTTACGAGGTTTATGGAGCTTACCTTAGTCTGAAGGTCTCGAACTATCAAGATATGTTGACTCGTATATTGTTCTTTTATTTAGGAGTTATTTCTATTTCTATTTTATCCTCCTCATCTTCAAACGTATTTGTACGGCAATTTATCTGTGGGGGTTTAAATCTAGCGGATCATGTAGAGATAGTCATGTAGGCAGGTTCGAATCTAGGAGGATGTTTACAGACACTTATGTGTAGAGGTTTGAACTCAAGAGGTGATGTGCTTCAATAATTTATGCATTGAGATTTAAGTTTAAAACTAAGAGGTAGTGTGTGTTGGTAACTCGTGTATTGAGGTTTAAGTTCAAAGTCAGGATGTGATATACCTTGGTGTTTGATGTTCTTCGTCATCTTGTATGCTTTTTACTTGTTGAGACTGTATTCATAATCCCAGTACACTTGAACGTCGTTAAATAACTGTGATTTAGACGACGTATTAATTTCAGTGCTTTTATTCTTACTTTCTCACTTAAAAAGGAATTGTGTTTCTTTTCAAAGAAAGTACAATGAAAGAATCGTTTTATGAAGATAATTTTTTTTTTATTACAAGAAAGATTTATAATTGATAGACAAAAAGAAATTATAAAATGATGCAAAACAGAAATTATTTACTAAATAAGTATATCGAAATGTTTTGGTTAATGAAATGATTCGGTAAAGTTGAATAAAGAATTATATTCGGAATCTTGTGGTTTTTGAAAGAAATATTTATTTAAAAGAGTTTTAGAATTACAAAATGTAAAGGTAGAATAATTAGAGCATTTGAATGTTTTTGTGAAGGAGCATTCACTCATCCACCCTTCAATTTATATGCAATTCAATTGATTTGCGCATCTCGTTTAAAATTTGAAAATTTGAAATTAAATTGTTTTGAAATCGCAATGTTTAGATTCTCCAAATTTTTAGACGCTCCATCTGTATCAATATTTAAAATCTTTTCTTAGTGTAAAACACATTGAATCATTTAAAATATTCAATGCATTCACCTACAATTTAAATTCCAATATGCTATTTAGCATTTTCATAATTGGAACAAACAAAATAATGTATAAGGATTTAATATGGGATGGAGAAAAAGCTTTTGAAAAGTTATGAAAGTAAAAGAGAATTGTGATGGTTAAAAAAAGGACATGTAAACGAAGAGGTAGGAATAATTGTTTTGAGAGGAGGTAGTTGTGTATTAATAATTAAGGGTGGAAAAAAAGGTTAGGTGGGTGAAAGATGAGGTTGCTAGCTAGCTATATGGGTCCAAATGGTTTAAGTAGGAGTGATTATCCAACTTAACAATTCATGACATGTCCCTTTGTTACAAAAAAAAAAAAAAAAAAGAATTCGCCTAAGCCACATTCTGCGGTTCTCCCCCTCAATCCTCTAACCTACTTTTTCTTTTACGTTTTTTTTCATCTATCTAACTTTGCTTTTTTCACCCTTTATTATTAACACACATGCCCTTAATTATTCTTCTCTTTATTCATGTATCTCTTACTGGCCATTACAATTTTCTTTCACTTTTGTAGCTTTTCAAAAACTTTGTTTCTATTTCATATTAAATTCATATGCATCTTTTTGTCCATTCTAATTGTGAAAATGTCAAATGGTAGTTGAAATTTAAATTGTTTGTGAATGCATTAGATATTTTAAATGGTTTAGAACATTTTGTATGAAGAAAAATTTTTAGATGTTAATATAGGTGGAGTATTTGAAAAATTATAAAATTCAAACATTGTTGCTTTAGAATGGTTTCATTTCAAATTTTAAATGAAATATATTGACTAATTGAGTTGTATATAAATTGGAGAGTGAAGGAATGAGCGCTCCTTCACAAAAATATTTAAACGCTCCTTTACAAAATTATTTTGCTTCTATATTTTGCAATTTTGAAACTTAAATAAATATTTTTTCAGTAATCACAAAGCTTAGGGTATAATTCTTTATTAAACTTTACTTAACTATTTCATTAACTAAAACATTTACATATACTTACTTGATAAATAATTTTCATTTTGCGTCATCTTGCAATTTCTTTCAGTCTCTCAATCGTAAATCTTTCTTATACTTAATAAAAAAAAAAAAATAAAGTTATCTTAATGGAACGATTCTTGTACTGTATTTTCTTTAGGAAGAAGCATTGTTCTTCTTTAGGTGGGAAAGGTAAAGGTAAAAGTGTTGGAACTAATATATCATCTGAGCCATAACGGTTCAATGACGTTTTAGCGTATTCGGGTTATGAGTACGACCTTAACGAGTAGAAGGCACAAAATGAAGTGAAGAACATTGAACATCGAGGTACATTGCCTCTTGGTTTTGAAATTGAATTTTAATGCATGGGTTATGAAGGCGCATTACCTCTTAAGTTTGAACCTTCACACATGAATATCCCTGAACGTCCTCTTAGATTTAAAATCCCCTCTCATGAATATTCCTATATGACCTATTAGATTTGAACTTTTACAGATGAGTTGCTCTATGACCATGTTAAAGGATAAGGAGGATGGGATAGAAATGATTCTTGAAATAAAGGAGCAACATATGGGTCAATGTGCTCTTGGAAATTTGAGGTTTTCAGGCTTAGGTAAGCTTTCTTAACCCAGTAATAATAATTTTTTACTATGCATTATTGTAAAAGAACAGATGAGAATGAAAACTCAAAGGCATTTTATAACTATTATAATACGAGTTATGCTTAGAAAATGGAAGAAAGATACGGTATCCTCAATAGACATTTGAGATTAAAGTATCTTGAAAGGGTGAGGATAGATAGGACATAAGAATATATCACTCAAGGTGGTGGTTCGTTTAGATAAATGCTGATGAGAAACAATCAAGAGAGGTATAAGTACAACCTAACATAGTACTTGGCTAACATACACTTGTTATTTAATACGGATGTGTTAGAGTGATAGAACCGATACAAGTGGAAAACATTCAACCTCAACTAATAATAGCTTAACCCAACAAGTTAACCTAAGCCATGTAAGAGCTCTACCGCAAAGGTAAGAACAAGCTCATAGGTAAGTTTGTTTTACTTAATACGTTTGTATATATTTGTATAGATGTATGGACTGATTATTTTTATAATAATTCTTACATGGGTGTAATTGTTTATTGAATAGAGTATAATTAGCAATTTAATGAACAATTATTGGCTTTAAAGGTATTTAATGAGCGTCACATGATGCAAAATATTTATATGATTATTAGAGAAATCCTAAATAAGTATGGATTAGTTAAGAAAAAATTTTCCATTAGTTTTGGCAATATAAGTGCCACTACGGTCTTAATATTTAATCTACACAATTATTGTAAACCTGAATTAAGGACTTTTTTTTATATATATTATACATATCATATTCTTAACTTGTGTATCAAGAATGTTATTATAGCTTTGCAAGACGATGTAACTCTAATTAAGAATGTGATTAAGATAATAACGGAAAGGCTATTCCTTTACAAAAAGTAAAGGAACTTTTGCATAGAGCATCGATAGAGGCTTTGAAAATTTAAAATAGATGTGTAACACTATTAGAACTCTACATACGAATTGTTGCATAGCATCGTTCCTTACATCGAATTGCTATGTACAACATGCGTGAAGTTGATATTCTCCATAACAATTGGAATATATGTATATAGTTGCTGAAGATCCTGAAAGTTTTTATGATGCTATTAAGACTTTTTCATAGGTTTATAGGCTTAATATACTTGGCATGTTACTTCAAGCTTGTAAGAACTCGAACTTGAACTTGTGTCTCTATGTATACGATATGGCGTTAAAGTACTTATCTTACTATAAAGACATTCCCCA
Source organism: Lumnitzera littorea (assembly GCA_024138015.1). Lineage (NCBI taxonomy): Eukaryota > Viridiplantae > Streptophyta > Magnoliopsida > Myrtales > Combretaceae > Lumnitzera > Lumnitzera littorea. Next base: position 90,121,900 of record JAMXBB010000010.1, read on the forward strand.
TATTTATCTTATAGCAATTATTCTAGATTTTTGTTGTAAAGCGGAAGTACTACTAATATATTTGAAACCTTATTATAGTTATATTGAAAATCTAATGGATTCTCAAGATATGTACAGTTTAGGAGTACAGCAGGAAGTATCTATAGTGACGGTTGATATCAAGAAGATACTCAAGCGATATCAACGTCAGTATGGTTATTAGTTATCAATCTTTCCTTTGTTACTCACTAAGAAATAGTATTATTCATTTACGAATGAGTAGTTGCTAGCATAGAAATTAAAGAGGCAATAGTCTAGTAAATCATTATTTGAGTTGCAATATTATACGAATATGAATTTTGAATTTTTCAAAAATATCTTTATCAATGAATTTGATATTTTGAAGTGATGGTAAATGCAGATAAGGGACTATCCAATTTTATCTCATATCACTCATGAAATACTTATTGCTCCAATGTTAACGGTTGCCATTAAGCAAGTGTTTAGTATAATAAGCCTTATTTTCGACGATCAGTGAGTCTCTCTATCTGTTGTCAATGTTGAGGCAAGTGTTTGCATAGAAGACTGATACAAGGTAACCTGCATATAGTAAGAACTATGTGGAATATCAAGCGAGGAAGATAAGTACTTCAATAATTGGAACATATTTAATGGAAGCTCAAGCTTAGCCATGAGTTCCACTCCCGAATGCAAATTGACGCTGTCGTAATAAGACACATAGTAAGTTTTTTTTTATTTTTTTTGTTCCTTCGAATGGAGTTTTGTCACTTAAAAAAAATTCTTTTTCATATCTACTCTAGAAATATTAAATTGTATGGTTTTTCCAAAAATAGCAATGTAACCTTAAGATTTGTCAAATTATAACAAAGTAAAATAATTTTTTCCAATTTTTTTCTTAGAAAAAATTAAATTGGATAATTATGTATATTTGACTTTCTTTTTCTTAATTTAAAATTGACTAATACATTAAAGATTTTCTAAATATGCAAACTGAATTATGGCGATTTGATTTTGATTAATAGATATGTAGATACCTTTGTAACGACCGTAAAATCAATAAAAAAATTTTTACCTCTCCCCTATCCTTAAATTCTCTAATACTGAACTTTTACAATAATTGTTTCAACCAACAAGGATTACTAAAAGTAGGTGATACTTTATTTCATATTTTTACTCGACCACTATATTCCAATCGATCAAATATTTTTTTGTAATGCATGAGAGTGATTTACAGTTAATAGTGACATTGTATTTTATTTATTTACTATAGTCTAATCGATCTGATAATAATTATGTATTATGTTATGCAAATGTATGTTTTATGTCATATGATAATTTTCGGAATGAAATACAAGTGCAGAAAATGATCGATAATTATTTCAAAGAACATTGATTTGAAAAATTAATAAAAATTTAGAAATTATTAATTTTATTGGTAAAAAAATCGAAAGAGTTTGTTCAAGGGTAAGTAAATCGGTTTAAGACCATGACCAGCTGAGCTAGTTACAGTTTGACCTTAAGTTAATCGGGTTGGTTCGGCTTGATGAGAGGGTTTACGCACAAGTCTACATAAGAGTCTAGTAGGAAAAATTTTGACAAGGGAGTTGAGGAAGATTATTGAGTTGTCTATGCCTTTGTCCAAGTTGTAATCGATTCTTATTCTATAATTATATACTTTATGGTTGTTGCTTAGCTATTTTATTCTATTGTCTATTTAAAATTTGATGATATTAGGTTTATTAAATCCGAAAAAAATTTTACTTAATAGTTTAAAGTTATTAAATATTAAATCCAAAAAAAACCTTTTTCTTGATAAATTAAACAATTTAATCTGCACTTTGCTATGTCATCTTTTTATATACGATAAAAATAATAAATTTGATAAGTAGGAAGATTAAGTGTGAAATACAATGATTTCAAATTTCTAAGTGTAAAATTTGATAGATATGAAATTTGGCAACTTTAAACTTTTATTATATAATTACAAAAAGGATGTGAAGTTTAATTAGTGATTTTGATAATATTTGACATTAAAATAACAATTAAACAGCGGTAATCAAATAATAGTAAATTAAATGAGAAAAGTGTTAAATAGAAAAAGTATATAAGGGGTAAAAAACAGTTTTTGATAAAAGTGAAAGGCAAGTGCACCAAGATTTATGTGGGGAAATTTCTCATAAGAAGGAAAAATGTTTGGTAAATGTATTGCATAAAAGTTTATTATCAATTCTCTTGTTGATCGCAGGTCTTTCATACAATATACGAGACTTTTTCTACTTTAAGTTACCACTATGCCCATATATATAAGTAATATAGAGTAATTTACTTAAATTAACTTCTAAGATATAAATTAATAATGTAAACGTTTGAACTCGTTAAGTTATATACCAAAAGAATATTACAAACAAATACAGTTTGTAAAGGAAATTGCATTAGAGACTTCAATTTATAATATGAACAAAAGTAAAGATAAATAGTTATTTACAAAAAACGATTTCCTCTCTGCTTCTTGATTACGCCATCCCGTCTTTAAACGAGACTCACTTCACGCATTCCTTGGTCTAGATAAACGAAGATGTTTCCCTACAATAAAAGAAATTTATCGGGATGTAAGTTTAAGTTTAGTGAGATAAATATCTTCATCATTACCACATAACATAAATTTATTAGATGCATAAATAATGAATGCATGAACAATTAGTATGCTAAATAACGCATGCAATGATCTAGAAACTGCATATGATTTAGAATTACGCTCTCTATAGTTGCGGTTGGAAATGATTAACTGATCTAAACTAAAATCCAGATTCTAGACCTTGGGTTTTATTTCATTTGCACTATTGTGCTTAAGTCAAAACAAAACCATATATATATATATATATATATACTTTCTTTCTTTACTAAATAATAAATCATAATTTCAAAATCTAAGTCTAGCGGTGTAGTGACCTTCGTAGTCTACAAATATATGCCCTAAGCAAAAGCCACAAGACACGGCTCCTTGCCAACGGTTGACGTCTTCTGGTGCTTAGTAAGCTTGTTAGCTTAAAACAGTCTCAATATAAATGATAACATAACTAGTGCCTAATCCTACAGAGGGTCCTCCTTCTATAAGTTCTTTTTCATTTTTTACGTAAAGTAGTAGTCGGTGTCATCTGAATGCAATTATGGAGATTGCATGATTTATTGAATTTTTTAATCATATAAGCGATTAATCCGATTTTTCATGGTCATCAGATAATTTTATTCCAAATAATTGCACATATGAATTATTGCAAAAAATTACTATTATTAAGTGATTAATAAGCTATAGCATTCAATCCTAAACTCACACACATGTATTTCTCATATTCCACAAATATTCAATTTATACAAGTAAATTTAGGTGTATCTATTCTATAAGCAAAATTAAGTAAAGAGTTATAAAGAATTTACTCACTCCGCCATGCAGGTCAATCGAAGTAGTTTGAGGGTAAGTCGTCTTTGAACACTGCATCCTTTGAACATCGAAATCATAATACTATAAGGATTTGAAATAAACTTAAAAAATTAAGCTAAAACCCTCTAAGTTATACTCTTGACTAAATTTTATATTTTTCCCAATTTCTTTCTTAAAATTCAATCGCGTATAATTTTCTCGTTTTAAATCCGATTTTTGTGATCTTATAGTCGATTTTCATCGTTTTCGAGTGTATTTTAACTTGATGAGGTTAAATTTTTTAGATAAGGCACGCAAAACTGCCCATAGGTCAGAACAGTAGAGATCCTCATGATTTGAAGTATTCCTTAAGATTAGATTCGCAACTTTGATTTTTATTCTTAAGGTTAACAACCACTTTTTGGGCTCTTAAGTGGGTTTAAGTTGTTAAATGGGCTTATTTTTTATTTAAATCAAAGATAATCACTTTCTTGGGCTTAGGAGGTGTTTTGTGGGAATCTCGAGAGTCTTAAAACAATTTTTATTATTGTGCTATGTTGTTGGTTAGAAACTTAAGATTGGTTCAATTTGGTGTTTGAAGCTCGTTTTGAAAGTTTTAAGCTTAGATTTGAGTTTTAGGTTTAATACACTTATCGTATTTGCCTTGATTAGTCTTTTCACTTTATTTACTTACTTTTATCATGTTTTAGAATATCTTTTCGCAAAGTTCTAGATCTGGTCATTTTGGTGTATAGGCTTCTAATTTGGTTTTTTTAACTTGTTTCATCATTTCCTTAAGTTTATATGTTAGATCATGAACTTAAGTTATTTGTATTCTAATTTTAACTTGAATTCTTTTCCATAAGAAGATTATCTAGCTCATATTTTTCATAAAAGTAGAAGATCATATACTTATCATAACTCTCATATTATAGTTTATGTTTCACAAAGTTAGTTTCCTCATATTACTTTACATGATAGATTTTTTTTTACCTAAGTTTAGATTTGAGTATGTTTAACTTAATAAAAGTGAAAATAACATTCAAGTGATTTTTAAAACCTCACGTCCAGCATGCTTCCCTTTTATTCAAGTTCTTATTTCAAAATTTTTTCCTTAAAATTTTCCATTTAAAATGTTAAATAAGTATTTTTATAAAATACCAATTTTACATGCTCATAATTCAACTTTTATGTAAGAGTTTCATGAGTTTGTTTTTTAGAATAATCTTAGACGTTTTATTAACTTATGATCATACTCATATTTTCAAGAAATCATGGTTTCCCAACATGAAAACTAAACTATAACACAAGATATACTTAGTCGTCCACAAAGCAAAGATATGGTAGTGGTGTACTAAGTTTCCACTTAAGCTTCTTGTTTTATTTTCTCTTTCTTGCAACCTTTTTGGAAACTTAAGTTTCGGTCATTTCAAGTAGGGTTTAGAGGGTGTTCTAAGGATCCTAAAAGTGGTTTTGATGGTTGACAAATAGAGTATACAAAGTGGAGTTTTTGTGCTATAAGGATTAGAGCTATAAGTGATGATAATGTTGATTTTGTGTGGTTTTTGTGTTTCCTCTTTTTAGTTGATTTTCAAGTGAGAGATATAGGAGAGAGTGGCCAGTTGTATGGGGGTAGAAAAGTATATTTAAGAAACTTGATTTGTTGTATTGTAATATGCACAAAAGTCAATAATTGTAACTCTTGATAATATAAGCATTAAGGTGTGAATAGTAGAGTGTAAGATAAAGTAATCGATGGATGAAAGACAAGAGCATAGCTCTCCTTTTCTTGCTTGCAAAAACTAGCCATTAGGGTCTCTTACTGATCCAACCAGTGGTGGCAATAGAGGTAGTAGTGGTGCTGCAAACTGGCCCTCCATAGCCATAGGTGGTAGCACGGATACTTGGGGGACTTGCTTTGGTGGTGTCAATGGTGAAGGTGCTTGTATCCTCTCTAGAAAGTTCTTAGTAGAGCATTATTAGCCTGTATAACCATTAATATCTCTTCAGTCCTATCAATCGATATGTTTTGTCTTGGATTTTGCTTTAATGGCATTCTCTCTTTAAGAGGTTGTCTTTTGCGCCTTTGTTCATTAAAAACAAAGTTGTTAGAACTAGGTTCAAATTAACTCAATCTACGAATTGTTCAATCCAATTCTTTACTCAAATAAATCAACTTTAATACTTGAGAATCATATCGTCCTTATTGAAATTGTCCATCATAAAATACTTCTTAATTGCACCATCGGAACAAGATCAAGTAATATAAAACACATAAGAAGTTCTTTTAATAATTCTCTAAACATACATAAAATTTAAACATAATTCCTTCAAAAGTTACACATGTTTCTATGTTTATTAAAATCGAAACTCAATACAACCACAGATCGGAAAATACACACAACACGATACAGGTGAACCTTAGTACACTTTCACTTAGAAAACCATAATATCAAGTTATAGTGTTTACACTAAAGCTATGGAGGCATTACTTGTATGGTGTTAAGTATGAAATTTACACTGACCATAGGAGCTTAAAATATCTGTTTACTTAAAAGGAGTTCAACATGAGACAATGACGTTGGTTAGAGTTGATAAAGAACTATGATCTCAACATCAATTACTACCTCAAGAGAGAAAATGCAATAGCGGATGATTTAAGTCGAAAGAATCAAGCCGAAGTTGCATTTCTTCTTACTAAGCAAAGAGAACTTATTAAAGAATTTGAGAGGATGAACTTAGAATTTGCATGGCATGAAGCAGATGCCTAATTGTCAAACTTAGTCCTTAAGCCAATACTGTAAGAAAGGATTTGGGAAGCACAACAAGAGGACCCTGCTCTACAGCATATAAGGGAGCAAATGATACTTAGAAGGTATATGTATTTTAGTCAAGATGAGGATGGATTGGTTCGAATGAAGGGATGTTTATGCGTACCTAACAACCTGGAGCTAAGGAAAGAGATTTTAAGGGAAGCCTACTATTCTGGATATACAGTATATCCTGGAGGGATTAAGATGTATTAAGATCTTAAAAAGAATCTTTGGTGGAGTCGGATGAAACAAGACATAGCAAACTTTGTGCTTAAGTGCGACACCTGTTAAAAAGTTAAGGCCGAACATCAACGATCAAGAGGATTGTTGCAATTGTTGTCCGTTCCTGAGTAGAAATGAGACCAAATCATTATAGACTTTGCATGTGGATTTCCTCAAACGGTAGCAAACCACGATGCAATATGGGTGGTAGTGGATCGACTCACAAAGTTAGCACACTTTCTACCCATCAACATAACATATTCCCTAGAAAAGTTGGCTCGAATATATCTAAGGGAAGTAGTACGTTTGCATAGAATGTTGGCTAGAATAGTGTCTGATAGAGATCTAAGGTTCGTATTTAAATTTTAGAGAAGTTTTCAAAAAGTATTGGGGACGAACTTAAAGTTTGGTACAACTTATCACCTTCAGATAGACGGACAATCTAAGAGAACGATTTAGACTTTAGAAGACATGCTTCAAGCCTATGTTTTGGAGTTTAAGGGAAAATGGGATTATCACTTACCATTGGTTAAGTTTTCATATAACAATAGCTACCATTCATCTATCCAAATGCCGCTATATAAAGCTTTGTATGGAAGAAGATGCCGATCTCTATTGTTTTGGGATAATGTGGAGAAAGCAACTTTAGGACCAGATTTAGTGTAAGAGATAGCTGGAAAAATAGCTATTATCAAAAAGCGAATGAAAGAAGCCTAGGACAGACAAAAGAGTTGGGGGGATTTAAAAAGAAGGGAACTGGAGTTCGATGTGAGAGATCATGTGTACTTGAAAGTAAGTTCAATTAAGAGTATATATCAAGTGAAAACTCAAGGGAAGTTAAGCCCCAGATACATTGAACCATTTGAGATCCTTGAAAGAGTAAGAAACCTCGTGTACCACTTGGCATTACCGCTAAATTTAGCTGAAATACATAATGTGTTCTATGTGTTAGTACTAAGGAAATATGTACCTGACCCTAATAATGTAATTGAACTAGAACCAATACAACTCAAAGAAAATTTGATATATGAAGAACATCCAGTTTAGATCACTGATAGCAAGGTTTAGAAATTAAGAAACAAGGAAATTAGATATGTAAAACTACTTTAGAGAAACCATGAAAGGGAAGAAGTCACTTAAGAAGCCGAGGAAGAAGTAAGATGGAAGTACCCTCGATTGTTTGAAATTCTAGATACGTTTCTAAGTTTTGAGAACAAAACTTATTTTAAGGGGGGGAAGATGTAAACACTATTTTTAAGCAGGCCTATGATTTGACTAAGGGTACTACTTGAACATTTTCAAGGATTAACTAAGCTAAGAATTCAAGTTTACATTTAAAAAACGAACTTAATTTTCATAATTCGAAAGTCGATTAGCGATAAAACCCAAATATGAAAAACTGTGGATTCTAAAGTCATCTAAGATCCTAAACCTTAAAATAATTAAGAACTTTCAACCCTAAGCGACTAATTGATAATTCAATTTGAATAATTTTATTCAACTTTAGAAAATTTTATAATTTTATAAGAATTAAATTATAATTTACAAAACAATTCAAGAAGTAAATCCTAAAACAATTTCTTATAAGACAATTTACTTATCTTCATACCAAGCCTTACATATAAATAAGTAGACCAACTAATTACCTTAAACGACTTATCAATTAAGAGTTGGAGTTATTTATCATTTGATAATTTATCAAAACTAGTGATAAGATACTTTCTTTATCACCTATTAACTTACACTATATATAGATAAATTTTCACAAGATTTTAAATACTTAACTTTAATAAATGAGACAAAATAACTCCATACTATAAAGAGACCCTAATGGCTGGTTCTTACAAGGAAGAAAAGGGGAGCAATGCTCTTGTTTTTCATCCATCAATCACTTTATCTTATACTCCACTATCTACCTCTTAATGCTTACATCATCAAGAGTTGCAATTATTGACTTTTATGCATACTACAAGACAATAAATTAAGCTTTTTAAACACACTTTCCTACCCCCATACAACCGACTACTCTCTCTTTCATATCTTTCACTTTCACTTTAATTCTTACTTTTGTTTTTCTCGCTTGAAAATCAACCAAAAAGAGGAAATAGAAAAACTCTACAAAATCAACATTACCACCACTTATAGCTCTAATCCTTACAACACAAAAGCTCTACTTTGTATACTTCATTTGTCAACCTTCAAAACCACTTTTAAGATCCTTAGAATACCCTCTAAACTCTATTTCAAATGACTGAAACTTAAGTTTTCAAAAAGGTTGCAAGGATGAGAAAATAAGACAATAAGCTTAAGTGGAAATTTAGTGCACTATCACTATATCTTTGCCTTGTAGATGAGTAAGTATATCTTGTGTTAGTAGTTTAGTTTTTATGTTAGGAGACCATAATTTTTCGAATATATGAGTATGATCATAAGTTGATAAAATATCTAAAATTACTCTAAGAAGCAAACTTATGAAACTCTTACATAAAAGTTGATTTATGAGCATGTAAAGTTGGCATTTTGTAAAGATACTTGTTTAACATTTTGAATGAAAGATTTTAAGTTAAGAAAATTTAGAAATGATAACTTAAATGAAAGGGAAGTATGCTAGACGTAAGGTTTTAAAAGTTATTTGGATGTTGTTTTCGTTTTTATTAAGTTAAATATGCTTAAATCTAAATTTAGGTGAAGGAAAAATCCATCACGTGAAGTTATATGAGGAAATCAATTTTATGAGATATGAACTATGATATAGGAGTTATGATAAGTATGAGATCTTCTACTTTCATGAAAAGCATAAGCTAAATAATTTCTTCATGGAAATGAAGTCAAGTTAAGATTTGAATACAAGTAATTTAAATTCATAATTTAACGCTTAAACTTAAGGAAATGATAAAACAAGTTGAAAAACCAAATTAGAAACCTATACACCAAACCGATCAGATTTGGAACTTTGCTAAAAAAAAACTTAAAAACATGATAAAAGTAAGTAAAAAAAGTAAAAAGGCCAACTAAGGCAAGTACAATAAGTGTATTAAGTTTAAAACTTAAAACTGAGCTTAAAACTTCCAAAATAAGTCTTAAACACCAAGTTGAACTCACTTTAATTTTTTGACTAGTAACTTAGCACAACAATAAAAGTTGTTTTAAGACTCTTAAGACTCCCACAAGACACCTTTTAAGTCTAAGAAAGTGATTATCTTTGATTTGGATAAAAACAAGCACATTTGACAACTTAAGTCCACTTAAGAGCTCAAGAAATGGTTGTTAGCCTTAAAAGTGTAAATCAAAGTTACGAATATGATCTTAAGGAGTACTTTGAGCCTAGAATGAGATCTTAAGCCCAAACTCAAAGGATTTGCCAAGTTACCAAAAAGCTCATTTACCAAACAAAACCTAAAAGCACTTCAAATCATGAGGATCACTCCTGTTTTGACTTATGGGCAGTTTTGCATGCCTCATCTCGAAAATCTAACCTTATTAAGTTAAAGTATACTCGAAAACGATGAAGATTGACTATAAAATCATAAAAATTGAATTTAAAACAAAAAAGTTATACGCGATTAAACTTTAAGCAAGAAGCCGAGAAAAATACGAAATCTAGTTAAGAGTATAACTTAGAAGGTTTTAGCTTAGTTTTCTAAGTTTATTTCAAATCTTTATTGTATTATGATTTCGATGTCCAAGGGACCCAGCGTTCAGAGACGATCTACCCCCGAACTACTTCGATTGACCTACATGGCGGAGTAGATGAATTCCTAATGACTCTTTATTTGATTTTGTTTATAGAATAGATGCACTTGAACTTACATATATAAATCGAATGCTAATAAGATATGGGAAATGAATGTATGTGAGTTTAATATTGAATGCTATAACTTGTTAATTACTTAATAATAGTTATTTTTTGCAATAATTCATATGTGCGATTATAATGAATGAAATTGTTTAATCACTATGCAAAATTGGATTAATCACTTATATGATTAAGAAATTGAATAAATCATGCATTTCTAATATTTGCATTCGGATGACATTGACTGCCACTTCATACAGAAGATAAGAAGGGACTTATAGGAGGAGGGGTTTCCTGTAAGATTGTGCACTAGTTATGTCATAATTTATATTGAGTCTCTATTTTAAGTTGATCGGCTTACTAGGTGCCGAAAGATGCCAACCATTAGTGAGGGGTTGTGTCTTGTGGCTACTGCTTAGGACATGTGTTTGTGGACTATGGGGACCACCATACCACTAGATTTAGATTTTGAAACTATGATTTGTTGTTTAGTAAAGAAAGTATATATATACACATATCATTTTGTTTTAACTTAAGCACAATAGTGCAAATGAAATAAAACCCAAAGTTTAGAACTCAGATTTTGGTTTGGGTTGGTTAATTATCTTCAACCTTGACTACAAGAGGCATAATTCTGAGTTGTATGCAGTTCTTAGGCTACTGCATGCGTTATTTGCCATACTGATTATTCATACATTTATATGTTTGTGCATCTAATAAATTTCTGTTATGTGGTAGTAACGAGGGTATTTATCTCATTAAACTTAAGTTTACACTCAGATAGATTTCTTTTGTTGTAGGAAAACCTCTTCGTTCATCCGGGCTGGGGAATATCTGAGGTGAGTCTTGTTTGGAGACGGGATGGAGTGATTAGGGAGTGGAGAGGAGATTTTTTTTTTTTTTGTAATAGCTTTTTGTAGATAGTCATTTATCTTTACTTTTGTTCATATTATAGATTAAAGCTTCTAATGCAGTTTCCTTTACGAACTGTATTTGTTTATAATATTCTTTTGGTGTGAAACTTAATGAGTCTATACGTTTATTTGATTAATTTATATCTTAGAAGTTAATTTAAGTAAATTGCTCTATGTTACTTATCTATGGACCTAGTGGTAACGTAAAGTGGAAGAAACCTTATGTGTCGTATGAAAGACTTGCGATCAACAAGGGGGTTGATAGTAGACCTTTATATAATACACGACGATCTATCATAACAACGATATTATAGGGTCGTAATGGGAGGCTATTAAGCAACCATTACTAATATCTAGCTCTCGTAGTACCAAAGAGTATGTTTTATTTATACCTACTGTTTTTCTATTTATATAAAATTATACCTAACCTATATTATGATACTAACAATATTAGCAGACAATGCATTTGTATTATAGGTATAAAATAACTGCAATATTTTGATTCAAAATTTCAATTAGGAGGACTTACATGTGTTGTAAAATCAATCTTTATATACATATTACTTGTTAAAAAAAAATGAAAAGTAAAAGATCGATCGTATACTTTTCTTTAAGAAAAAGTTATTCCAAAATAAAGGAAAAATATTGAAATGGTTTTGTCTTTTAAGACTTTTTCCACCTTAATATCAATGTGAACCAAGAACTGTAGTTTATATAAAGATTCACAATTTTTTAGTTCTTTGCAAATGCAACTAAACATAAATCTTGATTTTTTTTTTTTTTTATCTTACAATGCCATTTAAGTGAAATTCTAGAATAAAACAGAGATACATACATTTGAGAAATATAGCTCTATATGTTGGGGTTTTAATAAAATTCCAAAATCAAACTAATAAATAAATATATTTAAGAAATTTAAATATATGTAAGATGTGATGGAAATTAAAAATTCAATTTGAACATCAATATTGTTTGTATCCCAAAACAAATTGATAAGCCAAATTGCCTTGTTAAGGTACAATAAATCCTTGAAATCCTACATTAAATGTTGTTAACTAACCAAAAGTGATATGATAAATGGAGGAAATCGTCGTTAACCTTACTATAACCATGTATAAAAAGAAGAAATAATGGGTTGACATATATACCTTTAGTGCAAAATATCATTTATGCATGTATTGTAAAATTGTAGTGATAAGTTATAGGATATATTAATAGTATAAAAGGTAAACTTGGCAAAACAAAAAAGACACTAAATAAACTTCTATTGGCTTTAATAATATAAATAAGATAAAAGAACTAAAAAGGATGTCAAAGAATCAATCAACATTATTAAAGAAGTAAACCTTGAAGCTTATATATAACATACCAAACAAATAGTAAAAGCATTCTTTATTCTTGTATTTCTAATATAATATAGTTGTAAAAGAGAATGTTTGTTAAGATTTTAGATATTAGTTAAGCAAGTAAGTGAATAGTTGCAATTATAAGATTAGTTAGTTAAGTAAGTTGGTAAATAGTTGCGATTTGTAAAATTTGTTAGGAAATTGGTTATTAGAGGAAATATTATAAATAGCTTTTGTATAAGTTAAGGAAAGGATAAATTCATTTATAATCAAATTTAAGAATTATTGCTCTAAAGTTCTCTCATCCCAAATTTCTAAGAGTTTATCTCTCAATCAAAGTAAAGATACTTTCATTTTTTTTATTTGTACAATTGGCCTATGTATGATTTGATGTGAACTAAAGCTAAGGACTGACAAGGATGGTCGCGAGGATGGGTCTAAGCTTGTAAAAAGCTCAAAGGACGAAGTGAGAAATGTGCTAAAATAAGGAAAGCAAAACAAGTAAAACCATAACCAATTCCAAGGATATGACACACCGGGGAACTTCAAAAGACTCACGACATAATTCGATATAACACACGAGGTAGTCTATCGAGGGTACTTACCACTTAACTTTGTTGAAGGGTTAGCATAAGAGTAAAGTAAGTAAACAAGCCATGGGCAAGTTCTAAAAGGAAGAATATTCAATATCAAATATAATATGATCCTTACAGCTACATTATAATAGAGTATTTATACTCGAAACATTAGAGTATCCTATCTAAAATGGAAAAGACTAAAAAGGTTAGTATTTAAAAGAAGTAATGTATAAGAAATAATATGGGTATAATTGAAAATATAATAAGTCGAGTAGATAATTCTTCTAAGGTGAATTCTCCTTAAACACAATCATTATGGCTTGGATTCAGGTGGGTGAGCTAAGTAATCTAATTTGCCAAGCTGTTGCTCGAGTATAACTCTAGTCAACAATGGAGATAGTCAATGAGTACGAGAGGGTTTAACTCAACTAAGGCATCGGGTTGGCATATTATAGCAACTTGGACTCCGTAGTGGTAGGTCATATGAAGAGAATTCACCTAACCATACTTTATAGCCTTTAGGCTTAGGCTTAAGTCAAGGATCAGATGGTTTGATTCGTATCATTCTCGTTGAGCTTATTGGAATTTAGGATCAAATTTAGCTGGTCTTCGTCTAAGTTCTCCTTAAGTCGATAAGGGCTAAGGTTGGCAAGATTAAACACATCAAACACTCCGAAGTCTTATGGGAGCTTAAGTTGGTATGTATTGTCACTGATCTTCTAAAGTATCTTAAATGGTTTTTCAGCTCTAGCAAATAACTTGTTCTTCCTTTTGTTAGGGAATCCTCTTAAGTGTAACCACACTTAACCTCCAGGCTGAAACTGCTTAATCTTCCTTCCTTTGCCTTTCTCCCTTAGCTTTTTAGCGGCTTTATCAATTTGCCAAAAGACTTACTGGATGGACTGGGCTCTAGTTCTTGCCTCAAGATCTTCTTAGTTAATGGACGGCATGGGAGTGTGATCAAGAGCTAGTTCGAAGTTGAAACCATAGACGACCTCAAATGAGGCATGCCTAGTAGTGGCATATACTATCCTGTTATAAGCAAATTCAACCACAGATAGGCAGATGTCTCAGTCGGTTAAGTTCTTCCTTACTATAGCTCGGAGTAGTGATCTTAGGCTGCAATTGATTACTTCTATGTGGTTGTCGGTTTGGGAATGGCAAGAGGTGCTAAACAATAGTTTGGTTCCCATCCAACACTAAAGGGTTGTTTAGAAATGGCATAGAATTTTTAGGTTCCAATCGGATACTACACTCTTTAGTACTCCGTGTAAGTGAATTATTTCTTACAAAAACAAAGAAGCAATATCCGAAATATTGTTAATTCTGGTGTAGGGTACGAAATGTACCATTTGGCTGAACCTATCTACAACGAACATGATAAAATCTTTCTCTCAAGCAGTTCGGGGTAGTCCGAAGACAAAATATATAGTCATGTCAGCCCATGGTTTGCTTATGACAAGCAGAAACATTGCTTTCCCTTGTTCTACTCAACTCTTTGTTTTCTTACAAATAGTGCATCTCTCAATCATACGATGTATGTTACGCCTCATTCTAGGCTAGAAGAATCTATCATTTAGCAACTCATAAGTTTTTCGCTGCTCAAAGTGTTCGAAAAGTTTTCCATTGTGGGCTTCTCTCACCAGTAGCTCCCTTATAGAACATGTTGGTATACATGACTTGCTACATTAAAATAAATATCTATCTTCCATATGGTACTAATCTACCACTTTTCCTTCTCCACATTGCTTATATGTAGAACAGATATCCACAATAATTATCATAGAATCTTTGCCTCGAGCAATTTAGGATAGTCTGAGGATAAAATTCATACTTAGGTCAGCCCATGGTTTGGTCAAGACAAGTAATGGCATTGTTTTTTCTTGTTCTACTTAGCTCTTTGCTTTCTTACAAATAGTGCATCCCTTAATCATATGATGTACGTTAGACCCCATTTTAGGCTAGAAGAATCTATCATTTGGCAACTCATAAGTTCTCCATTCCCCCGAAGTGTCCAAAAAGTCCTCTACTGTGAGGTTCTCTCACCAGCAACTCCTTTATAGAACAGGTCGATACACATAACTTGCCATATCAAAATAGATATCCATCCTCCATATGGTACTCATTTACCACTCTTCCTTCTCTACAACGCTTATATATAGGGCTAAAATGAGAATTATTCTGATACTGCTATTTGATGCTGGCAAACCCTAACAACTTAGTTTGCAACTCAATGAGTAGAATATATCTCTTTGATAAAGCATCAGCAATTACATTATTCTTACCTTGCTTGTACTTAATGACAAAGTTAAATCCCTCCAAAAATTCAATCCATTGGGCCTATTTAGAAAGCTTGGATTGGCTCTGTAAATATCTCAAGGACTAATGATCTATATATATGGTAAACTCTTTTGGCAGAAGATAATGTTGCCATATGCAAAGAGCTCGAATCAGGGCCAAAAGCTCTTTATGATAGATAGAATAGTTCAATTGTGCTCCTCTAAGCTTCTCGTTATGATAAACGACAAGTAGGCCTTCTTACATCGGAACAACTCTAATGATGACACTTGACACATTGCATTCAAGCTCAAATACTCTATCAAAGTCTGGTAGAGCCAAGATTAGGGCCGGCATCAACCTCGCTTTTACCTTAGCAAAAATTTTCTTCTCTTTCTCTTCCTACTTGAACTCTACATGCTTCTTTGTCAACTCAATCAAAGGTGCTATGATTGTACTAAATCCTTAAATAAAGCGTCAGTAGAATGATGCTAATCCATGAAAACTTCTCATCTTAGTACAGAACGTCAAGGTCGGGGTCGATATTGGGGTTGGTTACTTGACAATAGCTCATACCTTCTTTTTATCTACTCTTAATCTCTTCCTCCAATCACGTATCCTAGGAAGATAAGCTCTTCTTAACAAAAACAACATTTTTCGAAGTTTCCAAACAACATTTCTACTTGGAGGACATCAGAAATAGCCTTGAGATGTTTAATGTACATTGTTAAGTCGATACTATAGACAAAGATGTCATCAAAGTAGACAACAACAAACTTTTCAATCAAATCTCTCAATACATGATTTATTAGTCTCATAAAAGTGTTTGGGGCATTTGATAGCCCGAAAGGTATGACCATTTACTCGTACAGGCTATATCGAGTCTTAAAAGCAGTTTTCCATTTATTCTCTTGCCTCATTCGAATTTGGTGGTATCCAAACTTTAAGTCAATCTTGTTGAACACTCTTGTTCCACTCAGCTCATCCAACATATCATCCAGCCTTAGGATGGGATATCTGTACTTAATCATAATCTTATTGACAGCTTTGCTATCTACACACATATGCTAAGTTTCATCCTCCCTTGGCACAAGTAGCATAGGTACAGCACAAGGGCTGAGGTTCTTCCTCACATATCTTTTTTCCAATAGTTCATTAACTTGTTTTTGGAGTTTCATAGCTTATTTGGGATTCATATGATAAGCTAGCTTGTTTGGTAAGGCAGTGTCGAAGATCAAGTCAATACAGTATTCAATGCCTTGAAAATGGGATAATCTATCGAGCAATTGTTTTGGAAATAAGTCAGCATATTCATCTAGTAGTTCTCTGACTTCCAAGGATAGCTCATCTCGCTCCTTTAATTTTAGTAATTGTTCGATCAATAGAAAAGTCGATATGTTTACCTTAACAGCTTCTCAAAACTTGACTCTACTCAAAATCAAAGCCTTTTTTTATCATCGAGCAAGTTTAGTTTGCAGTTTGCTAACTTAACTCGATGTCATAGGGTTTAACGTAATCTTCCTCCCATCCTTCTTAAGTGCATAGGTGTTTCTATAATTGTTATGAATAACCCTTCGATTAAAAAGCCAAGGTTAGCCTAACTATACATGAGATGCATACATTGGTAGCACATCGTAAAGAATTTCGTTGGAGTAGTTGCCAATTAAGATCAGTAGCAGTACTTACTGAGTGATATGTAGTGTTCTTTTTTCATTCAACCGATGTAACTTGTATGGCTTTGAATTCGAAATGCTAGCAACTTGAGTTTCTTAATCAGGTCGGCAGATGCGATATTGGTGTAGCTCCCACTATTTACTACGAATGCATATGCCCGATCTTCTATTTACAGGTGATGTAGAATAGGTTCTCTCTCTACTCCTTAATAGAGAGTTCTAAACTCATTGCACATCGGACAACCAAAGTTAACTTATGCAAGTCTTCTGCAAACACTTCTTCCTTAATAAAGTCCACATTAACATCTACCTCATTTATCACTTCTTTTTCCTCTTTTAGTTCCTCATATGTACTATTTACTTCTATCTTTGGGAGTATCAATTCGGAAACTAAGCAACCCTTAACACTTGATTTGGGTTATCTTCCTCACAAATCTTTATCCCTTCTTATATGTTCTTTTTGGTACGTCATCATTAGGTCAGCCTTCTGTTTAGTCCTAACATCTTCCCTTCTAGTTAACTCGATACTTAACTAAGCTTAGTAACTTCCTTGAATAGGTCAACTTGATTGACCAGGCTGTTTCATAAGAGGTTAGATCGGCCTATTTCTTGTCTGTCTCTCTACTTATTAGGCTATTCTTATAGCCTCATCAAATGTAGTGAACTACTGAAGTTTCACAATATTTCACAGGTCACTCCTCAATCTAATAAGAAAATTAGACACTATTCGTGCTAATGGCTCTTCTACTCCATAGCGAATCATGAGTATTTGGAACTCCTAAACATATTTATTAATAGTTTGGTTTCCTTATCTCAACTTTTGTAACCGAGTAAAAGTATCTTGCAAATAAGTATTTGGCATGAACCTATTTCTAAGTATCCTCTTCATCTCAAGCTAAGTATTTGCCTTTCTATATCCTTCTTGCCTTCTCATGATTTGGAAGTTCTTTCCCCATATTGCGGTATAACTCGACAACTCTACAACAGCAATCCTTACATTCTCTTAGTCTTCGTACCAATAATAATAAAAAACATGTTCAACCTTCTCCTCTTAATCCAAATAATTATTTGCACACCCAAAACCATTAAAGCTCAAAATTTGAAGTTTCACCTGGTCGGTAACTCTAGGTGCTCTGACTCGCTCCTCTTCTCTAAACTCTTCTTCACCTTCATCATTCATATCATCTAAGTTAATCCTTCTTTGAACTCATCCACCTACTCCTTTACCTTGAACTTATTGAGCTAGGTTCTATCCTTTAGTGGGTTGAGTAGTTTATGGAGTGTTCTGTACAGCCTCAATAGGTTGTTAAGTCATTGCATGAACAGCTCTATTCAAGTCAACTATGATGTTAGCTACCTCATCTAATTTTTCGTCTATTATCATCCCCAATATCAACGTTAACACTTAGGTTCATCATTTTCTTGGCAAAAACTCAGTTACAAAACTCAAAATCCAATAAACAACAAATGTAGTTCTTCATGCCAAACAACACAAACATACACTCAAACACTTCTTCACATGAAAGTTTTGTATATTGCAAACACAACAGCTACTTCTACGAACAATAACCCAATTGAAGCTTGCTCTATTTTCGTACACTCCAAATAGGGCAAAACAAAGTATATACCCAAATGCACTACTACTCATTTTACTTACTCAAACTATTACAACTAACTTCCAAGCAACTATAACATACACTCACAATAATCGCTATTTACAAGAAAGTTCAAACATAACTTACTCAAACGAAACATCCGCTCTGATACTAAGATGATGCGAATTGGAGCTAAGGATTGACAAGGATGGTCATGGGGGTAGATCAAAGCTTGTAGAAAGCTTGAAGGGTGATATGAAAAGTGCACTAAAATAGGGAAAGTAAAATAAGCAAACCTACGAATAGCTATAAGGATATGACACACTAGAGAACTTTTGATGACTCACGGCACAACTCGATATGATGTACAAGGTAGTCCGGTGAGAGTATTCGCTACCTAATCTTACTTAAAGGTTATGATAAGAGTAAAGTAAGCAAACAAGTTTTGAGTAAGTTCATGAAAGGAAGAATATTTAATATTAGATATAAGATGATCCTTACGGCTACATTCCAATGAAGTATTTATACCCAAAATATTAGGATATTTTTTTTAAAATGGAAAAGACTAAAAATGGCAGTGTCTCAAAGAAGTAATGTACAAGAAATAACAAAGGTATAATTGAAAATACAACAAAAATGAGTATTTTGTATGGAAATTTTTATCACATAGTTGCTTAGACACATGACTCCTTATGGATGGATGACTTTATGGCAAAAAGATAATTTTGTATGATCAGTTTGGTATCTACTGAGCCAGGGTATCGAGTAGAAGTGGTAAGCTAGCTGTGCCAAACTAATCAGATAATTCTTTCGAGATAAATTCTCTTCAAACACATTCAATACGACCCGAATTTAAGTCGGCTGGCTGGATGGTCAAATTTATCAAGTTGTTACTCGAGTGTAACTCTGGTCAACAGTTAGAGATAGTTAACGAGTATGAGAGGGTTCAACTTAACCAAAGTATCAAATAAGCAAATTGCAATAGCTCAGACTCCTTAGTGATAAGTCGTAAGAAGAGAATTTACTTGGTCATACTATCCAACCCTCCAGCTCAGGCTCGGGTCAAAGGTCTAGTTGTTTGATTTCTATTGTAATTCTATCGTACTTCTTTTCTAATTCACATAAAATTAATTTATATTTCCACTATAATTCAATTTACCTTTACATTTTAGTTGTTTCATCAAAATTTGTACGAAAACTTATAAAGAACCCTTCGAGAGTGTGAATGTTGCCTAACTCAAGACCTATTGGTCCTTAATAGGCCACCTTTATTGAGTTAAGTCTAGGTCTAAATTAAGTTAACCCAATAGGGAAGATCGGGGTAGAGTGTTAGGGTCTATAAATGAATTTAATCGAGATGATATAGTATCGAGATTGACTCGAAATTTCAATGCTCAAACTTGAGCCTGAACTTGATCGAATTCTTAAGTCAAGCTTGATTCAAAATAGTAATTAACAAACTTCGGTTTTACTTAGTTAAACTTGTTGCAACTTGATAATAATAATAAAAAAAAATTCACTTAAACTTGACTCGAATTCGATTAAAACTAGTAAGCTTATCGAGTTGAATATTACAAAGTCTAAACTCAACTTGATAGGTTATTTGAGTAATTTAAGCTCGAGCTTAATTCAACTATAGTAAAATTGATTTAAGTAAATATCCAACCTAATATAAATAACTTGTGAGTAAATTTATTTTATTTACAAGGGATGTGCTGATTCACCACGCCCACGTCTAATGGAAGAAAGGATGAATGAATTCTGTACGGTAATGGTGTGATTTGACGGCTTAGCGGGATTACTAAATTCTGAAAGAAAGCATTATTATTATTTCGTCAAAAGTATGCTTTACTTAGGAGTCGTTGCCTTAGAGAAGAATTTGGTTGGATTTTTTTTATCTGTATTACTGTATATAGCTGGTAAGCTAAATATTACAACATATCGGTATGGATAGTTTATAATTGGATATGATTGAAATTGGCTATTGCACCTCGTCCTTCTAAATTTGCAGACTTTGCTTTTATAAGAAATAGAATAAAGCATTACCTCCCATTTATGGATCCATTTTGATTGATTTAAATTTTAACTCACCTTCCATTTTATTTCTAATAGAATATGCTATAAATTTACATGATGTTATATAGAAATTCCTTCCTAGCCAAAGGAAATTTTAAGTGTTATTTCTAGAAAATGATATTGCGTTTTCATTAATCATGTTTACAGCATGTATTACATGATAAGTATTTTATCAATATTTTTAGCTTATAATATATTTGTNTCCCTTCTTATATGTTCTTTTTGGTACGTCATCATTAGGTCAGCCTTCTGTTTAGTCCTAACATCTTCCCTTCTAGTTAACTCGATACTTAACTAAGCTTAGTAACTTCCTTGAATAGGTCAACTTGATTGACCAGGCTGTTTCATAAGAGGTTAGATCGGCCTATTTCTTGTCTGTCTCTCTACTTATTAGGCTATTCTTATAGCCTCATCAAATGTAGTGAACTACTGAAGTTTCACAATATTTCACAGGTCACTCCTCAATCTAATAAGAAAATTAGACACTATTCGTGCTAATGGCTCTTCTACTCCATAGCGAATCATGAGTATTTGGAACTCCTAAACATATTTATTAATAGTTTGGTTTCCTTATCTCAACTTTTGTAACCGAGTAAAAGTATCTTGCAAATAAGTATTTGGCATGAACCTATTTCTAAGTATCCTCTTCATCTCAAGCTAAGTATTTGCCTTTCTATATCCTTCTTGCCTTCTCATGATTTGGAAGTTCTTTCCCCATATTGCGGTATAACTCGACAACTCTACAACAGCAATCCTTACATTCTCTTAGTCTTCGTACCAATAATAATAAAAAACATGTTCAACCTTCTCCTCTTAATCCAAATAATTATTTGCACACCCAAAACCATTAAAGCTCAAAATTTGAAGTTTCACCTGGTCGGTAACTCTAGGTGCTCTGACTCGCTCCTCTTCTCTAAACTCTTCTTCACCTTCATCATTCATATCATCTAAGTTAATCCTTCTTTGAACTCATCCACCTACTCCTTTACCTTGAACTTATTGAGCTAGGTTCTATCCTTTAGTGGGTTGAGTAGTTTATGGAGTGTTCTGTACAGCCTCAATAGGTTGTTAAGTCATTGCATGAACAGCTCTATTCAAGTCAACTATGATGTTAGCTACCTCATCTAATTTTTCGTCTATTATCATCCCCAATATCAACGTTAACACTTAGGTTCATCATTTTCTTGGCAAAAACTCAGTTACAAAACTCAAAATCCAATAAACAACAAATGTAGTTCTTCATGCCAAACAACACAAACATACACTCAAACACTTCTTCACATGAAAGTTTTGTATATTGCAAACACAACAGCTACTTCTACGAACAATAACCCAATTGAAGCTTGCTCTATTTTCGTACACTCCAAATAGGGCAAAACAAAGTATATACCCAAATGCACTACTACTCATTTTACTTACTCAAACTATTACAACTAACTTCCAAGCAACTATAACATACACTCACAATAATCGCTATTTACAAGAAAGTTCAAACATAACTTACTCAAACGAAACATCCGCTCTGATACTAAGATGATGCGAATTGGAGCTAAGGATTGACAAGGATGGTCATGGGGGTAGATCAAAGCTTGTAGAAAGCTTGAAGGGTGATATGAAAAGTGCACTAAAATAGGGAAAGTAAAATAAGCAAACCTACGAATAGCTATAAGGATATGACACACTAGAGAACTTTTGATGACTCACGGCACAACTCGATATGATGTACAAGGTAGTCCGGTGAGAGTATTCGCTACCTAATCTTACTTAAAGGTTATGATAAGAGTAAAGTAAGCAAACAAGTTTTGAGTAAGTTCATGAAAGGAAGAATATTTAATATTAGATATAAGATGATCCTTACGGCTACATTCCAATGAAGTATTTATACCCAAAATATTAGGATATTTTTTTTAAAATGGAAAAGACTAAAAATGGCAGTGTCTCAAAGAAGTAATGTACAAGAAATAACAAAGGTATAATTGAAAATACAACAAAAATGAGTATTTTGTATGGAAATTTTTATCACATAGTTGCTTAGACACATGACTCCTTATGGATGGATGACTTTATGGCAAAAAGATAATTTTGTATGATCAGTTTGGTATCTACTGAGCCAGGGTATCGAGTAGAAGTGGTAAGCTAGCTGTGCCAAACTAATCAGATAATTCTTTCGAGATAAATTCTCTTCAAACACATTCAATACGACCCGAATTTAAGTCGGCTGGCTGGATGGTCAAATTTATCAAGTTGTTACTCGAGTGTAACTCTGGTCAACAGTTAGAGATAGTTAACGAGTATGAGAGGGTTCAACTTAACCAAAGTATCAAATAAGCAAATTGCAATAGCTCAGACTCCTTAGTGATAAGTCGTAAGAAGAGAATTTACTTGGTCATACTATCCAACCCTCCAGCTCAGGCTCGGGTCAAAGGTCTAGTTGTTTGATTTCTATTGTAATTCTATCGTACTTCTTTTCTAATTCACATAAAATTAATTTATATTTCCACTATAATTCAATTTACCTTTACATTTTAGTTGTTTCATCAAAATTTGTACGAAAACTTATAAAGAACCCTTCGAGAGTGTGAATGTTGCCTAACTCAAGACCTATTGGTCCTTAATAGGCCACCTTTATTGAGTTAAGTCTAGGTCTAAATTAAGTTAACCCAATAGGGAAGATCGGGGTAGAGTGTTAGGGTCTATAAATGAATTTAATCGAGATGATATAGTATCGAGATTGACTCGAAATTTCAATGCTCAAACTTGAGCCTGAACTTGATCGAATTCTTAAGTCAAGCTTGATTCAAAATAGTAATTAACAAACTTCGGTTTTACTTAGTTAAACTTGTTGCAACTTGATAATAATAATAAAAAAAAATTCACTTAAACTTGACTCGAATTCGATTAAAACTAGTAAGCTTATCGAGTTGAATATTACAAAGTCTAAACTCAACTTGATAGGTTATTTGAGTAATTTAAGCTCGAGCTTAATTCAACTATAGTAAAATTGATTTAAGTAAATATCCAACCTAATATAAATAACTTGTGAGTAAATTTATTTTATTTACAAGGGATGTGCTGATTCACCACGCCCACGTCTAATGGAAGAAAGGATGAATGAATTCTGTACGGTAATGGTGTGATTTGACGGCTTAGCGGGATTACTAAATTCTGAAAGAAAGCATTATTATTATTTCGTCAAAAGTATGCTTTACTTAGGAGTCGTTGCCTTAGAGAAGAATTTGGTTGGATTTTTTTTATCTGTATTACTGTATATAGCTGGTAAGCTAAATATTACAACATATCGGTATGGATAGTTTATAATTGGATATGATTGAAATTGGCTATTGCACCTCGTCCTTCTAAATTTGCAGACTTTGCTTTTATAAGAAATAGAATAAAGCATTACCTCCCATTTATGGATCCATTTTGATTGATTTAAATTTTAACTCACCTTCCATTTTATTTCTAATAGAATATGCTATAAATTTACATGATGTTATATAGAAATTCCTTCCTAGCCAAAGGAAATTTTAAGTGTTATTTCTAGAAAATGATATTGCGTTTTCATTAATCATGTTTACAGCATGTATTACATGATAAGTATTTTATCAATATTTTTAGCTTATAATATATTTGTTTATATATATTATTAAATAAATAATGTACTATACACTAGCAATAATTATAATTGTGTTATTTTATTATATACTATGATAATTATATTATTATTTGATATATATAAGGTAAAATATTATGACATTTTTCATATAAACATTATATATAATACTTATTTATAACTTTATTAGCATAATAATATATTAATATTACAAATAATTTAGTTATTATTTAATATATGTTATAATATTACATTATTACATGTCTCTTAGGATACGTTTTAGATAAAAAGAAAAGGACGTTACTTTAGTTATTTAATCTTTAGTTAGGGACATATGACAATTGATATTAGCTATTTCTTACTATTAAATAGTTCAAAGTATACTAAAAATAAAAATTATTAAAAAATACATAAATTAAATAAACAAAGAAAAAGTTAAAAGTTAAAAAAATAAAAATAAAAAGTGGAGGAGCTACTAACGAGCCATCTCAAGCTGACAAATTTGAGGACAACGAATCATTGGCAAGTATCATACCTACCCAATAATGAGTTTGAACTCACAACCCACTACTAAATGTGGGTTATGCAGCTCATATATCCTTCCACCTTACAGGGGTAGGCAACCCCTCCTAGATGTGTAGATTGCATGATCAGTGGTGGGTTAATGATAACATTGTTTCATGGCTGTTTTATTTTTATTTTTAATAAAATATATCAATTTATTTGCTAATATTATTTAATAATTTAGTTGTCCAATGAGAACATGTTAATTAACACAAAACTAATATACTCAAGTTATTTTTTGTAAAAATAAATAACTAAGGTCACTTTTTTGTAACTGTACAATAATACAAGTTATGTGTTGGTGATTAGCCCTACGTTTTATTAATAATACTATATAAAATTTGATATAAATATCAAAGTTAAAATTTGAAAAACATCTTACTTACAATTTACTAAATATGTTGAATACATGAAAACAAATGGTTTTTTCTTATAAAGTTTTGAGCTGAATTTTATTCTCTTATAGTTCGCTTTATATTATATTATAGAAAAAATAGAAAGGAAAAAAGAAAAGTGAAAACGGAAATATACTAGTCAAACTCTTGGGGTTTTTTTTTTTTTCCTTTTGTCCTCCCTTTAGATGGTGTATGTATTATAGTCATGGGAGAATTAAAACTAATTTATTTTGTTGGAACATCAATTTAGATCGGTTTTTATAATTTTAAATTATAAGTATCTTGACTAAGTATTCATTGTTTTTTAAACAAAGTTTTCCTATTCAAATTGTCACATAGGAGAAATTTTTATAGTAATCCTATTTTTGTTTTTTTTTTTAATTAAACTTATATATAATAAGTTATTTGAATAAAAGAAGGTCAATAACTTGCTAATATATATATATATATATATATATGTATTAAGATAGCATTTAGTTATTAAAATTAAATAGAATATAAGTATATAAAGTGTATAATAATATAGAATTATTATACCATATTTGATTTAAACTCAATATTATATTTTTGTATCTATATTCTCAATATTGTTTAATATTTATCTAATATATATATTTTCCAATCTAATTATATGTTTATATTATTCAAATAGTACAAATTTTAAATATTTCTAATATTTATACTTTAATATTGTCTGATATTTATTAAATTATATTTATATCCTTAATACTTATATTTTTATCTAGATTTTTGTATCATATTTTATATATGACAAATTTTATGTATTTTATTTAGTACTTTGAACCATTTTTTATCCAATAATTAAACTGACATTGAAATTAAATATGAGATAAAAAATTTTTTAATCTATTTTCATAAATTTTGTATAATTAAATGATATTTAATTGTAAATATGTTAAAATTTTTAACATGATTTTAAAGTTTAAAACTTGTAAAAGAAATAATTTATTGACTAGAGAAATTAAATGATTATTTATATTTTTACACACTTATATTGTTCATTTTTATTTACTGCTACTACAAAAATTAAAATTTCTATTTCTTCTACTTCTTTCCTACTTTATCCGGAAGGAAACCATACTTTCTTTTGCCTTCTTCACATCTACCCACTGACCTCGGAACTTCAATTTCACGGAACAACAATGGCGGATTACCACTTCATATACAAAGACGTAGAAGGAGCATCCACACAATGGGATGATATTCAAAGAAAGCTCGGAAATTTACCTCCAAAATCCCCTGCTTTCAAGCCTTCACCATTCACTCCTTCAACCGATGAAGATTCATTGCCAAAGGACAAAACTTGGATCGATGATAAGACTGAAGATGAGCTTGAAAAATTGGGAGATGATCCTGATCTTGACGACGATCGATTTCTCGAAGAGTATAGGTCCGTTTTTTGTGACTTCTGATTCCAGATTAGGCTTTCGTTTTTTTATGTTAGATTGATTTTGGAGTAGCAATTCGTGTTATCTTGTTGTGATTGGGATTCTTTTCATGTCGGATCCTGTGAAGTCTTAATATGTGAGATCGAATTTTTTTTTTCTTCTCCTCTTGGATTGATAATTGCGTAAATTCGTATGTTAGTTAGGGATGTTGTCATTTGATTTTGTTTCTATTGACATATCGGGTTTCGGATTGTGACATGTCGTGTTAGGAATTCTCGGCCTTTACTTTTGGATTGTGATTTTGTTTGGTGGTAACAGTGCTAGGATGTTGTGATTGGCATTTATATCGTGTCGAATTTGTGTAAAAAATCTGTCAATTAATACCCCTGATTTGAGTTGCACTTGGATGTGTTGTGTATTGTAATTCGCATAATCTCCAGGGTCGAGTCATTCCCGGCTTGTGTTATGAATCATCAGCTTTTAGTTTGAGTGGTGATTTATTTCCACAAATAATGTGATTATAAGAGCAGTTTCGATTTCATTACTTGTTTCCATTGTCAATTTGATAGTTTGTTTCCTTTGCTGAATGATGGATAATATAGGCATTTTACAGTATGTGAGACATTGTTGTTTAGTCGAATTAGGTTGGTATTTTGTTGTTTGTTTTTGGCTAAATCTATTGGTTTGGTTGAAGAGACAAAGACTTTGAGGAAATTTATTAGCATTTGTAGCCTCAAAGCCACAGAGAAAGGGTGGCTGGATTTTACCATATTCCAGTCACTTTTCTCACAGTTATGGCATGATCACTGCCTCTTAAATGTTGGTAAAAGCGACTGGAATCGTTGTAACAGTAAGTGGAGTTCAGTAAAATGGCTGGAATGGGTGAGATTCGCCTATTTTCATTTCTTTGGTACCACAGAATGCCTTCAGCCTTCTTTGTCTTATATATTGAAAGAACTATAGATTACATATGAATATGTGACACTTTTCATTTTGTGTAAATAATAATATCCTTATATGGTGAAATATTTTTGCTATCGAACAAATGAGTTGCTTTGTTTAAGTTATTTTTGGGAGGAATAGGATTTGTACACCGCGTTATAGTTTCATTTGCTGCAACATCACAAAAGTTAAAAATGTATTATGCTCTGCAATCATCATCTATGGTCATAGTAATTTACAAAGTTGCAGTTGAGTGATTGAAAAAATTAAATTCAAGAAGGCTTGGACTTTATATTGTTATGTCAGCTCTTACATCACATTTAGTACGTAGGAATGGAATTGCAATTCTAAGTTTCGTTCCCATTCCCTATATTTAGAAGTACATTTTGAAGCTAAAATTGCGAATTCATGGGATTGATAATTTTGACTTTTAGGAGAAATTCGATTCTATCTTTGAGAGGCAAAATCACGAATCCAGTCTTATTTCATTAATTAAGAATATTTTTTTAACCTTAAAAGAAATTATAATATGTAATAATTGAGGTATTTTCAAAAAATAATTCTATTTGAACATTTAATTTAATTTTATTCTATTCAATTCTGTGACCATCTTCAAACATAGGAAATGATTTTTCATTCCAGTCCCCATTCCATTTTAATTCATTCTATTCTGCACCATTCCTTCATACTATAGTTGATTCTCAGCATGAATGCCAGCTGCCTATTGAGGATTAAGTATTTTGGGAATTGTTTGTGGTTTCTAGACTTTTATGTTATGATTAGTTGTTTAAGGACACTGTATATGCCTGTTTACTCAGGTGCTGTTTTGTTCTGAATTTCATGCTTTTTCTTGCAAAGTTTGTGTTTTCATAATCATGCTCGTTCTTATTATTAATAGGAAAAAGAGGCTAGCTGAGATGAGGGAAGCTGCTAAGGTTATGAAGTATGGATCAGTCATGCCAATCTCAGGATCTGATTTTGTGCGAGAGGTATCAAAGGCTCCCCCTGATGTCTGGGTTGTGGTGATTCTCTTCAAGGATGGGTATTAGATCTTGCCAAAGACTTATTTTTTCATTTTGGCCAATGGGCAGAAATATGTAGAAATCAGCAATGACAAGTCATTATATTGATCATTTTCCTTTCTTTTCGTTTGATAGGATACCAGAATGTGGGGTCCTGATGCAATGCTTGGAAGAACTGGCTGCAAGATATCCTGCAACAAAGTTTGTTAAGATTATATCCACCGACTGCATTCCTAATTATCCTGATCGCAACTTACCAACTCTGTTGGTGTACAACAATGGTGCTGTGAAGGCAAACTATGTGGGCTTGCATAGTTTTGGTCGTAGATGCTCTCCTGAAGGTATTATATGAATTCTCTGATATAGCATTCTGTTCATTTCATGGTGTTAACAATGATCCTATGCATGGCATCATACATTGACAAATGCGTTGCATACAACCACAAGAAGCTTTGACAAGAATGTCACTAGACATGACATTTGTTTCAAGATTAGTTTTGTGGGTCGCTGCACATATTGATAGGCTTTGGGTACCAATATGGGAATGCCTAAGTTGATGAAATAAAAGGATATGTGTTCTCTGAAATTGCTTTACCACATCATACAAAGCAACAGGAATATGAAAAATTTCCCGTTAGATTATATTAAAATCAGTTATTGCACAATCATTTCCTGAGTTCACAAGCATATTGAGTAGTTGATATTTAAGGGCTGATTCTGGAATAACAGCACCCTTTGAGAACATGTAAGTAACATATCCCACCTGTAAAAGTTTCATAGCGTTTTGCTTATTTTTCAAAAAAAAAAAAAAAAATGACCTCATTTCATTTTTTTCCCTTGCAATTTATAATTGGAAGTGATTCTTATCTTATAAGTTCCATTCATGATGTTGCTTTTTCAAATTTACCTTTGAAGGTGTTGCACTGGTGCTATGTCAGTCAGATCCTGTACTTAATGATGGTCAGAGGGGAGGCGGCTCCTCAAGAAAAGCTGTAATTGATGGAGTTCGGAAGAGGTTCATAGAGAGAGTTGTTACAGCACATGAAGATGATGACGATGGATCTTCCAGTGATTAGTCTTTCGCATTCAGCTTCTGCGTGTGCCAATATCCAGGTGGGGAATTTATTTCAGCTAGGAGAGCGGTGGTACATGTTGAAACACTTATATGTTTGCAGGCATTGTTTCCAATTTTACTGTAAAAAACAGGCCTTCAAAGCTCTTACTTTGGATGGCTCTGATGGGTGAAATTTTTGTGATACTTAAAAATAGTAGATTGTTAGGAGTTTAGAGATCGACCGCTTGGTAGTGTTGTAACTCCTTCCAACTTTTTCTATTTCTTGAGCTTTATTCTCGTGTATTATTGTAACGTCGACCCAGCAATTATTCCTTAGAGTGGAAAGAAGTGATATCTTAATTTATTATGCAGCTATAGTAGAACCCAAAAGATCCAATTTCCAACTTTTTGCTCCATGTATACAGCTGGTTTGAGTTTTACAAAACCTGCCCACGGCCCCTGGCGTGACTGATCTGGCTGGAACCGGTAGCTGGCAAGGCCCCTTATATCAAGCTTTTCTCAGCCCATGTAGTGTCGGTTCTGTTCAGTGCTGAGTCTATGGACCTGGTGGTTCAGACATGTTCGGATATTTTCTGAACTCATACAATCAAGTTTAAAATTTTTTCCCTCCCTTGTTTTTTTTTTTCAATAATCTTCTCGTCCTAAAATATCAAAATGCATTTCTAATTAAAGACAGACAATTATTTAGTTTGAGTAGTCTCATTCAAGTGCTACAATAGTCAATTTCATAGTTGGTTAGGAAAAACACAGATATATGGGTATACTACTACATTTATAATGAAATCAAATATGACAAAAACAAACAAGATAAGTGCTTTTGCATGAGAAATGACACAGGATTGATTTTAAACATAAATAGATATCTAGGGCAACCTTGGGAGAACCCTACATCCGATAAAATTAATCGATATTTAGGGTTACTTATGAGAGAACCGCGCATCTCAAAAAAGAGCTTAACTAAAAGCGAAAACCCTAAGTCTAATATCCTTTAGAACTCTAAAGTTCAGTAGTTTTTTCAAAAATAGGGCTTGTTTCTTCATTTTTTTTTTAACCAATGCATAACATATTGTACAAGAGCAGTTACACAACCCCTAAGCTCCCACACTGCCCTAATTTTTTAACACATAACTGCACCTTAACCTATTCGAAATAAAAATGACTAACGTCGACCAACCACGAAGCTAACAAAACACACATAAAACAAATCTATTACCAACCGCGAACGGCAACAACTCTGTGGTAAATACAGCAAAGACACGCCAACCGACGCCTATCACTATCTTGTTAATACTTCTCCTTCAGATTATAGACACGCCAATAAAGAATTTAACAAAAAAGAATCCACAATCATTATAATCAACAGGTTCTTGCCATTTTGTAGCATTTATATTTTCCACATGTCATATAATTTTACAAATATCTCTATAACACGTATTAAACCATTGTTAATATCCTATTATATTGTACTATTCCTACATAGATAAAAGCAATCATTGTCTCACTTTTCTCGAAATCTTGATATGTCAAAGCAAAAGATTGGGGGCAGACGAGGATTGATATTATAAATGGACACGACAAAGTCACCCATATGCAAAATTTAAGTTTTTGTATAACAGCGTAATTTTCAGAAAGCAGTCCTCTCGTTACAGGATATAAATCATGTTCATCTTTCAGAATGGACGACAGCTATGAACGATTTGCTGCAATTGCACATACTCAGCTCCAACAAGCAGTGCAGCATTAGAGCTCAAAACAAAAGTAAAGCAAGACCAAGTTAGGTGCCAGTCGCCCAAAGACATAACAAGAATATAGTATGGAACTGCGATGAAGTTCTGAATGACCTGTGACAAGCACATAAAGGCATATTAGCCTCAACTGAGGCCAGTAGTTCAATCCTCCTCTCATTGTAGCTGCTATTCTGCAAATTCTTTCGTAAAGCTTAGAACAGGGCACCCGAGAAGTAAATGTAAAGAGCCAAGAATCCAAAGCTGGCTGTAAATAACTTTCTCTAATGTAATTGTCACCAGGAGAATACAATTTCCACATTAAAGCACCACAAAGTATCTGCCAAATTAATGTTTCAACATTTACAGAGTCCTGTCTGCCTTGTTTAATTTCAGTGACGGAATAACAGAACCATTGATTCCAAGAGCAGGTTGATGTGGATGTCATCCTTGATAATCAAATTGGCTTTGAGCTAGCACTTCCCCTCTATTTCACTATTATTAAAGTTAGAAAGAACTGCAAACAAAGCTCTTCAACTTGGACATCAGACCTGGAAGTAGGCGAATGTCATTAAAATGCATTGACAGAAGATATTGCACGTGTAGCAAATCACAAATACTTACAAGATTTTAAAAAAGAAAAATGCAGTGCCACAGGATAATCCGACCCCTCATTCACTCACTTCCGAGGTGCGTTCTCTCTTTTTTCCCTTCTTAATATCACTGGTACCTTTTTGTTGCTGCTCAACCTTTTTCTGGGCACGAATCAAAGCCCGTCTAACCCGTGGTCTCATTTCTCGTACACTACGGGGAGGCATTACATATGGCTCAAGAGGTCGGTCCCCAAATGGATGCTCACTAGTGCCAAATATTCTCAATTTCCTATCTCTGTCCTGCATTGAGGAATCAATATTGCAAACTTTATATGCTTTCTAAGAAAATTTTGTGCTCCAATAAAAGTTTAATTGTACCATTACATAAGGGTTCTCTGAAAAGGATAATGCAGTACCTGAACTCAAAATTTTTAACACAAATGCCCCCAACTTGATGAAACTAAAATTTTATGCAATATTTTCTCCGAATAGAAACTAGCACCTATGCAGATAAAGCTTATTCGTGGCATGAGCACCCGTGCACACACATACATATACACACACATGCGTGCACGTGTGCACACCAAAAAGAAAAGAGAGAGAGAGAGAGAGAGGATC
Source organism: Lumnitzera littorea (assembly GCA_024138015.1). NCBI lineage: Eukaryota > Viridiplantae > Streptophyta > Magnoliopsida > Myrtales > Combretaceae > Lumnitzera > Lumnitzera littorea. Next base: position 90,154,563 of record JAMXBB010000010.1, read on the forward strand.
ATGGATGGTGGTCCTCAATCAATCTTTCTAATAACTATGAACTGCAGATATTTTAGAGTTTTGACACCAACTACTGCCCAAAAATTTATACAAGACACAGAGTCTCCTCTCAAACCCTTCTTGCCTTGCATAGGACAATGGACTGTTAATACCAATATAGATCTGCTTTGCAGCCTCTTTTATAAGACATTGAGGTGCAGAAAGTATATTTTTAATGAAATTTTATTCATAGTTATACACATTTTAAGGCAGCAGGTGAAGAAAAAGGGATATTGTATTTTAATAAAACACAGGGACTATTGGAAATACTAACATCTCGCAATTTGTTTCTTGGGAGCATACGTAAAACTGCTTTTCGAATGACTTCCGTAGGATCCTTGGCCATCTGATCCTTTAGAGTCCTTTGCTTTAGGTGGCCAATGTACCTGAAAGCCAGTAATGCAACAAGATATGCTGTGGCCACATTGATCAAAAACTCATATTCAAGCCTCAACATTGTTCTTTTGACATATAAGAGAGACGGTTTCTTTCATAAGAAAAAGTAATCTCGTTGATCAATAGCTGAAAAGAGAAAGGGCAAGTCTGACCATATTTAGCAAGACACTGTGAGCTACTCTTTCAGTGATTAGTAACTAAAAAAGACTATATATATAATGATAAATAAAAAAATAAAAATAAAAATAATTGAAACCTTACCCTGTGTGCCAATAGTAAACTTTATCGGTTAATTTTCTTCCAGTGACGCACAAATCTTTTGCATTGATAACAATGCACATATCACCATCATCACGATTAGGAGCATAAGTCGGCTTGTCCTTTCCTTGGATCACGGTTGATATTTGGGATGCTAACCTTCCAAGGACCTAGATAAACATATGATTACTCTCCTGATTAATAAAAGTGACTCAAATAATAATTGAAGTTAGAAAAGATAAATAATTTCCACCAACTATACTGTTCTTCAATAAAATGTTAGATTGACTCGTTCATCTTTACCAATGACTTCACAACTTAAAATTTTCCTTTTTACAAGAGAGCAAGCTTCCTATTGGAAAGAAGGTTGTAGAAAAAAACCAATCTGTTTATCTCATCGGTCTCCATCTTGTCAAATGCCTCATAGGTTCCTAGAGGAGGAGAACAACTTAAGAATGTTCTTTGAGGTTACTGATTTTCTAGTGATTAGGTGGCTCATAAAAAAAATGCCTTTTTCACCTTCCTTTTAAACTGCACAAGAAAGGCTCAAAACCAATCCCAAGGAACGGTAAAGCTAAATAGGGTCATCTGTCCAGGTGCAGGTAGTACACATCTAGGCATATGGAGGCAAATCAGAACAGGACAGCCTTCTTTAAATTTAAAACATGGTGTTGATGATGAAGGAGCATGTAGCTCTAAAGTGAGGAAGGACATGATGCTTGAAATTTATAATATCATTTAGCTGCCAATTAACAATACACCATTGCTGGCATTCAATGCAATGACAGTATCTTTAAGTGTTTCACAATCCATGAAAAACTAAGGCTTTTTTTAGAGCTGGAGGAGGTTTCAGTTAAAAACTTATGTAAGCTGCTGCTGTATCTACTGCAGCTTATGGAGCAGGTGAATATCTGTCTAAACTCTGAAGTCAGTCATCTTAATTCAGAAGAGATGGGCAAAGTGGAAGATATTGATAAAAGGACAGCTTGCTGAGAAATGAAGTAAATTAATTGATGCTGCATGTGCAAAGAAGAAAGGAAATCAGTTGAGTACATTCTGCTTCCTTGTAAAGTGGTATGCATATAATTAAGTGATCCAGAGGCACATTGTTGGGGTGATACTAGACAAATTATAAAACTGCTAAAATATTTAGACAACTGTTGTCAACAACCATAGTCACAAGCTCATTTAAGCTGCCTGAATCAACAGTAAGAGGATAACTTTTATGGAATATGAGGCAGCTGAGAGAGAAATTTATAACTATTTTAGTGTATCTACCTTTGTATCCATGCTCAATGTCTCTTTTCCCTCGCATTTTCATTTTTCCATTTTCATACACAGGACTTTTATGCGTATTACCAATTATGGTCCCACCACTTATGAATAAAACTTTGTAGGTAAGTAAAAGGCAGTATGGAACTGGACCAACTCTGCAAGATACCCACAGAAACAAAGCCTCTTAAGACTAATTTTCTTGGAGGTGACTGTCCCTAAATATATATTCTCAATAATCAAAAGGAAAAAAAAAAACTTAGCAATCAAGAAACTATAAAATAAGAAGCGTATTGCAATAAGCATGCAAACCTGTCCTTTTGCATCGAACACCCTCCACCTCAGGCCTTCCAGATTAATACGCCGCAGCCCAGCAAGTGCTTTCTGAAGAGCCATCACAAACCATTTTCATATCTAGTCATTAATTATCATGCCAAACAAACAAAGATATTCTCATATGCCCTCTAGGTCATGAACCATAAATGGGCAAACATTGGCAAAATTGACACATATCCACATGTTACATATGCAGCGATGCAACCATAGACAACAAAATCATAATAACAAACACAATGTTCTTTGATACATGAAAATAAAAGCTCAAATTGCAAATCCAAGAATCGTGAGAAAACTACCAGCTTTAAATATGACTGGGAAAATTACACTGCAGGCCTATGTTTTGCCTATTTCTTAATTTTTATCCATATTTTAGATTTCTCCAAAATAGGGCCTTTGTCTATAATTCATGCCACTTAAAAGATTTTGGATCCATGTTCCATCCTTTATAATTAACAAAAAAGAAAAGGAGTCTCTACTACAGAAAATAACTTCGTTCATGTATCTTGAAGAGTGGTGGTTGACTGAGGGGCAATTAGAAGCTTCTTCTTCTTTTTTTAAATTAAAAAAAATTAATCTTAAAATTTTTAAAAATTTTTTCTATTAATTGATTTTTAATAGTTTCACCCCGCCTAAAAATTGACATCCAACTTCCCTCGATGAACATCCAAGTCTATCGCTGCTCTTGAAAGCCCATAGGCACACTTGAAAATAAGATCAAAATGAAGACTTCAAACAATCATGTAAATGAATCTCATAGGAACTCAACATTACAACATGCTCCAACACAACTTAGACATATATAAACCAGGGCATACACCAACCTTTTCAGGACATTTCAACAAACAGTTGGTATTCACATCAAATGAAACAAACTAAAACTCAAAAACGATATCAAAAACGAAGCTTCGTACTTTCTCACAAATCGGTACCCCTGAGAACGTAATGATTAACATGAAAATATTTGAAAACAATAAATTAGGGCAAAAAGTAGCACTGAACCTTCATATTGCCACTGAAGTTTGTAGCTGCTTGAGTAGCCATTTTTATGGGGAAATTGTTCTAATTCTCGCCCTAATTTTGCTAATTGAATCTACAGAAACTCTGAAAACATGAAAATTAGAAGGTAAGCGAAAATGGGACCCGGATTTATTTAGGATCCGGTTTATGAACTATTTGATTGATAACGGAGGAGAGAGACTGTTAGTGAGGGGTTTTTGTTTTTCAGGGTTTTAAGTTAGAATTGGGTTTCGATTTTGAGGCCCAAATACTAGCTTGGCCTAATTGTTGTTCAAAAAGTCCAATTCAAAAAGTCCTTTTGATCATTTTTTTTTTAAAAAATCATCTTTTCAGATAATTTGCATAAAATAATTTATTCTTTGAATCATCTTTTCTATTATATTAGTTATTATTCAAGGAATTCCAAATTATAAGTTTATGTTTTCGTATCGTTTCATTCATGATACAATGTAATCAAGCTGTCAATAAAAAAAAAAAATTATTATTCTATAAAATCCTATTCCATAAACGAAATGAGTGCTATGATATGCTTCGTTAGCGGGATGGAGTGAGGTAAAATGAAAACTATAATTTTTGAAAACTAGATTTAAAAAAATGTAACTTTCTCTAATTCCACTTAAAATAGCATTAATAATAAAGTAGGAATATATCTTAAACTAGCAATATATTTCTATCTTGATGTAGGACTTAGAATGTTAGGATGTCCAATATAGAATATAAAAATATACTGAAAAAAACTAGTTGTTCCTTTACTCACGTAAAAGAACTGCAATTTTTATTTGACTGCAGTACGAATCGTAAAGTAACTGTTCAACGAATGAAACATAAATATAACTTTATAAGAAAAGAATAATTATTATACTCTAATCAAATTTACTTAAACTTTCTTGAAATATTAGGATTGAATTTATTTACTAACATTTGATTATAAAGATTGAACTAGATAAAAAAAATTGAACAAGATAATATAAAGAGGATTGGACAATACAAGTTTATTATATTATGTTTAGTTTGTATAGTATTGAATAAAAAAATTATATTAAAAAATTAATTATTTATATTATAAAATAAATAATTTTTTTGTAATATTTAATAAAAATAATATTCATTAATTTAATATTATAATATTGAGGAATATTTTTGGTAATGTAAAATATTTTTTCTTTTTATCTAATAAATTCCATTTTTATATTATAATACAGATGAGATAAAATTTAAATATTTTATTTAATTCATCAATCTTGTTTTTTATTTAATCATTAAGCAAATTTATAAATCAAATATAGTATAAATTTTTTGTCAGTCTAATATAACGAAAATTGCATAATCAAATACTACCTAAGATTGAAATACTACAACTATTATGACACCAATAGTTTGTAGTATGCCATTTTTAGAGGAAATGATTTTTCAGATTCCTCCTTTTGTTGTAATCAAAACTCTAAAGCAATATATGTTTTTATTAGCAATCAGCATACTCCTACTACATGCACAAGAATTAAATCGGGTAACATTAAAAATATGCTTAAATGGTTAAAAATCTAGGGAAGAAAAAATAGCAATGGTACTACATTGGAGATCAATGAAGAACTTGAGAAGAAAAAATCAATAATTTTAACTGCAAGATAATTTCAAAATTGTTTAAAATAATATATGAAACTTATTATTATAACATCAAAATATCTAAGACACCAAGGGAGGAGTTATACCTCTAATAATATAAGATAGATATTGATAAGTAAAACATAGAATATTGAACTCCCAATACCGTAACGGAAAGCTAATTCCCCTATTTTGGTTGCATAAAGGCTCCAGTTGGTTTATCTCTCTTTTCATGTGTTATTGATATTTATTTGAATATTACGTTTAGTAAAAATAAGACATAAAAAAAATAAAAATAAAATTCCATATATACCTTTCCTTATCCTTTACTTTTATTTATATTTACAAAAATACTAATTAAAATAATTATTTCTATTGTATAAAATATATATTTTTAAATCTTTTCTCTTAAAAGTACGTGAATTTTTATTTTCTAATTTTAATACTCTAATCATCATTTTCATTATAATTATGAAATAGAAACGGATAATATATAGATAAGATATTTTCCAAACACCAAATTTCAAATAAATGTAGATCGGATACAAGGGAAAAAAAATTCAAACAAAACCTAAATTAACTACTTTTATCAAAAATAAAAAATCCAATAATCAGAGAGAGAGGAGGATAGATAATATTTATGAAAAGTAAAAACATTCTCAATATTAAGGATACAATTGTTCAATATTATCTCTTCAATCATTACTATTGGATGTAATAAGTATTACAAATGTATTGATTATATAAAAATAATTACTAATTTACTATACTTATCTTGCATTTTAAAGATATAGTATAGATATTTACATCTATATAATATCTTAAAAATACGATATTTATTTAATTATATTAATTTTGCATTTATGAAATGTCATGCTATAGGTATTTGTACTTATATAGTATCTTAAACGTACAATATTTATTCAATTACAGTAATCTTGCATTTATGAAATCCCACAGTCGTTATTTTCACTGTTGTATTTTTCAAATGTAATTTAGAGTTTACATTTATGTAATATTTTTCATAAAAAAGAAAAAAAGGTAGACAAGTGCTTCACCCAAAAAACCCTCAAGAGATAAATATTAAAAGATGTTTAAATATATAATCCATTCACATCGTAATAATTTTATTAAAACTAGCATCAAATAAAAGATATAGCAAACACGTTCGACCAATACTGTATAATCCAATGCCATGAAAAAATCATCATTATTTCTCAATTCACTGTCAAATAATAACAACTGGATCTTGATCGATTGACTTCTTGTAGCAATCATATGTTTCATCATTCCATGAATCACCTTGATGTCTAATATCTCATATCTTATATGGATGTAATTTGTTCATATTATTGTATCGTATCTTTGCTATGCTGGAGTCCGACTTCAATACATTCTGACTATTAAATATGAGAAAATACATGGACTGTGTCACCTACAAACAAAAAACTGACATTCATGATCCTACTTAAGCATCCTAATTCCCAACAAATGATAAAAAAGACTTAAAATACAGTAAAAAAAAAAAAAGAGCTTGTGTACAAGTCCATCCTCAAGATTTATGGACTCTTCGCACCAAAAGCTTGCTCCCATTTAGCATCCTTCTTCACGATAACATTGCCGTAAGCTTCGTCTTGCTCCACATCTACATACCTTCTACTTTTCAAAACCTGCAAAAGGATTTGAACAAAATATTAGCCAAGCAATGTAACATTGCCGAGGCTTGACAAGCTTTCGCTGTATAAAATCCGAGGGACATGACAGAGGACAGGCGCGTATACCAAAATCTCATAGAACAGCCTTGCACTTTCTTTTGAGGTTTTTCCTTCCGAAACATGCAACAAGCTAATCGCTTCCGGCTCTCCCCTTTTACTTTGGCTTTTAAATATCTTATGAAAGCATCTTGCAACCAGCCTTTAAGAAAAATCATCGGCTAAGTTAGAAGCAGCATAAGAATTCATGATGAAAGACCATAAATCGTAATAGCAGGGGAAAAAATTTGTAGGTGCTCATGGTCTAACCTTGTTCTTCCCGTCCAATGACCTGCAATCCATAATACATTGTGTCATTGACGAAGATGCATCGGTGAAGAAAAACCAAAGAGAAATGTAGCTCTTACCAAGTTGATCGTTATCTTCCCTAGGCACTCCGGTCTCCTGGGGCTCCTAAAGTACAACATTATCAACCACTTTAGCATTCCTCGATGTTGCAAATAAATTGACAATATCAAAGGGGTAAATGAATATTCCTGTGATCATTTACTAAAACTGAATATTTCCCCATAGATTGTGAACATAATAAGCAGGTGGGGCTTGCCATAAATTTTCAGATATAACATGGACTTTAGTTTTCAATCAAAGTGTGCAGACCACTGATGAAAATGCATGTCGTTTAGAAGCTTCATCCATGACTAATGGAAAAAGAGGATGAGTATGATCCTCGGTGTATTCTTATCCTACTCCAATTGCATTGAGCTTTTTTCAGTTGCCTCGAACATATGCATCGTTTTCATGAAAAGCAAGCATCGTGTTCTCCTCATCTCATAAGCCCACAAAATCTCAAATATACCTCGATCATGAGTGAGAAATCAAGTTCACGATCCCTCCGTTCATTTCGCTCTTGAACCAAATTTGCAAGTTCAGAAAATTCATTAGATCCAAATTGATCTAATCTGGAATATTCTTTTGGGCTTGAGAATGGCCTCCTTGACGATGTTCGTTGATCAGGGGTTTCAGGAGCAATCTCTATTTGTTCTGAAGATCCATCAAAAGTGCGGCGTTTGGATATGTCAATTTTCTCAGGACCTTGGGCATCAATTTTCTCAATGCTTCCAGAAGGTTCATGGATTTCAGAGATATTTATATTCCTTTTGGAAAAGAGAGGTATGAGCTCTGATGACATACCTGCAGAGAAGATAATTTATGGTTGCTGCAGAACAAACAAAATAAAAAGAACAAACCATAAAGATCTTACCAGACATCAGGGGTTCCATAAACTCGGAATATTTCTGATGCACTCTCCATGCAGCCAAGGCAGTATGAGGAGCTTTCCTCCGTTTACAGACTAATTCGCTTGAGTCACTAATACTTTTCTTAATTACTCTGAAAGATTTATACAACGCATATGAATTGGATAAGTTGCACTGCCAACAATAAGGCTATAAGAAAGTGGCTGATCAGATAAAAGCATTTTATCATTTGCCACTCACTTGGCTTCCAACCTCAATATTACGAGTTATTTGTAACATTATGATCAAACTCAACCCTTCAACCAAAATATGAACTGTAGGTCTTCAGATAAAAAACATGATGTAAATCACAAACTGATGGCTCTAGAATCATCTTATAAATTAAAGGAATGGATGGTCAGGAGGTGGGGAACACAATAAGAAAACATCATTTAGGGAAATGATAAAAATCACATTGTCACTTTGCTCTGCTGCAAAGCATTCTAGCTAGATAGAGAGCATTCTCCACAGCAGTCAAGGCATCAGTTTTAACATCTAAAATAACTTCAATTCATGTGAGGTATTATAGATTTTATCCATGCAATGAGTGTGCAACTTGGACAAGGAAAAGTAGAGAAAACTTACTCATTAGGCAACATGATCAGTTCGTCATACAAGCAGTTCTTTTTTCTTTTAGTCCGAGGACGCTCCTTCACCTTAGGAGTTGGAATAATCATGAAATCAGGTGCAGTTGCGCCTGCAGTATACATTTACCAAGATATTTCCCCATGAAGATCATAAATAACTTACAACCATATCCACTTCAGCATGTTATCCAAATTGAATTAACAAAACACTAAATTGCTTTGGGAGAAGCAGACCTTGAGGATCTGGCAGTTTAGGTTCATCAGTTGCATTGTTCTGAGCAGATACTGGATGATCTTTCATAACAACAAGAGGCTCCAAACTTTGTGGTGATGGTACCATTAACTTGTCACTATTTAAGAAAGTCAAAAGGCTTTCATCAGATCTAACAGTGAGTTCCATGGGTTCCTTATCCACCACACTTGCAAGCTTGATATTCATGCTTTCAACATGTTCATCACTCCGTATCTTCTCAGGGCTGGCATGAAATATACCACCCTCGCCGCCTTTGTCATCACTAAGTATCATCTCTTTTCCTGAAAGAGTTAACTCTACATTTTCTCTCTGCTCCCCATCAATCATATTATCATTGCTAAATGGCTTGCCAGCATCCATGGTATCTTCCTTGTTTTCATGAAGATTTGACAGGTTCACACATTCTTCTTGAGTAAAGCTACCTTGTCGAGGCTTCTCTATGGAAGCTTCTAAGTTATTTTGCTCTTCCACCACACTTGGCCCAGCATCAATTTCCAGTGGCGCAGCATCAATTTCCACTAATGCAGCATCAATTTCCATTGTTGCAGATGATGAAACACTACTGAGTGGTACAAAGGAGAAAGACAGATAAACATTATTAAAAACAATACATTCACCCACAAAAGGGGGGAAAAAATCAAGCTCATAGAAAGGAACTATTACATACTCTTTTGCTGGATTGTTGTAGGAGGAAAATGTATCATGATCAGCAACCCAGTGATGCTGCAGTATTCCATCAATCATTATGTGCAATATTTCATCACAAAATCCAAGGTATTTATCTTCAAAAATAAGTTGTACTGCATCGCTCCCGAGATGTAAAAACAAACCAGAAACTCTGCACGGACTTAGTTTTTCATAAACAATTTTAATATCTCTATCCGCAGAATACTTTGGATCTGATTATTAAGGCGAATTCAATTTTCCTCTTATTAAATTTATCAGAACGCACAGACAACCCTTCTTGCTGCTACAGAAGCAATGTTGCCAATCCCAAGTAAAAAGCAATATCTAAAAAATATGCACCAATTTGATGAATTAAAAAAAAAAGGAGGAGAATGGGAGGCATAAAATCTACCTCAGATAGGGAATACTCCCTTATTCCCTCAAATCCCCATGTATTATCTGCCAAAGGAAACAAAATTAAGCATTGAATCGAATAATTAGAGTTGTAATATAGAATAGATGAAAAAATTAAGTACCCGCTAGAGTAATTTCCTCCTGTGATGTCACATTTCCTCTACAAAGCAAGAAATCGAGAGAATCAGTTGATGTATAATTGAACTGAGTAATGCAAACCTTTTTAAGGCAGCAAATCCAATAAATGTCTAGCTTACCCACTGAAATCTTCAAGGACCTCGAGATCAAAAGCATCAAGTTCAAAACTCTTTGGTACAGTGATCAAGGACAAGGGTGGTGAAGTGACAATTTTAGCATGTTTATCTTTTTTATTACTAACCACAAAAGCCTTGATTTTGACAAGGACCTTATGACAATCATCAAACAAATATTCAACCTTCTTTGAGAATATTCTCACAACCCCAAGAAGAAAGTATGCTAAGATTCGATATGCGACAACATCTAACTCATCCTGCAAAATTGTATCTGTAAAAGAAAAGATAAAAATCAATCAATTAAATTTAAAAAAGAAAAAAAAAATCCCTGGGTAACTTCCAACAATGACAATGTTGAAACTCTACTTCTATCAAAGAAGGTCAAGAAGATTCTTGCTCATAATGACTAAACTACTGTTGATACTCTGCACATTAAACAAAATAGCAGTTTAAATTCTATAAAACATAAAATAAGGTTCAGAGTGCAAATAACTTTAATTTTGCAACTGATAGTTCAAAGATATGCCAAACTGTTCATTAATGCATAAGCAAAACTGTGGCCATAAAACAAAACAGTCACTACAAATCTCCATGAGATCATTTTACTAATTTTTTGTTGACAACTGATGCTTATAACCAAAAAAACTAAAAAACAAATCGTCCTTTACTACTTCCCTTGTCAAACTGGTCAAATCCCCTTAAGTGGAGCAACACAGAGCACTTTCTTGATTTCCGATTCTTGCCTCAAAAAGTTCCAAAATAGTAACTTTTCTTTTTAATTTATAAAAAAAAAAAAAAGAAAAAGAAAAACCCTTCATTTAAGCAATACCATGTCCATAGTTGTTAATCCAATTATCTTAGAAGTATATGAGACATATGGCAACACTATAATTTGGTAACACACTCGTCCATCAAAACATTTCCCTGCCCTTCAACTTTTTTCCCCAATTGCCAAACCAAAGGCGCTAGGCATAAAACTTTGCAAAAAATTTCCCTCGGTCAAAAATATACTTAATAGATTGTTTAATTTATGATTTTGCCCTCTCTATCCTTTTGAAAGCCCTGAAACTAGGTTACGAGTATATGAACTAAAAAACCAAGAGAAATGAAACAACTGAAAAATAAACCAAAACTAAAAAAGAAAGGTAACATATGGCTGAGGCTTAAAAAATAAAACATTAACATATGTAGTACATGTAATGCTATAAAAGACAAAAACAAAACTTCAATAAAATCAACAACTAAGATTTCCTGTAAAATTCAAGCTGTAGTATGAAACACAAAAAAAAAAAGGAAAAAAAAAAAAAAACTGTATGGACTAGGTACATAAAAACCTGTACAAAGAGTTCAAGAAATGCTAGCGGTCAACGATTCACCGGTGTCTATGGCAGCCCGTGTATTGGGAGATCTGCGGCTGCATAGAACCGGACTACCAGAAGTATTTTTCCAAAAGAATGTGTTGGTCTCATGGAAATCGCTTTCTAAAACATTTTTTGATTCATTATAATCAAAGTCTTCAGAAGTGCCACGTATTCCCTCAGTAATCTCAAGAGTTTCGATTATGAGTATCTTCAGCAGCAAGTAATACTAGAAGGTGTGGGTGGCAACACAGTTTGACTAAACGGAAAATGTCAACAGGAAATGAGGAAAATAATTTGCTATTCTAAAAGAAGGAAAAAACACTTTTTCCGTATTTATTAACCACCGCCGCCAGTGGCGGCACTCTACAACCACTTTCCGCCAAAGTACAGTGGTCCAAGCATCCTCTTGTGAGATTACAACAAATTTCGAAAAAAGCCCACATAACATTTTCTGCAGAACAAGCACACCCTAAATTACCATTCTTAACACATTCGACAATCATTCTAAGCAATACCAAGAATCAAGAACAACACAAAAATCATAACTTGACAAAAGAATAAGTCCCATTATTACATATAAAACGACAAACTCCAGAATTGAAACGAACCGCCACAAAAGGAAGTACAGCTCCTACCACATTTAACACACATTCTAAGCAATACCCAGAATTAAGAACAACATAAAAATCACATCTTGAAAGGGAAAAACGAAAATGAACAAACCGACAGAGTGAGGAATATCAGTCTGAGTGACTTGAGCTTTCTTAAGGCGCTTGTGACAGTAAGCAGCCGCCCAGATGGACCCAAGAGGGCCTTTTCTAGAGAGAGACTGAGAATGAAACATTATGGATGAAAATGAAAATTTGTCTTGTAAATTTGAAGTTACATACAGTGTCGACTGGCCTTTTTGGTGAAATTAAGGAATGTTTTGAAGATGGAAACTGTTTTTTCGTGTAGTCCTTTGGTGGTTTATAAATTTTGGAGGAGCCGAGGAGGAAGAAAACGGTCGAGGAGTGAAAGAGTACACAGCAAGTCTCTTGCAATACTATACCACACCCGCTTAATTTTCCTTTTTCCTTTTTCCTTTTTATGTAATTTATGTTAAGTTCGTATAAATAAGGTAAAATTTTAAATTTGTATATAACATAGGATCATGATGCATTTACCGTATATAATTCAATATGGTAAAATATATCTTTTCATCTTTTCGTTGCGAACCATATATTTTATTGGCTCAAGTAACATGAATAGGTATATCAAAAATGTTATCAAAACGATGGTAAATATGATTTAATTTGATTTAATTCTAATTCCATTTGATTTATTTTTATTTTAATTATATTTTGATTCTAGATTAAAATTGATCTTTTTTTAATTTTTTTATATATTCAAATCAACTATCAAACTAGAACTAGATCTAATAACATTGAGAGTATGAGCTCTTAAAAGATAGACTAAATTTGATTCTCTTTTATCTTTTCAATTCTTTTCTATCTAAACTCCAAAGTTATATAAAACTGAAATAAAAAACTGTAATTTTTATAGATAATGAGAAAGTAGAGAATGACATTATCCTATAGAGTTCAAAAACTACATTACACGGTATTAAATATAATGTTGTATTTGGTATACAAAAATGAATCTAGAATGAAATCGCAATTTTAGGTTCAATTCTCTTTCCTAAGTTTGAATACATTTTAAGAAGTCGGAATCACAATTCTTTGCAATCAACGATTCTAGTAATCCCAACTTTAAAGTAGAATCATGATTCCATCCTACTTTAGTAAATAAGTAATTACATAAATAACCTCATTTAACGTACAAATAGCATGGAGAGAAAAAAAAAATATAAAAACAAACCATAAAGAAGCAATTAGGAAATACAACCATCATTGCAACTAGAAAAATTATTACATACCATTGCAATTTACAACTAGAAAGAAGCTTTGTAGTTCAAATGTTATCACATATATAAGTTTTTTTTTATTTTTTTTTATATACAAGTTTTATATGTATACATAACATATATATGTAGATCATATGTCTTATATAAAATATATAGTTCTATATATATATATATAACTATATTATAAAATATAAGTGCATATTAGTTTTTTTTTTTTTTTTTTGCCAAAGAAGTAAATATTAGTTATAAACATATAAATTTTATTTACATATTTTGTAATAGCAATATCAATTATATATAACATATAATTCTATATATACATATATAACTATATTGTAAAATATATAAATATATGTTATATATAAATTTACAAATGCTTACATATAAATTTATAAATATTAGTTATATGTTATAACTATATTGTTATGTGTATAGATTATATATTTTATATGAAATATATTGTTCAATATATATAATTATATTATAACATATAAAAATATATATATTAGGTATAAATCTACAAATATTATTTATATAATTGTATTAGCAATACAGTTTATGTATAATATATAGTTCCATATATCATCTATAATTATATATGTGTAATATTATTTGTATATACATATATATAAAACATAACATATACACATACACATATATACAAATTGAGAATATTCTTTCCAAATTCTACAATATACTCATTCCATTCCGTTCCGTTCCGAATATGGTAAAACTAAATATAATTATGAAATAAAATTGGTGATTTGATATTTCTAAATATAGGAATGAATTAATCATTTTCTTCCTAATTTCATTCCATTATATTTCAAGTCATTCCATTTTAGATAACTCCTACGTATGAAAGGTAAGATAAGGATAATGCAATTAATTAAAGGGTTCTGCCTTCAATAACTCCTTTGTAATCTAGGGTTGCTTTTGTAAATTACACCAATATCGTGAATAATGTTAACATTTGTCCACATTCACTTTTATGACATACGAATTAACGCAATGTCATTGTCCAAAATATTATTATTGATTTTAAGTTAACTATTGATAACATTGAAAGTACATCAAGCAAATTAGAAGTGTAGATAGTAAGCTGTTCTTAACGTAAACAATTAGAAAATTCAAATCATAAATAGTAAATTTTATATTGAAAAATATGTGAAACTTAAGTTTCAATATATATTAATAAAAATATAACAAATATAAAAAATTCGAGCTTAAGCTAGCTTGATTTTTTTTTTTGGTCAAATTGGTTAAGCTAGCTTGAATTGGACGAGTAATAGTTAAGCTTACTTTTTTTTTTTCTTTTGCCAGTAATCGTTAAGCTTCCTTCGAATTTAAATATTTGAGCAAACTCAAAATTTAGTAATTAACGTCCAGCCGTAGCTTGAATTCAACGTTGTTCACTTCAAGTAAGTTTTGTGTCATACTTCCATGGGGTTTCGTGATTTAGTTGAAGTATTATGCATATGAATATAAGCCTATACCCAAATTTTGGTGTAGATCATGGATGTTGGCGCGTGCTTTCTGAGTTTTGCACTTCGTGTAACATTGGAGTGGCAATGTGAAGATCACAACTGTTGGTTGGAACAAAATCAAGGAGGGTTTGAGAGAAGAAATAAACATTTCCAATATAAGTGAATAATGTTGTGATAAATGAAGAATCTCACATACATCATCCTCACTGATCTTGAGATTTGAATAAGAATGGCTCCAAATATGATACTAAATTTTATTTCATTCTTCATTCCAAAAGCTCGATTATATGATCTTACTTTTATAATTGTTGAATCATCTCAAATGAAAAAAAAAACATTTCAATATTTATAGAGTTTGACGATTGATAATAACCATTACTAATTGATTAATAAATGTTTGAGCCCTTAGAACTAGAACAAAAGACCTAGTCTAACATATATAAGTGGATTTTATTTCAGATTCGCGATATCAAATTTCCTTAAATTAATACCGAATTATAGGACGGATTCCACAAATCCTATCATTAATTTAAAATAATCGTATTCAAATTTCTTATCGATCCAATTTAAGATCTTATAACTTAATTCTATCTCTTGCAGCATTTCTTTCATAAAAAATTAAAAAATCACATATTTATTTCATAGAAATTTCTTAACATTCTCATTATCTTTATTTCTTATTAAATTTTCGAATTTTCATTTTATCGTTTAAATTGTCACGTTCACTCGCCTACAACAACAGCACTCCTTTTCGGCAAAAGGTTTGAACTCCAAGAAGATGAAGATGAGGGCCTATGAGTTATCCTTTGATCGACAGTGAAATACGATTTGCCGGTGCCACCTTGGATTTTACGTACATGATTCTGGCTACACTGCACAGTAAAATTACCTTCGTGGCATGTTCTTCTTTAACCCTTCCCGCTCGCCTATCTTTACAAGCGAACGTGTCGTCCATCTGTGACTTCATGTTAAAACCAATTTTGCGCCAGAAGATTCATGAAATCTTTTCTTTTATTTTTTTACCAATCATGGACCTTATCATTTTATTTTCTATTGGATTTGTTATTGTTAATTAAGGTTAGAAAAATAAAATACATCATCAAATAGAATCGAAGATGGTGCTCATTTTTTTTTCCTCAATTTAATAAGAAAATTGAATTAGAGGAATAAATTTAACTAAAAGAAAAAACTAAATTAACCGTTTAAAGAATCAAAGCAATATTTTACTATGATAGAAAAAAGTTATTTTGTTCCAATAAAGTAGCTCAAAGTGATTCAAGTTTTCTAAAATTGTTGTAACTCAATGATATAAACATTAGATTTCTAGCTAATTGACTAGGTTTGATCCTTCCTCTTTAAATTTGTAATATGATATATTTGGAATAAAAATTTAAATTTATACTTATTAAAATGCATATGCTCTTTAGTTTTTATGAATAAATTAGTTTTATGCCCAACTAATGTCTAGGCTTCTTAAACCATCTTAAAATCTATATAAATGAAATTTTACAATAAATGCTAATTAAGAAAAATCTTACATGATATATATAATTACCATTTGCTAAAAATCTAAGAGGAAGTTGTATATTTTTAATTTCTCTTGTTTTTTCTTGATTTTGTAATTTATAGTTATAAATGAATCCATCTCTTCCTCAAGCAATTTTATGTTTTTACACCATCTATATTTACCAATAAATTTTTGGATAAAATCAAGTTTTGCAAGGATTATTTTATTTTTTTCACTTTCATTTTGAAATCAAATATACACTAAACGAAGTTCCAATATATTTATTTTTTTTTTTTATAACAAACCATATTGTGAAATTCTAATGGTTTCTATTAGAAGATTTCTTATGTATTTCATTTTTACAATATGTATAATAAAATACCATGCAAGAGCTCACTTGTCTGTACTTGGAAATGGCGGCGAGGGATTCAACATATAACAACTGCAAAGCCAAAGGTTGAACTCAACCTTCCATCGAGAATATAAACCATATTATTTCACTAGCTTGTGCAATTAAACTTAATAAAGTTGAGAAATAATTTGACCACTCATTAAATCACCTTTGGTGCATAATTTGTTTCCTCCTTAAGCTAGTGGAATAAAAAGTCAAATAAATTTATTCTTATTGGAATGTATATGCTCTTTGGCTTTTATGACTAAACTAGTTTTATGCCCAGCCAACTCTCTTGCTTCTTAAACTATCTTACAATATACATTAATGAAATTTACAACAAAGGTTAATTAAAAAAAAATCTTAATCGATATATATATATGTGCATCATATACTAAAAATCTAAGAGGAAGTTATATATTTTTAATTTCTCTTATTTTTTCTTAATTTTGTAATTTATTTTTATAATTGAATTCATCTTTTCCTTAAACAATTTTTATGTTTCTACACCATTTATATTTGTCAATAAATCTTGGAAGTGCCCTTCTTAATTTATTGAAATCAATAAAATCAAATTTGTATAAGGATTATTTTATCTTTTCACTTTCATTTTTAAATCAATTTTTTACTAAATGAAGTTCCAAAGTATTAAAGGTTTTTTCTTTCCATGAACAAACCATATTTCAAAATTATAATGGTTTCTATTAGAAAATTTCTTTATGTATTTCATTTTTATCTTTAGATAAATATCAAATGGTATCATTTAAAGTTTTAACAAAGCGTTATCCATGAATAAAAAATATTTATAGTAAAAAACCATGTAAGAGCTCTCTTGATTGTATATGAATGGCGGCGGGCGATTCAACATGTAACAACTGCAAAGCAAAGGTTGAACTGAACCTTCCATCAAGAATATAAACCATATTATTTCAATGCCTAGTGCAATTAAACTTAATAAAGTTGAGAAATAGTTTGACCACTCACCTTTAAGTGCATCATTTGTTTCTACCCTAAGCTTGTGGAATGAGATAGTAATAACTAAGAACACCAACTGGTTACGAGTACATCAATAATTAAAAAAAGAAAACGGTGTTTCTAATTAGTTAAACGAACTAAGTGAGCTATGGAAGACACAATGAAAAAAAATAAGGAAAAATTTAACAATTTAGGCATCTTCGGACTCAAGATTTTAATTGAAGTAAAACTAAAATAATATGTTTTCTTTCTCCTTTGTTCCTTTTGTCACAACCCAAGAGTTGTGAAGTCGTAATACTCTCACCAAGTACACTAACCTTTAATAAAAACTAGCACTCAACTGCTATCATATACATAGTATACATACAGCACATATAATTAAATAACTTTGAAACATTTTCAATTCAATATATAAAGTGAAGTAATGATATTTGATTCATATAATTCTTTAAAAATTTTCATTTATACACATCTTTTGAAAAAGAACTTCACAAGTAGTCTTTATACATAAAACTTATAAAGGAAAATTTCACAGTTGTTGATAATAAGTAAAATATTATAAGTTAGCTTGGATTACACAAGTGGCCTAGTTGATTCCTAAATAAAAGACGAAAGAATAACCCAAATCCATTTGTTTATCACTCCAAACTCGTTGCTCATCTTTTATATATCCAAATTGGTTAATCTTAGTGTCTATCTTCTAAGACCTACAAACGAATTATGAGGACATGAGTAACCATCGCTTAGTGAGGGGATGGAGATGAAAGCATACACAATACAACAACAAGCAGGATTGTCAATTAGTTAATCAAATGCAATGCAATATAATCAAACATATGCCATAGCATAATGTTGTCTGGTTAGTCGTGAAATTACAGAAATTGTACTTATTCTAACATAAGTTGAAGAGTTTTAATATGATGGAGGCTTGCCTCTAAGTAGATCTTTGACCAAGCCTAAACTTGTATAGTAGAGCTTGTTCCTCTAAAGACCATCTTTGAACCAAAGCTCTTAACCTCACTATAATCTCCTTTCTTATCACTTAATTTGGACTTGAGGTAGGGGAATGTCAATTTTTGTTACTTGTTAAAGGTTTAGTATTTAGTCAGATAATCTTAATCGTTCTCCTTAGTAGATTGCATGCATATCCAATTTGTGTTTAAGTTATAGTTTATCTTAGTCCATTTTAAGGGTACCTAACTTGCAAACACTCAAATTAAGAAGCAAAACATATTAAAGGAATCATAACATGAAACATAATAACTAAAACAGCACAATAGCTTCCAAGCATACACATCACATGTGTATAATTAACCACTTTACAACCATGAACAAGAGTACACATAAGCCTCTAAGTACCCTTGTTAGTATTCCAAAATGCTACTAAGCATTAATTCCACTTATGTCTCTTGTAAGTCAGAGGCTTCGATCCTTCCATCATTATTGGTTCTTATATTATAAATTAGATTTCAATCCCTATATAATTGATTGAAATGACAATGTTTTAATCATTATACTTTTGATTAGGTTTTCTTATTCTTTTAGCATTTATTAAGTGTTTGTTATGTAAGTCAAGTATTGTTTCTCTTACCTAAGATATTAGGACCTTTTATTGAAGCTTTTAATAAGGTCTTTACATTTATTCTTACCTATAGGACATACTACATAACCTTCTACTAGGGTCTCTTAAAGTTGTGGCACCTTTTACATAACCTTCTATGTAGATCTTTACTTGTATTCTTTACTTAGGTAACCTTCTATGCAACCTTCTACGCAACCTTCTACATGAATTTAAGTTAAAGTGTCACATCAAGAAACCTTTTACTAAAGTTTCTGCTCTCATGGTTTAAATATAGCTTAATTAAGGAAACTTTTAAAATACCTTCTACATATCACCAACTTATACTAGAGTATTTATAGAAGATTCTACAAAACCTTCTAGAGGTACCAGTATCCTTTATCGGTTCATCTAGAACTTCTGCTGAACTTTCTATATGCACCAGATTTGCTTTATTTCATAAAAAAACTTCACATTTCACTCTTCCCTTCACTTCATTAAGATTTAATGTAAATGAATTGCACTAATACTAACTCACGTAGCTCAGAACCCATCCACATCAGTGTGTAAAGCTCGAAAATTCAACAAAAAATGGCATTAAACATTCCGAACCCATTAATTTAATAAAATACACATTTTTTACTGGAAAAATCATGGTTTTAAGGCTTAGATTCAACATGTAGCTATTTAATTTTTATTTATTATTGATTATTAGTGATTTTTCCACGAAAATGACAATTCAATAACTTAATGAACATTAACTTAAGTAATTAAGTAAAAATCATCATGTTTAACTTCGTGAAACCTATCTTTTTATGAAATCCATTAATTTCATCTTAAAATCAAACATTTACTTATTGCATGTCATCAAAGAACTCATAAAATATTCGAAAATCAGATTGAACGATGATTTGCTGATGAATAAACTTGATGATTATATTAATCTACTTTGCACAATCTTATAAGTACTTCACTTGCTTTAGCATGGTCCTTCGAATTTGAAATTTAAAAGCTCATAAATTTCTTCCAAAAAACTTCGAGTAAATCTTCAAGAGCTTTTATTTCGAATTTTGAACTTGATACTTTAGATAATTCCTTGCTTATCATTATGATAAATTATCTTATTATTTTGATCTTTAATTTGCATGAAATCCTCTTCAAATCTATGTTTTAAATTTGCATAAAAAATGTATTGCTATTTTTTTTTATGTAAAATCTGTTATGTCACAAAGTACCAGAATCACAACGGTTTGCCATGTAAACAAACCTAAAATAGTAACTGACATTTTAGTTACTATTGTAGATGTGATTTACACAAAACGTTTATGACTGTCTATTTTAAAGTAAACAGTTTGTACAAGATTATTGATAAGGTTATATACAGAACTTTAAGTCATGTTTTATATATATATATATATATATATATATATATATATATATACGATCCTAGGAAATATTTACATAACACAACACCCTGATAAGTAAAATATTACATAATCAGCCTATACATCTAAGAGTTGTTAACAAAACTCTCTAAAACTTTCATGGATTAGCCAATTTGACCCTTACTCTCCCAAAGTTCGATTCTCACTCCCCTAAAGTTCTTCAAAAGGGTACTAACTTCTAGATAGTTATAATGCAGCATATTAATTGTCACATGCATGAAAGTCTATAAGGGTATGAGTAATCAATAGTTCAATAAGTAGGAATGGAGATACAAGACTGTATAACAAACACAAATAAGGTTTACAAACAATTAACTAAATGTAATGCAACGCAAAAAATCCTTTAGTCCATTGTGAAATTAGAAAAATTTCACCCTTTTTAATTCAAGTTGAGGAGTTTCTACGCTTATGCAATAGCTTACGACTAAACCTAAATTTGTGCAACAAAAGGCACTACTCCCCTTATGGTTATCCTTCAAACTAATATTCTCATCCTTACTGTAACCTCTTCTCATGTTATTTAGTTCGACTAAGGATGAAGAAGTGACTATTATGCTACAGCGTCATCCTTTTTTAAGGAGTCAGTATTTGGTTGGAAAATACTAACTATCCCCTAAAGGTTTGCAATGCATTTCTAATTTAGGTATTAGGTCAAATATGGTTAAACTCAATTTAAAGTGATCAAACAATTTCACTCCATATCATTCATAACAAACCACCACAGCAAAGCATCAATATACAACCAAATGATCAAAGACACATAAGCATGCACATAAACATTTACCTACAAGCACAAACAACATAATCCTAAGCCTCCAAGTACTTTAATATAATACTTCAAAATATAATAATATATTGATCCCAACTTACATGAAATCCTTGATTTGCTCACTTAACTTATTGCATGGTCTACTTGTTACTACTTGTCCCTATAATATAAATCCTCTTTTAGTATTTATACCCTTATGTCATATAATCTTCAAATTATAATTTTACCAATTGTTGAAAATTTATTTTACTTATAACTGAATTCATTCTAACTAATTTTTTATTTAGTTTCTAAATCGGTTCTTGAATTATGTTCTAATTCAATTTCTGATTACGGGTTTTATATGTAAACCCTAGGAACTCTTTCCGAACCAATATATGAAATTTATCGTACTATACTTGGGTATCTAGAATTTCCTATTTAGCTTCTAACTAGTATTCTAGTTTGTATGGTATATCCTACACCTAATTTAACTACTGAATTTGCTCTCGGTATAAGAATAACCTATATTTTTTACATAATTACCTAAATACATATTCCATATTATATTTTTATGATGTTTTGAATATTATAATAATATCAATTTAACTTAATATTTCCTACTTATCTAATTTCCTATATACACATATTATATATTATTACATAATCTACACTGAAAACACATTTCTAATGCTATAAATATCATCTTTCATCACCAAATAACATTTCAAGATATCTAATTACTCCCTAAATCAGAATTTGCACCAAATTAACCCTAAATAAAAAATTAACTTAAATATACTCTTTTACCTATTATTCATTTGCACATATTTATTACATAATATGCATAATACATACATCAAACACCTCAAACTCCACAAATAACATCCTATATTAGCAACTAACATCCAAAGATATTTAATGACATATTAAATCAGAATTTTTATCAAACTAACATTAAATCACAAAATTAAGCTCAATTATTGCATTTTATGTATGAATTTACTGCTTAAAAATTAAGTAAAATTTTAGAAAGTTGATTTTTAGAAAAAATCTTCATAATATTTTTATGAATACCCTAAATAGTTTACAAAAAAATTTTGAAGTCAGAACTACACTATTAAGGTCATTTAAATTAAAATCGAAAATTAGCTTGGGTTTAGAGATTTCTTAAATATTATATATCCTAAGACCTAATTTTATGAAATTGACATTTTCCCCTAATTCTATATATAAAAACATCTTAGAATACTAATTTCAAAATTTTCCATATATATTTGGTATTTTTAACAAATTAAACAAAATTGGGTATAAAATTAAAATTACTTGATTGAGTAACTTCTAGCCACAAATGGTGGCCCCCAATGTGTCAATAGCCCTTAGCAATGATTCTAGGGTCAGGTGATGGTGGCCGTTTTGTTCTAGATGGTCGTCGAGTGTGGCTTCTACTCTAAAGCCCTATTTGTACTACAATTTATTAATTTTTTTTGCAAAAATATTCTTTCTTCTCTTCTCTCCTCTCCCTATTTTTTTTTTTTCCTTCTTAACTAACTAAACTAAGTTTTGGTGGGTGTTTTCTAATTTTATAGAAGAGTTTAGGGTTTTTCTTTTGAATTTTGGTTA
The DNA here is from genome assembly GCA_024138015.1 of Lumnitzera littorea. Lineage (NCBI taxonomy): Eukaryota > Viridiplantae > Streptophyta > Magnoliopsida > Myrtales > Combretaceae > Lumnitzera > Lumnitzera littorea. Next base: position 90,177,668 of record JAMXBB010000010.1, read on the forward strand.
CCAAGTGTCCTTATCTTTTTTTTTTTTCTTTTTTACTTCCTGGTTAGGTCAATTTTATTGGTTGATTTTCCATACTTAATCCCAACTTACCACACCCCAAATCTAGACATTTCTATACTTTCTCATACTTTTCTTGATTTTTCTTCATTAATTAGTATTATTTTAGCATATTCTAGGTATTTTAAGTGATTTTAGGTATTTTTACCTACATATAAATACATATATGATACAAATAAATACTTATAAATATTATTTATATTAGTTTTATAATTTTTAATATATATATAATTTATCTCTATCAATTCGTTAATTATCGAAACTCGTTTTATGTATTTTCAATAAACAATTGGTAATATATATATATAAATTAATGTTATAATATCTAATTATTTATTTTCCTAAATTCAAACTTATATGATTATTTTTACTAATATTCCTAACTTTATTGTAAAATTTAGACTCGATCATAATTTACCCGATCATACTAAATTTCATATATCGACTTTAAACACCTGATCACAAGGCTTACAAAAGCCTTATCCACAAGCATGGATTGTATCTAATCTTAAACTTTCCATGGAATTTTTCTTTCAACTTCCATAAGACACTACAACTAATCTAGAAGTATTGTTATAATAAGCTAATAAATCCGTATCCAATGTAACCTAAATAACCTATCATAAGTTTTCATAATAAACAAACTCATCTAGAAATTAATAAAATTTGTCCTCCTTAATCTTGCACATTTGTGTCTTACTTAGTGAAACGCATTGGGCATATTACCTAAATATAGCTAATAAGTGAAACTAGGCTTTCAACTTTTCAAAAATCTAACTTGTCATCTACTCTGTAATATTTTATCAAAATATTATTCTATCTAAGCTCTTTGATCTATTCTTTGATTTTATCTTCTGATTCTTTCAACATGATTTAATTCATATACTTAACTGTACATTGTATTCTATATATTTAATACACTTGTTAAATACTTTTAATCCATTTTTGTTATCATCGAAATAATAAAGAGATAACCTAACAGATATAGATATAACAGGACTAGTCATCAAACCAAATCGAAATGAACTAAACTGCAAAATATAGTTATTTTATATTTTAATTTGATTTACGGTTTAGTTAAGAGAATGTCTAAATGGTTCATAGTTTAATCCGAATGTTAGATAAAACTAAATTGCTTGAATCTGAATCAAACTGCATCATACTAAAAAAATAAAATATAGGCAAAATTTTTTAGTTGTAAATCTTGATGACATTTTAGTATAACCTAATTTGACTTTCTTTTTTGCCATTTTTCATTTTATTCTCAACCTCCATAATCTACTCTTTTTTTTTTTTTTTTGTTATTGTCACCGGTCTTTAGCAGAATCACATGCTTTCACTATAACCTATTATTCAATGTTGCCATGATATAATGTTATACGGCTTTTGTTCTTATGTAATGTTATTAAATTTGGATATCAATGTTGATTAAAAAGTCTAATTACTATTATAATTACAAAAAAAGAACATGATATTTTTAACAGTTGAAATCGAATCGAACTAGACCAAATTGAACCACATTTGGAGCGGTTTGGTTCAAAAATTTGAACCGTTAAAAACTATTCTATTAATCGAGTGTTTGAACTCAAACGTTTTAATAACAGTTTAGTTTAGTTTAATCCCTAAAATAAATTGAACCGAATTAAATCAAACCAAATTTTTTTCAATAAACTAATTTCGAAATTATTGTATTACATGCAGTACATTAACACACCTGGAAAACTATTTTCTAGACACATTCCAAATTACTGTCATTAGTGCACATCAGAATGATAGATTCCCTTTCTAAATAACAAAATTTAATAAAAGGATTTAACGTATTTATAAACAAATCGTGCTATGTATTATCGTAATGGAAATGAAATTCATTTTCATATCACACAGCACAAACAAGTAAAAACGTGCGTATATTCCACGAGATGCAAATAAATAGTCGTTGAGACTACTCGCTAACCTTCTTAAATGAAGCAGTAATGACAGATCTTATGGAGAAGTGAAATACTTGTCTTTAGAAACTTTTTGTTTTTTTTTTCCCATCAAACAAAAGTATTATTTATTTCACAAATAACAGGCTAAGTAGCCCTTAAATCACTGTGGCAGTTTCCTATTGAGGAGCTTCTCTGCTCCCTCAACAAAACAGAAGTAGAGTCCATCAAAAGTAAATACAAACATTCCCTCGGAGGTACAAAAAACAGCATTTCCTCCAGCTTGTCTTCCTTGCCTATTCTACATGCCATCCAATCGGATAGCATGTTGCCTTCCCGTGGAACAAAAGATCTGCAATAGTCTTCAAAGCAGCACAGCTTTGCCCTGCAAGTAGCAACAATATGGCAATATTTATTAATATAATCAACCTGGTCTGTAACTAAACTAACTCCTATCTTAGAATCCATTCAAATCTCCACTCGCTTGAGTCCCATCTATAAACAGTACTTCAGTCCCCAGAAGGACCGCCCACATTTCAGTGCTAAGTATGTCAATGTGGCCTAACTTGATGGAAAAGTCCATAATCCATGCCCCCATTTCATCACTGATAATTCCTCCTACCGTGGCCACTCCACCTGGAACTCTTATTGAAGCATCAGTGTGTAGCTTCCCCCAACCATCTCGGGGCTGCTGCCATCTAATATGCTCATAATGGATTTGATAAAGAACTCTTCTTCTTCTCATCATAGCCCAATTCTCATGTGTGATTCTCCTAATATAATGGTGGAGTTCTTCTCGTGTATTTGCATGATAAAAAATAATCTCATTCCTATTATGCCATGTTGCCCATAATGCAAAAATGAATTTTACTGCTTTGGAGGTTGGCTCAATGTTAGTTCAGCTCCATATACCTTGCTGACACTTTCGACCCATTCTTGGAATGGCTCTATGTTTTGCAAATATATGTTCTCGTTTGGAAATAAGCCATCCCACAGTCCCTTATTCTTTGACATTTCCTGAACACGTGGTTCAAGTCCTCCCCTGGCTGAGCGCAAATCTTACACTCATCTGTAATTTCTGGGATCATATGATGAACTTTTTGTGTTGTTGGTAAGCTATCATTCATAACTCTCCATAAGAATAGCCTTATTTTTGGTGTGAATGAAGATCTCCAAATCTAATCATAGTTTAGCCTTTGCTCAACTACATTGCCCTCGACAGCCTCGTATATGTCTCTCAACCGGATCTTTACTCTAGCTCTTCTGGAGAGACATATCCTATCAACAATGTTGTTGTTCAAAAAGATAGGCCCTACTTGAGATTTCATCCAGTCCCCTGTAAGGTATTCCACTCTAGTTTCATTCCAAAGTTTCTCAGCAATATTGGCCTCAGCTACTGTTGTCTGTTCTACCTTTAAGGACCATGGGCTATCGAATACTTTGTTTAATGGACAAATCTGAGTCCAGGAGTTTGACCAGAACTTCAAACTTCTGCCACTGCCCAATTAAAAGGTCAATACCTTATGTAAATTTTAGCAGTTTAGAATAAAAAATACTTAGAAAAAAAAATTAGAAAAAAATCGTAGAAAATAAAAAGAAATAAAAAAAAACAGGGGAAAATTAGTAAAAGTGTAGAACCATGACCTAAAGTGGTTCTACTGTAAAATCCAGCCAACCCCACACGGTATACACACCGCGCAGGCCGTCCGACAACCACCTAACCGTCGCCGGCCACCAGAGCACCTAAGAACACCAAGGTCAATTTCCTGCCCTATTTTTCAATAATTTCTAAAAATTAGTAAATTCACCCAGAAAATTATGAAAAAAATTATACTTAGGTTATTTTAAATATGCTTTCATTATGATATTTTTATTTTTGAAAAATTCATAATATTTAATATACTTTATTAAGAAATTTATTGTTCACCCGAATTTATATTTATAAAATAAATGTACTAAATGATATTATTTCTAGTTGAAAATTTTTGTATAGGATGTATATGATATATAGATAATTTCTATGTAGCCCGAATTTTGATTTGAATATTTTTAATATTTATTGCATTTTTAGGCTCGAAAATAGGCTGAAATTATGAATTTAATAGGAAACTATGAAATTAATTGATGAAATGGACATGTACTGATCTATAATAAATAATAACAGTATTGAGTCAGGTTGAAATTAATTTAATGCTAAAAGAATTATAATTGGGTAATTTATGATAATTTAGGGGTAAAATCGTCAATACGAATATATAGGCAATAGATCAGAAACTTGAAACCAAATGATAATTGAATCCCCTATATTTTTAGGAGTCTATAGAAATTTTCTTGGAATTATTTGGTAACCCGAACTATTTATTATGAATTTATTAAGTAAAATAGCTTAATTTACAAGTTGAGGTGTATTTGTAATATTAATAAGCTAAAATAAATTAAATAGTTAAATAAAAAATATATGTGAGATTGCTGATCAGATTGGATTAAATGGATATTTTTATTATATTTATTAATATTTTCTGATTGGGATATACTTTAGGTATATTAAGATTGGATAATACTTATATTGTAATAATTTATGAACAAATTAGATGAAATACAATTTAATAACGTAAATTACGTATAATACGATTATATTTATATAATTATGTATAACTGTATTAAAAACTCAAATTAACCGTTAAAAGCCATTTTTAGAAATAAGACCCGTAAAATGTGTCGTTAGGTTTATATAAACTCAATGACACTAATTTTATTAAAATCAGACAACCTTAAGTAATTTAACCTATAACTTTATCATATTTAAGAATGTACATATTTTGGTAACTTTACTAGAATTAAAACGTGAATTAATAAATAAAAAATACGTTTTGATGCGATCGAAACGATATATAATATGTAATAGTATATATGATGTACAGTATCAATAATTAATAACTTAATTCGATATATAGTAATAACATGATTGTATATTATGGAAATAATATATATATATATATATATATATAACCATTAGAGATTAAACCCTAATGTTTTCGTAATTATTACGAAAACTGAATTTGGGTCTTTTGTGTAATTAGGACCTTCCAATACAAGACAGTTGACGATTTGAGTCAACAATAGCGAATGTCTAAACAAATAAGTTGGGATCATGGCTTCACTACTTTTTTGGGTACTATTTAAAGTATCCGGAGACCCAAAAGTACTTTTGGTTGTGTTTGTAATTAGATGATTATACGTATGCTGTGTGTGTGAATGATACTCAGTTGTGATAGGAGTTTAACTCCTTGGTGTACTATTTTGCATATTTACATGGATTCTATATTGTGTGAACATGTTGGTCACCCTTGATTAACACTAACGGTTATTCGACTAAAATGTAATTGGACATGCATAATCACCCGTTAGGAGAAATGATTAAAGGTGTTAGGTCAAATACCGACTTCTTTCGATGAGGATAGTTGAAATGGTCCTTTCCCCATCTTTAGTCGGACTAAGTGACAGGTGAGGAGGTTGCGACAAGGTTGGGGGCCGTGATTCGAATGCGGTTATGGGAGGAGGGTGTTCTCCATTGTACAAGCCCAGATTTGGTCTGACTTAAGTCGCGATGAAACTCCTCAATCAGGGTTGGAGCGGATGTAATTTCTTTAACCTCAAAGTGGACCGGATAACACCGTGCGATGTTTCATTTGAGTGATTGTATTGCATTTCATTTCATCATAATTATTAACCTTATTTGTGATTATACAGTACTCTTCTGACTCCGTCCCACTTACTGAGCTAGTTGTGCTCATATCCCTACAGACTCTTTTGTAGGTGTTGAGTAAGAATAGGATGTTCAGGTACCACCGTTCTCGGGTTAGTGTGTTGCTGTTTAGGAAAGTGAGAATCGAGGAATCAACTGAACCTGAGCTTTTAACTTTGTCTTTGAGTTTTGAGGAAACTAACTAGGAATTCCCTAGGAGCCCACTAGTTTCCTAACTTATTGTATATAGACTGTAAAACCCGTGGTTTTTAATAAACTTTGATTGTAAACTTTACCTTTGGACGTAAAATGTTTGTATAAATACTGTTGTGGTACTAAATAGCAAGTCGTATAAAATAGGTATTTTGTAAAAGCTCTACCATAGGTTTGGTTATTAACAGGTGTCAGAACAAACGTTTCAAGCTACTTGAATTGTGCACCTTGTGTGAACTGTATCTACGATAGCAGCTGTGAGGTCAGCTTCTATCTTAGATTAGTTTACATGATGGGATTGTTACCATTTTTCCTGTTTAGGGCATGATAGCTTTTATTCCTATACTTGACAATATTACTAGAGTCCATGGGGTGGATGCTTGGCTAGAAAGATGAGGAAGGGAAGCAATGGGCTGTATACTACTTGAGCAAGAAATTCACTAAAAGAGAGCGGAGATATTCATAAATTGAAAGAACCTGCTGTGCTTTAGTCTGGGTAATGCATCAGCTCAGATAATATATACTCTACTACCAGGTTGAATTACTAACTCAACAAGATCCCCTGAAGTACTTGGCAGACAAACCAACCCTAATTGGTAGAATCTTAAAGTGACAAATGCTACTATCAGAGTTTAACATTACATATGTGAACCGGAGTTCAGTTAAAGGGTAAGCTTTGGAAGATCAATTAATAGAAAATCCCTTTGATAGCACTCCCTAGGAAGTATAAGTCAATTTCCCCTATGAGGGTGTCTTAGTGGTTGAGGGAAACTTTGATAAAGGAGAAGATGACGAGCGACCAAAATGGAAAATGTTCTTCGATGGTATGGCCAACATGTCTGGGTATAGAATTAGGGTAATACTAATATCCCTTGAAGGTACTCAATATCTTATGGCTATAAGGCTTGTTTTCCCATACACTAATAATATTGCTGAGTATGAAGCATGTATCATGGGACTCAAGATGGCCCTAGAAAAAGACATTCAAGAATTAGAAGTATATGGGGACTCTTCGCTCATTATTGGCCAAGCTCGGGGAGAGTACAAAACTAAAGATCTTAAGCTGGTGCCTTATCACTGGCATTTGACAATTACCTTCAATCATGTACCAAGGACTCAGAATCAATTTAGTGATGCCTTAGCCATGCTAAAATCTATGATCTAGATATCTGGTGGAGTCGAGATTCAGCCCCTTACTATTAAAATTGAAGATAGTCCTGCCTTTTGCCTAACAGTGGAGGGTATGAATAACAAAAAACCATGGTACCACAATATTAAGACGTTCCTACAACAAGGCGCATACCTCGAAGAAGCTGAGAAAAGAGATAGAAAGGCGGTTAGGAAGTTGGCTACTTAATTTATAGTAAGCGAGTCCACCTTATATCAATGCTCATTTGATGGTATACTCTTAAGGTGTATAGATGACAAAGAGGCTGAGTATTTAATGAAAAAAATGCATGAAGGAGTATGTGGCCCTCACATGAATGGATATATGCTAGCAAAGAAGATTATGAGGCTAGGGTATTATTGGTCGACAATGGAAAGTGATTGCATCAAATACGTTAGGCATTGTCACTTATGCCAAGTTTATGCAAATAAGATAAATGCCTCGCCTCAAGAACTATACACCCTCTCAGCATCATGGCCTTTTTTTAATGTGGGGCATAGATATCATTGGTCCAATCACTTTAAAAGCATCCAATAGGCATCGCTTCATATTAGTCACCATCGACTACTTCAGCAAATGGGTAGAGGCTTCATCTTACTCGAATGTTACTAAAGGGGTCATAGTTAAGTTCATCAAGAGAGACATCTTAGCTCGATACGAGACTCATGAAACAATCATCACTGATAATGGCACTAATCTCAACAACAAGCTTATGATAGAATTGTGTTAGCAGTTCCGGATCATTTACAGGAACTTTACTCCTTATCGATCCCAAATGAATGGAGCCATCAAAGCAACCAATAAAAACCTCAAAAGAATCATTGAAAAAATGGTTGTCACGTATAAGGACTGGCATGAGATGTTACCCTTCGCACTCATGGCCTATTAGACTTCCATCAGAATGTTAACTAGGGTAACACTATATTCTTTAGTATATGGCACTGAAGTAGTGTTACCAGTAGAGGTTGAGATCCCGTCACTTAGGGTACTATCAGAAACTCAGTTGGACGAAGTCGATTGGATAAAGAAACGCATCGAATAGCTAAATCTAATTGATGAAAGGAGATTGACTGCCTTGTGTCATAATCAGTGTTATCAACAAAGAATGGCTCGGGCCTTTAACAAAAGGGTATAACCTCGTAACCTCAAAGAAGGAGACTTGGTGTTAAGAAAAGCTCTCCCCAATGCACAAGACTCTAGAGGGAAATTTGCCTCCAATTATGGGGGTCCTTATGTTGTGAAGCGAGTATTATCGGGAGGGGCTTTGATTTTGTCCCAAATGGATGGTCCAGATTTGAGAGACCCTATAAATACTGACACTATAAAATTGTACTATCCATAAGAAGTCAGTGAAAATTTTGCTCAAAATGTGAAAATGTTAGTCATTTTGCGCGTCATTGTAGTCCAATTTTCATTATCTACAAGCAAATTTGGTATCCTTGGTCGTTGTCATCATTAGAATAATCACCCTCTCCATAGAAAGGTCTAATTCCCTTTACCCTATTTAATCGAACCCATATACTGCAAATACGAGAGGAGTTAAGGAATGACATCTAGAACATTAGTAATTAACAAAATTCTTTAAAATACTTTATTACGGATTGATCCCCCTTAATGGGGAGTTTTATTGTCTGTTTTTCAAGGGAATGCGAAACTGAAGTAATCAATCACGGTAAATGGGAATAAGGCTTTTAGGTTCATAAAAGTTCTAAAGAGACAAAAACAGTAGGTGGTTTTTCTGTATCAAGCTAATTTCTATGACTTCTCCAAAAAGAACTAGCAAAGTCTCAAATGTTGTACGTAAAGAACATCCGAGTTGATAATAAGGGACTAAAACAAGAGTCAGTAATTTTTTATGGGGGCTTTTCAAAAAGTTTGACAATTTGGGTGCTATCGACAAAGACCAGGTAAGTATTTCTACACAATGTTAACACATCGATTTTTTCTTACACTTGCATTTAGACTAATTTTTACTTCCAACAATCTTTTTTAACTAACTCATAAGGCATTCACTTTCTGCATTTAGTGTTTAACCAACCTACGAAGACACGATCCTAGCTCGATTCATCCTTCCAATCCATAGGGCCCCTTTGTTCACCAAATTTCTTTCAGGTAAGCCCATACGTCATTTCCCCTCTATTCACTAAGCCCTGTAGGGCACTTCTCCTCATAGTTTACTATTGGTACAGCATTGCCACCAATTTTAGGGTTACTAGTCCTTAAGAGATGCTCCCGCCTAGATTAGTGAGCCTTGTGAGGTACAGCTAGGTTTTAGATTGATGCCCATTTTAGGGTTGCAAGTTCTTGAAAGACGCTTCTACCTAGGTTAGTGAGCCTTGTGAGGCATAGCCAGGTTTTAGATCAATCCCATTTTAGGGTTGCTATTCCTGAAGAGATGCTCTCGCTTAGGTTAATGAGCTTTATGAGGCACAACCAGGTTTTAGATCGATCCTATTTTAGGGTTGCTAGTCCTCGAGAGATGCTCTCATCTAAGTTAGTGAGCCTTGTGAGGTATAGCCAAGTTTTAGAGCGATCCCCAGTTTAGTGTTGCTAGTCCCCGAGAGACGCTCCTGCCTTGGTTAGTGAGCCTTGTGAGGCATAGCCAAGTTTTAGATCGATCCCATTTTAGGGTTCCAAGTCCCTGAAAGACACTCTCGCTTAGGTTAGTGAGCCTTGTGAGGTACAGCTAAATTTTAGATCGATCCCCATTTTAGGGTTGCTAGTCCCCGAGAGATACTCTCGCCTAAGTTAGTGAGCCTTGTGAGGTACAGGCAGGTTTTAGATCGATCCCATTTTAAGGTTGCTAGTCCCCGAGAGATATTCCCGCCTAGGTTAGTGAGCCTTATGAGGCACAGCCAGGTTTTAGATGGATCCCATTTTAGGGTTGCTAGTCTCCAAGAGACGCTGCCGCCTAGGTTAGTGAGCCTTGTGAGGTACAGCCAAGTTTTAGATTAGTCCTCGAGAGATGCTCCCGCTTAGGTTAATGAGCCTTGCAAGGCATAACTAGGGTTACTAATCCCTAAGAGACGCTCCCGCTTAAGTTAGTGAACCTAATGAGACATAACCCAATTTTAGATCAATTCTAGCATACGATCGTTTGTCCTTTAGAGACACTCTCGCTTAGGTTAGTGAGCCTAGAGAGGCACAACCAGGATTTATTTCTTCATCCAAATTGATTTTAGGAAAGCTATTTAGTCATCTTAGGGGCAAAAATAGTATATGTTTGGTCTTTGCGGTAAAGTTTTGCTCAAACTTTATCACAAAGAGGAGCAACTATAAACACTTAATTTTTGCCCTCTTTATTTGTTTTTTATTTTATTTATTTCATTTTTATTATTTTCCTTTCTTTTCTCAATAGACTCTAAATTAGAAAAAATTCAAAAAATAGGGAATTAAAAGAAAACCTAAATTTTTTTTAAGAAATTTAGAAAAAATAAGGATCATGGAAAAATACAAAAATTTTCAAAAATAAGGAAAAGCATAAAAAGATAAGAAAATTTCAGAAAGAAACCCTAAAAAGATAAAAAAAAAAAGGTTAGAAAATGAAATTTAAAAATTTGAAAAATTACAAAAAAAAAAAATAGAAAATTTAAGATCAAGTAAAAGATTTTAGAAAATAGCATATTGTTAGGACAATTTTTTAATTTTAATTTTAGTTTAGAAGTTGAGCATAGATTTAAATCTAGCCTAAGTTAACTGAGTCCATATGTGCAATTTGGTTGCACATATGGATAAGGCATAGGTCAACTGCCTAGTAGTTAAGCATATGGACTAGGTATGAGGTTTGAGTGTGAGGTCTTGGGTTCAAATCTTGGCAAAAGCAAGAAGGCCTTTTTTTATTTTATTTTTTTATTTTTGTTGACTAGCATGCTGTTACGTATCAAAAGCTTATTGCGCCACGCGTCTAGATACATAGCATTATCAGATTGGATGGCCTTGCTGACGTGGTGGTACGTAGCATCCATGTGGCATGCCACGTATCACGAATGACAAGTGACACGTCGGGGTTGGCTGGCACGACTGTGGCGCTACGTCAGCCCACTTTTTCCTTCCTCTTCTTTCCTTTTCCCTTTGTTTTCCTCTCTTTCCCTTCTCTTTCCCCCACATTCCTTCATTTTCCCCTGATTTCCAATGCTTTCCTCTTCAAATCACCCACTTTAGCATGATTTTTGGACCCTTTCTTGCTGTAATTTCGCCAAATAAATGGCGAAATTGCAAACTCGACATAGCCTACTATGAATTGGTACAGAAAATGCATCCAAGTTTGGTCAATTACGAATTCAAATTGAGCTTCAAAGATTAGGAAAAAACCAAAAATTTGACCATTCCCATTTACTTCGATCCAAGCTTTCCTTTGTTGCTGGGTTGAATTTGACTTTATATTGGAGCTCATGGAGCATCAACGAGGACATACAACCATTAACGAGTAACTCCCAATCTCTCTCTCTCTCTCTCTCATAGCCGTTTTTTCTCTTTAACCTACACTATCTACTTCGGTTCTCTCTCTCCGCTCCAACCTAAGCCTAACCACCACTACAGCCAAACTCCCCTTAGCTCAGGCTCTCCAACCCGACCATTCTCAACCACTACCATAACCCCTAACAGCTTCCCCGAGCCACCCTCCATCAAACCTTAACTGCCGCCCGTCTCTCTCCTTGAACCACCATCTTGAGCCACTCACAGTCGAAACTAAACCTACAATCGAACTCTTTACACTCCAAAAAGCCTACCCCAATCGACCAATTACACCCAGCAACCCTCACACGGCCAAACCACCACAGCTATCCACGGTTAACTTTCGAAAACCACCCAAACAGCTCTAAAACACTATGGCACTGAACCTATTCCCCCTATTCCCAATCCAATACTCATAAAAAAACTGTCACCTGCTCGTTTTGGTGGTTGAAACAAGCCGAATCAAGCTTCACTGCTGCTGTCATTGGTGATCTACACGACCTAACTTGAATCCCGACCCGACTCGAATCTGAGATCCACTCTGGCTTGAATTGACCCACATCCCATCTAACATCCAGTTTGATCCTTTTTTTTTTCTTTTTTCTTTTTTTCTTTTCTTTCTTTTTCCTCTTTTTCTTTTTTTATTTTTTTTTTGTTGGTGTTGATTACATTTACATGTACATAAGTGAATAAATAATAATAATAATAATAAAGATAAATAAAGAAAAAGAAAAAAAAAAGAAAAAAGAAATAAAAGGATCAGACCGAATGCTAGATGGGACACGGTCGGTTCGAGCTGGAGCGGATCTTGGATTTGAGTCAAATCCAGTTCGAGTCACGAATTCAGGTCAGGTTGTGTGGATCACTAATGGTAGTAGTAGCGAGGCTCGATTTGGCTTGTTTCAACCACCAAAACGAGTGAGCGACCGTTTTTTTGTGAGTATTGGATTGGGAATAGGGGGGTAGGTTTAATGCCTTGGTGTTTTAGAGCTGTTTAGGTGGTTTTCGGAAGTTGGCTGCAGGTAACGGTGGTGGTTCGGCCGTGTGGGGGTTGCTAGGTATGATTGGTCGGTTAGGGTAGGCTTTTTGCAGTGTAGAGAGTTTGATTGTAGGTTTAGTTTTGACCGAGGGTGGCTAAGGATGGTGGTTCGAGGAGAGAGGGGGGCGGTGGTTAGGGTTTGATGGTGGGAGGTTTGGGGAAGCTGCTAGGGGTTATGGCGATGGTTGAGAATGGTTGGGTTGGAGAGCCTATGCTAAGGGGAGTTCGACCGTAGTGGTCGTTAGGCTTGGGTTAGAGTGGAGAGAGAGAACTAAAGAGAAATAGTGTAGGTTAGAGAGAAAAAATGGCCATGAAAGAGAGAGAGAGAGAGATTGGGAGTTGCTTGTGAATGGTTGTGTGTCCTCGTTGATGGTCCATGAGCTCTAATTTATAGTCGAATTCAACCTAGCAACAAAGGAAAGCTTGGATTGAAGTTAATGGGAATGGCTGAATTTTTAGTTTTTTCCCAATCTTTAAAGCTCGATTTGAATGCGTAATTAACCAAACTTAGATGCGTTTTTTGTACTGATTCATAGTAGGCTATGTTGAGTTTGCAATTTTTCCATTGATTTGGCAAAATTGCAACAAGAAAGGGTCTAAAAATCATGCTGAAGTGGGTGGTCTGAAGAGGAAAATGTTGGAAATCTGGGGAAAATGAAGGAAGGAGGGGGAAAGAGAGGAAAACGAAGGGAAAAAGAAAGAAGGGGAGGGAAAAAGTGGGTTGATGTAGCGCTACAACCGTGCCAGCTAAACCCGACATGCCACTTATCATTCGCGATACATGGCACTCCACATGGATGCTACGTACTGCCACGTTAGCAAGGCTGTCCAATCTGATAATGCTATGTATCTGGACGCGTGGCGCAATAAGATCTTAATATGTGACAGCGTGCTAGTCAACAGAAAAAATAAAAAGGCCTTCTTGCCTTTGCTAAGATTCGAACCCAAGACCTCATACCCAATCCATATGCTTAACCGTTAAGCAGTTGGCCTATGTCTTGTTTATATGTGTAACCAAATTGCACGTATGGACTTAGTTAACCTGGACTAGATTTAAATCTATGCCCAAGTTCAATGGGCCAACTTCTAAACTAAAATTAAAATTAAAAAATTGTCCTAATAATATGCTATTTTCTAAAATCTTTTACTTGATCTTAAATTTTCTATTTTTTTTTTTTGTAATTTTTCAAATTTTTAAATTTCATTTTCTAACTTTTTTATCTTTTTAGGGTTTTTTTCTGAAATTTTCTTATTTTTTGGTGCTTTTCCTTATTTTTGAAATTTTTTGTATATTTCCATGATCCTTATTTTTTCTAAATTTCTTAAATTTTTTTTGGGTTTTCTTTTAATTCCCTATTTTTTGAATTTTTTCTAATTTAGGGCCTATTAAGAAAAGAAAAAATTATAAAAATGAAATAAATAAAATATAAAACAAATAAAAGGGGGCAAAAATTATGTGTCTACAGAATTTATTTTTTGTTCATAATCATGTAAGTCTATTCAATCTCAATAGATTTCCTAGAAGAAATCTCCACTCGATCGCCTAGTTACAAGAAAACCTAATAAAAGGATAAATTTTTAGCACCTCAGCAAGTTCAAATAGGGCTTTAAACATCAAAATCCCAACTAAATACACAAACCCATATCAAAACTACAACATTCTACCTACTACATCTTCTACATTGTCACAAACCTACTAAAACTAATTTAGCTAATCATGGTATTGAAAATAATGGCAAGAACATTCATAAATATTATGGAAAACTCCATGAATAAACAAGGCAACAAGGTAACAACACAAGAACAAGTGAATAAATGCAAAACAAGATGATGATATTCTTTAATCTAACTCAAATATCAAGAAAGGTGCATCAAAATCTTGAAAACAAGTGTGAGATAACATAAACAACATAAAGAAACACTAAATAAGGCAATGAGCATGCAAAACTAAACTAAAACCTAGCAAATCCCTAATTGTGGATCGCAATTTTTTACTACAATTACAAGAATTTATAGAATTGAGCTACCGGTCAATCGATAGACACATGTAGGCCCTGGGTTGTCTTCGTGTTTTATGAAATGCGGCATTTAGTAATTAGGGTTTTAAGTTAGAAAAATCATAATTCTAACCTTAATTCCTTCTATTGGTTGATTGGTTTAGATGGTATCGATCGATCAATTTAATTGATTTAATCCTTGCACTCTCTATTAACCACACCTTCTTCGCTTCTAATTAGTTGCTAGGTTCAATAGTGTAACCTTGATGCTTCAGGGCTAACAGTCAATCGCTATGCCAAATTTCCTGACTCCATTGATTTTAGCCTTCTTGATTGAATGGTAGGAGCTAATAAAATCATGGTAGCCCTCTTACATCTGCACATAAGATATAAAGTTAATAAATTTCATTTGAATTCAAACTTTTTCATGCATTTCTCTTAATTTTACTCAAATTGGTCTATTTTGTGTATAAACTCTTATTTTATATAAAATTAACTAGTTTTTGCTAAATTTATACAGAAATGTAGGTTTTAAAGTAAAAAAAAATTACGTATTTTGAGCCACGATTAGTGCTCAAGCTTTTGGATGTTGGGATGATACATCCCATTTTAGATAGTTCTTAGGTAAGCTCGGTGCAAGTGGTTCCAAAGAAAGGTGGCATGACCATTGTGCTCAATGAAAAGAAAGAATGGATTCTAATGAGAACAGTGACAAGGTGGCATGTATGCATCAATTATAGAAAATTGAATGATGTTACATGCAAAGAACATTTTCCCCTCCCTTTTGTAGACCAAATGTTGGAATGATTAGTAAGATACGTGTTATTGTTTCCCAATTTGGTTATCTGGGTATTTCTAAATACCAATAGCACTTGAAGACCAAGAGCAGACCACCTGCACCTATGGAACATTTGCCTATAGGCATATGCCATTTGGTTTTTGTAATGCACCAGCCACTTTTCAAAGGTGTATGATGGCTATATTTGACTACTCAGTAGAGGATATTGTAGATGTCTTCATAGATGACTTCTCAGTGTTTGGGGATTCATTTGAGCACTATTTGAATGTTTTGGAGATGGTTTTAATCAGGTATGAAAAGACCGATCTTATCTTTAACTAGGAAAAATGCCACTTTATGTTATAGAAGGGCATTGCATTGGGGTACGAGATTTGTAGAAAGGGGCATTAAAGTGGATAATGCCAAGATTGACACAATTGCAAAGCTTCTACCCTTAACTTCGGTTAAAGCAGTTAGGAGTTTTTTGAGACATGCCAATTTCCATAAGTGATTCATTAAGGATTTCTTAAAGATCACTCGACCTTTGACATGACTGCTTAAGAAAGATGTGTCTTTGAATTTTCTTAGGAGTGTATGGAGCCATTCAACACTCTTAAGGACAAGCTCACCAGCGTTCGAATAATGATGGTTCCTGACTGGAGCATACTATTTGAGTTGATGTGTAACACGAGTGATTACATAGTGGGAGCAGTTTTAGGGCAAAGGAAGGACAAACATTTTTAACCAATTTATTATGCCAATAAGACTCTCATAGTTGCCTAGGAGAACTACACTACAACTAATAAAGAGCTGTTAGCTATTGTTTTTGCTTTTGATAAATTTCATTCTTATTTGATTTTGTCTAAAGTAATAGTGTACACTAACCATTCTACTCTCAAATACCTATTAACCAAAACATATACCAAGCCGCAGCTAATCAAGTGGATTCTACTCCTTCAGGAGTTTGATGTGGAGATTTAGGATAAGAAAGGTGTTGAGAACTTAGCTACTAACCATTTGTCTAGATTGGAGAATCCTAATTTAGAGAAGTTGGAAGAGCATAATATCAACGATGAGTTTCCCAAGCAATGGTTCTATGCCATTAATCAGGAACTAGATCTAGAAACTCCTTGTTTTGCTGACTTTGCTAATTATCTTGTTACTAATATTCTTTTTAAAGGGTTTACACATTAGTAAAAGAAGAAATTCTTTTCTAACGTGAAATACTAGTTTTGAGAAGATCTTCATCTTTTTCGAGTATATGTAGATCATGTTATTAAAAGATGTGTTTCACATCTTAAGGATTGAAAAATTCTTGCACATTGCCATTGGGAACAAGTTAGAGCGCATCATAATGCCAACTGTACAACTCATAACGTCCTGGAGGTAGGATTCTATTGGTCCACGCTCTTCAAGGACTCCTAAAAATTCATTAAGCTTCATGAGAATTGCTAGAAGACTAGAAATATACCCCATAAGGATGAAATGCCACAAATCCTATCTTAGTGTATGAAGTTTTTTATGTGTAGGGTATAGATTTTTGGGCGCATTCCTGAATTCAAATAGGAATAAATATATTCTAATGGCTATTGATTATGTATATAAGTGAACTGAGGCTTAAGCCTTACCGACTAATGATGAAAGTGTAGTCACAAAATTCCCGAAAAAGTTATTTTCTCGCTTTGGCACTCTAAAAGCGATCATTAATGATAGGGCACACATTTTTGTAATACACATCTAAAGAAAGTCTTTAAACGTTATAGCATAACTCATAGGATCGCTACCCCCTACAATTCACAAACTTATGGGCAAGTTAAAGTAGCCAACAAAGATTTGAAGTGAATTCTAAGAAAAAAATGTAGAGCATCATCAAAAGGATTGGTTTGATAAATTAGATGATGCACTTTGAGCCCATAGGAGCCTATAAAACATTGATAAGGACTACACCATATAGACTTGTGCACAGGAAAGCTTGCCATCTCACTATGGAGATAGAACATAAAGCTTTTTAGGTAATTAAAACTACTAATTGGACTTTGAGTGCACGGGTAATTATAAGAACCTCCAGTTGAATGAACTCAGAGAGTGGCGTGATCTCACACATAAGAACTCCCACATTTACAAGGAAAGGACTAAGAAGTACCATGACTAATGAATAAGGCAAGTTAAACAGTTTTAAGAAGGTGATTATATCCTCTTATACAATTCCTACCTTCAATTGTTTCCTAAAAAACTTAAATCCAAGTGGTTAAGACCTTTCATAGTTACTAAGGTCTTTCCTTATGGAGTGGTAGAAGTCACACATCCCAAGAAAGGTATGTTTAAAGTTAATGGTAAAAAATTAAAGTTACATGTAAGAAGAGAGATTGAAATCATGAAAGGGCAAAGTTTTGGTTCCTCAATCCTAGAAAAGATTGAGTAAGTTAACGCATCTCATCGAGATATCAATGTTAAATATAGCGCTCTTAGGAGACAATCCAAGTTTGAAATTCATTTTAGCATCCTGTAATTTTAATTTTGAAGCACTTTTGTTTTAAGTTCATTCTATGATTATATATATATATATATATATATATATATATATATATAAAGAAGAAGCAAAGCAAAAGGTACCAAAAGTGATATGGCCAAATTGACATGACCATGTTAGTGGTTGTATTAAGAATGTATGGAGAAAATCACCCATGACTACAAAAAGTGACATGGTTAAGGAGATACAATTGTCTTTACTCACGTCAAGCCAAGCAAGGAACGTACACCTCACCTAAAGAAAGTAACATAGGCAAGGAGACATGATCTTATCTCTACTCATGTAGCATACAACATGAAGTTAAAGTCCTACGCACAGAAAGTGACGTAGTTATGGTGACACAAGCCGTATCTATTAGCATGTTGCCCCTAGTAAAAAAAAGGGTACATTGTAGGTAAGCATTTCATTTTTCCTTCCCTCTTTCTTCAATCACTTCTCCTATTCTCTTGTCTTCTCACTTAAAACCCATACTAAACGCATGACTTAGACACACTTAAAACCCATACTAAACATATGACTTAAACATTTCTTATACAATCAAACACATTGAGTATCATACTTTTCTTTAATTTCACATCAAGAATGAGGTAAGTCTCTTCCTCTCTCTCTCCTCTCATGCTACATATTGCGAATGTTGGTTGAATATATGTGGTTATCACAAGTGATTCTTGATAGAAATTAGGGCTTTTGCATTATTTTAATATTTATTTGATTGAGGTTGGTTTATTCATGATTTTGGGCATTTTTATGTTTTAGTAGTTGATTGTTGAAAGATACGTTGGTGTCCATTGAATTGGGTGCCAAGTTAAGATTTGTCTTAACACAAGTAGTGACATGATCGTGTTAATTTCTTTATGTTGTCCAAGGTATAGGTGTCACATTTTTTCCAATTTCTTGAGTAGAAACTCTTGATCTCCATGCATTTGTACACTTTCATGCCTTAAATTAGCACTTAGGATTTAGTGGTCCTTAATTTTGAAGTGCTAATTGTTGAGAGACTGGATGATTGATGGTTTTAAGTTGTTGGAGATCATTTATATATCGCATTTGTATACTTAATTTTTGAAGTTGCATGAAAAATTTCTTGAAAACAACTAGAACTCATATGCCCACCATGTATTCGATGAAAAACCTAAATTAGCAAATGCAATATTTCCTTCACACTTTACAAGTGATATTGATTCTTGTTCATGCTTTAAGTGTAGGGAAGCTTTTACATGCATTAATTGAGTTGTTTTTTTTTTCCCCTTTTAGTAGAGAATATGGTACTAAAAGAAAAGCTTCTAGTGAAATGACAGGGAAAGAGCATGGCATCTACCTCCTCTTCACAACCTCCCCCTTCTCCTTAACCATTGGTAATGCTAAAACCCCCTATACATCCATCCTATGTTATGTTTTAGGGATGATATGGCCAAGACAAGGTATCAAACATTTCAAAGTTGTGTTTTTGGAGAAACTTTGTTCCTAGATTAAGATGTTATTCGACCGTTGAATCTAGAGGAGGAGATATGTAGTATGGTGGGGGTTTTACCATGATAGAAGTTGTTGTCATTCCAGGCTCCAATTTATCAAAAACTCACTTGTAAGTTCCTTTACACCTTTCATCTAGATAAAACGAGGAGGAATGAATATAAAGCTAATAGGAAGATGAAATTATGGGTAAATGGATGATTTTACGAGATTTCCATAGCTCAGTCGAGTATACATGGATTTGTATGATGAGGATTTTATAAGGAATCCTTAGTTCTTTGATATGCCCTATGATCTACCTTTTGGAGTGACGACTCTAAACTTTTGTAAGGAAATTTCTGATGCTCCTTTATATATCGCTAAGTCCAGCAAGGCATCTATTATAAATTGACTTGAGTATAGAGCAATGAACTACGTGCTTTCCCATTCCATAGGTGACAAAGGTAAGAGTATTGGAGTTGTTTCTACTTTTAAGATGATTTACCTTTATAGTACAATTGTTCCCTATTTGATTAATGTTATAGTTTTGTTAATAGAGTATTTTCGCCGCTAGGAAACTCAAATTAAGGAAAGGGGTAAGATCTGTTGTAGCCCCTATGTTACTTTAGTGGTGCAGATAATAGGATTATTAACTCAAAATTTGCTACTCATGACACTTGTGGGTGAGGTAGTGCCCATAAGGATGGAGACCTTTAGGCATATGTGAACGGTGTATGATGAGAGGCACAATAGGCATGTCGGTAGTAGTCATAGGGGCAGGTCACAACTAGATAGATTAGAGCAAATGATGAGAGAAATGATAGTCAAGAAAGATGAGTTTATTGAGAAGATGGAGATGGCGTAAGGTGATTGGCTATTAGATAGAACAAATTACTAAAATTTTCCAATAATGTAACAAAGAAGTTCAAAATTAAATTGCCTAAAGTGATCTTGCCCACTCCTTCTTCTAGTGAAGAAGAGGAAGAAGAAGAAGAAGAAAGAGAAGAAGGGGGCAAAGAGGAGGAAAATGATAAGAGTAGTGAAGAAGAAGTCCATGAAGAAAGTGAGGAAGAAGATGAAGAAGATGAAGACGATGAGGATGAGGTTATGGATGATGCCTTTGATGATAGTGAGGTTGGAGGAGTTATAGATTGGTGGTGGTTTCTCATTTTATGAAACTTTTTGTACCTTCATATTTTTGAACTTTTGTTTGTCTTTTATGGACTATTTTATGTTTTAGTTTCTTTCTATATTAATTTTCTTTTCATTTGTTTAGTTTTCTTTTATTTTCTTTTCTTTGGTGTTTAATTTGCTTTAGTGTCAAGGGTTCTACTAATGTAAGATTGTAGTGGATGATGATGATTCCAGACTTTCATTCTCGTGCATGTAAAAATGTTTCAAGGAAGTATTAGTTTTATTTTTCCATTTGTATTTCTTTTTCGCTGTGGATGTTTGTTTTTTATATATATTTCTTATTTAGTCGATTGGTTTCATACATTGAGGATAATGTAAGGTTTTAAGTGTGGGGAAGGGTGTATGAAAACTATTGCTATTTGGGAGATCGAGTTTTTTGCATTTAACCCAATATTTTGGTTAACTTGCAATAATTTGAGAAACTAACAACTTCCAGATGAATTGTATTGAATATGAATTAATACTTAATCGTTAGTGATTGAATTATACTTTTACCAAAGTTGATTAGTGGAATCTATGTAGAGTAAAGTTACATGTTATTTAGCCTAAGATTTTAAGACTTAAGATTAGTCTAAGATTTTAAGACTTCAGATTAGAGCAACACCACTTGTTAAGAGGTAGTCATGATTATTTTTAAATTTACTTTGATGTATACTTTTTTCTTAGAAGTTTTTAAAGCTTCATAATCCTTAGTAAACAAGCAAATGAAACTTATCTTTTGAAAATTCCCTGAAAAAGTTAAATTAGTTAGAGGCTAAAAAAAAAAAGAGTGGTAAATAAAGTAGTCTTGTTAGTAAGGTATCATGCCCCAAAAATAAGGAGTTGTAACAGTCCTGTCGTATAAACTAACCTAAGCTGGAAGCTATCCCCTTAGTTGCTAATATAAGTATAGTCCATACAAGGTGAATGGCAACCTAACTAGCTTTGAAATAGTCAAATGAGTACCTATAGTAGATAAGACTCGTAGAGTAACACTTTATAAAATACATATTCTCATAATTATAGATAGATTAGTTCTCATATATAACCTTATATACATCAAAATTTTCATAGTTTTCAAAAGAAACTTTACATTTTCACAAGAGAACTACATTACATATAAATATAACAGCGAGCTAACAAAGACTATATAGTCTCCTAAGACGACCTTGTAATCCTCCCACAAAAGAAAAAAAAAAGTGTTATGAGCTTTGATCCATTCATTAGACTTCATTACTTTACTCCCTAACCCATCAAAACTAACTTGCGGGTAACTGTATTGAGGCATCTTCTAGTACTACTCTATACCTGCAAAACAATCTGTTGAGATGTGAGCTCAATTAGCTGAATAAGAAGGGACGAAGTCATAAGAGTACATTAGCAAACATGGTTATTCAATCATCAATTAAATGCAAGTGTAACAGATAAATTATATAACATCTCACAAGGTTCAACTGGTTCATTATGAAGTCAGAGTAATTCCATCCACTATAGCCTGGATTTTAAGGAGTTAAAACACGACACTATTAGACTAAATCTGAGCTTGTGCATTGGAGACACTTCTCCTCCCTAGACAATGTTTGAACCACAATTCCTAACTTTACCGTAACCTCCTTTTTTATCATTTAGTTCAACTAAGGGTGGAAAAATGATCATTTCTGCTGTCTTCATCAAAGTATCAGTATTTAGTCTGAACATAATCGTCACCCCTATTGGGTTATCATGAACGTCAGGTTAGGTCTTCAATTAACTCATGATTAATTCGAATTATCAGGTGAGCAATCAAGTTCATATACACAAAACATGATATATTAAACAAAAAGAATCACTCGAAGTTCAACTCTCAATCACCACTAAGTATCACAAGCACATACATGGTACACATACATATAATCTAATTACAACCACAAACAAGCATTCTGACATAATACTTCAAAATGCCACTAAGTATAGATTCCAACTTACCTGCACTTTTTAGTGGTTACTCTTGACCATGGCCTCCTTGATCTTCGATCACCCCTAAAAATACACAATAGATTAGTTTTCAAGCCATAATTCCTTAGTCATTAGTTTATTTTATATGTTTTTTGTTGTTTAGTTATAAATTTTATAAGTTAATTTCACTTAAAAATCATGATTTCTTAACCAATTAATGATTCTTACAAATTACTCTAATAAGCCGAATCCTCTAAGCTATCATCTATGTAGTTTTGTAGTAGTTTTTTTTAATCCAAAAATTTCTAAGTTTGGTTCTGAGTGTATTTATGGTAATTCCCTTTAGTCTAAAAATCCTTTGAGTTTCCCTCTAAACTATTTAGGGGTTATTTATTATACCGATTTTATAATTTGAGACATTCTCTAAACTCTTCTAGGATAAGCTCTTGTTACAATATCCTTTGAGCTACCCTCTAATCTTATTATCTATAAAAGCTTTAATAACATCATCCTCTGACTAATCCTCTACTTCTCTTATTTTCACATTTACTTATTAATTTTTTCCTCTAACAAAATCCTCTGAATCATCCTTTGCCTCTTGTCAATGTCTTATGATTAGTTTATTTCCTAACTTTCTTTAAATTTACAATTATGAAATTAATTTTTAAACCACAAGTAACACTTGAACAAACATTCTTTAACTTCATTTCTTCCCAATTCCTCATACATCCCACCACAATTCATCAATTGTTTCAAATGTACTAAATCAACTAAACGTCAATGTCGCTATTTAAGGCTAACTTCCACTTCCCATAATTTCTCACTTTCTCAATTTATCCCAATCACTCCAAAACAATTATACATACTCTAATAGCTTATTCACTTCACTGAATGGAATGAGGAAGGCATGTAATTGAAATTCTTAAGGAATGTAATAAGGGTGTAATACCTATTAGTTTGTTTAGTTAAATTAATAAACAACTTAAGAATAGATACGTAATAGAAACTTAATGACTAAAATACCCTTAATTTTTCTCAAGTAATAAGTAGTAGTGGTATAAATCGACTGTAGGGATGGAGGCGATGGTAATAGTTGACAGCAGTTACGAGCGATGATGATGGTGGTAACAGTAATGGTAGCGGTGGTGGTGGTGATGGTTGATGGCAGTGGTGGTGGCGGTGGTGGTGGCGGTGGCGGTGGCGGTGGCGGTGGCTGGGGTAGTGGCTTAGAGGTGGGGTAGGGGTAGTTGCAGTGGTGATGACGATAGCAGTGGTGGTGATGATAGTAGTGGTTAAAGGTAGCGGTGACAGCGGCAATGATAGTGGTGGCAGTGGTATAGTAGTTGGTGGTGATAGTGGCAATAATGGTAGATGGTGGTGGTAGTTGTAGCAGTAGTAGCGGTAACGGTAACGGTAATGGTAACGATGGTGGTAGTAGTAATGGTGGTGGGTGATAGTGGGGTAGGGGTAGTAGTAGTGGCGATAGCGATAGCGACATCGTTAAATTGATATGGGGTTATTTTTCAAAAAAATGTGAAATTTTGTGAGGAATTGTGATTTTTTGGTTGAGTCAAAGAATCCCTATTACTTGATTTCATGTAATAGGAATTCCTAAAAAATCGCAATTCGGAGACAAAAAATCAAGTAAACGTTGTAATAAGGAATAAGGAATAAGATGAGAATTGAATTCCAATTCCCCTCAAGTGAAAGAGGCATAAATATGATTCAAACTGAGTATCTAAGTGGGATAATATCAGAAAACACTATATTCCTCACTAAATCACCATGTTAAGCATCATTTTAGGCTAAAAAATCAAATAAAAATATGAAAATTAATATCACAAAAAAATTTAACACAGCAATTTAGTATTAAATTGAGATAGTTTATAGAAAAAATTAGAGATAGAAACTACATGATTTACTTAATTTATTTCAACTTCGAAAATCGTCTGATTTCTTCAATTTCTTAAGAACTTATATATTAGCTACTATATTTATACAAATTGATATTTTTTTTTAGATTTTGTACACAAAAATATGTAAGAATAATTATTTTCATAATTTTTTAGGCATTTTTAGTAATTTATTTAAAATTGGGTCTAAAATGGAGCTCACTGGAAAATTAGCCTTTGGCCATCAGTGGCTTTTCCCTCCTTGTCGGTGGTGTTAGGCAGTGGTGTGGCTCCTCGTGGTGGTGGTGGTTGACTTCCGTCTTTACTTCACACTAGTGAACCACCGAATCACCTATATCGCACACAAATTTTTCCTAATTTTCTTCTTTCATTGTTCTAGTTCACTCTGATTTTTCCTAACTCAATACTTACATGTTTAATATGTTGGAGAGAGTTTCCAGATTTTTCTTAGCTAATCAAGTATTAAACTAAAATTCTTTCTCTCTCTTCTTGCAATTTCCTTTAAATATCACCCTTAACCTTGCATGATCTCTTACCTTAATTCATAAACACCTATCCTAGGCATCTACACATGCCTAAACCACTTCATTCCAGCTACCATAATTTTTTTTGTAATTTTTTATGATTTCTTTATTAATTTCTTAAGTATTTTAGCTTAATATATATATATTATGGTATTTTAACTAAATATGAGTATACATACATATTTAAAAATTACACACGTTGCATACGTATATATTATATATGCGATTTTATTTCTCATATAAATTTTATTACATATATAACTT
The DNA here is from genome assembly GCA_024138015.1 of Lumnitzera littorea. NCBI lineage: Eukaryota > Viridiplantae > Streptophyta > Magnoliopsida > Myrtales > Combretaceae > Lumnitzera > Lumnitzera littorea. Next base: position 90,202,833 of record JAMXBB010000010.1, read on the forward strand.
ATCTTTAAAAGTTGATGAACTAACGAAACATATTTTACGCAATTATGGTGAATAAGACTTAATATAGTTAAATTTTACTATTTTAGCTATATTATTATTTTTTATTATATTTTTAATATCCGAGTCCACAATGTCTCTTTGACTAATATCTCGAGTATATTCGTAATTTTCTAAGTTAATCGAGTTAATTTCACCGATACCTTAAATTTTTCTATTCGATTCTTATTTATTGAATATAAGGTTTAAATGAGGATTGACCTTTGGCCCCTCAAAAGAGTAAGGTTCTTTCTTATTGCCAATGTGAGGATAAATTGGTATAAATTCACCTTACTTCATTAAAAGAGTGAAGTTTAAATTTTGCCATCAATGGACTCTAATTGAAGTAATTGTGCATAAATCAAATAAATGGAAATGAAGGCTTCCAATGAACATACATACTAGGGGACGATTAGAAGATGAATGAATGTAATATGTGTTTATTCTAAATTATGATGCTTAGCGAGATTGAAGAGAGAGCTATATGCATTTTAATAATGTGGGTAAAAATTTTTATAACTTTTTCTTAGCAAAGAAGATGTTAAATCTAATTTTAAGTTTATGAATCTTTGATCAAATGATCCAACTTAACTTTAATTTACATAGATTAACTTTTTAACTTTGGTACTTTGAATCTTTTGAGTATTGTAAAGAGATAAAGTATAAGGAAATAAGAAAGTTGTTATGGAACTTTTAAGTAAATTTGCAAGTTGATCTTTTGAATTATTTCTAGGTTAAGTGTAGTTGTTGGTTGGTCTCTTAAGTAGTGATAAATTTAGTTAAGTATTTTTTGCCCTAATTTTTCTTTGATTCATTTGCTTTAGCATAAGTAAATCTTTAAGTGTGGGAAAGTTTGATAAGCTTTCAATTGTACATATTTAGTATAGTGATTTTAATAGTATTTTCTTCAAATTTTGGCTTATTTTGAAGAATATGATACTTTATTGAGTGAAATTTTGAATCTTAGGTTTTAGAATTTTTTAGAATAAAAACGAAAAAATAGAATCAAGTTTAAATTAGTTTAGAGTTAAAATGAAGAAGTTATGAAGTCTATAAATGATATTAGTACTTACATAACCACGTCAGAGCAAGGGAACATATTAATGCAAAAAGAGGATGATCCAGAGAAAGTGACATGACCAAAGTGACAGCCCATATCACCAACCATGTCAATTGAGATTTGGAGAAGAGTTGAAAAGACTCGAGAAGATTTAAGTCACATGACCAACGATACGATCATAACGTTGCTAATGTCACCCTGTGAAAGAAGACTTTTTCAGATTTATTATAAAAGGCTTTCTTAGGGTTTTTTGTTACACTTTTTACAGAAATTTTTAAGAAACTCACAAGGGTTGAATAGCATGAGAGAGCATCTCACTACAAACTTCAATAATTGAGGGTCTTCTTAACTTTCATGGCTTTTCTTTTCATGTTTTTCGTTGTTTTAATTTAAGATTCCTCTTTTGCCATGATTAGAGCTTAATTTCTTTGTATTTAGGTTTTTTGGAACCAAGGATTATCAAGTGACATTGAGTTTTCTTTAGATCTAATGAAATCTTTGATTTTATTGATTCAATTATATGTTCTTTGATATTGAATCAATAAAATCAAGATATTAGATATAGTCATAATTAATGAGAATTATTGCAATCATAGAGATAAGTTGCATAGTTTTTTCAAATCTTGATCATTATCTTTAAGAGAATTCGTAGGTTTTTAATGCAATCTTTAATTATACTATTGAGAAAAGATTCTAATAAGTAATTCAAAGATTATGATTAATAGACTTGAGAAAGTTATTAACTTTATTAATGAATTCTCCTGGTAAATGAAATTAGAGATGGAATCAAGTTATTTTTAATTAAAGTCACATGTGTAATTTTAAGGGAAACAAGATCTAGGTACGTAATCACATTCTTGAAGTTAATTCTTAAATTGATTGGTTTCTTAATTATTTTCTTTAATTTGAGTCTTAATTAGTAATCTTGATTAGTGGTTAATTTGTAGTTTTGATTAAATCTTGGAATCTTGAATTTGAATTTATCAGTTACATAACAAAGAAATCGTTAATATTAGTACTCATATTCCTTATAGAAACGACATCTGTATTCGCTAAACAATATTACGAAATTGATAGGTACACACTTGCTTTATACCACTTGGTATTATTGGATCAAAAAAATATCTTTGGAAATTGAGAGGAATGTAAAGTACTTTACATGGCTATTAAGGAAAGGAAGGGTTTCAATAACAACTTATATTTGCTAGCAAACCTTAAAAAAAGAAAAAGAGGAAAAATGGAGAAGAAAGAGGGAGAAAGAGAAAAGAAAAGGAATTTCTTTTACAAAAACCTCTAAGGCAATCCATTTTAAGTAGTTAGTGTTGTAGGCCCTAACAGCTACTCTTGTTCCTTCCAATTGTTTGATCTCATTTTCAAAAGGTCCTTTTTTTTTTCTCTTACAATCTTAATGACCATGTTTGTCCTTCTCTAAGATGCTAGTCTTGACTCGGGAACATGTCAAGTGATGTAATCCTTGTTTCCTCTTAAAATAGTTTCGTCAACTTAAGGACTCTTTTAAGTTGGCCTTAGATCTCTTTCTTAAGTTTGCATCCTTGAATCGATAATAATCTTTGGCTAAGTTGACCAAACTATTCTAAGAGGAAAGCTGGCCTTAGATCTCTTTCTCAAGTCCATTCTAATACTTCCTTCCCAAGTCAGTGTTAGTTACTAAATTTCAAACTCCAAGTCGATTCCTCTACCATGCCCTTTAAGTTCACATTCCCCAATGGTAAGTTTGATCTAGTCTAAATGACTCTAGAGACTCATCTTATCTCTTAAAACTAAAGGTTAGTTTCCCCTATTGGAAGGTCTAAGCAATCCTAATGCAACTACTTAATCAAATAGTGTAGTGCCTCTCAATGTCTATAAGCTAAAGGTATCTTAAAGGAGTGTCTCATTCTTCTTACAAGTAACATGATATGTTTGATGCTGTAGGTGATAAAGCTTTGGATATACAAGATCTTATCCCTAAGGCAACAATCTTCTTGCTAGGAAAATGTTTTGAGAAAGCTTCTACTAAGAGTCATGTGGAATCTTTGTCTAACATAGACATAGTGGCATCTTAGGGCAAATAAGTAATTCATTGGAACATGATCAAGATTTGCTCTCCTTTAGGGCAATGATGAGATGAGTAGAAAGAATGAGGTTGTTAATCATGCATACAATTTTCTTTATATGGAAACAAGAGACAAAGTAATAGATTTAGACATGAGTTGTCTTAGAGTTAATATTGAACATCTTGATATGGTCAATGAAAATGTAGATCTGCTAAATGCCCAAAGAATAATTTTATTTTTGAGGACCCACCATTTGAGGATGATGGCCAAAGCGCTCAAAATGATCCTACTTTATGGTCTAGTTGGACAATGAATAAAGGTCTGCCAATAGATGCTTCTTTAAGTGAGAAAGAGTGACCTATTTATTGCCAATAGTTGGAATGGAAACAATAAAAATGTTGAAACATCTAAGTCAAAGATGGTGCAATCCGGTGGTTAGTTAAATTGGGGAACACCAAATATTGACAAATAAAGTGATTAGTCTACTATGACTTGGATTAGCAATTTTGTCTCAACCATTTCTCACTTGAAAGATTTGTCAAAAGAAAAATAATAAATAAAAAAAATTGAAAGAAAAAAGTGTTAGATATCTCTCATACATTTTAATGATAACAAAAAAGGGTTAAAAGCTAATGAATTTTTAAGAGTGCAGGCTTACAGAAGGATTTTCAAAAAGTTTAATTTCGCAAAATTCAGTTGCATTCAGAAGCTTTGAATTGATTAAAAATAGACTAGTTTGGAAAATTTTTAGAAAGTATTGTAGAAGCTTTTATAAGAAGAATTGGTACAGTACTTTAGAAGTTTATTCAAAAACTTTAGAAACAATAGGTTGATACTCTTCAAAAGCTTGTTCAGAAAGTAAGTTTGAAAGTATGATGTTGAAATTAGTTTTAAATCAGATTCGAATTAATCAAGCCCTAGCTCTATTAAATTAGGTATATTAAGAAAATACACTTAATCCTATTCCCGTTTCACTCAAGATGGAATTAAGATCCATGAGGATTATCTTTGAGAGATTTAATTTTTGAAAAATCAAGATAGACACAAATATGGATAAGGATAAAGTTAACTCGAATTTTGTGGAAATTCAAAATGAACTTTATCCTGAAAAATCTGATAAGGATTATCTCTTCATTAAGTTTAAGAAATCTATTTGATGGTTATGATTTTAAGTATATCCGATTTGAACAAATCAAGGAGAATAGATTTTTAAATTCAAAATATCGAGATCTTCTTATGAAAATATCCAAGGATTATCCTTTGCATTCTAACAGTTTGATAATTATGGAAGTAAAGATAATCTTCAAATTTTTAGCCGTTGGAAAACTCAATATAAAAAGAAGAAGGATTCAAAACGTCGATATACAACTCTAAAGAAATATTATCGTTGCATAAAAAATTCTTGATCAGTTTTTATCTTCTAAAAAATTTCAAAAAGTCCTTCAGATACTCCTTCAAAGAACTACATCAAATCAAAGTTCTACAACAAGTGTTATTTCTTTCAAGTGCAAAATTATTTGAGACTTGTATTTTTGTTCTCACTTGTAATTTCTATACTTTATTGTAGAGAAAAGATAGTTTGAACTTTGTAAATCCGTATTAGCCTAGATTGTTGAGAAGTTAGATAGGTGGAGCAGAGTATTGAAAAGTCACTGTGATGAGTGCTTGTAATCTATTTGTAATTTGATTTAGTAGATCAAGTGGAACAGCATTGGTGAAATAAACCAGATTCCTAGCAGTGGAGTTGGAAGAGAGCAGTAAGCAGAAGGCTGAAGCTCTATAAAATCTTTGCTTAATTTTCTCCTTCCTTACACTATTTTAATTTGGTTTATTATCAATTGTGAATTGAATCATTAAATTATCACTATTCACCATTATAAGAGGGATAATTTCATTTTTAAGGAAAACCCGCCCCCCCCCCCCCCCCCCCCCCCCCCCCCTACAGGATCGACAAAAAGAAAGAAGGAAAAAAAAAAAAAAGAGAGAGACAAAGAGGAAAAAAAAAAAGGAGTTCCTAGAATTTCCAATGTTGCTTTTACTCATGATCAACCCTTTTGGTCCTAATATTCCAATTGCTCGGTTCAAATCATCCAATCCTAGAATTTTCTTTCCTAGTTTGACAAAGGGACTTGGTCCCTAATGTTTAGTTTAAGTAACCTTAGCAACTTGATCCTTCAAACTTACTTGAGTCACTCGTGTCAAATTTTTTTTCTCAAAAGTGAAACATTTCAATTCAAGTCAATAATCTCCATTTATTCTGCATTCAAGCTCAATCTATCTCTTAAGTCTTCCTTCAAAGCCAATATGATGGGGCTCAGTCCCCTTGAAAGCTCAAATCAACTCTTAAAGTCAATCTTGTCTAGGACTCCTTCCTATTCATCTAATTATTGAATTTTTGACATCTTACGATTCCCAAATGATTGAAATCTTATCAAGACAAAAGACTTATCAATCCAAGATGGTAAAACAAAATACTCGTCAATCTAAGATGGTGAACAAAAAAGACTTATCTATCTAAGATGGTAAATAAAAGACCCATCAATTCAAGATGATGATCAAATTTAAAGACCTATCAGTCGAAGATGGTAAGTTGTTGAAACCTCAAGAGTTTAGAAATGGTTTTCCCATTCATCCAAGACGATACCTTCCTCCCTTAAGATTGGCCCCTAATGGACGTCTTTAGGGTTCCCTTTAACAAAACTACCAAAAAAAAAAAAAGTATCCTATTTAGTTTTCCTAGTAATTTTTACTAAAATAGTCATTAAGATTGAGAGCGCTTTAGTAACAGAATAGCCCTTTCCACTCTTAAGATAGTCATTAGTGCTATCTCTATCTTTAGGATTAATAAAAAAGGAGCCTTATCTCTTTTTAGGATAAGTTAGCTCATTTAAATTTTCTCTACCCTAAGGCTGGTCATTAGTACTATCTCTCTTAAAGATTGAAAAAAAGGAGCCTAATCCCCTCTTAGAGTATGTTAGCTCATTGAGAATTTTTCTAACCTTTAGATTGTCTTTAGTGTTATTGACTTTTTTTTAAGGACTATGATCTCATCCAAAAAAGCCTAACCCCTTTAGCAAATTAGCTCATCAAGAAGCCTTCTTTAACCTTGAGGATAGTCACTAGTACTATACATACCGTTAAGATTGTTAGCTCATCTAATGAAGCCTAACATCTTCTTAAGGCAAATTAACCCATCAAAGAGCTCTCTCTAACCTTTAAGATAGTCTTTAATACTATCCATCCCTTTAGGACTGCGAGCTTATCTGAAGGAGCTTGACCCCTTCTCAAAGCAAATTAGCTCATCAAGAAGCCCTCTTCAACCTTTAGGATGTTCTTTTTTACTATCCACCCTTTTAGGATAGTAAGCTCACTTTAAAGAACCTGACCCTTTCATAGGATGTATTAACTTGTCAAGGAGCTTTCTTTGAACCTTAGAATAGTCTTGAGTACTATCCACCCTTTTAAGATTATGAGCTTATCGAAAGGAGCTCGACCCCTTATGGCGAATTAGCTTGTCAAGGAGTCCTCTCCAACTCTTAGAATAATCTTTAGTACTATCCATCCTTTTAGAATTGTGAGCTTGTCTAAAAGAGCTTAACCCCTCTTTAGGACGAATTAGCTCATCAAGGAGCCCTCTTCAACTATTAGGATAGTCTTTAGTACTATTCACCCCCTAAGGATTATGAACTCATTGAAAGAAACTTGACCCCTTCATAAACAAATTAGCTCATCAAGGAACTTTCTCCAACTATCCACCCATTTAGGATTATGAGCTTATTCAAAGGAGTCTTACCCCTTCTTAAGGCGAATTGGCTTGTCAAGGAGCATTCTACGGTCCTTAAGATACTCTTTAGTACTATCTACCCCTTTAGAAATGTGAGTTCATCTAAAGGAGCCTAACCTCTTCTTAGGGAGAATTAGTACGTTAAGGAGCCTTTTTCATCCCCTCCAAATGAACTACTCACACCATACTTGCTTCAGGGTAGTTGGCTCGCTAAAAATTTGCTCCAATTCTCACTTGACTTTCAATGCCTTTTACCTTTTATAGGAACTGCAAACTCGCTTTCTTATATCCTTAATAATCTTGGGGCAAAAATGATGTCTTTCTTTTGGTCTTTATGGTAATGTTTTACTCAACCTTTGCTATAAAAAGGGATAGCTGTAAATACTTTATTTTTAGTCCCTTGTAGTTTTAGAGTTTTCTTTAGGTAATAAAAAGAGTCCTAAATTGAAAAATTACAAAATTCAAAAACATATAAAAGAATGTTGAAAAGTAAATAAAATACATAAAAATTAGAAAATCCAAAAAAAAAAATTCAAAAATTTAAAATATATATAAAAATTAGAAAATTTAGGAAAAATTATAGAAATTGAAAAACAAAAAAAAATTAGAAAATTGAAAAATTAAAGAGTTTGGAGAATATACAAAAAATAAATTTGAAGAAGTACAAAATCTAGAAAAAAAATGAATAATAAGGATTTTTAGGACATTAGAATAAAAAAAAATTAGAATATAATAATAATGACTTGGGTTATGCCTAACACAAATGTAAAATCTAAATTTTGCCTAGGCTAAACTTATATATCTAGTTTGTTTGCATTAGAAAATAGGGAAGGATTGATAACCCATTTGATTAAGCAATTAGATTAATCTCTAGAAGAGAGAGATAAGTTAGACGTTCGAATCCCATAAGGTACTTATGTGCCTTTTATTTCTTTTGCACCTTGCTCTGCTACATGCGAAGATTTCGTTGAACTATGTATCTTGACACATGCCATTCGCTCATTGATCTACGTTGATGACATGGTGCCCATATGGTGTCACGTCATCATCTTTTCCATCACTTTCTCACCCCTTCTTTTACGTTCTTATGCTAAACATGATCAAACAACTTACTTCTCGTGAATTTTTCATCTCTTATTTCTTTGTGATTTCACTAAATTAATGGTGAAATCACGAAGATCACATGAAATACTCTAGATTGATACCCACAATGCCTCTAGATTCAATCTTCTAAAAGATCAAAAGGACAATTGAAAATCAAATAAAGCTTACATGTTTGGATTTTTCTCCTCTTTAAATCTCCAAGATTTAAGCTATTCAATAAAGATTGAAGCTTCCATCCATTTGTTTTGGGAAAAAAAAAAAACATTAAGGATACAGTTTTGATTGTAAATTAACATTATTTCATGTCCAAATTCAAAAATCAAATCTCAATCATCGTCCCTCATTCGATCCTCATTGCCATGCTATTTTCCATCTTTGTTTCAAGCTAGAACACTATAAATAGAGGGTTGAGCAAGGCATCTTGATCATCAGTTCTCACTCCAACAAACTCAAACATATACTTGCTAGTCTCTCTCTCTCTCTCTCCAGGTCTCGAGTTCCACTCTTTTTAAAATTTGCTCGAACTTGAAGTCGAAATCAACCATAGAGCGAGCTTGCCTAAGCTATAAGTTCTCTAATTCGACCATTAGCAACCTTCACCACGGTCCCTAGCTCTTAAACAAACAACCTAATGTTTGAGCTACTTCCTTTTACCTTTGAAACCCTTGTCACTATCACATTTAGGTGAAAACCAACACCTTGGTTGAGCTCATGGCAACTGAAAACCTAAGACCTAACACTCTTGAATAGCAACAGCTATTACGAAGCTCGACCACCATCACCAACCTTTAGCTAACTTTAACTGCCTACCAAAAAACCACTAGTTGCTATGGCAACTATACCAAATCCCCTTTAACTAATAAAATCCTCATGAAAACGCTTTTCCCCATTTAAAATAGTTGCTATATTTGCCTATAGAAACCATCCCCATCGCTGCTACATTCTTCTCCCTTAGCCTCACATACTCTGTACGTTATTGAGTTGAATAACTTGACTCAAACGTAAAAGACCAACCCATTTGCCCGCATGACCCTTGTCTAATTGTTCCTTAGCCCGAACTTTTTTTTTGTATTTTGTTTTATTTATTTTCATTTCACTACTTTTAAAAAGAGAAAAGAAGAATGAAAATTTGAACTTAAATATTTTCTTTTGTAAAAATGCTTTCACAAGAATTTTATAAATAAAATATTCCATTATTTAGTAAAATATTTTCAAAATAAAAATCTAATGATGAACCCCTTTTCTAAAGTTTAGGATTCCTTTAAAATTTTCCAAAAATAAAACACCAAATTAGGACCTTTTTAATTTTTTTTAAATGAATGTAAATGGATAAAAAATGTAAATCCAACTATTTCTAAAATTAAAAAAAAATTAACATCCTAAAATTTTATTAAAAAAAATTACGAAACCTAATCTTGAATAGCCAGTATGTAGATACCTATTGAAAACTACGAGATGACTTAAAATATGTAAAAAATTTATTTAGCCACACAACCCGCCCTCCACCCCCCTTTGTAAATAAATGAATCCTATTTTTCAATTTCCCCCTCTTCATGAATGAAAATATGCCTTCTTTACTTGCATAAAAAAATAAAAAATATATATACAAAATAAAAATATAAAAAATAATAAAATAAACTTATTTCTTGATGAAAGGGTATTTTGAAAGATAAATATAAATTTAGATGGTTATGGTAGTATTTGTCTAGAGTTTAATAGGTTAGTTTTCAAATCCAAACATCTTTAGTTTTCAAAAGTGGTTTTTTTTTTTTTTTTTTTTCAAATAAGTTTTATTGTAGACCAATTGTTATATTATAATTAATTTATCCAATTAGTTCTAACCGAACCTATTTTTTTCTCTATATTGATTGAGTGATGACTCTAAATTTTTCAAATTAAAAGAAAATTAAATTTTTCTTAATCCCTAATGGAGGGTTAATATTAAATGAATATGATTTAATTGAGTTAAGAAAATAAAAAGAAAAAAATTTAAGCTGGATACTAGTGAATCAACCAAAACAATCAAGCGAGTCGGTGGCTGTTCAATCTTTTGTCTCTATTTTTTACTCCTTGTTTATGTGGTCCATCCCAATTATTTTAAATGTATGCAATAATAAATCACAGTAGGCTAGTATATACGGGGGAATTTATCAATGTGCATCATACGCTTCGCTGAGAAGAATCCACATCGTCGATTGCACAGCGACAGAGAGAAAAGAGACAAGTGTCGTTAAAATGGGTTTATGAGGCACTTGTTAACTTTATTGAATGAAGACCACATTTCACATGTAGCACATTGTCTTTTCCTTCTTTTTTTTTTTTTTTTTTTCCGGAAAAAGGTTTTACATTTCATAAAAGAATCATTACAAACTAATATATATATATATATATACACACACACGTTGTGTGCGAAAAATAAAATAAAATTGTATTTTACAGTTTATGACATTACTATTTGAATTTTCGTTAACACGGAGAAATTAATGAACTTGCCTAAAGTATAAAAGATCTAGATGAGTTTTAGTATAAACATAGAGGATTTCTAGCCTACTCATCCCCAATACAAAATGCGCTTAAAATCTAAGAATTCTTATTGTATAATCTATTTTAAGGGTGGTGTTTATGTGTTGAATCAGAAGTCGAGATATTTCCACTTCATAGAAAGCATGGGAGAGATAACGTGGTTGATGGAGGGGGCAGAGAGAGAGAGAGATGGCGTCCGATATAAAAGAGAAACGGAGAGAAGAAAGTGGGAGAGAAAGAGAGAGGGTTACTTTAAAAAGGCAGTTACTCTTAAGAATTTAAGTAAACATGCAAAATCAGTTAAGCAAAATACTATAATTTTAAAGAATTTTGATATCAATAACCATCTTATATTAAATACTTTTAGTGTATTGTGGAGACGAATAGTAGTTGTAGAGAAAGTTTGTAGGTTGCTAGTTTAAATAATACAGATAAAGTATTAACTACGTTAGCAGATTCGCACTTACGATGTGTGTATAAAAAATAAAAATAGTAGTATAATAAAATTTAAAACATAAAACAATTATTGAATAAAACTCTAATGATTCATATTGCAAAATAATAAAGTCTTTTAGAATAAATATACATTAGTATAAAAGAATAAAAAGGGAAGAAAAATTACATGTTAATATTGTTACCAATATAAATAGTAATGAAATTTGATTTGTGATTTATTATACTTTTATTTAGAGTAAATTCTATCAGACCCTATATTTCAAAAATAGAGATATGAATTGATTTTATGGTAAAGTACATATTATTACCATATTATCCCGTGTCCAACATTATTAATATCGTATCAAATATTTTAAATTACTAATTAAATTATATTAATTTTCATTAAATATTAAAACTTTATACCTTGTGCACTAAATCATTTATTAATTATAGGAAATTGGGGGAGCAAAGATTAAAATAGGTAAAGAGAAACCAAAAGGAAAATGTAGGAATGAGGAAGGATAAAGAGAGAATAATAGAAGAGTGAAAGAGAAATCATTGTTAGTAGGTTTAAAAGGAGGTTATTTAAAAACTTACAATAATACCATGTGTGAAATTTTTTATGGTATTGAATAGTATAGATATTTTAAGGGTATTTAGTAAAATTTAAAGAAACAAAATTAATAGTCATTGTTGACAAAGTTCTTTAAACACGGGCCCTTTAGATCTGTCTAGATCCGATTCGTATTGGTCCCGTATAAGATATCAAGAGAGGAGGAGGGGGTGGGGTGGGGGGAGTTGGGTCAGGCGAGTGTGAATTAATATCTTTAAATTTTAAAAAACTTTTTCATTAAAAATTAAGTTATCTCTTTTAACAATTTATAATAGTGAATAGTGATAATTTAATAATTCAATGCACAATCGATAATAAACCAAATTAAAAAAGTGTAAGGAAGGAAAAAATCAAGCAAAGATTTTATAGAGCTTTGGTCTTCTGCCTATTACTTTCTTCCAACTCTTTTGCTGAGGATCCGGTCTATTTTACCAGTGCCGTTCCACTTGATCCACTAATTCAAATTACAAATAGATTACAAGCACTTGTCATAATGACTTTTCAATAGTTTGCTCTGCTTATCTAGCATTTCTATAATCTAGATTAATACAAATTTACAGAATACAAACTATCTTTTTTTTATTATAAAGTATAGAGATTACAAGTGAAAACAAAAATACAAGTCTAAAATAATTTTGCACTTGAAAAAAATATCACTTGTTATAGAATTTTGATTCAGTACAACTCTCTGAAGAAGTATCCGAAGAACTTTCTGAAACTTTTCATAAAGTAAAAACTAATCAAGAATTTTTTGTGTAACGATAATTTTTCTTCAGAGTTGTATCTGACATTTTGAAATCCTTCTTCCTTTTATATTGAGTTTTTCCAACGGCTAAAAATCTAAAGATTTTCTTCACTTCCATAATTATCCAACCGTTAGAATGCAAAGGATTATTCTTGAATATTTTCGTGAGAAGATCTCAATATTTTGAATTTAAAAAATCTATTCTCCTTCATTTGCTCATATCAGATATACTTAAAATCATAACCACTAGATAGATTTCTTAAACTTAATGAAGAGATAATCCTTATAAGATATTTCTGGATAAAGTTCATTTTGAATTTCCACAAAATCCAACTCAACTTTATCCTTATCCATATTTGTGTCTATCTTGATTTTCCAAAAATTAACACGCTCAAAGATAATCCCCATGGATCTTAATTCCATCTTAAGTGAAACAGGATTAAATGTATTTTCCTAATACACTCAATCTAGTGGAGCTAGGCTTTGATTAAATTGAATCTGATTTTAAACTAATTTCAATATCTTCTAGACTTACTTTCTGATCAAGCTTCTGAAGAATATCAACCTTTAGTTTCTAAAGTCTCTAAATAAACTTCTAAAGTGTTGTACCAATTATTCTTATAAAAGCTTCCATAATACTTTCTAAAGATTTTCCAAAATAGACTATTTCCAATCCATTCAAAGCTTTTGAATGCAACTTAATTTTGTAAAATTAAGTTTTTTACAAAACTTTCTGTAAGCCTGCACTCTTAAAGATTTATTAACTTTTAACCCTTTTTGTTATCATTAAAATGTGTGAGAGATATTTAACAATGTGCCTTACTACTTAAGGCTCGCCACTTTAGGCTCAAGCCCTAGGCCCAACTTGATAGGGCCTACGAAGCCCTTTAACAACTAGAAGTCACAAAGATAAGAATAAGAGACTAAATCAATACCCGGTATATGTAGGACATGTCAAACACCATGAGCTCACTCTCTTACACTTATGGCAGAGGATCTCTCCCACTAACTGTCCTCCAGCTGCCAACTCCACTTCACTATAAATACCAGTCTACCACTTAATAGTAAAGCTGTTTACACTTTGCACATAAAAGCTTATCTATTGCTTTTAAGCATCCTTTACTCTCTAAAATAAACTACTAACTTAAGTATTGGAGTGGCTACGTCGGACAATACCTTAGCGTCCCCTCACAGTGTTTTATTTTGTAAGCTTATCACGCGCAAAGCCCAATTACTACTAGCAAATATCCCACGACGACATTTTGTGTCATCTATGGGAAGCTAAATTCTTATACGAAAAACCCTAAACACACTAAATGCATACCCTAAACACAACTCTTAGACACCATGTCTTATCATGATGAACAAGAGAACCGCCAGTTGGTGAATAACTAACTTGCGGATAACCAGCCCCTACTAAGGCAACATTGAGGAGTGCTTGGATTTTACGGAATGCTTAGCTGAGGAATTAGTTGCTTAAAATAGGCTACTTTGCACTCGCCTTGAGGAAGTTGAGAGGCATAGTGCACAAGCCCCCCCCCCCCCTTCCCCCCTGAAGCTTTAGATGCTTGTACTGGGTAGAACAACCACCAACAACAATAGCAAAATGGTAGGGATCGGCAACCTAATCTCCCATTGCAGCAATAGCTAGCAAGGTTTGCAACCGACCGCAACCGAACTCTGGTTAGTAATGAGCAAGTAGTCGACTTGCAGGAATACTGGCTGAATATAATAGTTAGGGGAGTGTACCCTAAGAGTTGCTTGAGCACTAGAAGCTTAGTTAACACTTCATCCGAGGCGTTGACAGTAAGGGAGAAGAGACGGAAGGTAGACACTTCTATCCCCTTCTCTAATGAAGATTTGGTAGGGGTAAACCCCCCCCCATTAGGACACCTTAATCATAAGGGCAAAGATTTGAATTTCAAGGTCATGAAGATAATGGTGGACACCGGTAGCTTCATTGATATCCTCTTCCTCCACACATTTGAGAGGATAAGGAAGAAGCTACCGACGAAGATGAAGCCATACTACTATAACTTTATCGACTTCAATGGAAGCACTGTTTGAGCCAAGGGGATCATCACTCTAGACATGGAGCTTGGCGATGATGACCACATAGCACAACGACCAATGGAGTTCATCATGATTGGCTGTTATTCCCCCTATAACACTCTCTTAAGAAGACCAAGCTTAAATGCGTTTGGGGTTATCACATCCTCCCTCACTTGAAGGCAAAATTCTCGACCCTAACCAGGGTGAGGATATACAGGTGAGGTTAGAAGCTCTCACAAGAGCTATATGTTAGGGCTGTCAGAGGTGACAGAGTCTTTGGCTTAGAGTCTGATCTGTAAGAGAAGCCAATGAATAAGAGCGAGCCGAGAGAAAAAACTGAAGATGTCCAAATTGGTCTATCTCTCAACCAAACCATGAAGGTTAGAATTGAGACTCTTGAGGTGAAGGATGAAATTATTACTCTTCTACGGGCCAACTCATATAGGTTCACCTAGTTGGCGTTAGATATGCCTAGAATTTTGCTTAACTTAGCAATCCATAGCTTCAACGTTGACTCCACTACATAACCTATTAAGTAGAAAAAGAGGCACTTCACTCCAAAAAGGCAGGTTGCGATTAAGGAAGAGGTGTAGAAGCTGCTTAAGGCAAGCTTTGCAAGGGGATAAAAGTACCCCACCTAGCTAGCAAACGTGGTGCTAGTCAAGAAGAAGATCAGGAAGTGGCATATTTGCGTCAATTATACCAACCTTAACAAAGCCTACCCGAAAGATTGCTTCCCTCTCCTGAGAATCAATCAACTCGTTAACTCCACCTTAGGACACGCCTTGTTAAGCTTTATGGACACCTTCTTGGCATACAACCAAATTAAGATGAACTTGGAGGACATGGTCCATACCTCCTTCATCACCGACTATGGTACATACTATTATATAGTGATGCTGTTTCGCTTAAAAAATGCTAGGGCAACATACTAGCAAATGGTGACAAAATTGCTTAAGCCGTAGATTGGGCGTAATATGGAGGTATATGTCAATAACATGATTGTCAAGACTGCGAAGCTAGGCAATCATGTCAAGGACTTCCAAGAAGCCTTTGACCAGATGAGGACATACGACATGAAGCTGAACCTTCAAAAATGTGTCTTTGGGTCGACTTCGGCAAATTCTTAGGTTTCTTGGTCACTTAAAGGGGCATTGAGGCAAATCTTGAGAAGATAAGCACCATCAAGGGGATGAAGCCCCCTACCTCAGTTTGAAAGTTGTAGAAGCTCACCAGCATGGTAACTGCATTGAGTAGATTCATCTTAAAAAGTGTAGACAAATATGCCGAGTTCTTCAACATCTCGAAAAATCTGAAGGGTTTTGAATGGACCTTAAAGTGCGCCACCGCCTTCAAGAGCCCCAAGACTTCCTTGCACACCCATTGGTCCTTTCTAAGCTTGTCTAAAGGGAGGACCTATTCTTATACTTGGCTGTAAGCAACTGAGCACTCTCCTATGTGCTGGTCAAAGTAGATGGAAGAGAACATAAGCCTATATACTACATTAACCATATACTTTATGGGCTTGAGGTTAAGTACATTCAGGTAGAAAAATTCACCCTAACCATCACCATCTTAGTACGGTGACTAAGGCCCTATTTCTAGGTGCACCAAATTATCGTACTCATAGATCAACCGCTGCTAATGAGAATCAAGCTACAGGACTCTTGACTTGCAGCCGAGCCCGAGGACTAAAAGGGCTGGTATGTCGAATCCTTATTGTAAACCCTAAAGCCAAGCCAAGTAACTATAGGTTTGAGCTTAAAACCCAAGGTTTAGGGCGATTGGCTAAAAGATCCGATCAAACCTAAATTATAAACTATTTAGTAAAATACCAGTAAAAATGACCCTGTAAACTTAAATTTAAGAAAAAGAGTAGTAAAATAGGAGATTATAAAATTTTCAAATTTTAAGCATAATAACTGCTAATTACCGAAAAGGCAAAAAGTGTAATATAATAACTAATAAATTAGTAGAGATAGATTATATGTATACTAAAAATTTTAGAATGACCAAAATAATATTTAGGAATGTTCACGTGTACCCTACATGTATTTACGTGTAGATAAAAATACGCGTAATTGCTAAAATAGGCCGAAAATTAAGTAAATAATTAAAGAAAAATACAAAATAATTATTAAAAAATCAGAAAAAAATCAAAAGAAGATAACTGCAACAAGATCAGGTCGTGACTGAAAAGAAAAAAAATTAACCAATAAGAATTTGCCAAACTAAAAGCCTAAAATCAAGGAAATGGGCAAAATCCCATCAAATTAATGCACATTAATTACTATATTTGTCTATAAATAAGGAAAAAATTCTCAGAAGACATTTGGACAGTTTGTGATCTGAGAAAAATCAAAACACAAGAAAAATCGAGAGAAATTCCAGAAAATAAAAAAAAAAAAAGAAAACTGTGCAGATTAGCAAGGTGAACTAAAACCACCACCCACCACCACCTGAGACCGAACCACCACCACCACCACCACCACCCTACACTAGGACCAGCGTCTGGACCGGCCGACAGCCTTGGACCGGGTTTGGACGGCCAGAAAGCTTTGAACTGGTTAGTCATTTATTCACCTCGATTTTTGTATAATTTTGTAAAATTAGTTATTTTGCCCAGAAAATTATGAAACTTGTTATTCTGAGGTTTTATTGTATGTAGATTTAGGGAAAAATATTGATTTAGTTTAATTATGTCTGGAAATATAGGGTTCTTAAGAAATTGTTCAAAACCGAGCATGATTAAACCAGAAATTAAATAGGCTTAGGGATGTAGTTTGGGGCTCAAAATTTTTCTGTAGGATTCTCATATGATGTAGAATAGTGCTATGAAGCCCTTTTTTTTAAATTAATTTTCGAAAATTTTAAGTTAATTTTTAGCCCTAAAATGATGGTAAAATTGGGTGATTTAGGATTAATTAGGTGATTAGGATGTTAATTGCTAATTTGGATCTTGATTAGATGATTAAGGAAGTTAATCTCTGCAGTGGAACCCTAATCCTAGCTTTTAGGTATTAAGTATGATTAATTAGGGAAATTAGGTAAAGAATATAAGAAATTAGGAATATGTGAAAATGTAAATTAATAAATCTAAAAAAATAAAGCTATTTAGTTAATATTATAATTGAAAACAGAAAAATAATAAATCTGAAATAATATTTAATTTTAAGTAAATATCTCAAAATGTAAAATTTTTACACATCGGGAATAAATTCGATACCTCAATTAGGGTTAGCGTGTACCGAATAGTTAGAATACCAAAATTACGACCCAATAGGATATTTGAATACCCGAACATAAGGTGATTAATGTTACATTGGGATTCGAGCCTAATCACAACTTAGGAATAAAAACTAGAATCTAGTTTAGGAACCGAACCCCGAAATAGAATACAACGAATTATTAATATGTTGTAGGTATACATGAGGAAAATGAGTTACATTATAAATTAGAATAAGAATCCATAAAACATAAGTACTAAAAGAACCTATTTGTATTATAGGACACCCAGAAACAAATCAACTCGCAACTAGAGGATTGAGCGATTGAGCAAATTCAGGTAAGTTGGGTTATTGCTTATTGTAATAGAGTACTAGTTTTGTAGTGCTCGGAGACTTAGGCTTGTATATGCTTGTGATTGTAAGTAGTTTGCGCATGTGTTTGATGTATCTGAATTCGTGCTGGAATTTGTGCTGTGAATGATTTTGTGACTGATTTAATAGGTATGAACTTGTTTGAAAACCTTAACCGGAATTTAATCTTAGTCGACCGTAATAACCGAAAACGTCATGCATTGCAACCCGTTGGGGGATCATAGGACTCTCCAACCAAATACCGACCCCTTCGAAAGGGATAGCGCAGGATTACAAAATGGTCCCTTCTTCATCCTCAGTCGAACTAAGTGACAGGAGAGGAGGTCGCGGCGAGGGTGAAGTCAATGGTTCGAAGGTGGTCGCGGGAGGAGCGAGGTCTCCATTGCACAAGCCTGGGTTTGGTTGTGAGCTGCTACATAACATGGAACTCCTCAACCCAGATCGGAGCGGGTGAAATTTCTCTGATTTCACAACGGACCGGACTACGTTGTGCGATGACACTTGATTGTTGCATTGCATGAAAATAATTGTTTAATAATCCTGTTTGTGCTTGTATGCATTCATGAGTCTCCAATTCAACTTACTGAGCTGTAGTTGCTCATACCCTTATAGATCCTTTTGCAGGTTTTGATTTGTAATCTCTTCAAGTACTATGCCGCCCTACAATTATCCAGAGGTTAGTCTTTTTGAAGCCAGGGGTGTGAGGATCAAGTTATTTAGCATAATGTGTAACTAGACTGACCTTATAGTTAAAGGTTGAAGACTGTTAGTTATTTTGTAGATTAGTAGACTGTGGTGATTTTGTAAATCTTCCTAGGAAGCTCTATGGACTTATTTATATAATTATCTATGTTTAGTAGTAATTTGAGATAATTATCATATTTGTAGTATAATTATTAATCGAACTGTTTACTTCAAAGCGAGTGGTCGTCGACGCCTTGTGTAGATAATCTCTATGGTAGGAACTGTGAAGCCAGTTTCTATCATAGAATGGTTTACACGGCGGGACTGTTGCGACTTCGCGACTTCGGGGCGTAACACTTATGTTCCAACCAACTTCTGTCGAGGTCGAGTACTTCCTTGCCGAGGCCGAGTACTTCCTTGTCACCTTTAATTCCGTGCCATATGATAGTCCATTATTCTGTGGTTTGCTAAGTAAATGAGTACTCTCTAGTATTGAGTCGTCTAACCACTCGGCATCATCCTTGCTGAGAAGCCGAGAGAGAGAATCCGGATTGATTAAGCCATCCTTGCTCGAACAAGCCCATCTATCCATACTTTTTTATCTGCATCTCCTAACAACTTTACCAATGTCGCATTGCCACGTGTATAGTATCACATATAGAATCTGTAGCACCAATGATTATTTTCCTTGTATATTCATTTTTGCCCTTTTATAACATGTACATTGCTCCCTTTTATAACATGTACATTGCTCCCCTTAGGAAATGTCCTTCTAGTCTTTTCCCTTTTGGGCAAGTTGCCCTAGTTTGCGGGTATAAATACCCTTGTACTTATAGTTGTAGGAGATCAAATTACCTTCAAACAATTAAGTATTTTTCTTCCTTACGTAAACACTATTGTTTACTCTCGGCATCACTCTTATCATTTCCCTTAAGTAAGGTTAGGTGGCGAGTAACCTCATTGGTCCAATTCATGCGTCATATCGAATTGTGCTGTAAGTCCTTAAAAGTTCCATCGGTGCGTCACATTCTCTTGAGTTGTTTGTGGGTTTTGCTTACTATTTCCATCCTTTGCTTTCACCTTGTCGTACCTTTCCTCATTGACTCTTTTTGAGCTTTTTACAAGCTCGGACCCATTCAGCAGCTGGCCTTGTCTATTCTTGATCACGGTTCGCATCAGCTACGATCAATACTACAAAAGCCTGATGCGTTTAGATGGATGATGAAGTATGCAATGGAGCAGAGTGTGTACAGAATTTGGTACCAGCCAAAAACAGCCTATAAGGCACTAGTGATGGTTGACTTCATTGTAGAATGCACAAAAGATGAGGAAGCACTCTTAGGTGACAATAAACCGATGTGGACTCTGTATATCGACGAATCATCCACCTTAGTGGGTAGAGGTGTAGGTCTCATGTTGAGAGCCCCATACAAGGTCACTGTTTGCTACCCCTTAAGTTTGGGTTCAATGCTAGCAACAATGAATCTGTGGTCCTCATTACTGGTCTCAAGTTGGCCAAAGAGATCAATGCTGAACACTTAGAGGTCTACTTAGACTCTATGCTAGTCGTCTAGCAAGTTTAAGGTGACTATGAGGCTAAAGACAACACAATGGCGAGGTACTTAGAGAAGGTAAAGAGCCTTTTAGCCGAATTCCCTTCATGGAGTATCACAAAGATCCCTTGACTCGAGAATTCAATAGTAGATTGGCTATCTAAACCGAAGATGAGGAATAAGAAGATCTTTATAAAGTACTTACTGGAGAAGAGTATAACTCTGGTCTTGGCTGATGTCTTGGATCTAACAACTGCGCCAGGGCCGAGTTAGATTAAACCCATCCAGAGTTATTTAGAGCAAGGCATGCTCCCAGAAGACAAGAGGGAGGCAAAGAAGCTTAGATATCGTACCACCAACTATACGTTGGTCAATGGTGTCTTATACCTTAGGGGTATCAACCTCTCCTTGCTCAGATGCTTACGAGAAGGTGAGGGTCTGTACATCATAATTCTTGATTAGTTCCAACCAATGTCTTTGTCTTAAGTTCAACTCTTTTTGAGTAAAGAAATATTTCAAACTGTTATGATTCATGTATATCTCATAATGTTGCCCATATAAGTAATGTCTCCAGATTTTCAAGGCAAATACTACCGCTGCTAATTCTAAATCATGAGTTGGATAGTTCCTCTCATGAGGCCTTAGTTGTCTGGATGCATATGCTACCACTTCCCTATCCTGCATCAATATACATCCTAGTCCACATTTGGAAGCATCACTATATATACAATAAGATTTACTTGGATCTGGTAAAATAAGTATTAGTGCTGAGATCAAGTGATCCTTCAATTCCTGGAAACTTTGTTTACATCCATCACTCCATTCAAATTTAACATCTTTCTATATTAGTCGAGTCATAGGTTTGGCAATTTTAGAAAAATCTTTTGTAAATTGCCTATAATATCCTGCCATTCCAAGAAAACTTCTTATCTTCGCCATAGTAATGGGTTATTTCCATTCAGCTATTGCTTTAACCTTTTTGAGATCAACTAAAATTCCTTCACCTAACACAATGTGTCTCAAGAATGATATCTTATATAGCTAAAATTCACACTTACTCAACTTAGCATATAAGTGATGGTCTCTTAACTTCTACAAGGCTAATCATAGATGGTCGACATGATCTTCCTTAGTCTTAGAATAAATTAAAATATCATCAATAAATACCTCAACAAATTTATCTAAGATTGATAGATCTGATTCATCAAATCCATAAACACAACTAGTGCATTCATTAATCTGAAAGGCATTACTAAAAACTCGTAGTGCCTATATCTAGTTCAGAAAGCTGTCTTTAGTACATCTTCCAACTTAATTCGTAACTGATGGTATCTAAATTTTAAATCAATTTGTGAAAATATAATGGCACCATGTAGTTAATCAAACAAGTCATCAATCCTGAGTAATTGATATTTATTCTTAATAGTCACCTTATTTATTTCTCAATAATTAATACACAATCTCATGGTTCCATCTTTTTTTTTTCAAAAATAACACTAGTGCTCCTCAAGGAGATACACTGTATCATATAAACCCCTTATCCAATAGCTCCTGAAGTTGCTTCTTTAACTTTTGAAGTTCTATTGGTGACATTCGATATAGAGCTTTTGATATTGGCTCGGTTCCAAGCACCAATTTTATAGAAAAATCGAACTCTTGTTGTGGTGCTAATCCAGGTAATTCTTCTTGAAAGATATTAGGAAACTCACTTACTATAGGAATTTCTAAATACTTTTGGGGTTTCCTTCTTTTCCTCAATAGCAAATATCCAACAAAATTGCCATTCTTCAATAATTTCATTCACTTCCTCACTTACTTCTATTACTAATAATTTTAGACTTCGCTCACTTGTTTTTCCTTGAGATATGACCTTACCCTCATCTAAGATTATGTTCTTATTTTGGCTATTTACTTTGGCTCTTTGTTTGGACAACTAATCCATTCCCACAATAACATCATATCCCTTGATTGGTAATACTATGAGTTTTATTAGGAATTCTTGTCCTTAGATTTGCAATTGTCCATTATCTACTATTTCTCGTGTTAACACTTGCTCTTCTGTAGGTGCTCTTATCTTATATGTAGATTTAACTTCGCTCGTCTTAATTCCATTTCCTAAGACAAACTCCTAACTACTAAATGAACATGATGCTCCAGTATCAAACAATGCATAAGCCGCTCATCCATTTACAAGTACATTTCCTAAAACAATTACTACTATTATAATTATCTACTTCTTAAGTACTACACTTAAGTTACGTATTTTCACAATTCCTAATATCATCTACAAATATATAAATGTACAACTAACTCATTATAAGTAAAAGTTACGAGTTAGTTTTATGTACCTGTTACTAAGCCTTGGTCAGTTCCATCAATCTCTATTTTATCATTCGAGCTATCATGAAAGTACTCCTTTATCCATTCATTAAAATCCTCAATATCCTCTTATATTCCTTCGATCGCAAACACCCATGTTGGCATAGCAATTGTCTCTACTCCTCCAGATTTCTTTTGTTTGGCTTGACTACAATATCTAGAGAAATGTCCTTTTATTCCACACCTATAGCATTTTACTGCTCCCATCTTTAGACTCTCCCTTAACATATGATTTGGATCACCATACAGAAAGCACTTACCCCTTAACTGAGCACATTACCTAGAGAAATGATGAGCTCTACACTTCCAGTATCTCACATTTCCCGCCTCATCATAGAAACTAAATCCAATCCTAATTGAAGTAAGGCAACTAATTACAGCAGCTAGCTTCTTTCCCTTCTAGCCCAAGTTATTATTTTTACTTGAAAATGTTCTCTTGAAAACAAGCTTGTATTGATTAACTCTCCTCAGTTTCTTACTCCATTCATTTTGCATAGCCAGTCGATTATTTTCCAGTTCATGCGACTTATCCACAATCTAATGATAAGTGGTGAATCCATAATCCATTAACTTACATCGCATTGTAGCATCAAATCCATTAAGAAAAAGATCCTTCTTCAACTCCTAATTATCCCTGTACGACTCGGGCACATATTGCAATAGCTTGTTAAATTCATTTTCATATTACGTTATACTCATAGGCTCTTTCTTTATTTCCATTAATTGTCGAGTCATCCGATTCTATACACTGATAAGGAAATATTGTCTCTTGAATGCCTCCTAAAATACTTGCCATGAAATGGGGCCTAGCATTGTTCTTGTTATCAAGCTTCACCAAACTTGTGCCCCCATATTTAGCAAGAAAGTTCCATAAGAGACCTTTTGGTTTTCAAGAATCCTAAACGCTTCAAAAATGTGCTCAATCTAGGCTAGCCAATCCTCAACTAAGGCAGGCTTACCCATTTCTCCTTTGAAATACCAATTAGATTTCATAAACTCAGGAACTCAACTTATATCTTGGGGTCAATTCGCTCTAGGTTCAGCCTCTACTAGCCTTTAGTTCATCACATTTCTACTGATGATCAAATGCTAGATTAAAGCTCCTTGCTGTTGGATTATGGTATTCATATTAGTCAACATTTGTTCGAACTAAGTTAGGTCCATCATGTTCGGAGCAAGTGGTTGTATATCATTTCTAGGTAGTTCTGGTAGATTATGAGGGTTAGGAGGTGGTACTTCTCCTTCAAGTTGGTTATTCCCGTTTCTTTTTCTATTTGCTTCCCCTACCATATTTAGATTCACAATTCACTAATTATCAATCCTATACTCACAATATGTGTACCTAACGTTAATATCCAACTTAAACGATTCATATTCACATATAGATTATTACTCTTTACATTAGCAATACATTATTACAGATTTCCTCATCAAGAATCTTAATCAACACAAGACCTGTAATACTTCATTCCTATATAAATAACGTTATATTCGTATATCACTCATTATACACTTTACATGCGTTCAAACATATACTTATATGTCATGAGCTCATTACGTTTCACTTGTAACATTACATCATATTCATGGTGGTCTCTCATACAGATACAGAATAACAAGGATATGTATTTTACAATAACCATAAGATAATCGATACTTTACATTCGAAATATTACATTACTTTATTTACAACATCAGATTACACATCTAATTATCTATATACATCATTTACATACTTGGTAGCCGCAACATCCAAAAGTACATTAGTTACATTCAAAAAGTCAAAAGCACATCAAAATTGCTAGGAGGACCTAGATACATCAAACAACTAGGACAGGTGATATCAGAAACCTTAAACTTATCTTTTTACCATCCTCTTACTTTCAATTACCTGCATTATCTAGAGTTACTACATCTTCTAGCGAAACCCAATCTCCCATCCCAATCTCATCAGACCCTAAGTTAACCTCTACAACTACAAGGGTATTTGAAATGACCATTACTTCGTGCACCTCACTCCGACTATCATGTGCTTCATCTTCTGGTTTAGCCTCCTCTTCTTCTAAATCTTCCTTAAGATCATCATCATCATTATCATTATTCAATCTTACATTTGGTTGAGCTTTTTGAGGTGGATTCTCAGGTGGTATCATAGCCGGTTCAGGCTTTTGAGGTTGCAGTGGTACTTCTATACCCGCAATTTCTTTTAAGGGGTATTTGGGAAACTAGTCAACTACACTAAGGGGATAGTTTCTAGGAATATGTTGAATACCTCAAGGTACCTGATCAAAACCTGGAGGGTAATCCTTATATGCCTTCACTAAAGCTGGAAAATACAATATAGGGATCCTCATATATAAAACTCCATTTTCTCAAAAGTACTTTTTCTCATAGGTAGTTATAGTAGTATATTCATTATATGCAGGCCCTAACTTATCCCTTATTATTCTCTAATCATCTTGCATACTAAACATTCCATACTCATAATTCTCGATAATTTCATCAATAGTATAAAACATCTTCTAGTCAGCCATATCTAGCAATAGATTCTGTATTTAAATCTTATACTCAATAAGAGTTTCATCCCCTTCCCATTCATAATCCCACCATGCATATAACAAACCACTCTTATGAATTTAAGTCTTTTATATTCATTATTAACTCAACTCTCAGTAATCCTATTGTCTACTCATTTTAGTTAGATGCTTTAAAGCTTGGTTCTTTTAGAACCATGCTCTAATACCAACTTAGAACTGTTATGCCTCAAATAGAAGGAGTTATAACAGTCCCGCCGTGTAAACCAACCTAAAATAGAAACCAACCTTACAGCTACTATCGTAGATATAGTCTACACAAGGCATGCATGACTCAACCAGCTTGAAGCATCTATTATGACACTTGTAAGTAACTAAACCCGTGGTATAGCTTTACAAAATACTTACTTTATATAACATGTTATCTCATAACACA
Organism: Lumnitzera littorea; assembly: GCA_024138015.1. Lineage (NCBI taxonomy): Eukaryota > Viridiplantae > Streptophyta > Magnoliopsida > Myrtales > Combretaceae > Lumnitzera > Lumnitzera littorea. The sequence continues at coordinate 90,228,430 of JAMXBB010000010.1, forward strand.
ATAGTACTTACATAAACATCTTACATCTAGAGTTATAATTTACAATAAGAGTTTACAAAAAGTCGTAGGTTTTGCAAACTATTTACAATAAGTTAGGAAACTAGTTGGCGTCCTAGGGAATTCTCAGTTAGTTTCCTCAAAATTTAAAAGATAAGTCAAAAGCCCAAGTTTAATTGATTCTTCATTCCTCACTTTCGCAAACAACAGCACACTAACCTAGGGGCGGTGGTATTGGAACATCTTGGTTTTCACTCAATAATTGCAAAAAAGCCTATGAAGATATGAGTATAACTAGTTCAGTAAGTGGAATGGAGTCAGAAGAGTACCAAACAATCACAAGCAAGGTTATTAATTATAATGAAATAAAATGCAATTAAACAAATGAAACATCACATAATGTTATCTGGTCTATTATGAAGTTAGAAAAATTACATCCGCTCCAACTCGAATTAAAAAGTTTTATCGCAACTCAAATCGGACGAAACCTAGGCTTGTGCAATGGAGAACACCCTCCTCTCATGACCGCCTTCGAACCACGGCCCTCACCCCTGCTACGACCTCCTCGCCTGTCACTTAGTTCGACTAAAGATAGGGAAAGGACATTTTAGTTATCTTCATCGAAGGAAGTTGGTATTTGGCTTATCACTCTTAATCGTTTCCCCTAATAAGTGTTATACATGTCCAATTTTGTTTTAGTCAAATAATTGTTAGTTGTAATCAGGTGTTACTAAATAAGTTCATACAATATAGAAATAATACGAACATGCAGAACAATACACCAAGGAGTTTAACTCTTGTCACAACTGAGTATCATACACACACACGATATGCATACAACCAACTAATTACAAACATAATCAGTAGTATTCTTGACTCTTCAGATGCTTTAATACAGTATCATAATAAGCAGTAAAGCTACAATCCCAACTTACTTGTTTAGATGCTCACTAGGAAGACTTGAGTTGTCAACAGTCTAACCACTAAGGGATCCTATACATACAAAACCCAAATTCAGTTTTTGTAATGATTACGAAAACATTAGAGTTTTATTTAAAACGGTTATATATATAAGAATATATTATCACTGTAATATATAGTTTTATTATATATATTTATCAAGTTAAGTTATTAATTATTAATAATATACGTAATTTATATTGTTACGTATTATATATCATTTCAATCATATCGAAATGTATTATTAATTGATTAAATCATGTTTTAATTCCGGTAAGATTACTGCAATACCCACATTCTAGAATATTATAGAGTTATAAGTTATATTACCTAAGATTGTCCGATTTTAATAAAATTAGTATTATTGGGTTCATACATACCTAATGACACGTGTTATGGGTCCTATTTTTAGAAATGACTTTTAACAGGAAGTTCGAGCTTTTAATATAGTTATACATATCTATATAAATATTATCATATTATATGTAATTTGTGCTATTAAACTATATTTTACCTGATTTGTCAATATAATGCTACAATATAAGTATTATCTAATCTAATACACACATAATGTATCTCGGTAAGTAAAATATCATTAATTATATTAAAAATATACTTTTTATCTAATCTGATTAGTGCATGCATACATAGTTTTTATTCAACTATTTACTTCATTTTCATCTATTATTACTAAAAATACATCCTAATTGTAATTTAAGCTATTTTACTACGTAAATTTGTAATAAATAGTTTGGGTCAACAAATAATTCCCTAAAAACTTCTATAGACTCCTAAAAATATGAGGAACTCAGCTATTACTTGGTTCCAAGTTTTTTACCTATCGTCTATATATTCGTATTTATAATTTTACCCTTGAATTATCCTAAATTACCCAATTATGATTCTTTTTGCACTAAATTGATTTCAACATGTCCCAACATTATTATTATTTACTAGAAATCAATACATATCCATTTCATCATTTAATTTCATAATTTCAACCTATTTTCGAGTTAAAAGATGCAATAAATATTATAAATATTCAAATTAAAATTCGGGCTACATAGCAATTATCTATATATATCGTATACATTCTACACAAAAATCTTGAGCTAGTAACAACATTATTTAATACATTTATTTTGCAAGTCAAACTTTGAGTGAACAGTAGTTTTCTTAAGTAAGTATACCAAATATTACAAACTTTTCAAAAATAAAAATATCACATGAAATCATATTTAAAATAACCTAACTAATTTTTTTTTTTCATAATTTTTTAGGTGGATTTGATATTTTTTTACAAATTATTGAAAAATTGAGCAAAAAATTGACCTAACTGTTCTTAAATGCTATGGTAATCAGTGGTGGTTAGGTGGACTGCTTGGGGATGGTCGGGTTTCACAACAGATTCACAGTTGGTTTGGGTTCTAGCCTAGTACAAAAATTCCCCTGTTTTTTTCTTAATTTTTCTATTTTTCCACAATTTTTTTCTAATTTTTTCTTTCTATTATTTTTGGCTTGTAAAGTTTTAAATTGATGTTTTGAAGTCTATTTATACTTGTTGAAGTTGGTTGTTGCCCTCTTTATTTTATTTTATTTTTTTGCTTTTTCCCTCATAAATGCAAGTAGGAGGTGTCTTTGTTAGCTAAATTCGCTTTTGATTCAGCAATCTTAAATCTCCAGAGCTTGCTACGACAATTGTCTAACAAATCCTTTGCCGAAATTGAATTTGTAGGATAGGTTTTGCAATTATTTTAGTAGTTTAGGTATATTTTATTAGTAACTAGTTATTTAATTATATACAAGTATATATATCATATGTATATATTATACGTAATATATAACCATACTCGTATAATTAAGTTTCTAACATATCTTTTATTTTTAAAATATATTTCTTAATTATTTTCATGAATTCAACACATAATATATATAATTAAGTAATTTATGGGTAATTTATGTGTATAATTATTATTTATACCAGGTATACTTATAAAAATATGAGTATATTCATATAGTAAATTATACTATATTATCTCATTTTATAACTTAATTAACTTATCTTTAACTTTTCATCACATTTCAAGCTCGATTTTAGGGGTTCTAAGCAATTTAGTATTGTATTAAATAATCTTACTTCTAAGGGCAAAATTAGGATTTTGGGTCACTATTTTCAAAATCTAACTTTACTATATTACTTTGTCTAACTTTTCTATTTTAGTTATAAAGTTTGAGTTCAATAGAATAACTTTCTCTAAAGGCCCTGATTCTAGGCTTAGTTATCTTAAACACAATTTTAAGGGCTTACAGTATAAGTGTGCTTAAATGACCTACCATCTCTATGGGATCGCTCCTACCTACCATGGATAACCCCTCTAAGATTACCTAATTGCTAGGGGTGTAAGACCTTAGTGAGGCTTGGTAACTAAAAGTCCGGTGCAGCAACATAAGGTCATTGGCTTGGACCTCCCACCTTAGCCATAGGAGCTTTCCCCCAACCTTCTTCATCTCGGACTTAGGAGCCTAGCTTAAGAACTCTTCATTCTAAGAGACGTACAAGACCTTCTTGAATGAGTTTGGCTCAATCCCCAAGTATCCGAACATGTTGAGGATGTAAAAAAACCCGTCCCCAAGTTCATCTATACATTTATAGGGATAAGCTGTCGACTATTCAATCCACGTTACATGACTTAAGGGTACCTTTGCTAGGGGCCTTTGTTACTTTGCTCTAGGTCCCACCTCTCTAGTTGTTTCAGGATCTTTCCTCTTTTACCCTACTAAGTCAAGAAGGGTAGTAACCTTTGCCATTTCTTCTTCCCTCCCCATAAGAAGGGAAAGCAGTTGTCAATCCAACTCCTTCGTCTCAGCGAGCTTGTACACCAAAAGAATGGGCTTGATAATAAGGATGAAGGTAGGAGAGGGAAAAGCCACACCTAAAGACTTCGTAGCTAACAACTCGTCCTGGATATTGATGGCAATCCCTTAAGGAATAGCCATCGATTACACTATGCTGGTCTCCCCAACCCTTAGCTTTGCTTGCATATCCTTGCCCTTTGACTTGAATGCCTTAGTCCTTTACTGATGATGGCTGATCAGCTCGTCCACAAAGAGACAAGGAACTCTTTTGGCCAAATTTTTCCTCACAAAAATAGATTGAAGCAATGAGAAAAAAAAGAAAAGAAAAATGAAGCAAAAACAAAAGAAACAACTACTACCATTCACCAACTTCACCGTGATCGATACAGATAAGGAAGATCCCCCATTTTAGAAAGACATCGAACAAAGCATCCCTACATTAGCACAGCAAATGAAGGCATCCGCAAAAAGAACGAACATGTACCTTCGATCCATTTCTTCACCACATCTTTCTTTATGCTGGGGAAGAGCTTAGAGATTAAATATCGGAATTATCTCTTCATGGCCTCTACGGCATTTATCTCCTAGCCATACCTGAAGGCCATGAAGGCTTGAATCTCTTACGCGGCCTCTACATCAATGGGGCTAAGCCCCTTTTAAGCCTTGATCTGGACCATCTCGGTTCACCACGTCCAAAAGTCTACCTCCTCGAGTAGCTCGACCACTACGTATACATCTTGCTAACCCTTCATTGAATCTATGAGGCCATAAAACAACTTCTTTCTTAGATGTAGTTAGAGGTATGGCCACCCCCCTAATGCTCTTCCATATGTAAAAATGGTTGAAAACCTCAGAAGTAGCCCTTATCATTAGGTACTTATAGAGCGCTTAGAAAGCCTTTAACACCCTCCACCCATTGGGAAAGACCTGTGCTAGATTGCATTGGTAGTAGTTGAAGAATTTTCTTTTGAAGTGACTTGGAGGGAGGCACTGCCTAAACTTTAGGCACTTCTCAAACACTGCAAAGCGCCTCCTTGATAACAGGGTTACCCTGATGTGAATCCATGCAATGGGTCTCAATCTAAGAATCGGTGTTTAGGGTTTAAGAAGAGTATGCAGAACGGGGAGTGAGAAAGGGGTTTTGATAGTGAATGCGTATAGATATCATACACCAAGATACAAACACAACTAAAGGATTGAGCTCGAAATAGAGTTCAATATAACTCATGAATACTAAATGTCACTTGGGATTCAAATGAGAGTTAGATGTAACTTACTAACCGGTTTAAATAAAAGGTTCACCACAATCTTAAGGTCAATATTGATTAGAACACAAAAAGGTTTAAAGAGTTATTTGACACTCAATAATTAGGCAAATGTAAGCTTTAAGAGCTCTTGGGTGTCCTTACTCAAAAAAGGAAGGTTCAAGTGTAAACATACTGTCTTGAATATTCTTCACTTGTCTCCCCTTTTAATAATTACAAAAGTTGCTATTTATAGCAAGTCTTAAACCCTAGTAGTAAAACTATAAATAATATACAAGGCCTTAAACCCTAAAGAATGGCCTACAATTGAAATAAGGAAAATATTTACAAAGTATACAAAATTGCGCACTTAATAGAGTTGTCAACATGCAGTCATTCGAGCTATCTGTGGGCCTGAGCAGGGGCCAGTTGGCAGTTGGATGTTTGAGTAGGGGTAGGATGTTTAGAAGCCTTATTATGCTTGGCCGAGCTCCTAGTGAGTTCGAGTGAGGTCAACCCATAGTTGATGCACTCGTAGATTGCTAGGTATTAGCTTTCCCATACTGTGCCGAGTTGTTTGTTAGCCTTGAGGCCCCGGTCGCTTGGTCTCTTGCCATCCCAATAGATGAAAAACTTGATGCCGAATGGTTCCTTTCCCTCCTTTAGTCCTTCGGTTATCAGTTCGGCCTCTGTAAGAGCAAGCCAGTCTCAGGTTAGGATAGGTCGGCTTTTGCTTCTAGCAAGTCTGCGCTGGCTTTTGACGGGTTGTACTCAGCCTGAGGATTTTCGTAGACTGATTCTTATTATCACCACGAGGTTGAAAAGAAATCATCCTCAACTTTAGATTGTAAGCGCAAGCCTGGATGCTGAACAGGCTCCTCTTCCCCTTTTTCTTTACCATAGGCGTTAGGCTGTTATAGATTTCTTCAACACTCATGGAGGTTAAGCAGTAGCTCTTCCCATCCTTCCAAACCATGTAGGTATTAAGGAAGCCATCGTGGATTACTTTCTAGTTGTACTCTTAAGGTTGGCTGAGAAGCAAATTTGCTGCATTCATAGGCACTACATCGAAGTCAACCTCATCCTCATATTGTCCAACCTTGAATGCTATCCAAGCTCTCTTATGTACACGGACCATACCCTTTTCATCAAACCACTTCAGTCCATATGGTTAGGGATGCAGGTAAGTCGACAATCTCATCTTCTCCACTAGCTCGGTAGAAATGATGTTAGTGCAACTACCTCCATCAACTATTAAGGAATAGGTCTTCCCATCCACCAAACATTGGATCTGAAATAAGTTCTCTCTTTAACCTGAATCTTCCTTCATGTTGGCTTGTCTGCTCGTCAAGGCTAAAGGTTCTCCTACCTCAAGGTAGACATTTATTGCTTCCTCAGTCTTAGAGCTCTTATCACTATAGCTCTTAACTTGAGCGTCCCATCCTTTACCTTTCAGGATCATTACCCTCTTGTTTAGGCATTGGGAGGCAATATGTCTGTAACCTAGACATTTGAAGCACTTAACTTCTCGGGCTTTAGTGCTTAGCACTCTCTCCTTCTTTACTTTCTTAGTGTCAGTTTGGTTAAGTTGGCTAGACTCTCCTTTCTCTATCCTCTTTTCTAGTCCCTTTCTCTCGGCATACCTTTCAGGTTCAAGACTACCTTGTTGAGGTCGACTAGTTGGCCTTTGATGCCATCTTCTCCTCTGCCTCTTCACCCTTAATGTCAAATTGATAAGCTCATCTAATGAGTTAAACGGTTGCAGTTTGACCACATCAGCAATGTCATCTCGAAGTCTACTAAGGAACATAGCAATAGTACGATCTTAGGGCCCAGCAATCTCGCATCTGGTCATTAAGTTCTCAAATTCTTACAAGTACTCTTCAATAGTGCTTCAACCTTACCTCAGGTGTTAGAAAGCATAGAGCATCTCTTGCTTGAAGTAAGTCGACACAAATCGTTTATTCATCAACCTCTTTATAAGCCTCCAAGTTCTGATTGGCTCTTCTCCTTCGACATCTCGCTCGGCGATCATTTTATCCTACTAAAAACTTGCATATTCAACAAGAGATAATGAGGCTAGCTTAACCTTTGTTTAATCATCACACTCGTAGCACTCGAACAACTTCTCGACTCAAGGAACCTAGTGAAGGAACTCTTCAAGTCAGTTACTTCTACTGAAGGTTAGCAGTTTAAGCTTGATATTATCAAGTCCTTAGCTAGGTATTCGGGGTTTATCCCTTGCATTCCTAGCTGGTCTGTTCACCTTGGATTAGCTACTTTTGCTGGAGCTTTACTCGATCATGTCCCTTCTCAGCCTTGGCTCTCTTCTCCAGGCTTCTTGATTTGCTTTAGAGTCAACGCTCCTGTCATTGCTTGTCCTCGGCTTAGGTCGGTTTTCTCTTCTCCTAGGCTTAGTAGCTCTTTTTAGCTATCGTTCATCATTATCAAGCTCATTGGAGCCACTTCTACTAGTGAATGTTCACTCCCTTCTTTCACCTCGGACATCATGTCTGTGGCCTTTAACTAAACCAGTAAGTTCTTAGATAGTGTTAGTGAGATTCTAAATTTGATGTTCCAAGTTATCAACATGTCTCCTCAAGCTCCCACGAGGACTATCACCACTGTTGTTGATACTATCTTCAGACATTTTCGTTCGTATAGTAATCTCTAAAGGAAATTGAACAAACAACAAAACACAATTAAAGTGACCTAGAAATGACTACTACTCGACTTTTGTAGCTACCCACAATTGTTAAACACTTCCACAATAACTAAAATCAACTACTGAAATTACTGTTACTCGTCCTAATCAATAGCACAATACTACAACTAGTAAAAACACGAATAACACACTACACTATAGAATGACAGCTGACATATGTCCAGATGATGAAACATACTTTGAAGAACACTGTATGCGTGTCTCCTTAAAGCTCTAATACCAGTGAAGCTTATGCAAATCCACATAATGGGTCTTGAACTAAGAATAGGTGTTTGAGGTTCAAGAGGAGTATGCAAAACAGGGAGTGAGAAGGGGGTTTTGATAGTGAATGAGTATGGATATCACATACTAAGATACAAATACAATTGTAGACACTTAATTTTTTCCCTCTTTATTTTTATTTTTATTATTTTTCTTTCTTTTCTCAATAGGCCCTAAATTAGAAAAAATTCAAAAAATAAGGAATTAAAGAAAATTAAGAAATTTAGAAAAAAATAAGGATTATGGAAAAATACAAAAACTTTCAAAAATAAGAAAAAGCACAAAAAAATAAGAAAATTTCAAAAAGAAACCCTAAAATGATAAAAAGTTAGAAAGTGAAGTTTAAAAATTTAGAAATTTAAAAAATTACAATCAAGTAAAAGATTTTAGAAAATAACATATTATTAAGACATATTTTTAATTTTAATTTTAGTTTAGAACTTGGGCCATTGAACTTGGGCTTAAATTTAAATCTAGCCTAGGTTGACCGAGTCTATATGTACAATTTGATTACATATATAGATAAGGCACGGGCCAACGACCTAATAATTAAACATATGGACTAGGTATGGGGTTTGAGTGTGAGGTCTTGGGTTCGAATATTTGCAAAAGCAGGGAAGCCTTTATTCTTTTTATTTTCTATTAACTAGCACATTGTCACATGTTAAGACGCGTCAGGATCTTATTATGCCACGTGTCCTGACTCGTAGCATCATCAGATTGGATTGCCTTGCTGACGTGGCGCCACGTAGTATCTACGTAGCGTGTCATGTGTCACGAATGATACGTAGCACGTTGGGGTTGGATGACACAGTTGACAAGGTGCCACGTCATCCCCTTTTTCCCTCCCCTTCTTTCCTTTTCCCTTCGTTTTCCTCTCTTTTCTTCTCTTTCCCTCTATTTCCCTCATCTTTCTCCAAATTTCCAATGCTTTCCTCTTTAGACCGCCCACTTCAACACGTTTTTAGACCCTTTCTTGTTGCAATTTTGCCAAATTAATGGCGAAATTGCAAACTAGACATAACCTACTGTGAATCAGTACAGAAAACGCATCTAAATTCGATCAATTACGCATTCAAATCGAGCTTCAAAGATTGGGAAAAAACTAAAAATTGGGCCATTCCCATTAACTTTGATTTGAGCTTTCCTTTGCTGTTGGGTTGAATTTGACTATAAATTGGAGCTCATGGACCATCCACAAGGACAGATAACCATTTACGAGCAACTCCCAAGCTCTCACTCTCTCTCGCGGCGGTTTTCTCTCTCTAACCCGCACTATCTCTCTTCAGTTCTCTCTCTCTACTCTAACCTAAGCCCAACCACCATCACGACTGAACTCCCCTTAGCTTAGGCTCTCCAACCCGACTAGTCTCAACTGCCGCCGTAGCCCCTATCGGCTTCCTTAAGCCACCTTCCATCAAACCCTAACCGCTACCCCTCTCTCTCCTTGAACTGCCATCTTTAGCCGCCTTCGGTCGAAACTAAACCTACAATCAAACTCCCCACACTCTAAAAGGCCTACCCCAACTGACTAATTACACCCAGCAAACCCTACACGGTCGGACTACTACCGCCACCCACAACCAACTTTTAAAAACCACCAACTCGAGCTCCTTTAGTCGCGGCACTTCACCTATCCCTCATAAACCCAATAAAATATTCACCAAAACCCCTTTTCCCAATCGTTTAGGTGGTTGGAAATGTATGGAGCCTCTCCTTCGCAACCGCTGCTTCCTCTATTGTAACTGTGACCTGAATCCATTAGGCGACTCGACCCAAATCCGAGATCTGCTCCAGCCCTAACCGACCCGCATCCTATACAGCATCCGGTCTAATTCTTTTTTTTTTTTAATTTCCTTTTCTTTTTCTTTATTTATCTATATATATATTTTTTATTATTCACTTATGTACACATTAATGTTCATGTAAATGTAATCAACACCAAAAAAAGAAAAGAAAAAAAGAAAAAGAAGAAAAGAAAAGAAAAGAGAAAAGAAAAAAAAAAGAAAAGAGAAAACTTTTTTTTATTTTTAGTTGTTTTCACATTTTAACAAAAAGGATAAGTAATAAAGACAATCAAAAATAGAAAATAAGAAAATAAAAAAAATAATAATAAAAGAAAAACGTTTAACCACTTAGAAAAACATATTTTTCAAATAAATAAAAATAAAATGGATCTTTTCCAAATTAGGGTACTTTAGATTTTCCAAAATAAACCAATTTAGGACCCTTAGGAAATTTCTTCAAATAAATCAAAATGGGTAAAAATGTAAACCCGGATATTTTTCAAAAATTAAAATTAATCAACCCGCTATGTTTTTGGTAAAAAAACTACATACGTCGGATCCCGAATAGCGGATACATAAGTACCTATGGAGCTACAATAAAAATGAAAAAAAAACATAATTTTCCTTTTTTTTCTTAGTTTAGATTATTTCATTTGTTCAATTAGAATAGTTAAATTGAGTTCTATCTTATAAAATAAAAAGGTGATTTTTAAAGATTAAAGTTAATTTTGGAAAGTCAATGCTACTCGTAAGGGTTTAAAAGTCCTAACTCCTGGATCTAGATTCTCTAGTTTTCAAAAATCCATTTTATAACTTGATTTTTTTTTTTTAAATCGATAGACCAGTAGCTAAGTTATAACTAATCCACCAAATTGGTTATAACTTAACCCATTTTGTTGACTCCAGTTAGGTAGCGACTCCAAATCTTTTCAAGTTGAAAAAATGGTTTTCTTTAAACCCTAGTTGACGGCTAGTATTAAATTGCTAAGGGTTTAATACTAGTTGGTTTAAAGAAACCTAATTTTATAAAAAACCAGGAGAATGAGAAAATAGGCTTGACAGCTTGGCAACTCCACTGGGGACACATCGAGAGGGTTAGCCATTCGATTATCCAAAATTAAGATTGATCTCTAAAATCACCTTAAATACAATTTATTTATTCATTCTTTGTTGTGCTAACATTTCTTTGGTTTAGTTTTATTTCTTTAATTTAAAGGGAGTTTTATTTGTGTGGTAAATACGGTTAAACTTGGACTATCTTAAGACCTTAAGATGGGGAGCCATTGTGTAAGTTTTGGGCGTAGTGAGGCAACCACCGTTCAGGGCCGATTAGGCTACCTTACTTAAACTTCGATGTGACTAAGGAATCGTTTTTTAAGAAACGCGTGAGATCACAGAGTTTAAGGATCTTTAGAATTTGCCCTTCTTGCATACGTTCTTCAAGGTTTAGCAAATAGCTAATAGGGCGATATTGTTACAACATAGAAAAAGAAAAGACAAACCTAAAACTTCTTTCCTAGAGTTCACTCTCAGCTTTTATTTATCTATCTTGCATATCACACACATAAGGATATGGGGGATCATTGGTTGCATCAAAGATGTAAAGTAGATGCGGTCAAACTCAGGCTGTCTTAGGACCCTAAGAGAGGGGCCATTGTGTAGGCTCTAGGTACTATGGTGTAACCACCGCTCATGATTAAGTAAGCTACCTCACTTAATCTTAATGTGATCAATGAAACTGTTCTTTAACAAGTAAGATCATAAAGCTTAAGGACCTTCTCAAAACCTACCCTAATTGCATATAATCCCTCCTAAGCTTGAGTTAATACACTACCCTTAAGAAATTGCAACTCTACTGATCATTCAAGAGTTTTAATGCAATTAAGTTCCTAAAAATAACAGTAGGGTTACAACTTAAGGGGGTAATGTATTTACCTAAACAATCCCAACACCTGCATATTTCCATGTACTTTCTTTTCTACATTAATGATTAATTGTTGTCCATGAAATATGTCGACCTAAAAATGGTGGGTAACCAATAAGAAAACGAAGACTCCTAATTGCCCTGGAATCCATAAATAGCTGCTACAAGCTAAAGCTACCTATTAGCTACCTATTAGAAGCAGAGGGCTAAACGTGCTGAGGCCTCTAATTAGGCCTTGTTAGTTCAAGTTGAAAAAAGCAAGAGAACCATGAATTGGGCTTTAGAAATGTTGAACAAGATTAAGGCCCAATTGCAAGAGTTAGATTAGAAACTCTAGATGGAGTTAAAGGACTTTGAATTGTTAGTTTCCCTTTTGCTTTGTTCCATGTACTCTGATCTTTCCAAAATAATTTTTTTTTTTCCTTCTTTCTTAAGTCATTCTTCATTCCTTCCTTCTTTGTAGACAATCCTTCAATAGAATTTTTCATTCTCACTTAAGGAAGTAGAAAAAAAAAACAAAAAGAAAAAAAAAAGAAAAGAAAAGAAAACAATAAAAAAATTCATCGTCTTGTTTGGTTTCTATAAAATAAAGCTTTGTCTTTCTCTCTCTAAAAAAAAAAAAGAAAAGAAAAGTTGTTAACGAGTAAAGAATTCTTACACCTAGGTTCATATGGCTGATGATAGACTCGCCTCCCTAGAAAGGATGATGCAGCAAATGGCCCAACAATGGCAAATTTTGTTCCCAATAATCACCACTCTCTAGATATCCCAAGAATTGAACCTAAAAAGGAGACTCTCGAATTTGGANCAAAAGTCGGGTAGTGTTTTTGGACAAGTTTTTATCCTAACCAACTCTTGAATGGGCTATCCCACCTTCCATCTATGCAACTCTCTTCAAGGTCTTTAGCAAACCCATAGGGTGTCTCTATTCCTCAATTACCTTTAGTGCGCCTATAAGGCTCTTCAGTTCACCAAGTTCTTTTAACAAGCCCATGAGGCATTTATTAAGCTTCTCTTAAGTGTGCTCATATGGCCCTTCAGTTCACCGAGCTCTTTTAATAGGTACATAGGGCGTTTCTTTTTGCAAAGATCTTGTAATGAGCCCATAGGATGCTTAATTTCATTTGGTAAGCCCATCGAGCCTCTCTATTCACTAAGTTCCTCTTAGTGAGCTTGTACGACATTCCTCTTCATCGGTTTCTTTTGGGCCAGCCTTCTAGATGCAATCTCAACTTAGTCTCATTTCTAAGTGTCTCTCAGGCGAGCCCATGGGGCATTTCCTCATCCACTAATCTTTCTTCAAACATTGTAGCAAGATCATAGAGCAATTCCCCTCATCATTCTCTTTAGGGATTTTATAGGCTCATAGGGTGTTTCTTTTCCTTTTAGTAAACCCATTAAGATGCTTAGTTCCTTTTAGCAAGCTGATAACTCTTATTTTAAATACATTTCATATGGTGATTTTATAGTATTTCCCTTACATCTTTGGTTTTCTTTAAATAAATTGATACTTAATTGAGTAAAATTTTGATTTCAAGGTTTAAACGCGCTCTTGGATTGAAAAGGAAGAAAAGGAATCAAGTTTCACTCAATTTGGAGTTTAAATGAATGAGTTATGAAGTTTTGAAGTTACATAAACAATAAGAATTTTGGTCAGAAAGTTATACAGTTTGGGACACAATTGTGTCCCCAGATTGTGTCTATCTAGGAAAATTTGCTAAGGTCAGAAAGTTACACGACCTGAGGATACAACTATTTCTCAGGCTGTGTTTGGTGACGAAAAAAGAAATCTTACAATATATTATAAAAGGACATACTAGGGTTTCGCACATAAGATTGGACATTAGAAAGTGAAGAGACTCGAAGAGAAGGAGAAGAAAAAGGCGAAAGTAATACCTAACTTCAAGATTGAAGAGATTTATCATCAACAAAAACAAAAGGAGTTTTTCATGTTTTATTTACTGATTTTGTTGTAATTTGTTTTTAGTTTCATTATGATAGCTTAAGATTCTTATATTTAGGATTATGGAACCTAAGGTTTCATGTGACTATTAGATTGATTGATAATTTTCAATAAAGTTTCTATCTTTTCTTGATTTAATTATGTTATTTAATTGTTAATTGATATTTCTAGAGTATTAATCTATGATATTATGCATGATGATTGAGAAATCACATGTGTAATGAGATCTTGATATAATTGGTGAGAATTGCATGTGTACTTAGAGATAAGATACATGTTTCTTCCGGAAAGTTATTATTTTGTGTGGAAATTCATTATACATTAATGCGATTCTAAATTATATTACTAAGTGAAGAGATTCTGGTAAATAATTTAGGATTAGGGTTAATATGCTTGAGAAATGTATTAACTTTAATTGTGAATTTCTCCGATCAAGAATAATAGAGATTGAACTGGATACATTTTAAGCGATCACATATTAAACACTAGAGGAAATAATTCCTAAATACGTTATTACTTTCTTGAAGTCGTTCTTAATTTTATCGTTTTCTAAATTGCTTAATCAAGTCTCATAATTAGGTTAGTTTGTTAATTTTAGTATTTTTAATTCATTCAACTCATTACAATTTTCCGGTTAGATAATAGAGTTAAGATTAATATTAGTACTCTAAGTCTCTGAGGGATCGACTTGGACTCACATCCGCTATATTAAAACTGATAGGTGCACTTGTCTGATATTACAAGCCTATGAGGTATTTTTGTTCACCAAATTCACTCAAGCGTACCCATTAGGCCCCTCTATTCATGAAGTTTATCTTAGTGAGTCCGAATGGCACTTCTCTTCATCATCTCATCTATCCAGCCCATAAGACACTCACCTTCTACATCCAGGTGATTAGCCAGTCTTTGAAGATGTAATCTTAACTCAATCTCTCCTCCAAATTCTTTAAGCAAGCCTATGAGGCGTTTCTATTTCAAGCAAGCCCATTGGGCCCCTTTGTTCACTAAATTTCTCTCAAGCAAGCCCGTAGGGCACTTCCACTCTGTTCACCAAATTTTTCTCAAGCAGGTTCAAAGGGCACTTCCTTTTATTAAGTTTTCCCTTAGTAAGCTCGTAGGGCACTTCTCCTCATCAGTTCCTCTTTTCATACTAAGTTTAGGGTTGCTAGTCCTCGAGAGACACTTCCACCTAAGTTAGTAAGCCTTGTGAAGCACGACTAGGTTTTAGATCGATCCTAATTTAGGGTTGCTAGTCCCTGAAAGACGCTTCTGCCTTAGTTAGTGAGCTTTGTAAGGCACAATCAGGTTTTAGATCAATCCCATTTTAAGGTTGCTAATCCCCAAGAGACGCTCTTGCCTAAGTTAATGAGCCTTGTGAAGTACGACTAGGTTTTAGATCGATCCCATTTTAGAGTTACTAGTCTCCTAGAGACGCTCTCGACTAGGTTAGTGAGCTTTGTGAGGCATGACTAGGTTTTAGATCAATCCCATTTCAAGGTTGATAGTCCCCAATAGACGCTCCCACCTAGGTTAATGAGCCATGTGAAGCATAATTAGATTTTAGATCGATCTCAATTTAGGGTTGCTAGTCCCCAAGAGACGCTTTCGCCTAGGTTAGTGATCCTTATGAAGCACAGCCAAGTTTTAGATCAATCCCATTTTAGGGTTACTAGTCCCCAAGAGACGCTCTTGCCTAGGTTAGTAAGCTTTATGAGGCATAACTAGGTTTTAAATCGGTCCCATTTTAGGGTTGTTAGTCCTTAAGAGATGCTTCCGCTTAGGTTAGTGAACCTTATGAGGCACGACTAGGTTTTAGATTAATCCCATTTTAGGGTTGATAGTCCTCGAGAGATGCTCCCACCTAGGTTAGTGAGCCTTGTAAGGCACAACTAGGTTTTAGATCGATCCCATTTTAGGGTTGCTGATCCCATTTTAGGGTTGCTAATCCTTAAGAGACGCTCCTGCCTAGGTTAATGAGCTTTGTGAGGCACGATTAGGTTTTAGATTGATCTTAGTTTAGGGTTGCTAGTCTCTAAGAGACGTTCTCGCCTAAGTTAGCGAAACTTGTAAGGTACAACTAGGTTTTAGATCGATCCCATTTTCGGGTTGCTAGTCTTTGAGAGATGCTTCCACATAGGTTAGTGAGCCTTGTGAGGTACGATTAGGTTTTAGATCAATCCCTAGGTTAGTGAGTCTTATGAGGTATGATTAGGTTTTAAATTGATCCCAGTTTAGGGTTGTTAGTCCCTAAAAAACGCTCCCACCTAGGTTAGTGGGCCTTGTGAGGCACGACTAGATTTTAGATCGATCACATTTTAGGGTTGCTAATCCTCGAGAAACGCTCCCACCTAGGTTAGTGAGCCTAGTGAAGCATGACCTAGTTTTAGATCAATTCCAACATAAGATTGTTTGTCCTTTAGAGATACTCCCACCTAGGTTAGTGAACTTAGAGAGGCATAACCAAGTTTCATTTTTTCATCCAAATCGATTTTAGGATAGCTATTTAGTCATCTTAGGGGCAAAAATAGTATCCGTTTTGTCTTTATAGTAAAGTTTTACTCAAATTTTATCATAAAGAGAAGCAACTGTAGACACCTAATTTTTACCCTCCTTATTTTTATTTTTATTATTTTTCTTTCTTTTCTCAATAAGCCTTAAATTGGAAAAAATTCAAAAAATAGGGAATTAAAGAAAATTAAGAAATTTATAAAAAAAAAAATAAGGATCATGGAAAAATACAAAAACTTTCAAAAATAAGAAAAAGCACAAAAAAAATAAGAAAATTTCATAAAGAAACCTCAAAATGATAAAAAGTTAAAAAGTGAAGTTTAAAAATTTAGAAATTTAAAAAATTACAATTAAGTAAAAGATTTTAGAAAATAGCATATTCTTAGGACATATTTTTAATTTTAATTTTAGTTTAGAAGTTGGGCCGTTGAACTTGGGCTTAGATTTAAATATAGCCCAGATTGACCGAGTCCATATGTACAATTTGATTACACTTATGGACAAGGCACAGGCCAACAACCTAATGGTTAAGCATATGGACTGGGTATGGGGTCTAAATGTGAGGTCTTGGGTTCAAATCTTGGCAAAAGTAAGGAGGCCCTTTTTCTTTTTATTTTTTGCTAACTAGCACATTACCACATGTCAAGATCTTATTATGCCACATGTCCTGACTCGTAGCCATTACCAGATTGGATGCCACGTCAGCTGCCACTTGTCACGAATGATACATGGCACGTTAGGGTTGGACGATACGGCTGACGAGGTGCTACGTCAACCGCTTTATCCTTCCCCTTCTTTCCTTTTCTCTTCGTTTTCCTCTCTTTTCCTCTCTTTCCCTCTCTTTCTCCAAATTTCCAGCGCTTTCCTCTTCGGACCACCTACTTCAATATGATTTTTGGACCCTTTCTCATTGCAATTTTGCCAAATCAATGGCGAAATTGCAAACTAGATATAGCTTATTGTGAATCGGTATAGAAAACGCATCTAAATTTGGTCAATTACGCATTCAAATCGAGCTTCAAAGATTCAGAAAAAACCTGAAAATTCGGCCATTCCCATTAATTTTGATCTGAGCTTTCCTTTGTTATTGGGTTAAATTCGACTATAAATTGGAGCTCATGGACCATCCATAAGGACACACAACCATTCACGAGCAACTCCTAAGCTCTCTCTCTCTCTCTCTCTTGCAGCCGCTTTCTCTCTCTAACTCATACTATCTCTCGTCGGTTCTCTCTCTCCACTCCAACCCAAGCCCAACCACTACCAAGGCCGAACTACCCTTAGCCCAGGCTTTCCAACCCGACCAATCTCAACCACTGCCGTAGCCCTTAATGGCTTCCTCGAGCTACCCTTCATCAAACCCTAACTGCAGCCCCTCTCTCTCTTCGAACCGCCATCTTCAGCCGCCTTCGGTCAAAACTAAACCTACAATTGAACTCCCTACACACCAAAAAGCCTACCCTAACTGACTAATCACACTTAGCAAACCTCATACGGCCGGACCACCACTGCCACCCATAGCTAACTTTCGAAAACCACCAACTCGAGCTCCTTTAGTCGTGGCACTTCGCCTAGCCCCCATAAACCCAATAAAATATTCACCAAAACCCCTTTTCTTCGTCATTTAAGTGGTCGAAAATGCCTGGAGCCTCTCCTTCACAACTGCTGCTTCCTCTATCTTAACTACGACCCAAATCCATTGGGCGACTCGACCCAAATCTGACCCGAATCCGAGATCCGCTCTAGCCCTAACTGGCCCGCATCTTATACAGCATCCGATCCAATCCTTTTTCTTTTTCTTTTTTTTTTTAATTTCCTTTTCTTTTTCTTTATTTATCTTTATTATTATTTTTTTATTATTATTCACTTATGTACACATTTATGTACATGTAAATGTAATCAACACCAAAAAAAAGAAAAGAAAAGAAGAAAAAGAAGAAAAGAAAAAAAGAAAAGAGAAATTTTCTTTTTATTTTTAGTTGTTTTCACATTTTAACAAAAAGGATAAGTAATAAAAACAATAAAAAATAGAAAATAAAAAAATAATAATAAAAATAATAAAAGAAAAACGTTTAACCACTTAGAAAATAATATTTTTCAAATAAACAAAAATAAAATGGGTCCTTTCCAAATTTGGGTACTTTAGATTTTCCAAAATAAACCAATTAAGAACCCTTAGGAAATTTCTTCAAATAAATCAAAATGGATAAAAACGTAAACCCGAATTTTTTTCAAAAATTAAAATTAATCAACCCACTATGTTTTTGATAAAAGAACTACATACGTCGGATCCCGAATAGTGGGTACGTACGCACCTATGGGGCAACAGTAAAAATGAAAAAGACCTAATTTTCCTTTTTTTTTTTAGTTTAGATTATTTCATTTGTCCAATTAGAATAGTTAAATTGAGTTCCATCTTATAAAATAAAAAGGTGATTTTTAAATTAAAGTTAATTTTGGAAAGTCAATGATACCCGTAAGAGTTTAAAAGTCTTAACCCCTGGATCTAGATTCTCTGGTTTTCAAAAAGCTATTTTATAACTTAGTTTTTTTTCTTTTTTTAAATTGATAGAGCGATAGCTAAGTTATAACCAATCCACCCAATTGGTTATAACTTAACCCATTTTCTCGACTCTGATCGAGTGGCGACTCCAAATCTTTTCGAGTTGAAAAAATGGTTTTCTTTAAACCCTAGTCGAGTGCTAGTATTAAACGGGTAAGGATTTAATACTAGTCAGTTTAAAGAAGACCTAATTTTATAAAAAACCAGAAAGGTGAAAAAACAGGCTTAACAACAATCAGGCAGTTTGAGCTCAAAATAGAGTTTGATACAACTCGCGAACACTAATTGTCACTCAGAATTCAAATGAGGGTTATATGCGACTTACTAACCGATTCAAATGAAAGGTTCACCGTAATCTTAAGGTCAATATTGATAAGAACGTAAGAAGGTTTAAAGAGTTATTTGACACTCAATATTTTAGCAAATGCAAGCTCTAGGAGCTCTCGGGTATCCTTACTTGAAAAAGAAAGGTTCAAGTGTAAACATACTATCTTGAATATTCTTCACTTGTCTCCCCTTTTGATAATTACAAAAGTTGCTATTTACAGCAAGTCCTAAACCTTAGTGGCAAAACTGTAAATAATATATAAGACCTTAAACCTTAAAAAATGGCCCACAATCAAAACAAGGAAAATATTTACAAAGTATACAAAATTATACACTTAATAGAGCAATCGGCACGCAATCATCTAAGTTATTTGTGGGCTCGAGCAGGGGTTGGTTGGCAGTCGGATGTCTGAGTAGGGGTAAGCTATTTGGAAGCCTTATTGTGCTTGGTCGAACTCTTAGTGAGGTTGGCCCACAATTATTGCACTCGTGGATTGCTGGGTACTAGCTTTCTTGTGCTGTACCAAGTTGTTCGTTAGGCTTAAGGCCCCGGTCACTTGGTCTCTTGCCGTCTTAATAGATGACGAACTTGATGTTGAATGGTTCCTTTCCTTCCTTTAGTCCTTCGATTATCAGTCTAGCCTTGGTAAGAGCAGCTCATTCTCGGGTTAGGATAGATCGGCTTCTGCTTCTAGTAGGTTTACGTTGGCTTCTAATGGGTCAGCCTTGGCTTGAAGATCGTCATGGACTGATTCCTATCATACCCGCTCATCCCTGCTTGGTAACCATATATGCCACCTAGGGATAGCCTCAATGTTGAAGTTACCTAGGATCCAATTAGGGGCAGAGGGTTTACTCTTACTCACCTGGCTACTATGCTCGCTCCAAGCGCATTGAACAAACCCCTACGAGGGGACAAGGAAGCATATGGTTATACATCTCTTGGTATAGTGTTAATAAGCTTGGCTCTATCCAGCGTCTTTATTACCATCCTAATGGGCTCATCAAGTTGTACCAGTGACGAAACTTCATCATCTACTGCTCGAGGGGGATCACTCTTTGTTGATTCAAAGTTAGAAATGTTGTACCATGATGAGTTAGAACCTACCTCACCTATGTTAGCTGACATGGTTGCAAAGGATGATGAAGAAGATTCAAGTTTGAAAAACTTTCAAAAAAAGTTTGATGCAAAAGAGTGAAATTCACAGTAATAAAACAAAGAGATTGCAGAAAAGTGATCTCTTATTATGATTGTGCTATTTATAGGCCAAGCTTTTGGGAAACTGCATAGGCGGTTATAGGGATTTGTATAAGCACAAATCTCTTGAAATACTGCAAGGTAGACACTTGGAGTTAAGGTCGATCAGACAGTTACGTTTAAAAGGTAAAACACATCTAACTATACACTAGTTTGCTATGACAGGACACTTATCATGTCATATTAAATGCACTGAAATCAGGTACGCAAGGGTTAGATTTTGAAAAAGTTTCTGGCATAAAAACTTTCTTTAGGGTCCCTTTAACTTCCACCTTAATAGGGATTAATGACTGATCACTCGCTCTCGAGTCTGAGAGCTTTCTTACATGGTCTACCGTATTATTTGAGGAGGGTTAAGCACCAAGGAGCAGTGTTTTCCCCAGTCTAATCTACTGAGCTACTTCACTCTCCACACCATCCAAGAAGTTGCCGAGGTGATTAGCCTATACATAGAGTCGACCCCTCCCTACACTAGATCCAAGCACCAAATTAAGAAAACAACCATCTCTAGAGTACCGAGGTTAAGCTTAGCTGACAATTGTGAAGAGCTGACCAACCGAGGCCGATTCAAATGTGAATTGTCCTTGATCTAACCCCTGTCCAGCTCCGGTTGTGAAGGTGTTAAATTGCCAACGCCAAACAGATTTATTCAAAAGACCACCCCTGCTTGGCTCATAATATTATCATAATTGTAGATTGAGTAAAATGTGTGCATGTTGTCCTTTCTGACACTCGTACTATCCTTTCTAATGGAGGACGTTCTTTTTGCACGATTTCATATTTTCCCTATAAATTATTCTCCTTTGTTTAGCAAATAAGGATCATTCTTTGTAATTTTTGTAACTTAAGACTTAACCTAACAGGGTACTATAAATACTCGCATAATGTAATAGTTGCAGGATCAATACAGAGAAGAATAAACTAAACTTTTTACTCTCTCTTGAGCTAAGTATCATTTATGCTTACTCTTGAGCTACTCTTATCTAGCCCATTTGAGTATAAACTAGTGGCGAGTGATCTCTAGCCATACTTGTATGTCATATCAAGTCTGACCCGAGCTCGTGTAAGGTATTAGTGTGTCATATCTATCGTCAGTGCATAGGAATCCTACTCATCCCTCGACTATCATTTACTTTATAAGCCATCTCCCTGCTTAGACCTACCCCCTTTGGTTACGCGTGATATTAGGTCCGTGTGTTCATCTACGAATTTGTATCATCTTGGTATCAGAGCTTAGCTACATTCAAAGCTAAATTCTGCTACTGTATTTTTTGAGTAGTCTAATACTGCCCCCTAAGATAACAGTTCTATTGTTAGCTTTGAAGTTTAGTAGTTGAGAAGTATTTTATACTCTGTTTTCAATACGCTAAAACAGAGTATGGTTGATTGTTCGTTTGTTGTGTAATTGTCATTGTGAAGTAACCAACAATGTTAGATTCTAGTCGTCAGGGAACTTTGGAAAATCAAGAAAGTGGTACTCGACATGGCCAAGGATAGGAAGGAAGCTTTTCACTTCAGTTAGTGGGTGACCGCTTGGATACGCTTATTGACTTGGTAACTAATCTGGTAACTGCTATCCAAGAAGATAAGCAACAAACTAGAAATAGACCCACTTAGGAATGCGAGCAGTAAGGACAAGGCAATGGTTAATTTGGCTAAGTTAATGCCCCACCTCGACCACCTCGAGCTAAAGGATTTGATAGGGATGCTAGACGAAGGCTAGCACTTAAAGAGATTAAAGAGGAAGCAAAAGGAGATGACAAGGCAAAGGAGTACTACAAGCCTGAGAAAAGAAATGTATGAACCCCTAGAGTTAAGGGATTGAGGATGCATATTCTGGGTTTCTCTAAAAGTGGTGATGCCAAGGATAACCCAGATTAGGAAGATCAAATTGAAAAGCAATTTGAATGCCATAAAGTGCCTAATAATGCAAAGGTTAGACTTGCTATGTTAAAGTTCACTGGTTATGCTACCTTATAGTGGAAGAAGAGGGAAGGAGAACGAGAAATTAAGAGTTGGGATGAAATGAAGAGGGTTATGTGAAGAAGATTTGTGCTAAGATATTATCTACAAGATGCCTTCAAAAGACTAGAAGAATTGAGGCAAGGAGGATCGATCGTGGACGGTTATGTTAAGGAATTCCAAATGTTAATGATCCGATATGAAGTCATAGAGCTAGAGGACCGAATTGTATCTCGATTCATTGGTGGGTTGAAGTATGAGATTGGAGATGTCCTGGAAACCCTGAATGTTAGTACACTTGATGATGGGATCTAAGCTGCCTAGAGGTTAGAAAGGTACCAAACAGGAAGATTTTAACCACCCATCAACTGTCCTGGTAATAGCCACCTTATTCCTAGTAGACTTGTGTGAATGGAACCAAGTAAGGCCACTGAGACCTAACCTGCTTAGACTATTCGAGCAAAGGAGAAGGAACCCCCAAGGAAGTTTAAGAAAGGCTAGAGTTTAAGGAAGAAGGCAAATGAGATCAAGGATTTAGACATATGGTCACTTAGTGTCCAAATAGGCAAACAATGGTGACCTAAAGTGAGGTACCGACTATTGAGGTCGATAGTATTGATGAGGAAGTAGAGGAGTTAAAGAAGGATGAACAGATTAAGTTGTTTAAGGAGGAAGTTATCTATAGTGAAGAAGGTAACTTTATGCCGATCGCTCTAGTGTTGAGGAGGACAATGAATGTCAATCCTGTACTTGAAGACGAACAGAGGGAAAATATCTTCCATATTGGATGCAAGATGAATGACTCATTGTACACACTGATTGTAGACAGTGGGAGCTACACCAATGCAGCCTCAGCATTTATGGTCTAGTAGCTGAAATTGCCGATCATGCCCTACCTGAAACTTTACAAGCTTCACTGGCTTAGTGACAAGGGAGCCCTATAAGTGAACAAACAAGTGTCTATACCGATCTGCATTGGCAAATATCAAGATGAAGTGCTCTGTGATGTGTTACCCTTGAATGCATCTCACACGCTCTGTAGAGCACAAAGGCAAAAGGATGAAATTGAGTCCTATGACTGTCGAATAGGTGAAGGTTATGTAATTCCAACTGAGTCGAGCTTAGAAGAAGGAGGCTTTGGTATTGACTTAAGCTAAATTGAAGAGAGAGATGGAGCTTGAAAGACCGACCTATCTGCTAGTCTAAAGAACATTAGAGTTAAGATTTGAGGGGGAATTGCCTGCTAAGGTAAAAACCCTATTAGAGGAATTTGCCGACCTGTTTCTAAAGGACCTACTGAAGGGTCTACCCCCAATCCAAGGCGTTGAGCATGCAATTAACCTGCAGCCAAGAGCCGCACTACCAAACAAGCCTACCTGTAGGCTGAACCTTAAATAGGTTACCAAGCTATAGAGGTAAGTTGACGACCTTATGAAGAAAGGGTATGTGCGTGAGTCCCTTAGCCCCTATGCCGTTTTGACCTTATTAGTGCCAAAGAAGGATGGTTCTTAGAGAATGTGTGTTGATAGCCGAGCAATCAATCGAATCACCATCAAGTATAGGTATCCCATAACTAGGCTCGATGACATTCTAGATGAGTTAAGTTAAGCAAGAGTGTTCTCCAAGATCAACCTCAAATCTGGATATGATCAGATTTGAATGTGTAAAGGTGATGAGTAGAAGACCACATTCAAGATACGACATCATTTATATGAATGGTTTATGATGCCATTCGGGCTGTCCAACGCGACGAGCACATTTATGCGCTTGATGAATCATATGCTTTGAGAATTAGTAGGAAGATTTGTAGTGGTTTACTTTGATGATATTTTGGTATACAGCCCCAACCTAAAGACTCATCAGGAGCATCTTCGAAGAGTCCTCGTGAAACTTCGAGTTGAACAACTCTATGCCAATTTGAAGAAGTACAACTTTTTCCGATCTAAGGTGATCTTCTTGGGTTTTGTTATTAGTGAAGGTGGCATCCGAGTCGATGATGAGAAAATAAGAGCGATTATAGAATGGCTCAAGCCGACTTGTTCTATCGATGTGAGGAGTTTTCATAGCTTGGCATCATTCTATTGTAGGTTCATAAAGAATTTCAGTATGATTGTAGTCCTACTCACCGAACCCTGTAAGAAGAATGTTGAATTCAGATAGGGAGAGAAGGAGCAGAAGAGTTTTGAGGAAGTGAAAGAAAGGATAACTACAACCCCTATCTTAGCTCTGCCGAGCTTTGATAAGGTGTTTGAAGTCGAGTGTGATGCATCTAGATTAGGTATAGGTATTACGCTAATGCAAGAAAACTGACCCATTGCTTACTTTAATGAAAAACTTTGAGGAGCTACACTCAACTACTATGTCTACAACAAGGAATTCTACTCCTTAATCCTAGCCCTTATGGTATGGCAACATTATCTATTACCTAAGGAATTTGTGATATATACTGATCATGAATCCTTGAGATATCTAAAGAGCCAACCGAAGTTGTCCTGGTGATAAGCCAAATGGGTCGAGTTCATAGAGAGATTTTCTTATGTCGTAAAATATAAGAATAGAACGAACAACATAGCGGCAGACGCCTTATCGAGATGACATACGCTTCTGACCGAGCTGCAAACAAAGCTACTTAGTTTTTCAACCATAAAAGAATTATATGCTAAGGACCCACGCTTTGGTCCTATCTATACCCAATGTGAGGAAGGAAGAACATTAGACGACTATCATAGGGAAGACAAATACCTATTTAGAAAGAAGAGCTTATGTATCCTAACCTATTCCATAAGAGAGTTATTGGTGCGTAAGGCGTATGGAGGAGCATTAACAGGACATTTTGGCTAGCACCAAACCCTTGAAGTACTGTCTACAAGATTCTTTTGGTTGAGAATGATGAGAGACATATACTCTACGCTGGAAAGGTATGCGACATGCAAGAAGGCAAAGAGCCCGGCTAAGCAAGGACATTACCTACCCTTACCTGTCCTAACCAAACCATAGTCTGAGCTAAGTATGGACTTCATGTTAGGATTACCAAGGACGTCCCTAGGGAAGGACTCCATCATGGTGGTGGTTGTGGATAGGTTTAGCAAGATAGCACATTTCGTGCCCTACTCCAAAACTAACGATGCTTCGGCTGTCTCTCTTCTTTTCTTGCAAAAGGTGATCAAGCTTCACGGCATGGCTAAAACCATTATTTCGAATTGAGACCCCAAGTTCATGAGCTACTTTTGGAGGACACTTTGGAGGCGAATGGGAACTAAGCTATTGTACAGCATGTCCTACCATCTACAAACCGATGAATAGATTGAAGTTGTCAACCGAATTGTAGGAACTTTGTTACGGGTTGCTATTGGATGAAACATGGCCAATTAGGATCTATGTTTTTCAATCATCCAATTCACCTACAACGAGACTGACCATAGTGTAACTAACATATAACCATTCAGGGTCGCCTATGGATTCAATCCCAAGCTTTCGATGGACCAAGTACCCCAACCAAGGCCTAATGACGAGCGACTAACCGTAGAAAGAGTCGAGGTCATTAGAGCTATGCACCAAAAGGTTATGGAGCAATTGAGCCAAGCTAATACTAAGCTTGAGAAGTCGAGCTAAGGACGGAGAAAGAGAGAGTTTCAGCCAGGTGATTTGGTCTAGATACATCTCAACAAGGATCGATTCCTAAACATGAGGAAGAGCAAGTTGTCTCCCAAGGTCGACAGACCTTTTAAAGTGCTTAAAAAGATCAATCCTAATGCCTATAAGATTGAATTACCTGAAGTATATGGAGTTTCGGACTCCTTTAACATTACCAATCTCCAACCTTACACTCCCGAAGATGAGTAACCTGAAGTTGAACCAGATTTGATCCCAAATTTCAAACAACCTAAAGGGAATGATAGGGATTAAGGACTGATTACTCGCTTCCAAGCCCGAGGGCTTTCTCACATAGTCCACTGTATTGTCCAAGGAGAGTTAAGCACTAAGGAGCAATGTTTTCTCCAGTCTGATCTATCGAGCTACTTTACTCTCCATACCATCTAGGAAGCTACCGAGGTGATTAGCCCACACATGGAACCAATCCCTCCTCGTACCCGGATCTAAGCACCAAATAAGGAAAACAACCATCTTTAGAGTGCTGAGGCCAAGCTTGAGCTAACAATTATGGAGGGTCGACTAGCCGAGATCAACCTGAATGTGAATTGTCCCTGATTTGACCCTTGTCCAGCCTCAGCTATCAAGGCGCCAAACTACTGATGCCGAACAGACCTGATCAAAGGACAACCCTTACTCGGCTCACAATTTTGTCAAAATCGCATATTGATTAAAACGTGTGTGTATTATCCTTTTTGACACTTGTATTATCCTTTCTGATAAAGGACATTCTTTTTGTACGATTTCATATTGTCCCTATAAATTATTCTCCTTTGTTCAGTAAATAAGGATAATTCTTTTATAATTTCTATAACTTAGAACTTACTCTAACAGGGTACTATAAATACTTGCATAATGTAATAGCCTTAGGATCAATACAAAAAAGAATACACTAAAATTTTTACTCTCTCTTGAGTTAAGTGTCCTTTGTGCTTATGTTTGAGATACTCTTATCTAGCTCATTTGAGCATGGACTAGTGGTAAGTGACCTCCAACCATACTTGTACGTCATATTAAGTGTGACCCGAGCTCGTGTAAGGTGTTAGTATGTCATATCTATCATTGGAGCCAAGAATGGAGAAAAAGAGAATTTTAGCCAGGTAATTTGGTCTAGATACATCTTAGCAAGGATTGGTTCCCAAACATAAGGAAGAGCAAGTTGTCTCCTAAGGCCAATGAACCTTTCAAAGTGCTTGAAAAGATCAATCCTAATGCCTATAAGATTGAATTACCTAAAGGATATGGAGTCTCAGACTCCTTTAACATTGTTGATCTCTAACCTTACACTCCCAAGGATGAGCAACCTGAAACCGAACCAAATTTGATCCCAAATTTCAAATAACCTAAAGGGAATGACAGGTATCAAGGACCGATCACTCACTTCCGAGCCCAAGGGCTTTCTCACACGATTCGCCATGCTGTCCGAGGAGAGTTAAGCACCGAGGAGTAATGTTTTCCCCAGTCTAATCTGCCAAGCTTCTTCACTCTCCACACCATCTAGGAAGCTACTAAGGTGATTAGCCCATACATGGAGTTGACCCCTCCCTATACCCCGGTCCAAGCACCAAATTAGGAAAATATCCATCTCCAAAGTGTTGAAGCTAAGCTCAAGCTAACAATTGTGAAGGGCCGACTAGTTGAGATCAACCCAAATGTGAATTATCCTTGATCTAACCCCTATCTAGCCCCAACCATCAAGGCACCAAACCGTTGACGCCAAACAGACCTAATCAAAGGGCCGCCCCTGCTCGACTTACAATATTGTCAAAATTATAGATTGAGTAAAACGACTACGTGCTGTCCTTTCTGTCACCCGTACTGTCCTTTTTGACAGAGGATATTCTTTTGCACGATTTTATCTTTTCCTTGTAAATTATTCTCATTTGTCTAGCAAATAAGGATCATTCTTTTATAATTTTTATAACTTAGGACTTACCCTAATAGGGTACTATAAATATTTGCATAATGTAATCGCCACGGGATCAATATAGAGAAGAATACATTGAACCTTTTTACTCTCTCTTGAGCTAAGTGTCTTTTATGCTCACTCTTGAGCTAGTTTTATCTAGCCCATTTGAGCGTGAACTAGTGGTAAATGACCTTCGGCCATACTTTTATGTCATATTAAGTGTGACTCGAGCTCATGTGAGGTGTTGGTGTGTCATATCCATTGTCAGTGCATGGGAACCTTACTCGTCTCTCGACTGTCATTTACTTTCCAAGCTATCTCACAACTTGGACACACCCCTTTTGGTTACGCGTGATATTGGGTCCATGTGTTCATCGACTAATTCGTATCACACCTAGTTGACATGCTAAAAGCATAACGTCCCAAATTGAGTAGTTACACCTACTTAGCTCATGACGAGTGTCGGTTGGCCAGGCCTAATTAGTTCCCCAGATTGCCTACCTAGTTAGATCTAAAGATATCTTGCTCTGATGTTCCAACCAAAGCTCCATCCTGTTCAAATCATCAACACTTTGCTTCAGAGCAGTTGCTAACACATCGACTCTGCTCGCTTTAGGTACCTCCACTTCGGTCATACGCCACTTTAAACATATTCACCTCAACCTTTGCCCGCCTAAACCTACACCCTCGTCGTATCAACACGATAGCACCAGTTCAAGCTTCCTTAGAGTCAGATTGGTCACATGCCTAAGTAGCCTATATATTCCTTCACCTTGCCTTTGCCTTAATAACGAGACTGGAGGGAGGGGATGCCAAGTGTTGAGAGGGCTCTTTGGACATGGGCTCTTCAAACCTATCCAGATCTGATGTGCCTCATCACTTAGGGCTTGCCGCCCTGAGCTCAACTTGATAGGGCCTACGAAGCCTTTTAATGACTACAAATCACAAAGATAAGAATAAGAGATGAATTTAACACTCACTTCTGGTATATGTAGAACACATCAGACACCATGAGACCACAAGCCCACTCTCTCACACTTGCATTAGGGGATCTCTCCTACTAACTATCCTCCAACTACCGACTCTACTTCATTATAAATACTAGTCCACCATCTAATAGTAAAGCTTTCTACGCTTTGTACATTAAAGCTTGCCTATTACTCCCAAGCATCCTTTACTTTTCAGAATATGCTGCTAACTTAAGTATCAGAATGGTCACGCCAGACAATACCTTGGTGTCTTATCATAGTGTTTTATTTTGTAGGCTTATCATGCACAAAACCTAATTATTACCGACAAATACTTCAAGACAACAGTCATTATATAAAGCTTTATTTGTTTTAATAATATTCAATAACACCAAACATTAACAATTTGTCGTAGCAAACGTAAGACTCGAGTCGCATACATGAAGCACATTGTTAGATATTCTAATCTCTTAAGATCTAGGGTTTAACAAAATCTAATAAAAAGGAAGAGCATTATTTACCAATAAAAATAAAAGAATGATGTAAGTTTTGCATTATGAAACAAGTGTCGTCTCATGATATAGATGTATTGTCAAAAATTAAAAAATTACATAAAATTTATTAAAAGAAGAAAAATTATGAAAAAGGTAAATCACACCTAAAATGTCATGGATGTTAAGTGACGGTTTCAATATATCTAGTGGGTTGTGGCCCGTAGGCCATTGCTATAAATGGGTCATGTGACTCACTTATGATGATTGAAGATTACCTATCGTCTAAAAAAATTTAAAACTGAAAAATAAAAAAAATGTCAAAATGTGTGGCTTGATTGCATAACATAATAAGATTTTATCGTTTTCTTTTTCAAAAATTTATGTATGATGGATAGTCACTCATTACTACAATATAAGTCTTAAACACTAAATATATTAGAGTAATATGTATATTTGCTCCTTTGGAGTAAACTATTTCTTAAAAAAATGTTTATATGAAAGAAATTTGTAAAATATAGTCTAAAAATTGCATTTTACGATTGTGATTTCACTTTTTAACTATATTAAGCCACATGTTAGGAAAATGTAGAGGAAAAAATGAAAATCACATAACCAACATGCAATTTGAAAATCTCATCACAATTATGCGATTTTGAAATTGCATTATAGAGATGCAATATATGGAGGCATCTTTGCATAGACATACAACATGGATTTAGAACCTTAGTAATGCCACTAATGAGAGGCATGAAGTTAGAATCTTGATAATGTGATTTTAAAATCACATTTTAATTATACGATTTCTAGCTTCTTTCACTTCTTTCCATAATATGTGGCTAAATATGGATTAAAGAGGAAATTGTGTTCTCAAAATGTGATTTTACAATTACATTTCACAAATTAGTTTCACTCATAATTGTTTTTAAAAATTAGCTTACCTTGAAAAACCAAATATACCTATTACTCAAATATATTAAGCTACTCAAGAGAATTCTTACAATCTCCTTTACTAGTGGCTAGAATCCCCTAGCCTTGAGTGATAGGTATTATTGTGTTTGATTTGTATTTGTTATTTTCTTTTTTTTAAAAAAAGAAATGTGAACTTTATTAAATTATATAATCAAATATATTTAATAATGTAATTTTATTAAATTAAAACCAATCAGAAATCAATATTTAAAGAGTAATATTAACAGATAATTTTAAAATTTGTAATTTTTTACCATTTTCTTTGTTTTTTTCCTAAGCCATCTTGTAATGATTGTTCCTTTTTTTCCAACGCTCCTTTAATGAATTCTTTTCCCGGGTGGAAAATCTTTGTCAATGGCCGACATTTAACGGTGCAGATTACCATATCCAAATACCAAAAACTCCAAAACCCAAAACCCACGGAGCTTCACCTCCACTTTCAAGTCTCCTAATTAACTCAAAGATGAGAGCTTTTGATGCATTTCGATTCTCCCAACTGCCCTGTATCTCTAGAACATCTTCCTACGCGAGGAATCTGTCCTCTTCCTCAAGAACAGCTTCCTACACAAGGTAAAGAAACTAAGAACACTCTATCCATCGAATGTTTTTCTTCTGGACGTTTTTCAGTTGAGTCCTATTTAGGACTGTCGGCACTAGTTAACAACCATAAAATATTAATTTTCCATCTTTTCAATGCTAATCATACTACATTTCACGAAACGGCTATCTTGTTAACCTCTGACGGAAGAATTTCTCTCTTTTTTCATGAAGTGACTTTGATAAGTGCTCTGGATACTGTTAATTGAAATCATAATTGAAATATATTAGTTGTTCGATCCTAGAGTATGCTCTTTAATCTTGTTCCTGTCACCTGGAAGCCTAAAATTAGCAGGCGTATATACTAGGCATGTGGCTTCAAACTGTGGCATACCAAGGATTTCACTGGAGGAGGGGCAAGTCTCGAGTTCTCATTGAAAGGCGGGCTATGAAAATTAGCAATACTTTTGCCAAAAGTTTGGATTTCATGGGATAGCTCAAAACGTATTCGACCTTAGGTGATTGGCGGATCCCAGTGTCCAGCAGTGGGGGCAGTTTTCCGATGGTTTTCAACTACCAGTATAATTATCTTTTCTGTGTCTCAATGACCCAACTATTTGTCGTAAAAAAAGGCCTCTTTAAGGTTTTTAGCGACTTGTTATACTGTGATACCAACAATGATAAGTTTTACAAACACAGAAAATTTTATCTATAATGTCTCGATTGGAGGTTGACTTTATTTTCATATGAAGTACATATTCACTGGTGTCTTTAGGATTTCAATGTGATGATACTGCTAAAATGCTCTTCAAATGACAACGTTAAAGGAAAGTTGGATAAGCTGTCTTGGTTTTACGAAATTTCCAAAAGTTCAGATTGTGGCAACTAATGAATTTATTTCAAGAGGTAAGGCCTCTTAAAATTTCCCAAGTGCATTTTGCCAGGGGCAGCCGAGGCAGCTCTTGGAAGAAAGAATCATGTTACTACAACTATCTCATGCACCCACTTAGAATTTCACTTGATTTTTTAAGTTACTCTTTAATGAAGCACTAAATCTACTAAGAAGGCAATGTAAGCTATTTGCCAGAAAGTTATGAGTTACTTTCTGAATATTAATTAGCCTGCACTAGCTCATGATTAACTCAGTTTGGGCATTGAGCTTTAGGAAGCTTTTAGTTTTGACTTTCAAGCTGGTTAAGATTTGTAGTGTATGCCTTGTCATCTCTCACAGATTAGGTTTATGAAAATCACTGTACTATCATACGCTAGGAAATGATTGTCTTGAATATTTCATTTTTCAGCAAAAGTCCATTTTTAAATATTATGCTCCATCATTGCTCTTGAGAAAGATGCATCTTTTGATGGGAAGTCACAGCCTGACATTTTTTGACTATTTGTCATTGGAGAAAGAACAAAAAATTGTAATGTCTTTGAGCTAAGATGTTCTTTAGGGGTCTGTTTGGATGTCATTATTCCTTCTTATCTAAGAATTTTCTTTATCTGTTATCTTATATCTATTTTTCAGAGATACTATTATAGAAACTGTCTTAGAGTTAATATTATTATACCTTTCTTTTCCTTTCATGTATATGGAATTTAATGGATAGGCGAATGTCTTCATTTTATATATATCATTTGGTTATCAACAGATCATGGTTTCAAGGCATGGAAACTGCCTCCTTGTGAAATTCGAGGGCAATTTATATACATGCTGTACTTCCTTCTCATAGGTTTGGAAATCTGATAAGTAAATGATATATATAGTATGATGACAATCTTGGATATAATAATTCCCTGGAACTTTTGCAAGGATACAAACTTTATATGAGTAAATGTCTCCATTAGTTTCATCCCCTTCAATTTGTTCCTAATTTAGAAAAGATATTCCTAAGGCTTTTAAAAAGGTATTTCTAATATTCCTTACAAAGCCGACAAAAGGTATACTTGGAACAAAGATATATGGAGTAATCACTACATGTATTTAAAAATTACAATCTTGGATATCAGAAACCAAGTAAAATTCTTCTGTTTCTCTCTTTCTGAATACACCAATAGATGGTTTTCTATGGTAAACAACAAGGTAGCTGCAGTAATAGAACTGCTACAAATGGCATACCCAGTATGGCCTGATTTTTCTGAAAGATCAGTTTTCACCCTAAGTTTGTGCAAAGGCAACAGAGTAGAAAGTTATATTCTATTTCTTTCATGCATTCACACATGCAATACTTGTATCCACCAATGTACCCTGTTTGCATTTAATCGTGTATTCAACATCTATGCAGGTAAATGTGTTTGTACATGCAAATTGCTTCCTGTTTTTGTGTGAATATGTGATTTTTAAGACGCTGGGTGTTTCCTCCAAGATTCCCTCTATTTAGAGTTTATACAAATTTCTACATACTTGGGTGTGTGATTTTTCAGGATGCATGCTGTGAGCATTCCTATCTTGGTCTGCCTGAGTTGTTTGTTTTACATGAATTTGAGTTGGGTAAAAATATTGACAGTCTTTTGTGTTATCAGGTTACAACCTATGGTGTTCTTTTGCCTAGCAAAGTATGGTGAGGAAACTGCTTCTAATCTGTCTAATTCCGCCACTGCTTTATTCTCATTTCCCGTTCGTTCATATCTCTCTCTACCCTGTAGTATTAAAACTGACATTTCAATGTGACAGCTTCTGAATCAGGGACAGACGGATCTTTTAGTCTAAGGGTCATTTCACCTGCCCTATTAACAGCAGAAAAAGAAGAAGCAAAGGCAGTCTTGGCTTTATTTTTGAAGCAGCAGGGTTTAAGCAATGCAGTGGCTGCCAGGACAATTAACAAGTCAGACCATTTCATTGATCACCTTGTCTCAAGGCTTCATTCCATTCATAAATCTCGTTATCTCGTAGGTTCGGTTGCAATATTTTGTCACTTTATCAATGTAATCACTCCTTTTGGAAGGCTACTGTTCGATTGAAAATAACACTAGGTTGGCATGTAGGACGGGAGCTCACAACCCTTGAGATCAGGGATGCTTTGATTCCTTACCTTGAATCTCTCTTTCAAGAATATGGAAACATTTTGTTGGATGTGGTGGAAAATTTTCCTGATCCACCCCTGAAAGAGAAGCCAGCTGTGCCTCCCCCTTCTCTAATTCCTTTAGATCCAGCAATTGACGGTAAGAAGCAAAAAGCTATATCTCGAGTTAGTGAGACAGGGCCTGCAGGGAAGCTACGTCCTCATGTTCTTTACTTGATTGAGCTTGGCATGAATCTTGAGCAGATCAAAGGAATGACACGCAGATTCCCTTCTTTTGCATATTACAGTCTGGAAGGCAAAATCAAGCCAGTGGTTGAGTTCCTTCTTGAACTTGGTGTACCTAAATCTGACATTGTGGTTATCCTCTACAAAAGGCCCCAATTATGTGGAATTAGTCTTCACGAGAATCTGATACCCACCATGATGTACATGGAGAAACTGGGTGTGGACAAGAAACAGTGGGCAAAAGTAATATATCGCTTCCCAGCGCTTCTTACGTATAGAAGGCAGAAGGTTCAGACAACTGTGGATTTTCTCTATGAAATGGGTCTCTCTGCTGAGCAGATTGGTAAAGTTTTGACACGCTGCCCGAACATAATAAGTTACAGTGTTGAGGAGAAGCTGCGTCCTACAGCTGATTACTTCAATGAAATGGGGGTTGATGTTGCCACTCTCTTGCATCGATCTCCTCAGACTTTTGGTCTTAGTATTGAGGCCAATCTGAAACCCGTAACTGAATTTTTCTTGGACGAGGGTTATAGTTTAGAGGAATTGAAGACGATGGTGTTTAGATATGGAGCTTTATATACTTTCAGCTTGGCCGAGAACTTGATACCGAAATGGGAGTTCTTCTTAACTATGGATTATGCCAAATCGGAGCTGGTCAAATTCCCCCAATACTTTGGCTACAGTTTGGAAGAGAGGATCAAGCCAAGGTTTGCACTTGTAAAGGAGCATGGAGTTAAATTGCTACTAAACCAGTTGTTGTCGTTGTCAGGTCGAGACTTTGAGCAGGCTCTGAAAAAGAAAATGAATATAGCACTTGCAGATGAAGCTAAAAGTGCAGCAAACAATTGTGACAATGTTGATGAAACAATCCTTGAACAATGATGCATATGTTCGGATTATCGACCAGTAAGGATTCTCGGATATAGATTTTGCAAATCTTGTCCTGGAAATCAGGGAGTCCTGATGAAAAAATGCAGCTTCTTGGTCAAAGATGGAAGTTTATTGAAAGTTGTGTGTTGCGGGAAAGTAGTTTCGCAGAGCCGAAGTTGGGGAAGACTGAGGCGGCATCATTGTATCCTAGCTAGTAAAATTTTGAAAATCGTCAAACCAAAAAGAAGCATCAGTAAAGTAGGTTTTGATTACGTGTGTATCAAAGTAAGTATGACTTGTTGATAAATTGAGCATAAGGTACTCTTTATCCACTGTGTAGTGAATTCATATCCCATGTGTACGTGTAACTTTTCCTTTGGAGTTGAACTGAATATCAGTATGTTTGGATAGGCATGAATGGTTAGAAATAGAAGCAAATACCGTGTTTGTAACTTAAGTAACTAAGCGAAAATGAATGAAGATGAAAGGAAATATATGGAAATATTTTCACTTTCAATTCCTTTTTTTCTTAATTCTAGAGAGAAATGGTCGGAAAATGATTGAAAAAAGACTCGTATTCTGAAAGTATTCTTGTAATGATGTTCATCAAAATAAAGCAGGAGATGATTTTATCAATTCACATTTTTTTCTTTCTTTTTCATTTCCTTCTTCATACTGACCGAATAAAGGTTTGAAACATTTCTTTCCACTAACTTCCTTTTCCTCTGTATGTTTCTAAATATGAAATGGAAGTTATACTTCTTTCATCCCATCCAATTTTTATCTATTTTTACTTGTTCTGGTCAATTTCTCTCTCTCCAACACAAAAATAGTCCGTGCTATTGGAGGGTGGTAGCAATACGTCGAGAGACTAATCACATGGCTGACAACTTGCGCTTAGCGATCTTCAATAATCGCAGCCTTTTGATGTTTTTGATTCATCTCTACCTGCTTTTGTTTGTAATCTGCTGCAAAATGATATGAAAGATTATGGTTTTCGTAAAAATGTAACAACTCTTTTAGAAGCAAACCAACGTAAGGTTTTTTTGTTAAACAGCCCAGATAGAAGGGCCAACCGTGTTTATTCGAGTTGCTAGATGCCTTATGCAAATATCGTGTAAATATTTTGTTATATTACTGGAATTTTCGAGTTACCAAAAAAAAATAATAATAATAAAAAAAAAAAAACAGACAAAAAATAGTCAAACATAATACAGCTATGCCAAATAAGTCTTCATCAAAAAAGGTAGATTTCTCCGGTATGCTTCGGACTTATATGGTACCGCTAATCAAACTGTCTAATAATATATCATTGAGAGAGACGAGATTTTCAATGGTCGGTTTATAGACCGAATGATCCTGCTTAGGGCACTGTGGAATAACGATGAAACTGCACGTGGAAGCTCATAGCCTATCTTGATGAAAGAAAAGGGAGGNTTTTGGATCATTTCTTCGTATCAAAGGAGACATAAGAATTAGGGTTTCTAACTTATTTTCTTGTGTGTGATATACTAATTAGCAAAAAATAAATAAATAAAGAAAAAAACTACCAATAATGTTAGTAATTTAGCTTTTTGTACTATCTCTTATTTGATATATACAAGTATTGAATTAGTTATTATGCTTAGACATTTATACCCTTAATATTGTTTAATGAATATTTTAATTATATTTTTATTCTATTTGAAATATAATTTGAATGGATTATTGAATTCACATAATTAAATCAATTATATATAATATTAAATAAAAATTCATAAATTTGTTAGCTAAAAAAATTAATTATTTATATTATAAGATAAATAATGTTTTATAATATTTAATAAAAATAATATTAATTAACTCATTATTATAACATGGAGGAGTATTTTTTAGAATATAAAATATTTTTGTTTTAGTTCAATTAATTTCATTTTTATACTATAGTATAGATGGAAAAAAATCTAGACTTTTTATGTAATCTATCTACCTAATTTTTTATGCAATCATCAAGCAAAGTTATAAACTAAATATAAAACAAAATTTCTTATCGAGTCAAGTACTACCAAAATTGTGCAACTAAATGTTACCTTAATCTTTGATCAATCATTCCTTGTTAAGCCTTAGTTCTGCAATCAAATGGTGGTAACCAAACCAGGTGCATAGCAAAGCCGTCATGTAGTTATGATCAACTAAATTCCAACATCGATTATGCCTGTAATAAGGGGATTGACGGTTTTACTATTTGGAGGTGGGACTCATGCTTTAGTAATGGAAATAAGGTCTCTTATGTATCACATGTGATGGACTTGTTTTAGTAAGCTTAGCACTAGCAAACCAACATTTGCTACTTTAATAATAGTGGTTTGATCATCACTCAAGATCCATGTCAATACATTCTTCCATTGAAAAGTTTTGGTTATGTAAATCATGTCAAGATGTGTATCTAATGCTATTCTTTTTTCTTACTTTTACAACTGTCGGTGGATGGGTATATCATAGTGGAAACATTAGCAAATAAAAGATATGTTGGAAGACAAATATGCATTTGGATCACATAATGCAATGACTATGTCTACACA
Source organism: Lumnitzera littorea (assembly GCA_024138015.1). NCBI lineage: Eukaryota > Viridiplantae > Streptophyta > Magnoliopsida > Myrtales > Combretaceae > Lumnitzera > Lumnitzera littorea. The sequence continues at coordinate 90,265,972 of JAMXBB010000010.1, forward strand.
TGGTAAATGGGCCAGGCATGTAATCACGAGTATGCTTAAGCTTACTACGTAAGCCATCTAAGTAAGAGCACATGAAAAAGTAGAAGGCATAAGTATGAATAGGCCTTGGCCTAAGTAAGTGAACATGAGCACATTAGGTACAATCTAATGGTGGGTTACCAAGTACAAGCATAAAAGCATACATGTAGTATGTAGGGAGCATGTAGGCAATACGTAGGAAGCACATGGGCAGCACATAAGTAGCACGTGAGAAGCACATAGGTTGTAGAAATTTATGTTGAATTTTTTTATTGACATCACATATTTCAATTATGACTTATAAGGAAAGTTCTAGTTTTTAAAAGCTAATTTATATAGGTTATGAAAATTTATATTTCTATATTTTAATTCTATAAAAACTACAGCATCTCTAGGTAGAATCATAAGTTTGACAACCTTAATTATAAGTTATGAGCTCTCTTATCTTATTCTCTTCTTTCTACAATCAAATGTAAGTAACTAAACCCAATGCATAGCAAAGCCTTCATGTAGTTATGATCAACTAGATTTCAACATCGATTAAGCCTATAATCAGGGAACTAACTATTCTGCTATTTGAAGGTGGGATCGTGCTTCAGTAATGGAAATAAGGTCTCTCATGCATCATATGCAATGAACCTGTTTTGGTAGGCTCAGCACCAGCAAACCTATAATTGTTACTTCAATAATAATGGTTTGATTATCACTGAAGATCGATGTCAATTACATTCTTCCATTGAAAAGTTTTGGTTATGTCAATTGTGTCAAGATGTGTATCTAATGCTATTCCTTTTTCTTGCTTTTGCAACTATTGGTGGATGTGTATATCCTAGTGGAAACATTAGCAAATAAAAGATATGGTGGAAGACATATGCATCTTAATCACATAATGCAATGACTATGTCTAGACATGTAAATGGGTCGGGCTTGTAATCATGAGTATGTTTAAGCTTGCTACATGGACCATTTAAGTATGAGCACATGAAAAAGTAAAAGGCATGAGTATGCATTAGTCTTGGCCTAAGGAAGTGAGCAGGACACATTAAGTATGATCAAGTTAGGGGATTGCTATGCACGAGCATGAAAAGATGCAAATAGCTCATTAGGAGCATGCAGTCAACACATGGGCAACATGTAGGTAATACATAGGTAGCGATAGGTAAAATGTGGGCTTTCTTTTTATTTGAAAGTAAAACAAAAATAGTATTTTAAGTAGTTTCAGTTATGTGAAGTATTGAATAAATTTATTTATTAGTTTAATTAGTTTTTTTTTTTCTCCTTTTGTAAACCATCAAAAATTGAATTTCAATAAATTATAGAAATAAACAAATAACAATAAAGTAATTATTATTTAAGTAGTTATATGTGATGGAATGAACAAGCTAATTGAATAATATTTTACTTAAACCATTGTAACTCAGTGACATGAATATTAGTTTTTTAGCAAGATGAACCAAGTATGATCTTTCCTTCCCCAAAATTGTAACATATAGTTAGCAAAAAAATGAATAATATCTTAATTAATTCAATTATCTTAATTTAAATAGACTAAGGGAATAGGATTTAAATAATAATTTAATATAGTTAAAACTCAATTTATTTATTTATTTATATATATGTCAAAATGAAATTTTGATCTATACAATTTATTGAAATAGTGCCATTTATTTGAATTTTATTTAATGATATAATATAAAATACTAATTAGATTATTAGAATGAATTAATCCAAATAATCTAATTGTTTTGATTTTATTAGTATAATTTAATCATTTTAATTAATGTTTTAGAGTATTTTGCGATGTGTTCAAGTTATATCTAAGTTATATTAACTTAATAATATATAAGTAATACTAAAATTAAAAATAATATGAAATTGATGAATACACGTAGACATATGTTAATGCTCAGAATTGATTAATCAATCACCTATAATATAAGAATTAGATTAGCATTAACATAAGAAGAATATTACACCATCTGTTGCAGAGTACATATCGATAATGTCGGAAGCAAAAACAAATAGAATATAAACACCATTTGAGGCACACAATAATTTCCTATAAGTCAATAAACATACAACCCGATCAATAACCTTCATCGTTGTGATCCATCTATCTCATCATCCTTAGTGGTGATTTTGGGGACGTCCTAATCCAATCTTTATTGGGAAGCTATAACTTTGGATTGCCTTATCTCCTCTTTTCAACATCCTTCCAATCTTTTAGGCATACACTTGCTTCGACAATTTTGAGATTAAGCCAAAGGCAATGACGGTTAAGGGCTTTCCTACCTAAGTTAAATGCTAACGCAAATGAGACATCGAAATTGGAGGTGCCTAAATATCCAATGCCATTAGGAATATGATTAGCATCATGTGGGTTATGAAGACCACCATACCCGGGCATCCTAATTACTACCCATCTCATCTTTCCTCAATTGTGTAGACTAGTAGTTCAGTAAAAGTCTCGTTTCTAGCATCATTATTGTTCCCCGTGCTTTAGCTTCTTTTGGCAATCTATCTATACCTCCTATAAGCTAAAACATGCAAATTGTTGGATTGACTGTCGGTGTTAGTCCAAGATGCTTGGGCAGTAAATGCATTTTGACCTTATGAAACAAAAATAAGGCACTCAACAATTCTTAGGCTTCTACGTTAAGTTGAGTAACTTCATTAGCTACATCTTCTATGCTAATGTTTTAATAAAATTTCTCAACGAGATTAAGAACATCGTAAGACTTGTAGCATAGATCCAAAATCGTTGCAACACAAAGGAGGAGAGGAATGGGGAAAAAATAGCTCTTCAATTTTGCTTTCATCATTGTAATGGTAGACGAGCACGAGTTCTTAATTAGAATTTGCCAATACACATGTTATGTTAGCAAGGTGTGGAAGCACAACATTGCCTATAGGATAATTCTTTGTTGGTCCTATGACGGTAAAGGGGATATTACATAGGCCCCCATCTATTCTCCAGTTTGTAGGGTTCGTCAGGCAAAGCTTACGCTCTAGAGGGTGAGACTTATGGATGTAGAAGTTATGGAATGAGGTCATAGCCTTCTAAAAAATGTATAAATACACAAGTTTTATAGTTGATTTTATAATGCTTTTATAAGATTTTCTTAGTGCTTCTATTGAGCTTGATACTTATTTGGTTTATATTTTGATTTCAAATTTTGTTTGATTGATTTGAATATTTTGGACAAGGTTTTAGATGATTTGAAGGGAATTTGGACAAGCTTTGAACCTTAGGAAAGGATCACACTCATAATTAGAGACCATGAATTGAAATTGTGGCTAAAGGAGCTAGAAAATAAGGAAAAATTGATAGTAAAAAAGGATCACTATGAGCATCAAAACCGTGAACCTTACCCATAAATATGTTGTTTCACTTATTCATAATTATTGAAGTGGAGAAGATCATGCCCAGAAATCATGACTGTGATCTTAGGGTGTAAACATATTGTTCCTTGGGGATTCACTTATTTTTAGAAGTATTTGAAGCCTTAAAAGTTCCCCTAAACTTATACTTATATAAAAGTCCCTATAAAGACAATTAGAAAACAACATCATAAGGAGAATGTAGATTATTATTTCATTCATTTAATTAGATTAAGGTTTACAGGACAAGAAGAATAACTTTTAGAGTAGATTATTTTCTTTGAGGAATTTAACATCGAGAGTAATAGGAATAACATTTGATCATGAAGGTTTGGAACGTTTTTCAAAGATTCCTTTTTATATATTGTTGATTTGGATATTGTATAACCTATTATTTCTTTTATGTGCTTAGTTGATATTGTGAGTTATGTAGATCATGTGGGTTTTGAACTAGTTGAAAGCCAATCAAGAGAGATTTAATGGATAATCCCTATAACTTTATAGAAATATAAAGATAAAAACCTAAATAAGACAACCAAACCACAATTATTAAGTCAAAGACCTTAAATAAGAAGACTGGAAATCATAAGGAAAGCTTGACATTAAAACCCAAATTGTATGTACAAAACCTTAGAAACCCTAATACACAAGAAACCCTAAAATGACTATAAGACCCTAACAAATTCCTTAAAACCCTAAAGTATTGAGAAAAACTAAATCATGTAGTGAAAATCATTCGTCAAGTATAAATAAGTACTTCAATTACCTAAAACCCTAAGTACTAAATATGTACGTGAACTAAAAACTGTAAACGAACCTAAAACCCTAACAAAACCCTAAGAGTACACTTAGGACATGATACTTAATTAAATTAAAATGATTAAAACATAATAAAGTCTAAAAATTCTCCTAGTTATGCTTAACATACTTAGTTAAACCTAATTATGGTTAATTGCATTAATTATACCATAAAACCTAAGCAACCTTCATTACATCTTAATTAGCAATAAGATAATCACAATTAATAATGAAAGATAAGAGGATTAATTAGTGGGATTAAGGAAAATTATCCTTTAAGAGACAATATTATGCCAAAAAGGATAAAAAACATATGAAGGTACATGGTACATGTAATGACCATGTACCGTGCATACAAAATAGCGCTATATTGTCCCCTTCATTCCTATACACTACACATCGGCTACCCCCTCCTACTCTCCAATTTTCTTTTGTTTTCTTCACCCTCATTCATTTTACACAAATACTCTCAAATCCTCTCTCACAAACTACCCCAAACACTTACTCAATCTCTTACTCTCAACCACCTGTACACACTACACCACCGGCCACCACTCGCACTCTACCACACCACCAAACACTCAATCACTAAGCTACACATCACCCTTACACATCCTACTAGCTGGTCGATACATAAACAAAGACCATTTCCCTCTTCTTACCTCACGGTACACATACTACAAGGAAGAGCCACCACATCTCAACTCCGGTAAGCTAGCTAACCTCATTTTCTTTAGTTTTTCACTTAGAATCATGAAAGATTTGTTCATTTTAAACATATGGAGGCACATAAGCATACATGTTCTAGAGTTTTAGGATCATGACATGAATGGTTAGTTAAGATAATGCATATATTAGGCTTAGTAATTCAAGTATCATCATTAAAAGGTAGTGAAGATTAGAAATTAATAGGTTTTATTAACAAATCAACAAGAAAAGTCCAGCAACCCATGTTTCCATAAGCATGCCGCCACCTTAATCGATGGGTTCCAGCTTATTGTCATCACATTTGATAGAAAAATTAACTTACACTAGGTGAAAACATGTTTTAGATTAAGGAAATACATTAAAATGAGAGACATTTAGAAAATGTAATGGAAGCCCTAGAAACACCACCATGGCCACCACTTATAAAAGATGTAATGGTTCACAAATTTTGATTTATTAGTATAATAACATGATTAATCAATGTTAAGTATGATTTAAGGTATGATTAATCAAGTTAAGTAGGGTAATGATGAGTTAATAACTTAAACTAACTTAGTTATTAATTAGAGGCTTAAAAATGGTTTTAAAGGGCTCATTAACAATAAGGACTAGATTTGGAACTTTAGCTAAATTGGACCAAACATAAAGTCTATAATAAGCTTAGGCCTAAAATGGTGAATAAAATTAGGCTCAAGGCCCTAAAGTGCAAATTAAGCCCAACAAAGTCCTAAGATAATTAAAATTTAGGCCTTATAAAGTAGTGACCAAGTATGAACACAAAAATAAAAAGCTCGTTAATTAAAATATAAAAAGGCCTAATAAATCTTAAGGCCCATCTAAGACGTTTTCTATAGGCCCCTCAATAAGTTAAAATCTTAAACTAGTGAAAAGAGTCAATTTAAGCCTAACCCACTAGAGTAACAATAAGGCCTAAATTAAAAGCTATTGAAAGTGGGTAGAAAATTCAACTTAAAACCCTCAAATAAAAGCTCAAAAAGTCAAGTGTAAAGCCCCATACCAAAACTAGGCCTAAACCATAAGGTGGTCAAAATAGTCCATTGGCCAACGAACTTAATTAATCCAAAATGAATTCTTATAAGCTCAAACACCTAAAAGGACCTCACTAAATGAAAGAACACTTGAAAGTGATAAGAAAAAAACAACTATAAAAATGTAAAAAACGGAACTAAAATGAAGAAATTATGACCAAAATACGAAAACAGTAAAAATGAAAGGTTTAGAACCAGAACGACTAACTTAGTAGTTTAGTATATAATACATATGTACTTAAATATAATCTTTAGGTGATGTAGACCCACGGATCAACTCAACTAAGGGTTGCTAGGATTGTTAGACATTATGGCTGAGTGAGCATACCAACCCCTATCTTGTCTTATATTTGCTTGTAATTAAGGTACTGATTAAATATATATGTATGAAATGGTTATGCTTGGGGATTGGGATATTTGTATGTGCTTGAATTGGTTGTCTTTACTTGTTAAAATATGATAATATATTAAATCCGAGAATTGGTTGCTACATTAATAAATAGAGCTTTAGAGTGTCTATCATATATTTAGTTGGTCAACTGTAAACCAGAATAATAATTATTTGACTTTAATATGAACCAGTCATGCATTGCACATTTTTGCATTAATATGAAAAGAGCATAAGCACTATGTATTAGAGTGGGAGATCATGTATGTTGAACCTATATTTATGTTATATTGTTGTTGCATTATACGACATACTCGTATGACATGTTCTTACCTCGACCTTTAGGATCTACTTGGCTATAGAGAGTGCTATACTCTACTTGAGGCCGAGTCGTGTCCGCTATTTTGGGTCTACCAAAAGAAGATGATATTCGATCAGACAATAGATGTAGAGAACTAGGTCTAGACGTGCTTAAATATTTCTAAACCTTAGCAATAGTAGGCGTAAAATCATGCTTTATACAATTATCGGTAAGTTATGCATGACATATGCATTTCATATGCTTATCTACATTGCATATGCATGTTTAAATAACTTGCTTGTAAATTGATTATTAGTAAGATAGGAAGGTTACTTACTAAGTAGTTGTTGCTTAACCCCTTAGAGTTTATTGCTACAGCATGACTTAAGGCAAAAGTTGAGCCGCGGGATGTCCAAGGTTAATACCAATAGCTTTAGGATAATCAGAAGGAAGATGAGAGCACAAGTAGACATTTATCTTGTATTTAGACTGTCAAGTATCTATTATAGCTTTTAAGGGTTTGTAGTAGCATAGACTACTAGTTGTTTAATTATGGTCTGTATGACTTAATTAGGGGACTACTGCTTACCCCCATGCTTTATGATATATAATATTATATGTTTAGACTTTTAATTATATGCCTTGATATTACTTTACAATAGTCTCCCTTATGGAAGCTAAGGTTGTGTTGACACCCCATATGGTATGACGAAGGATCCTGATCAGTAGTGATACTGGTCTCGGATCTTCCCTTAATACAAGTGATACTATCATAACTTAGTCATCCCTCAAGTTGTAGCAGTATTAAGGTGGTGCCAGAGTATTAGGTTAAAAAGGAATAAAAACTTATCCTAGACATGAAAAAAAGCCAACCCAGTGAGGCTAAGAGGGGTAAATTCGAGTTAGGAAATGTAAAATGAAACTTATGATTGCAAGGAATAATGAAACCTTAAAATTAAGAAATTTATGTGTTCTAAGATAATTTTGCGACTCTCTTTGAGCAGTGACTCAAGTTCCATATGGAGGAGGGAGAGACTCTTTTAGACTATCATTGCCTTCTTTAGCTACTATGCGAGGATTTTGCTTTGGTCGAGAAGCCTCGTAACATAAGTACGATGCCGTTTTGGTAGAGGGGCAAACTAACGAATCACTAGAGGTTTAAACGTGAGAAGTAGTTCATGGATCTCCAGTGCCCAATCTATACCAACACCGAGCTCATTCTTGTACTTGAGCACGAGTCCTGGTTGGCGAGATGTTCTAAACAGCTATTAGAGCTAGCCTTCTTGGTCAGCAACGATTATTAACCGTTAGCATGAGCACTTGGTGAGTAGAGACCAATTGGACATAAGATTTCTTTTGGGGGTAATGTTATAGTTTACACTTCAACTTTGTCACTTTTTGCAATTATATACCTAAAGTTTCAATTAATCTAATTATACACCTTATTGAAGATTTAGTTACCACCGCTATACCTTAATGAACTCCATTTCATAATGGTAATCTTTTTAGCATGATAAATCAATGAGGTAGCTACCTATGACCTTAAGAGCGTCGTACAACTCCCTTAGGGCCATGCGCGGCCACCCACAACTATTGGTGGGTTTTACAATACACATTTTTGAAATGAGTTACAACCTATTATTTTGCAGTAGATGGTCGGCAACTACCTGCGAAGGGTTACTCGACCCCCTTAAGGCCATAAACAACCATCTCATTGGTTGATTATGCTAATTAGACTAATAGTGTAAATTAGAGTTAACTAAGCTATAGATGGTAACAATTAAATCTTTAATTAGGTATATAATTAAACAAGTTAAACTTTAAGTGTATAATTGTAAAAAATGGTAAAGTTGAGGTGTAACCATGATATTGACCCATTTCTTTTGCTAAGATCACTAAGGTGACCATCTGCCCCATCAGAGATTAATATTAATTGAGTTGTAGATGCACTTTGAGAGGAGATGGAGTTAGACAAGGGACTTCCACCTTTGTCTGATGATGAGGATGGCCAACCAGAGGGGTAGATTCTTGAGACTCCTATTCCAACTCTGGTAGAGGTTGACTCGATCAACCAGGATCTAGAGGAGGAAGATCTACCTAAGCCCCTTATTATGCAGGTTGTTGACCAAAACCACTTAATAGAGCCAAGTGACGGTAGGGCTAAGATACAAGTAGATGGCTTAGTGCTCAATCCTCCACCACTTGTGGTACAGGATCCCAAGGAGGAGGATTGGTTAGAGTTAGACAAGCATCGGGAGCCTCTTTTTCTAATGTGGATTCTAATGGAGATGATTCTAACGATTTTAGTTTTATTAGATTCGATGACCTAGGGGATGATGAGAGTACTTGGGTTGGTTTGACTACTAGCCTGCTGATGTAATAGTTAGCTTGAGTTGTCGTAGTTGAAGTCATCATGTTTTAGATGTACTTATCTTGAGTATGTGATTTGAGTTGTAGTACTATATTTTTAAGAATTACTATGAAACTCTTATATATTCCTAGACATAGTACTGTTGGGGATTTGCACTTTAAAAGTGATTTCCTTTTTGGTGTAACCTTATGTTGACTAAAATTAATGAGAAAGACAGCTTTATTTTGTTTAGTATATGTGTTTCGTACTACTGTGTTTTGTTATTTAGATTGAAAGTTTTCTCTACTAAAGGCTTACTTGAATTGTTTTTGGCATTAGGCATAGGAGAGGCCAAGAGAGACCACCAATGAGATGCAATCCCCTATGATAAGAATCAGGCTATAGGAAACCTGATCTGAGCCTAAGCACGAGGACTTAACAGCTTAATGAAGCACATTCTCCTTTCCCAACCCATGCCGGAAGAATCTGAGCCGCTTCTATCTACCATTATTGCCACTTCCGAGTCAAGCTCTTTTGCACCTATTAATTGTCTCTAAATGCTAACCTAAAGAATGCTTAGCTGATAGCTTAAGTCATTCACCCACTAGTTTGATCAACCTTGTTTTAAATTACTCGGAATAAGTCCGAGTTGAATTTACCTCGAAAGAAACTATAGCTCACCTCAGCATCAATTAGCTTGACCATAATCTTTTGTCTGTTTCTATTAAAAGCCTGCCTATAGCTGCTAGACATGTGTTTAAGCCTCCCATGAGTAGGCTTTGCTGTACACATCACATATTTTCTTGGTTTTTCTTTTATACCCTTTTTACATTCCTTATATTTTACTCATTTTAGATATTATCCTTTTAGTCTTTTCCATATTTAGTAAGTAACCATAATATTTCGAGTATAATTACCCTCCTGTAAGTAGCATAGTCATCAACTCAACATTATCAAAATATATACTGGGTTATTCCTTCTTCGTGAGTATTTCTCTTGCTTACTTTAACTATTATCCTAACTCTTAAGCAAGGCTAAGTAATAAGTGGCCTCATCGAGCAAATAGTGCATCATATCGAATTGGTTCGTAAGTCTATGAACTTTTCTTAGTGCGTCATATTCTTGAGATTGTTCATGGGTATTGCTTGTTTCTTTCTATTTCATACGTTCACCACCCTACATTTTAAGCTTTCTATAAGCTTGGACCCATCCCTGGTACCCCCAACCTTATCTGCTCTTGGCACGACGTATTATCTTAGTATCAGAGTAGAGGTTCTTGTTGGGTAAGTCACTATTGTATTGTGTTACTGTTCTGTTGTGGTGGTTGACATTTGAATCCGAGTGTGTTGAGTGGTGAAGCAGCTATTGAGGTTGTGTACGAGTTAACTGTCTATATTTGAGTGAGTAGTGGAAGAGGTGCTTTTGCTTTATTATGGTGGCTATTGTGCAATCCTGTTTTATACTCTAGTTCGAGCAGTAGAAAACAGAACAAGTAATAACTATGTATTTCTATATAATTAGTAGGTTAATTGATTGAAAGTAGTATGTATTGATTCTGGGTCGTACGAGTGCTATTTTTTGTTATGAGCATAAGATCGAGTAACAAATGAATGACTCAAGTGTTAATGCTGGTATTGGAGATGATAATAGAAATGTTGTTCACCAAGGTCGATAAAACACCCCCTAGAAGCTCCTATAAGCGAATCGATGAAGTAGCTCATTTAATAGCCGATTTAACTCGAGCTATTCATGCATTAGCCTCTCGAAATGTTGAAGTAATTTATAACACCATTTAAGTTGCTCCCAAAGTTGGTGGCTCTGCCCATAATGCTTAACTTACCTAAAGGCAACTCCTAGCTCCGCAAAACTAAGGTAGAGGAGTAGAAGGACATATACAAAAGGGGATAGACTTTAGGAGAATCAGATGAAGAAAATGTGGAGGAGCACAATGAAGTAGAAGAGAGAGTACATGCACCCCAAGTTGCTGACCATGTGGTGCTTCAAATTCTGAACTTCAATGGTTTTGAGGATGCTTATGACTACCTTGATTGGGAAGAAAAGGCAAAACGAGTCTTTAATTACTATCAATATAAAGACAATGAGAAGGTGAGAATTGTTGGTGTAGAATTCTCAGGATATACTGCAATGTAGTGGAGAAACTTTTAGACTATGAGAAGACAAGATAGGTATAGAGAGGTCAGTATATGGCCTGAGATGAAAAGGGTTCTTAAAGCTATATTTATGCCAGATACTTATTTACATGATACTTTTGCTCTACTCTAAGAACTAAGATAAGGAAACTATACCGTCAATGAGTATGTGTAAGAATTTTAGGTACTTATGATCAAATGCGAGGTCAATGAGCCTTCAGCCTTAACAGTATCCTAATTCTTAACCAGATTAAGGATAACTATCAGGGATGTAGTGGAGTTGCAACAATTTTTCACTTTAGATGAAGCTATAAGGATTGCTTAGTGTGTGGAGAGACAAAAGAGAAGTAAGCTAACCCAACCTCGATTGAGCTGACCTATTCAAGGTAGTTGACCTTCCTAAGGTGGCAACAAACCTCAATATAAGACTGAGCTTAGTAAGAGGACTGAATTCATGTCCAAGCAGAAGAATTACCCTACCAACCAAGATATGTCGAAGAGGACCTATGAGAAAGGTCAAGGATCGAGATAGAAGACAAGCCAAATCAAATGTTTTAAGTGCTAGGGTTTTGGTCACATTGCCACCTAGTGCCCCAATCGACGTATCATGTAGAAATATTAATAAAAATGATCCCGTAGGTTCGAATTTAAGAAAATAAGTAATAAAATAAAAGGAATATAAAATTTCCAAATTTTAAGTATATAACTTATTATTTATCGAAAATGCGTAAAATGTATTCTGATAATTAATGAATTACTAGAGATAAATTATATGCAAAATTAAAATCATAGAATGACCTAAATAATATTTAGGAATATTTATTTGCATTATATATGAATTTACATATAGGTAGAAATATGCATAATTACTTAAAATATGCGAAATGTGCTAAAATAATACTAAATAATTAAAGAAAATTCATAATTAAAAAAATCAGAAAAAATAAGGAATGGTCCAGATTTAGATCGTAGCAACTGGGGAAAATAAGAAAAAAATCAGCCAATTAAATTAAAACAATACAAAAGGCAAATTGGAAAAAGATAAGATAGTTATCTAATCAAATTAATGCATAATAATTTCCCTAAAGCTCTATAAATAGCAAGAAAATTTTAGAAGCTCATTTGGTCAGTTTGGAGAGTGAGAAAAATAGAGAAGAGAAATTGAGAGTAAATTAGGATTTTAGGAAAAATCACAAAAAAAAATTTGTGCAATTAGAGTCTTAGAGGGGAACCAACACCAGACGAGCACCTAGGAGTGGATGGCCACCACTACCACATGGTGGTGGCAATGCCTAGACCAGCTAACAAGGCCACGACGGCCGGAGCCATCCAGACTAGTGAGTTCGATTTCCAGCTTGATTTTGTTTAATTTTGTAAAAATATTAAACATTCTTAGAAAATTATGAACCTTATTATTCTGGAATATTTTTGTATGTAGTTTTTATGAAAAATATTATTTTGATGAAAATATGTCTTGTGATATATGGTCGTTAAGAAATCATGCAAAACCGAGTATGTTTTGGTTTAGAAATAAATGACCTTAAGAGTGTATTTTTGAGTTCAAAATTTTTTTGTAGACTATTTAAGTGATATAAAACAGTGCTATGAAACCCATTTTCAAAAATTAATTTTGAAATTTTTAGATAATTTTTAGTCCTTAAAATGAGGCATTAAATGAGTAATTTAGGGTTAATTAAGTAATTAAATAGTTAATTACTAATTTAGTAAATAATTATATATTTTAGGATGTTGAAATCTGATGAAGTATGATACTTGTAACATTTAGGGTGTTCTATGTAATTATTAGGTTAATTATGTAGTAAATAAGTAATAGGGAAAAATGGTAAATTTTAAGTTAATTTTGTAAATTAGGGTAATTAGGTGTAAAATCTGATTTAAGATGAATTTAGACATTTTCAAATGATAATTGATGTTGGGAGATGGTAATTAGAGTGATAAAAATATTATATGTGTATTATGTACATAATAAGTAATAGTACATAATACACAATTATTAGAAATATAATAAATAGAAGATATTAGAATAAAAATCGATATTATGACAACAATAGAAATATACAATAAATCTGATAGGAAACTTAAATTAGGGTAATTATATGAAAAATGTAATATTTTCTCATAACGGGGGTGAATTTGGTGATTAAACTAAGATCCCGGTATACCATATGAATTAGAACACTAGTTAGAGACTAAAAACGATAGTTAAGATATCTGAAAATAATGCGATTAATTTCACAATATGGGTCAGAATGATTATTTAGGGTATACATATAAATCTTTAGCCAAAAATTGAGTTAAAAACCTAATTTAAAAATCGATGCGAAAACTGAAACAAAACTTAACGCTATTCAAGAAGAATTATAAAAGACTTAAGGTATATAAACCCTAAACAGAAGATAACAATAAGCATTGTAGGATAAAACCAATCTATAATAGTTATATAAAAAACCGAAACCATGTTTGTGTCATAGGGATAATCGGCGATGGCCTGAGCAAGTCAAACCTTGAGTAAGTAAGCGAAGAGTCGAGGTAAGTTGAGATTAATACGATGCTGTATTTTGAAAGTTTCAGATCATACTTGGTTGTGCTTGTTAGATAGTTGGTTGTGTGCATGTGCTTGATTATGAATGATGCTATAATTCTGTTTGTTATTTTGGCTTGCATTGTATGAAGTGATCAATCACCTTAAACTAAACTAAACAAAAATATGACTTGTAAACATAAATCGAATTTACATAGCAGCTTATTAAGAGAAACTTAGGATTCTCTGGCTAAATACCGACCCCTTCGAAAGAGATAGCTCCAGATAGCATAATGGGTCCCTTCTTCATCCTTAGTCGAACTAAGTGACAGGTAAGGAAATTACGGCAAGAGTGAAGTCAATGGTTCGAAGGTAGTCGCGGGAAGAGTGGTGTCTCTATTGCATAAGCCTGAGTTTAGTCGTGAGCTATTGCATTAACGGCAACTCCTCAACCCAGATTAGAGTGGGCACAATTTCTCTAATCTCACGATGGGCTGGACAATGTCGTGCGATGGCATTTGCTTAAACATGCATTGCACCAAATGATTTGGTTGATAACCTTATTTGTATTTGTGGTGTAGTTTTAAGTCTTTCATCCTAACTTACTGAGCTGTGGTTACTCACATCCCTATAGACGTCATACAGGTACTGGCTAAGAAGTGGCTTAGAACTACTCTAAAGCTAACAACTGCTGGATTCTGAGGAGTGAGAAAAAACATTTCAAGAACAAACATATATTTTTAAGATCTAAGCTTTTATTTTAGAATTTTTCATTTTTGAATAACGTAATAACTAAGAAATATATTACAGTGAAACGTTATAAACGTTAATTGTAATAACTGAATTATAGTGTATATATATATTTTCTCACTTTCTTAGATAAATGATTTATTTAAATTACAAACTGTTTATTTCAAAGCGGGTTAGTCGTGGATATCTTATGTAGAACAGGTCTAAAATAGCAGTTGTAAGGGTAATTTCTATCTTAGAATGATTTACACGGTGGGGCTATTACAACTCTACTACTTCGAAGCGTGACATACACTCACTTACAATCGATAACTTTCTTACCTTTTGGTAAATATGTCAATTCCAAAGTGTTATTACACTTCAAGGCTTCTAACTCTCTATTTACAATATCTACCCATTCTTTTTCTTTAACTACCTCCAAATAACTATGCAGTTGTTTTATGGCTAACACATTAGCTAAACATGCAATATAATCATTAGGAAATTGGGTGAAAGTATGTGAATCAAACAAAGGATACAGTGTTACATTAGGAAAAGATGAATATGCAATAGCAATATGACCAATATGATGTGTTGAATGGACATAATCATTTAACCACTAAGGCAAATATCTTTCTCTTTTTGATGTTCTAGCATTCTGGTCTTATGCAATTGGAGTTTGAATAGCAGTATTTCGTGGACTAGTGGATTGATTATTGGAAGAATCATGCATAAATGAAGGAACATCAAGTGAAATATGAGATAAAGGTGAAGATATATCTGTTATAGAAGGTTGTTGTTCAATAGATAACTAAACAAAGGAATCAGTGGATTCAAACAAGGCAAATTGTTTAAGATGTGAAGAAGTTTTATTAATAACAGAAAAAGTACAACTTAATTGAAATGGAAAGATATTTTCATAAAAAACAGCATCCCTTGACACCACAATTTTCTTTGTACTCAAACTAAAAATCTTGTATCCTTTTTGGCCTTGTACATAGCCTAGGAAAATGCCTCTTTCACCCCTTGCTTCAAACTTACTAGTATGTTTAGGTTGCTTGCCAAACTAACATAAGCACCCCATTATTTTCAAATGATCAAATGTTGGCTCTTCTCCATACAGCATCCGATGAGGGGACTTCCATTTTAAACTTTCCATAGGTAGCTTATTTATCAAATATGTTGCTATTAACAAGCACTGACGATGTTGTAAATGAATAGAAAAAAACTGAAGACCAAGAAGCAAAACAAGCATTCAAGCCATGAGAGAACTTTATTGTACGCAACCTACTAGAAGTTGAAAGGAAGAAAATTACACTAACTGTACATCACACCAATAATTATAATATAACAAAATTGCTCTAACATACTAAACTAACTATTCTACTCCTACTGACAGAAGTGACATGTTAGATAAATAAACCTATATAAGCCATATTTAAAAGCATCTATTACTCATCACACTCTTAAGGTTGGGTTTTCATAACTTATTTTGATTCATTCCTCTTTATAGAACACTAATTTTTGTACTCTAAAAGATTTCCTTTTTTAGCCTGTCCCTTAAGGTTTGATCTTTTATAATTTGCTATCCCTGATTAATCTATGGTTTTATTTATTTATTTATTTATTTTTCTTCATGATTTACATTCTCCTTCTATGAGTTTCGTAAGTCATTAATCTATATCAATTTCAATATCCTTTTTCAAGCTCTCTAGTCTATTGATTGCCTTGACTTTCACTGAACCTAGTTCTCATGTTGCTGCAAGTTTCCAGTTCTTATTTTAATTCATACTTCTACTGTTCATGAAAAGAAAAATAGTGTTTAGACACTTACTTTGTCAAGGGTCGTAAGCAGTAGATCTTGGTCCATCCAGTAGATCTTACATTCAAAGATCTCGGAATTTGTCACAGATACTTGGTTGGTTAATGGAAAGCATCACTTCAATCAATGTCAAGGGTAGTGTAGAACAATTGGATGAATCTTTCTCGACTAAGGAAAAATTTATATGTGGTAATAATCAGCAGGCTTAATTATTTTTCAAGCTATACTTGCCTATTTATGACTTATTAACCTCACTAATTAAGTTGTGCCTTTTAATAAAACTCTTTGGGGGACTAGACAGAGGTCTAAGTAGTGGATTCCTCGAGGGAAAGATTGATCAATGGGTGAAAATACCGGCTTGCTGCGCGTAGAGTTAAGATTAAGGTAACAACACGAGATGATATGCCTATAATCGAGAGCCAATTCTAAACAAGTCCTTGCATACTTTTCACCAAGAAGATTGAACTATTGCGGTCTTAATATGTTATGAGACATAGATCGAGATAGGCAAACGTTCATCATGATTCAAGGATTGATAAGAACAAGACGAATCGAAGAGGACTCGATCAAGAAATGGTTATCAATGTCTAGTAATTGTCTCATACATATGTAAGCAACTAGTGCTATTACGGGCAAAATCATAATTAAAATAAAATAAGTGAATGTAATTTGCAAAATTAACAAGTATTTCTTATGATTATGCAAGAACTACTCGAACGCTTGAGGAGTTCGTTTGATTGATGAATCGTACTATTTGAATGAAGCCAGGTAGAACATTCAAGCTTCACATCCCCGTAAACTTTATTCGAAGGACTCAAAGCGGCCCTCAAATGGAGTTAAGCAGAATTCAATTCTTTCACTCAAGAAGGCCACTTCATTCGAACAGCTCGATGTGGCATTTGAACAAAGTCGACCAGAAACCAACTTTGACCCATTTGATTTAAAAAAACGATAATAATTAGGACATATTGTACTTCAGCAAAATTTTCACCGCAATGGCATGAATGGCCATAGCTTCACGGACGAAGGCTGGCAGCGAGTTTTTGGTCGGAATTTGCCTACTCTGAAGAATTTCCGCGGAACTTTGTACAGTTGGTAGTTGATCAATTCTAATAACCTCAATTACGTTTTGGCGAATTGATAGTTAGTAGCCAAACCAACGAAGTGTTCCATTAATTTAAGAACCTCGTGGCCCAAAATTCTACTTAATGTTCCGATATTTACTGCATTTGGGTTATAAATGGTTGTTGCTTCGCCCCTCAAATTTCACCTTAAACTTGTAATCTTAATTATTCACCTTATACTTGGGGTCGCATCTACACCATGCTTTAATACCTTTTGATTCTCTCAAGTTTTCTTTTATTGGGAAAATGGAAACGCGAAAACTCAATTCCAAGAGTTTGCTTAGTAGATTTTTTAAGTTTAGTTTTCTTTTTTCAGTCAAATTCTTTGTATTTTAGCATTAGTCAGTAACATAAATCAACTACTTCTATCGAAGCTATTATCTTTGCGTCATGATAGTCATCGATCTTCTAACTGGGATGAAATTATTACTTTTTAATTCATACATGAAAGTATTTCATAGTAAATACACAGACAACAACCATTGATTGAAATTTTTAACCGGAGCCTGCTTAAATACATTAAATTATCTCAGCTTTCGGTCAATCTCTTTCAATTTTAGCATCACCTACATAAATGAACTTCTCAGCTGCATGACAGCACATTGCACCAACTCTGTCACCCATTACGTTTAACACATTAAACATATGGTTTCAATTTTTAAAGCAAATCATAAATAAGATTCTTCTAATTAAAGATATGTCTACAATATGAATTCACTCACTAAGCACAAAAAAATTGCTAATGACCCTCAAGTTTAAAAGTTGATAGTGACTTCATGTAAGGCGGAGACACGTTATAGGAAATCACTGCAGAAATTATATATTTAACACATCCACCGGAGAAAGCTGCATAGTTTTCACTCAGTGATTTTGAATCGAATTCCCTGGAGAAGTACATGCCGAACCGCAGAAAAATATAAGCCACTTTGATCTAAGCAACTAGTTTGCCATTTTTCAGAAATCTTACAAAAAAAAAAAAGTATCTCAAATCTACATCCTGTCGCTAAATCTTCTTCTTGTCGGTGACGATATGCATTTTAAGTGAAATCAATTCGGTTTCTACTTATGCCTACGAGTACACTAGGATGCATTTAATGAACAAAACAGTTTCATGCATGTTCTTTATTTGAAGAGGCAGCATGGCTCCACAAGAACCAGAATAATCTTCAAGTTGCACAAAATAGGATAAAAGTAATATTAGCTTTTATGTTCAAGGTGATCTGAGATGTATGATTTCCTCCTATTTAAGCAGCTCCTGTACTTAGTAGCTCCCCAACCCGTGAGTGTAGTTCCTACTTCACACATCTACTACCCCTCTGCGACTTAACATCCTTCTGCGATGGGTTGGTTTGGGTTTGTTCTCTTGACATTCGCTTGCCTCTTCTGCTCCAATTTGAATACAGGTAAGAGGCATTTGATCATTCAATGTCTAAAACTTTGAGAGCTTATCTTGTGAAAAAATATTCTTGGTTTAGAGGCATTGTCATATTTCTGATGAATGATTGTCTTTTCTTGTAGAGGCGAGGAAAGTTGCTGTGGATCAAATGATCATGCATCAGCCTGGATTAAACGACACTGGTTTCAGGTGATTATGTTGCCATTCTAAAATTGAAGCTTATTTTTGCTCCTGAACAGATTCTGTTTTTCCATTCACAAGTCCAAATTCTTGTATCCTTTAATTGAATTAGATTATAGGATGGTTATAAACTATTGGTGCCTAATTGATTGCTAATCTTCCATGACTTCATGTAATCAACCAGTGAAATAAGGGCAGCAGGCACAGTAGAGATATATCCAGCGTCACAACAAAGGGCAGCAGGAACGGTAGAGATACATCCAGCTCTAGAACAAAGGGCAGTGGGAACGATCGTGATAGAGCCAGCACAAGAAACAGCGGTACCTATCATGAATAAAACAGAGCCAGACATTGAACCAATGCAAAACCACACAAAAGCATTTCCTGCACCTGCACAGATTCAGAATGAGGAACCGCCTCCTAGTCCTAAATAATGCATTTACTATGCAGCATGTTACTTCTGATGAAATAACCTGATTCTTGCAGTCATAAATAAATTGTACTCAAATTGCAAGTTCCACGAAGAGATGAAAGATTACATTCTATGAAGCCCTCTTCCTACACATTTTAAATTCCAGTCCTGTCAAAATCAATTCAACTTTTGCCTATTACGCGGGAAACTTAGAATTAGAGTCACACTACATATAAGCAGTGAACACATTTAATCTATGGCATGAAAAAACATCTAAACACGAGGAGAAGATTACTTTGCTCCTTAATTTTTACTATCATTTAGCGGTATTCAAAGTCCAGGAGGCAATCTCAATAAATTGTTAAAAGAATTGTATGCTTTGGTTTACTCGTGTGATGGTCTTTCGTAAACAGACGGCTTAGACCATTCCTTAAGTGAAAATAGACCTTAAACTATAGCTTCACATTTAGAATTTTGAAAATATGCTAATATTATCCAAATCATTACTTGATCGCGAATTCAGTAAAAGGGCCATTAATAATGCCATCTTTGGATTTACGGGTGTTATGCATATATTTTCAAAAGTTTTTCAAGATATAATCATATATAAGTGTTTAAAAATCCGTTGGATTCTGATCGATGATTTAAGGTTATATTTACATTTTACTTTTTCTTTTAATTAGCCGATGCGAATTGATGAATTCAATGAAGTGCGTTGTATGTTCAAAATATAACTCAAGCAAGGTTTAGATATTTGTCAGCTTTTTGATATGTTATATGAATGATCTCAGACATGAGACATAAATATACAAAACGTTTCGCAAATCATGCTTTATCCCAGCCAAATTCAAATTAAATATCTCGAATTAATTTTTCTAAGAGCATTATTGTGGAAAACTTTAATGCTTTTCCTCATCGAAATGCTAATTTGGGTAAAATATCTTAATCTAGTTATGATCGTAAGCAACAAAGGATCAAATTTTCTCTATGCCTATGGCTACCGAATAAAAAGGTCCTGTGGAACTTTTTATCTCAATCAGGTATATTACGGAAATAGGTCCTGAGACCTTTTAGCCAGTGAGAAAAAAAAATATATATATATATATATATATATTATTTAAACAGAAGTAAACTTAAGTAATCATCCCCTTTAAAATTACTATTTAGGTCTTACTGAAAATTATATATAAAAAAAAGACAATAAATATACTACGATATAGATAAATTTGATGTTTTTCTCACTTTCTCCTTTCTCCCTCTATATTTCTCTAATAGCCTAAATTAGATAACTCCCTTGTCCAACTCCGAACCATGCACATATCCCACGCATTTGGCGTATCAAAATCCTACATTTAGTTACTCACTTTTAACTTTCATGCAAATTTAAAATCACACATAGTTATAGTCATTTAAAGCTTTTTTATATATTTATTATTTATTATATTAGGCAAAAACATTTATTTCAATATTTTGTCTTTCATTTCTTCATAATAAGTGATATTGAAAGCAATCAAATTGTCAATTAATACACATGCTCATACTTCATTTAGAAAAAAAAAAGGAAAATTTATTTTTATAAGTATTTTTTATATACAATTGATCTATTTAATTTTTTTCCAGCAAATTATTTTACTCAATCATTCATTTTTTTCAGCACACATAACGCTAGTACGACATCTACTAATATCATGTAAGAAAAAGGGATTTAGATCTTCTCATTTACCCTTTCGTTAATTTTACTCACTTTACAAATCAATAATTGAATATGTCTAGATTTTTTAAATATCATATAATTATATTTCTTGTAATCTCGATCATGATGACATCTCAAGAGGATAAATTGAGAAAAATTAAGGAAAGTAATTGGAAATGATCCATTTCTAGGAAAAAGGGTGTGGATTCAAAGAAAGAATTCTAATAAATGTACATTTTTCTACTTTATAATTCCTTTACATTGTGCTTGGAAATAAGTGAAAAAAAAACTAGACATAAATAAAATGGATAAAAAAATTTATTTGGATATGAAAGGAATGGAAAAAAAAAAATTCAAGGGGGGATAATCATATGTACTTTTGAATTTATTGAAGTATAAGAAAATTCATGAAGCTTGAGTTATCTTTTTCTTTGGAGGATGTTCTAGTAATCTTGTTCATTTTCCTTCCCATTCTTGTAAGTTATTTTCTTTTTTCCTTGAAAAAAAATTATTTCTAAATTTATTCAATCTATTTTCCATTTAAATATGTTGATAGGAGATTTTAGACACTTTAACCCATACCAACTTGTTTAAACCTTAGGTCGACCTGTTTGAGCCCAAGAATGACATGTTTCACCATCAACCGACCTACTCTACCTATTAACTAACCTGCATGAGGAGTCTCTAAAGCTAGACAAAACACCATCTTGGACCCCGCTTAGCACAAGACTATCGGATCACTAATCAAGTGGATAAGGCTCCAAGACCCAATCAATAACTACACTCCTAAACTTAGAACATGTCGACCTATATGATCCAACTCACTAGATTTAGTGGATGTATCAACATGCTGTACATACTCTTAGATTCACAGTAGCCCTCCTCCATAAATCACATTGGTGAAGAATTGTCCAAACCATGTTAAACTGGTCTTAATGTACACTTTCTTTTTATAGTTACCAAAATAAAGAAAAAAATTGAAACAATATTATATAAATGAAAAATTAGTAAAATACTACTTACTAAGTATCCATAATCATCAAAAGTCTAAATTCTATAATTAAACCATCTTTTCCCACTCGGTGCAATTGTAGATATGAGAAATGATTCAAAAGGCTTAGAATTAAGACCAGAAATGACTTAGTTTTAACTATTTAGACTAAGTGATAAGACCTAAGAAATAAAGACTATGAACTTGGGATAACAAAGAGATTCGGTTAGAGTAGCAACTACTAGATTGACCTACCTACTCACAAATTTTCTGGGAAGCTCATGCACCTAGAGGGACTTTTGTGAGCTTGGACTTAATAAGAGCCCAATAGAACCATCCAAGACTCATTTCGACTGTCAATTTTCTATACAGTTTACTTTATGTCATCAATATCTTGACTTTATATATACCTTAAAGATCTTCCTCATTTGAGACATTTAGTTATTGAGAAATAGTGTTGTGCTTTAAGATTATTTTTATAAAAGATCAAACGAAACTTAAAACAAAAAATAATGGGCCATGACTCCTCTACTTGTCAATGGAGTTAATGCTTCATAACTCCTCCACTTGTCACACATGCAATTAAAGCTCCATGAGATTGCATATTCCTCCTTCTTATTTATTTCTCTCCAACTCATCCCTCACATGTCATTCTATATCACTCTTTAAGACCACGTATCGTATAAGACTCATGTTGCACATAAATTAGCGTTGTTACTAGATCCTTACATTTACAAGGGGAAAGAAAAGAAAAAGATAAGATAAGATGTCGTAACCTTATTGGGGGCCTAGTAGGATGACTTCAAATTTTTATATCACGTGTGTACCCATAATACAAAAACTATCTTACAAGTTACTCTAAACAATTAGTTACTAAGGTTTTCAATTTTTTATTTAATTAACTTATTATAATATATAAGTGACTATAGATATCTAATATTTCACAATCCATTAGAACCGTAGAAAATCGATATTTCCTACCAAATGCTAAGATAAGATAGCAAAGATCTAAAACTTAAACTTATAAAAGTCATAAAATCTAAATATATTATTAATAATTATATATAATAATTCAAACCAACTATACAGTCTTATCCTTAGATTCTAACTTCTATGTATCTTGACGCCGATACTCGACACTTCACTCTTAACCCATGCCCATTTATTTATCAAACAGTTTATTAACAAACAAATGAATACACGAACAAGCAGTATACCAAACAAAATATATGCAGTTGACTGGTGCTATATACAACATCAAATTTGACGCCCTTTGAAGTAAGGGTTTAAGATACATCGACACCAATCACAACTAAGCTCTAGCACCTAGGGTTTTTAACCATGAATTTAAATTACGTATTTTACGAAATACATTTTCATTTCAAAGGAATCCAATAATACATAAAATCTCAAGTCTAGTGGTAAGGTGGCCCTTGTAGTCCACGCTCACACCTTACAACAGTAGTCTCTAAACACAACCTCCAATCACCTACGGTTAACATCTCTGGCACTAAGTAAACCCGTAAACCAAAGGTAGGGTCTTGTTATACTAATACTTCTACATTGTACTAATCAAATCATGTGGGAATCCATCCTTCCAAGAGCCTTCATTACCAACCACATGAGGTGACAGCCAGAACATTATATGCAATGTTCATACTTATGCATGATCCATTTAATTTAAGTTAAGTCAAATATGATTAAGTCAATTTATGAGGTGATCAACCAATATCAACAAACCATTCAATTATGCAGTAATAAATCAAACAGCTAATTATTCAACTATTATGTTTTATAACATTTTACACAATACATAACCAATATTTAAGCGCATGCATAGCCTAAACCTCCATGCACCAAGTTATTAATATTTACTTTAGGTATACTAATTATAAGTATAGAACAAGTATAGAGTGTCATTGAGTCTATCAACGGTCGTAATAGTCCATTGAGTAAATTAGTATTCATATCAGGATCACCTAATATTTAGGGAATAAGAAAAGTAACGAGTATTTAAATAAAATAGCTAAGTTATTCATATATTTAGTACTAACAACTTAAATTAATTATTTGTTCTTATGAAATGCTCGGTTCGAGCTTTTTCATTAATTGTGTTTAACTTTTTCAACTTAACTCTGATTTTTATAAACTTATAGTCAATTTTTTATCTTTTTCAGATGTACTTTCTCATAACGGAGTCCGTTTAAGATGTTATAACACGCAGTTTCAACTATGATATTAAATTATTACAAAATTTATTATTTTGACTTAAATAATTATAAAATATTATTTTAAGTTTTTTTTATGTATAATTATGGTTTAATAAATATTTAAATTTTATAATTTGTAATTTTTTTATTTTTAGGTCTATTTTTCTATAATTACTTATTTTTGCTAATTTTTAGGTTTATAACTTATTTAATCTATTTTTTTCTACTTTATTAATTTTCTAATTAATTAATTTTTTATATTTTTTAATTACGAATTTAATTAATTTAGCTAAGTGATGATGTGGCAGCATAAGGGAATGCTACGTGTCACTTTTATATTTTTTCCATATTTTCTTATTTTTTGTATTTTACATTGTATGTATATATTAATATTTATTATTATATTTTAATAAATTTTCTAAATTAATTATTTCTTATAAATTTTTCAAAGTTACGATATATATATTCATATTTTATTATTTTACTCTATTTAGTAAATTAATATTATAGTATATTTTGTATGTACTATTCAAATATACCCATATTTCTATATATATCATACTATTCATATACGTATTTTTATACGTATAATATACTTATGTATTATAATAACATAACCTTAAATATTACATATAATATACATATAGGTTTGTATATATACATGTAATTGTATTTTATACATATCTATATATATATGGTTATATTACATATTTATATATATATACTAAAATACTTAATATAAATAATATTATACATAAATACATATACATATCCATCACATCCAAGGTATATATATATATACATTATTTATATAGTAAAAATACAATATAAATACAGTATACACTTATACATACCGAATACATATACCCTTTATTATAAATATACTATATTATACTAGTATTTATATTTTGTAATTATATATATATATATATCGGTTACATAGTATATTTATGTACACATAAAGAAAATTATATAAACCTAAATATACGTATAGTATACTATATAATAAAAATACCAAATATATATATATATCTATATACTATACATGCATACATATCATACTATACAATAAAATACTAGGTATATAGATATATATATATATATATATATCCACGCTCACATACGTATATATGTACATAAGTAAGGAAAAATACATAATATATATATTATTATAGGTGCATACATACATGTACATATATATAAATTTCTTATGCTAATTATTTGTAGAAATTACTATAACCTATATACTGTACATATAATTTCGGTAATATAAAATACATATAACTTGTAATGAAAATTACACATACCTAAATATACATGTGAGTACATATATATATATACATCTAGACTTTTATACTACATACTAAATATAACATGTATGTATATAAAACCATACTTTTAGAATTTATATATAAGGAAATATAAATCTTATATATTTTTCTAATACATACCCTTATGTTACATTTGTATATGAACACAAAAATATGTAATACAAAATAAACATAGTATATGTACTAAATACTCTTCTTGGAAGTATCTTGATTTAATAATCTCAAGCTTTTTCTTCTTCTTCTTAAATTGTCCTTTGAATTCACAAAAAAAAAAAAATTCTAGAAAAAAGAAATGGTGTTTCATGGTTTGAAAGAGAAGAAAATGAGAGGATTTTTATGTGTTTCCTTTTTGCTTTTCCAGATGTTTTATACAAGGACAATAGTTACTACTTTATGAGGATAAAACAAAAGAAAAGAGAAAGAAGATCATTAAAAAATCATTAATTATAAAAAATACATGTGACAAAGTTTTTGAAATTATTTACTCTAATAAAGCTCCATCATATTCATAGATTTCAATTTGATATATTTGAGGTAGATGATCATTTAAATTAATATAAATATTTTATATTCATAGTTATTTTATATATCTATATTATTAAAAGAAAAGGAACAAGTTTGGTGTTTTCAATCTTTTAAGTTATTTAACTATGTAAATATTTTATAAACCAATTGTTTTAGTTTTCCCACATATACCATGAAAGATATTATCTAGCACCAAAATTGACTATTTAGCTGAAATTATCCATGTTTTATTTCCATTGCCTAATAAATCACTGCATACCCATACAAAAGCACATTCCATTATTTATACATTCATATTTTGCCTCGTAAACTTAATGCACACCATACAAAAAAAAAGAAAAATAACTAAACATAATAAGATATCTTCAAAATTGTAGATTTCATATTATTATCTTTGCATCCGTAATATAGATGCATCATCTACTAGTATTATGTAAATTCTATTTAAGTATATAAAATATATATATATTAAATCGTCAAGATTTTTCTAAATCATTTAAAATGGTGCTTCTAATAACAAAGCAATCATTTAAGTGAATGCAACATTTTATGTAAAAACTTGCATCAATTGGCATTAGATGATGCATCCTATTGTAAGTATTAACTCTACATATGACATGTAAACATTAACCGAAAGAAAAGGTTAAAATTAACCAGAAGGTCTTAATTTTGGAAATAAAAAAGGTATTACTAATGAAAAATACATATCATAGGTATAATTCTTTACGGTCTTCTTACATCTATATGAAATGATACATTATTTCAAAAAAAATATAATTATTCCATTTATGAAAATTTAGCATTATTTACAAATAATTATGTTAATCTGCATTAAACTTTAAAAAAGTTTGATATGACAAAAACAAAAATAAATAAATAAATGGCCAAAAGCTATTTCTAATGAAAAAATAAAAGTGACAAAAGCTTCTAAAATTATATAAATAACATATTCTAATATACTAATTATGTTCTTTTATTTATTATATGTTCTTCACTCTATCAATTAGGTAATGCAATTTAATTCATATCTTATTCAATTACTTGCACTCGGTACTTGTATTATATAATCGAAAAAACAAAATCAAGTTGATACTTAATCTTTTAATCGATACTATTAATAAATAAAAGAAACTAAGGGGAAAAGGAAAACATAAGATATGTATGAAAGTAGAATATTTTAATTTTGATGAAGGCCTAAATATTATGTAAAAAGTCAACTCATAATGTAAACACATTTTGTTTCATCCAATTGTTATGCAAATTAGGGTTTCCAAGAATGATATAAAAGTAAACACTTAAACCAACTTCTCACTCAAGCATTAGCTTTCGGTTTACCTATTTCGACACAATAAGTAATACTATATCTTTGTATAAAAACATGTCTTTTAGATACATAATAAAAGGGGAAAAAAAACTTTCAATAGTAAAATGGTCTAATTGATGAATAAAAAAATAAATTACTGAAATGTATCACTAATGAATGGCTATAAATGATAAAACTTCTAATATATATATACATATATATATACTTATTAAATCATTGTCAATAATATATAAGTGATTTATCCTCATATATTGTTATATATATGATATAAACGTATATATATGTATATATACATATAAATATCACACAATGCAATATATATATATTTATGCTCATATATTGTTATATATATGATATAAACGTATATATATATACACATATAAATATCACACAATGCAATATATGTGGCTTTCTACAAATGTAATAGCATATAGCTAATACTGCATTAATTTCCATTAAGTTATATATTACAACTTTTTCATAACTACTTGTACAAAGATTGTCTTTTAGAGACATTAAAGTAACAAAGTTTCTAAAAGTATATACACTCTAATAAAGCTCCTTCTTATTCATAAATTTCACGTAGATAATTATTTAAATTAATGTAAGAAAATTCACTTTCATAGTTATTTTATATATTATGTAAATTCTATTATTTACATGTATAAAAGTATATCTTAAATCATGAAGATTCTTCTACATACATATAAAAATGATATGAAATTTCAAAAAAATTGCAATCCTTTAAGGAAT
The DNA here is from genome assembly GCA_024138015.1 of Lumnitzera littorea. Taxonomy (NCBI): domain Eukaryota; kingdom Viridiplantae; phylum Streptophyta; class Magnoliopsida; order Myrtales; family Combretaceae; genus Lumnitzera; species Lumnitzera littorea. Next base: position 90,294,147 of record JAMXBB010000010.1, read on the forward strand.
ATGACATGTATCTTATATATTTAATTAAAGAAGATATAAATTCAGGAAAAGAAAGATTAAAATCAACTAAAAGGTTTTATTTTTGGGAAAAAAAACATATTATTAATGAAAAGTACGTATCATAAGTATAATTTTAATGGTCTTCTTACATCTATATGAAATGGTACATTATTTCAAAAAGTTATAATTCTTAAATTTATCAAAAATATAGCATTATGTACCAAGAATCATGTTCATCTATATTAAACTTCGAAAATGTTCAATATGATAAAAACAAAAAAATAAATGGTCAAAATTTATTATTAATTAAGAAATATAAGTGAAAAAAACTCCTAAAATCATATAGATAAAAAATTCTAATATATTACTTGTATTTCTTTATTTATTATAGCTTTTTCATTATATCGGTTAGGTTTTGCAATTTAATTCCTATCTTATTCAATTACTTATACTCAGTACTTGTATTATATAATTGAAAAAATGAAATCTAATTGCAACACAATCTTTTTAATTGATATTGAAAACAAAAAAGATAAGATAAGGAATATTCAAAAGTGGAAGACTTTTAATTTTGAGAATGTAATGACCCTAAAGTCAAAGATTGTAAAACTTTAACTAGTTATTTACTATTCACATTTAATTATATTACATATAACTAATTTATTTAATAAATAGCTATGGATACTCAATTAGTCCACAATCCATAAGAACCGTATGGAATTGGTATCCCTTACCAAATAATGAAATAGGATAGATGATTTTTGAAATTTCTAAATCTTACAAAAGATGCTAAACTTAATTAAGAGATTAGTTGTTTCGCAAAAGTGTTATAAATCAATTATACAATCCTTTTTCAATTCTAGTCTTCCATTATATTACTCAATGGCCGCACTATACACTCAACTCCCATTCTAATCCCAGCTATCAATTAATCTATGACAAAAAAACTATTATGAAGTAAGCTGCATGAGTTTAATAGGATAATCCCTCTTACCGTACCTTCAAACAATTATAATTAACAAGCATATGAATGCGTACAATAAGAGTATGCCATAAAAGTACATGTAGTGGCCTAGGATCGTATGCAACTCTAAATTTCACTCTCTCTATAGTCAAGGTTAGAGATTATTGACCGACACAAACCATCAATCGAGTCCTAACATCTGAGTTTTTATCTATAATTGCACCAATGTGGCACAAATTCATTTAAATAAATAAATAAATAAATATATATATATATATATTACTTTGATAAATAACATTAACTTTTCAAAACTCAAAAATTCGCAAGTCTGGAGGTGTGGTGTAACCTCTACAATCAACGTTACACACCTTAAGCAAAAATCACAACATAAGACCCTTAGCCATATGGTTAGTGTCTCCCGATGCCTAGTAAACCTATAGTCAGGATAGAAACTTAATAAATATGACGTTATAGAATGCTTTAAAATGATCCCTTCAAGAGTACTTGTTACTGTGAACCCCTTCCCACCTTTTGCGTGAGGTGGCAATTAGTATAAGTATAATGTAATGTCATGTGATGCATGATCCCTTTTTAACTATTAGCCGGTATTAGGTTGATTAATTTAAGTGACAAGACAATCAGCACTCACAAGCACCAATCTTATAGGTATCTAACATGTAAGCACTTATAGTTCTTATAACATTATCAAATTGTCTACCAAACAAATAACATCATACATGCATATTCCTAACCCGACATGCAACAATTTATCACGTACAAGGTATTTAGTGCCTACAAGCAAAACCAAACATGGAGTCATTGGGATTTACTCACTTGGCCATAACCGCTAATCGTAACAATTAGGTGGCAAATCATCGTCGAGATCGATGTCACCTTATCAAAATAAATGAGGACTATAAGAATTTGTTACTTTATGATTTCACCCTAATTAGCTTACTAGAGTTATTTCCTTGGTATTCTTACTTATTTTCATTTTTTTTTCCAAATAAGCTAAATTGTTTAATTGTGTATAACTTTTTAGGTTTAAATCTAATCGTTATGATTTTATAGTCGATTTCCATCATTTTTAAGTGTTCTTTCACGTGGTGTGGTCAATGTGGAGAGACAAATCCTGCATCTTAGCGTTTTGACCAAAACAATAGCAAATCCCTCCATTTATGTTCCTTCTTGACCTTATCTTATATTATCAAGCTTTTGTTTTGTGGGTTTGATTAATTTTTGGGCCTTGGGTTATTATTTAGGTCTTATTATTTATACGTGATCGATTTCTTAAAGTCTTAGATTTGTTCTTGACTTTGGTTCCATCTTTTATTCTATAAGCTTTTAAGTAGATCCTTATGCTATATATGGGCTCAGTTTTAGAAATGGGTTTATTAAGTATCTTGGTGAGCTTAGGGGATTCTTTAGTAGGCTCTTTTTAAATATTTCAAACATCTTTTGGTGCTGCCTAAGATATTTCTTCTTGGATTTGAGGTGGTTTTGGGTTTGATTATAGCCTTTTAGCTCGATTAAGTGTCCTAAGCCTTCTATCTCCATCTTACTAGCATTGTTTAGACCTTTTACTTAACTTGCCATAATTTAAGGGTGTTTTACCTATTGCTCCAGATCTAGTGGTTGAAGCTTAGGGGCTCTTTGTTTCATTTCTAAGCTCATTTCCTTGTTTTATTAGTCTATTTACCAACTTAAGGCCTTAATCTAACTTGTTACTTAACTTAACACTTATTTGGCTTTTGTTTACTCCATGTTAGTAGATTTATTACACATGACACATGCAAATAACCTAGTATGTGAGGCATGCAAGGTGGTGAGGAGGCTTATTTAAGGTTTTGTTGTGTTTTTCCTTCATCAAGGCCTCATATCTTTTTTACACTACTACTTAAAGGTACTTTGATACAAGAGTAACTTATAATAAATTAAGAAAACATCCCCAAAGCCTGCATACTCCCCATGTACAACATATAAAGAAAAGGATCTTGGCTTTGTTTTAATTTTTTTCATAAGTTACAAGTCTTTCCTACATTGTTTTCAAGTATACATCTACTCCTTGCTAGATAACATGAATGTAGATACTAAAACTTACTATATTACAAGATAAGTTTAAGAAAGCCATTACTTGCTTAGCATAAAAGACTCCTAAATCACTAGGAAATATTACAAAAAAGGAAAGGATAAAATTTATCCATGGATGTCCTAAGGTTGCAAGGAAGTGAAAAAGACTTTACTTTTCTTCATAAGAGTGTGTGGTGCACCAACAATGAACTTCCTTATCCTTATCCTAGCATTTGATACTTGCTACTCCTTTGACCTCTTACACCTTTGTTGGACCATGAAGCTTATGAAGTGAAGATGACTTGGTGCTTGCTAAGATAGACTAGACTTGGGTAGTGTATGTGCAAGAGGATTTGGAGGACACAATGGTGGGAATGAGAATGAAGATTAAGCATACTATTAGGGCTTGGTCTAGCGGTTGGGGGGTGTTTTTTCTCTTGAAGTTTAAGTGCTGAATGGGGTGAAATGAAGGAAACTCAAATGGTTATGATGGGTGTCACGCCCCGAAGCGGAAGAGTCGTAACAACCCCGCCGTGTAAACCACCCTAAGATAGAAGTTGGACTCACAACCGCTATCCTAGACCTGATCTACACAAGGCGTCCACAACTAACCTGCTTTGAAGTAGACAATTTGTAATTTAAATAAATCATTTACCTATAAAAGTGAGGAATTATATATATATGTTATCATTCAATTATTGCAGTTAAAGTTTACAACATTTCTCTATAGTATATTCCCTAGTTATTACATCACTCGGAAATGAAAAATAATTCTAAAATAAAAACTTAGACCTTAAAATATGTGTTTATTCTTCAATGTTTTTCCTCACTCCCCAGGATCCAGCAGTTGCTAGCTTCGGAGTAATTGGTTGCTGCTTCTTAGCCAGCACCTGCACGATGTCTATAGGGATGTGAGCAACCACAGCCCAGTAAGTTAGGACGGAGGACTTAAAACTATACCATACACACAACAAGGTTTTCAATCACTTATTAGGTGCAATGCATGTGCAAGCAAATGCCATCGTACGACGTTGTCCGGCCCGTCGTGAGATTAGAGAAATTGCGCCTGCTCTAATCCGGGTTGAGGAGTTACCGTTAATGCAACAGCTCACGACCAAACCCAGGCTTGTGTAATGGAGACCTTGCTCCTCCCGCGACTACCTTCGAACCACTGTCTTCACTCCCGCCGTGACCTCCTCTCCTGTTACTTAGTTCGACTGAGGATGAAGAAGGGACCATTTTGCAATCCTGTGCTATCCCTTCCGAAGGGGTCGGTATTTGGCCGAAGAGTCCTAAATCCCCTAACGGGTTGCCATGCATGTTCGATTATGATTACTGGTCGTATATTTAATTAAGTCCAGTTTAGGGTGATCGATCATTTCATACAATTCATATAATATGTGCAGAGCAACAAACAGAATGATGGCATCACCCATAATCAAGCACATGCATACATTCAACTATCTAACAAGCACAACCAAGCATAATCTTAAGCCTCCCAAAATACAGCAACGTATTAATCCCAACTTACCTCGACTCCTCGCTCGCTCACTCGAGGTCCGATTTGCTCAGGCCATCGCCGATTATCCCTATAACACGAACGTGGTTTCAGCTTTTCATATAACTGTTATAGGTTCGTTTTATCCTATAATGCTTATTGTTAAGTTTTGTTTACGGTTTAATATGCCTAATTATCTAGGTATTAAGTCTTTTATAATTATTCTAGGTTTAGGTTTAGGTTTAGGTTCGGTTTTCGCATCGATTTCTGAACTAGGTTTTTAGTTCGATTTTTAAGTAATGTTTTAGATTCCAACCCTAAAAATCCGTTTCAACCTATAATGTGAAATTAATCACATTACTTCCCGATCTCCTATATACCATTATTACCCCTAGTCAGTATTTTATTCCATCCGGTACACTTAAATCCCTATTTGTGTACCGAATTTACTCCTAATGTGAGAAATTTTTACATTTTTCATATAATTACATAAATTCAAGTTTCTTATCAGATTTATTATATATCCCTATTATTTATATAATATCAATTTTTATCCTAATATTTTCTATTTATTATATTTTCAAAAATTACACATTATGCATTATTACATATTATGCACATAACGCATTTCTAATATTTCTATTACCCTAATTACCATCTCTAACATAAATTATCACTTCAAAATGTCTAAATTCATCCTAGATCAGGTTTTACACCTAATTATTCTAATTTACGAAATTAACTCATAATTTACTATGTTTTTCTATTACTAATTTACTACATAATTAACCTAATAATTACATCTAACACCCTAAATGCTATAAGTATCATACTCCATCAGATCTTAACATCCTAAAACATGTAATTATTCTCTAAATCAGAAATTAATCATTTAATTACATAATTAACCCTAAATTACCCATTTTATGCCTCTTTTTAGAGCCTAAAAATTATCTAAAAATTTCGAAAATTAATTTTTGAAAAATGGCTTCATAGCACTGTTCTATGTCACATGAGCATCCTACAGAAAAATTTTGAGCCCCAAACTACATCCCTAAGCCTATTTAATTTCCGGTTTAATCATGCTCGGTTTTGCACAATTTCTTAGGGACCATATACTACGGAACATAATTTCATCAAAATAATATTTTTCCTACAAACTAAATACAAAAATATCTCAGAATAACAAAATTCATAATTTTCTAATTATAATTACTATTTTTACAAATTTTCACAAAATCGGGCTGGAAATCGGACTCACCGATTTGGGTGGCTCCAGCCACCGCGGGCCGCCGTGGCCTTGTCGGCCAGCCTGGGCACTGCCACCACCGTGTGGTGGTGGTGGCCGTCCGCTTCCAGCTGCTCGTCTGGTGGGGGTTCCCTTTAGAAGCCCTAATTGCACAGATTTTTCTAATTTTTTTCCAAACCGAATTTTTCTCTCAATTTTCGACTCTCCCTAATTTTCTCTGATTCCCAACTGTCCAAATGAGTTCCTGGATTTTTCCTGCTATTTATAGGGCTTTAGTGTAATTATTGTGCATTAAATTAGATAAGACAATTACTTTATCCCTTACATTTTGGCTTTTGTGTTGCTTAATTCTTATTGGTTAATTTTTCTTTTCCTTATCCTGACATGCCACGACCAAGTTTACATCATTCCACACCCTTCTGATTTTTTTTTTTTTTCCTCAATTATTTTATAATTTTCTTTAATTATTTGCTTAGTTTTCGGCCAATTTTAGTAATTACGCGTATTTTTATCTACACGTAAATACATGTGGGGTACACGTGAACATTCCTAAATATTATTTTGGTCATTCTAAAATTTTAAGTATACATATAATCTATCTCTAATAATTTATTAGTTATTATATTATACTTTTCGCCTTTTTGGTAATTAGCAGTTATTATGCTTAAAATTTGAAAATTTTATAGTCTCCTATTTTAGTACTTATTTTCTTAAATTTAAGTTTATGGGGTCATTTTTACTAATATTCTTCTCAATAGTTTATAATTTGGGTTTGATCGGATCTTTTAACCGATCGCCCTAAACCTTGGGTTCTAAGTTCAATCCTACGATTACTTGGCTGAACTTTGGGGCTTACAATGGGTGACTTAAACGGCTAGTTAGGGGCTTAATAGGAGTCCTCTTTTTGGCCTATCATTAGGTGATTAAAATAGGCAATGGTATATGGAAGTGACTAGTTCTTTGAGGTTCCCAATGGCTAGTCATTCATGTGTGTCTACTTGGAATAAAAAGGTGAAGTGACGGCTTCCTTGGTTGCATCAAAACCGGTAGCTAGGAGTAGAAGGGTGTAACTTGTCAAGCTTGGTCGTTTTCCTCTTTTGGGTTGAAGAAAAAGTTACTAGTGACCTTTTTCCTCAAATGGTATAACTTGTTTGGGGATTAGGAGTGGTTTTTTCTAATGAACTCTATGGATTTACTAAAGTCTTGTAAGAGTTTTTACACTAACAAGTGATTATATCTTAGTGTTTTACTAAGTTTAAAATGAAAATGAGAGGGAAAAGAATAGAGATGTTGGCTAGCCCCTAACCAATCATGTGTGGCTCCTCAACTTCCACATTTTGAATTATTAAGACTTGATCAATCAATTTAAGTGATTAAGTTTGAACTTAGCTTTTGATCTTTTTATTTATCAAGCTTGTTTTAAGATAGGTTATAGATTTTCTTTGAGTTCTATTTGAGCTTCATTAGGTTTTTGGGCTTTTGATTTAGGGTTTTAAGTATTTGCTTTAATTTAAGGTTTTCAATTCTTTATTTTAGGGTTTTCAAATCATTATTTAGGATTTTAATCTAAAATTTTATTGTACATGAATAATGTTACTTGTATATTTTTATATGGTGCAATTTATGGATGAGCCATAACTATAATTTCATTGATTTAGTATTTTAATTGGTTTAGTTGAATTGATTTAACATTATGCAGTGTTTTGTATGTGTTAACATTTGTAAATAAAATTATATCATATGTATATGTATGTATGGTGCAATTAGACTTGTAGGTTAAGGATATATTTTCATTAATCTAATGTTTTAATTGATTTGATTTAAATCAATTAATGTTTTATAGTACATCACTTATATGTATGCACCTGTTTAACAAAATATGTATTCATAGGGGTGATTTCTTAGTTTTATAAATTTTATTCGCTATATAGCTTAATTGGTTAGTTACCATTATTTCTTAACATTTTTAATTGTTTGATATTGAATTTGCATGATTCTAAAATATCTAGAATCAATTTATTAATTTACTATTTTAATTGGTTCAAGTTTTATGCTAATTGATATGGTGTGGTATATCTTATAAATAACGGTATGCAGAAGGGAAATTACACATGTATGGTATGACGCATACTCATAGGGCAAATTCATAATTTTATCTTTAATTGGCTTAATTTAGCTAATTGTTATTATTTAGGAATATCTCTAATTGTTTAATATCTAATTTTTACAATTTAACAAAATTCAAGTTTAATTTACCATTTTATTGTTTTCCCTACGTGTAGGGTTTTGCGTAGCTTTTTATTCATTTCATAGTTACTATACGTAGTTGCATGTATTTAGGGTTTAAGGTCTTTGTATACAATGAGGATTTTTGAATTTTTATCTTGAGATTTGCAAATTCGTTTTATGGTTTCATTTTAGAATTTATATAAATTTTAATTCCTTTAGTCTTGTGGGGCATAGAGAATATTGTCGGTTCTCAATTTCAATTATATATCTAAAATGCAAAATTTGTGGTGATTATTAAGAAATGCAGATATCATGTAAAAATAGACCCATAATGTAAGGACATTTTGGTCCATCAACTTGTGATACAAATTAGGGTTTCCAAAGAATGATATAAAAGTAAACTTTTGAGCTGACTTTTTACTCTATTGCAGGTTTAGGGTTACCCATTTTTACAGTAAAAGGTATTACTATGTTCTTGCATTTCTTAGATATATAATAAAAGGAAAAAAAAAATCAAGTAGCAAAATGATCTAATAAATGAATTAAAAAATTTAAATTACTAAAAACTATCACTAATGAACGAAAATAAATGATAAAACTTTCGATATATGTATACATATATACTTGTTAAATCCTTGCAAATAATACATAAGTGATTTATGCTCATATATTGTTTTACATATGATATGTACATATATATATTACCAAGTGATGCACCCGCAATGCATATATAAATATGAAAACATCAAATGCGTAACTTACCTAAAAAAAATCAAATGTATAAAATATTAATTGCAAAATAATGATATGGTTAATTAAAACAAGAAAAAGAATTAGAAATGTTAAAAAGAAATTAAACATAGAAGTTATTCAAAAATATAGATAATATTGAATAGCATAAATATTTATCTTTTTTGAAATAGTATAAGACAATATTAGTGATAATTTATATTTTTTGTTTACATTATTAGCTATATCAATTATGTTAACCTAAAGTGCCAATACACTTTTATATAATGTTAAGTATATATACGATTTTGAAAAAAGATAAAAAATATATTCATAAAAATTATACTAATATCAATACCAACAAAATTCACTTAGAAGATCTTGCATAATGTATAAATTTCTTAAACGAAACTTTAGCTTCATACTTAAAATGAATATTCTAAGGTTGTTTTTACATGAACATTTACGTAATTTTTAATATTCACAAATGAAACAAACTTTTCATAATTGACAATCTATAACGAGAAAATATTTAGTACTTAAGAATTTTGCAACTCTAGTTGTTGGACATGATCATTTATAAATATAAAAAAAAATAGAATTGATAGGATTCTAATGATAATAAGTTGTTTTTTTAATTATTTCTTCCATAATAAAAAAAATGAGGAAGCTTTTTTTTTTTTATCTATTTGTTTGAATATATTTAATAATTCATTGAATAAGTGATAAGAAATAATAAAGAGAAAGGATGTGCGGCTACCGTGAATGTTTTAAAGAATGGAATATATAGTATTGTATTCAAACTTGATTTGCTATAACTAATCGAAGGAGAGCTATAGCTTTCTATATGAATTCATTATGTTTTCTAGTTACCATTATATAAATAAATTTAACAAAAGAAATAATTAGGATAAATTTGATAGTAATAATATATATAATTATGTTATTATTGCATTGTGTATTCAAAAAATGAAAAATTAATATTCATAGAATAAATTGATGTATAAAATTAATCATATATTGTAGATAATGTAAATCTATTTAACGAACGCTAAAGTTAGCAAAGAGTTGCGTAGGAGAAGGGTAGTGACGTTTTAAGTTGAGGGCGGTGAGCACATAAATGCGGTAGTTTATGTAGTTGTAGATGCTAAGGAAGTAAGAGGCACATGAAAAAACATTGGTGAAACCATCATTCTCCAAAAGTGAGAGAATAAGAGTGTGAGGGTTTTATGGTTTGGATTTTTGGGATCGAAAAATAGAAAAAGAAGAGATTTGAGTTTTTATTGGAACGTTGAGGATTAGTTTTGGAAATTAAATACCAGTTTTGCCAACGAGGATATATGAAAAGATTTTTTTGCAATGTTGTTATATATTCTCCCTCTATATATACACACACACACTAACGGACGTTTGCACCTGTTTTATGAGTGCTAAAAATATATTTAGAATTTTTTTTAAGGAAGAATGAATAAATATTTCTATATAACTATCACAAATAATTTCTTTTAATTATTTTTTTACATAACAAAATAATTATTTTATTAAAAAGCTTTAATGTATTACTATTTTTAGGTTTATACTTTTAGTTGTTCACTTATCTATGCATAACTGGTGATATAGTGGAGTATTAAGAAAAATAGATAACGTAAGAAGAAGTGGAAGTAGATCATAGATAAATTATAGCAAGTAGTATGGAAAGCAAGTTGGTGAATTAAAATGGTTATTAGTAATTTAGTATAATAATTAATTTTTATGGCATTGGCAAATATATTCTTATTAAATTAATTGGTAATTAATATAAAAGTTTGTTTTGCTATTATTTATTATTAGATTGAGAATTAAATAAAAATTTAAAAGATGACGGTTGCTTAATGGTCTTCTGTTTTAATAATATCCACATATATTTATATATCATACATTGCAATTTGTACAACTATTGTATAAATGTAGCATCGTATAGCTAGTATTGCGTCATTTTCTATTAAGTTATATATTGCAACTTCTCCATTACTACATACTTTGTAGAAGGAATGTCATTTAGATACATTATGAAAAGAAAAAAAAGTTATCAACAAATAAATGATTTTAGTAATGATAAAAAGGTATAACTAATGAAAATAAAAAATTATAAATAACAAAAAAAATGCAAGTAAAAAAGTTTCCAAAATTATATACTCTGATAAAGTTTCATATTATTCATATGTTTCAATTTGATGGATTTGACGTAGTTATATATCATTTCTCGACATTAGGTCTGCCGAGTTTGTTCCCAATCGTAAGGTGGGTGAGGATTTTGTATCATGTTAGAGCCACAACATCTTAGACATTGATTTGATTTTGGGCAATAAGACAAAATCCTTAGCCCTGTTGGAGAGGATCATTCTCCCGAAGATGAGATAGCAAAAAAGGATGTGGAGGGAGTCGACAGTTGCAATAAAGGCCATATTGTTGCTAAATTGTATGATGTAAGTTTATTGATATGGTCTGCTTTTTATTTATGATTTATGTCCCGTTACTGACCCCTCGTCCATTGGCAAATTAGTAACCATGTTCTGATAGATGAAGTTAAAGAGGAGATGAAAAAGGTATGCTTAACTTTACACTATATGGTCAAAAGTTGATTAACTTGTTTGACTTGTTAATTTTGTTGCAAAATGTAGAGGATGCTCATAAATCCTCAAAAACACAAATAGTCGAAGCTAAAAACACGAGGATTAAGGCCAAGATAGAGGTTAGGAAGCTGTAGGATGAGCTCTCGGTTGAGAAACTAGCACACTTATTGGTGGCTGATGAAGTTTGATGAACTTTACAAAAATACTGAAGATGTGAAGGAAGAGCTTTGTAAGAAACGAGAAGAATGTTGGGGGTTAGGTAGGACGATCACATTGATGGGTGAAGAGGAGGAGGAAAAATTGAGAGTACAAATAAAGAACATGGAGACGAACAACTCGTATTGCTGAACTAGAGGAGGCAATGAAAAAGAAGCCTTTTATTGAGGAAGCACTATCAATTGTGACCATTAGTCAATAATATGAGAGATTACTCTAGAAAAAGTTCTTGTAAAGGATCTAACTAGCAAGGGCAAAAATTTTAAAGGTTCCTCCTAACAACAAACTATCATGCCTCCACTTTGCTGATGTTGATGATGATGATGATGCTAGCAATAGCGATGAAGAAGTTAGTGAAAAAGTGGACGTTGACGTTCAAGGGCAAGGTGACAATAATCAAGTTGGTGTTGAAGTTCTTACAAATGTTGAAGAAGGAGAACCCCTATGTTTGTAAAGAGACCTCTAACTCTTCAAATAAGATGCCCTATGCCAATAAAGAAGTAAGCTTCGAGAAGGTCTCGAATTCTACCGACAAAGACAGTAACTCTACCCTCCATCCAAGAGGAAAAATGCCTTAGACTCTCAAGGAGTCAATTAATTCATACTTTGTTTCTATAATATTTTATAGAATTATTCATGGTCAAGATGTCGACCATTTGATTGTAATTAACCTTTATTTTGCATATGACGCTTTAAATTCTTGGCACATTTTATTTCACTCACATTTTATACCTAATGTCTTTTTGTAGTCATAGCATTTGTTAACCGTATAGGACAGGAACTTTTAGGGGTTAAGTTTTATTGTCTTAACCATAAAGTTGCTTGCTGAAGGCTACTTAGAGTTTGTTTGTCTTGATTGGTTAGAACTCTTTTTTAAGAGCATTTAATGTTACTTGTCAACTAGTACTAAGCTCGTTAACCGGTGTTGGTCGCAATTTATTAGGTATTAGTTTGTTTACTACATAGATAGAACTTCATTAATTTGTTAATCATGAATGAATCAAGAATAAAAGTAATGGTAATGAGAAACACTCATAAACTTGAAACAAGACACTTCATATTCAAACATGGTATAAGTTATTACCTTACATTGTTCGGAAAAGAAAGAGCAACAACAAACGTAGAATAATGACAACAATTAAAAAAAAAAAAAAAACTATTCAACATACAGCTTGAGATTCTTAATGTTCCACGTGTGAGGTATGATCATTCCATCCAACCTTTCTAATCAGTAAGCCTCGTCACCTATGACTTCCCAGACCCTTAATGGGTCTTCCTAATTTACACCGAATTTCCTTTGATTGCTTCATGTGCCAATTGCCTCTAACTTTCTACAAACTACACCTCTAGGCAGAAATACCTTATGTTTCACCTTCTAATTATAGGACCTTATTGCCTTATGTTGATAGGTAGCAATTCTTGATTTCATAATGTCTTTAATTTTCTCGATTATATCTAAATTGGCCACAATGCTAACCTGGTTTACCATAATGTTAAACTTCTGCATTCATAGATTAGGCAACTCCAATTCAATCAACATAACTGCTTCTAATCTAAATGTAAGCCTGAAAGGTGTCTCTATTGTTGAAATCCTGTAAATGGTCCTATACCCCCATAAAATATTGCACAATTCATCAGCCCATTTACCCTTATACTAATCAACGCTTCTTTTCAAATTATATAAGATGGTCTTTCTAATAACTTCCACTTGTCCATTGGTTTAAGGATAAGCTATTAAAGTGTAATTCAAACAGGTGTCGTGATTTTCACAAAATGGTTAAAACTTATCATTGTCTAACTGTGGCTCGTTATCAATCACTATCATAAAGGGAACTCCAAACCTTGATATGATAAAGTTGAAAACAAAAGACTTGACTTTCTACTCGACAATCTTCACCACTACTTCAACGTCAACTCATTTGGTGAAATAATCCACCATAACTATGATGAACTACCATTGAGCTATAGACTTCAAAAATAGTTCGAGTATGTTCAACCCCCACTAGGAAAAGGGCCAAAGGCTAGTGAGGCTGTGTAATTTAATGAAAGGCACATGGCTCAGTGTCTTCTGTTTTTGACATTATAGACATTGTTGAATAGCAGATTTTGCGTCCTTTTTCATAGTTGGAAATAATAGCCAAGTCTCAACACACAAATATACAAGGTCTGACATATCACATGATTGTTACAAACACCTCCATATAACATAGATAGAATTTATTAAGCATTTTTTTGTAAAAGGCATCGAAGGTAAGGCTGTAAGAGGCTACGTTTATATAACTGGTCATCAATTAGTGTATAGTTTGTGGCGTGATACATCAATCTCTAAGCTTCTTTCTTATCTTCAGGTAGAACACCATCCTTTAGATAATCAATAATTGGGTCCATCCAAGACCTCTCCCTTAGGTAAGGAGTCAATTCATAACTCTGCCTAACAATTTCTAGACTTTTACTTAGGAGATAGTTAATAAAGAGCTTGTCATTCAAGTCAAGAACTGTCTTACTAGCTAATTTAGAAAGTTTGTCGATAGCAGTGTTCTCAACCCTTGGTATCTTGTCAATTGTAAAACATTGGAATTCCTTTATGGGCATTCGTACCGGCAGTAGTTACTTACTCATCACATCTTCCTTTGTAACATAGCTCATTTTGACTTGATTCACAATCAGTTATAAATAATGTAGACACCTCATTTTTGCCAGTCTTATAATTCTTTATTATTGGGTCAGGTTAAAAAAATTAAAAAATTAGTAAAAAAAATAAAATTAAAAAAAACTAAAATTAAAAGAAAAATAAAAAAAAATAAAGTTTAAGTTGAGTCAAGTCATTTAGGGTCGAATTGGATAATAGTTGAATATGTATATTTAATTTAATAAATTCCAAGTTGTTAAATAGTCAGGCTTTATTAAAAAATATTTTTAGTTCAATCCAATATAAAATAGATTTTTATCTAATTCATATTAAGCTAAATAAACTTATGATTTATTAAATTGGTTAGCGTGTATTTTAAGCTAAATTAAGATGGACTGAATCGAACACAAGATAAAAAGCGTGGAGTTTGTAGAAACTGAATTAAATCTTTAATGAATTTAATAAATCCAAATCGGGTATCATCGTATCTTATCAATATTGAATTTATTAAAAATAAATCTTCACAACAAAAAGATCCAAAAGATTTAAGTAAATGGCTTATAAATAGTAGTTTTTGGCTGTGAAAATTTTTAAAGTTTTTTTATTCACAAACTCCACACATCTCCTACATGATTTTAAAGCTCATATTTCCACAATCCGTTCAACATATAATTTCCATAGACGCTACATGCATTGCAATTCATGTCCTATTGTCCACACCGCTAATCATATGCCAACACACTATACCATTTATGCTGATCATGAATCCATACATGTCATCCCCATGCATGTTACAGCACATCTCCATGCACAAACACTCAATGCCAACCACATGGTTGTAACTAATTGCCAATGCCAAACCCTCTTGCAACCACAATACAAAGCATCACTATTGCCACCTCGTTCTTCAAACACCACCATACCATTGCTAAACACTATAGTGTTGGTACTAAAATTAGTTTTACCAATCACTTTCACATAAAATTCGAAACTCTCATTTGATTAAGTGTCTGGAATATTCTATGGGGAGTTGGTTTGAACATTATTGTTGAAGAGGACAAGACTTGACTTGAATTCTCCATGACTCAAATCTAATCGATGCATAAGCCAATTCGACCTAGCCAATTAAATGGTTTTGGATTCCTTTGTCTTTTTTTTTTTTTTATGATTGTTATTATTGTAGTTGTTTAGTTATTAGTTTAGTAATGTTATTTCTTTTTATAAATTTGTTTTTATTAACTTTATTTAGTAATGGTTTTTTTTTGTCTTAATGTTAATTCCAATTAGTTGATTTTTGGCATGTCATCATTTTTTAAATAATAAAATATATATTTGCATAGATATTGCATTTTTAGAAGTATCACATTTACATGAAAATTGCATACTTTATCAAGTTGTCATAAAGTTACATTTTTAAGCTTTTAGGGATTTTTCAAGAATAAAAAAATCGTTTTATCACTTATTTATTTTTCATATAATAAAAAATCTTCAACTAGCATCTTTTCCATGGTTAAAGATCTTTTCTAGGTTTAGGCTTTTTTTGTCTATGGTTTAAATATTTTTTTTTTCATTTAAGCATCTTTTTCATGGTTTAAGCTTCTTTTCCATGGTCTAGATTTTAGTTTCAAATGGAATGTTCTTATCTTGACTTGAACGGTGCACTAATTCTTTAAATCTGGTACCAATGGGTATCGTCCCTCTTATAACAACGTTCTCTTTTAGGCCTTTCAACCAATCGATACAGCCTTGAAGAGCGGCTTTAGCTAAAACTCGAGCAATTTCTTGAAAACTCGCTTTGGATATGAAACTTTGAGTATTCAAAGATGCTTTTGTTATTCCCAATAGGATGGCCCGGTAATAGATCGATTCTTCCAAAGCGCGCCCCGTTCGCTCCACTCATAACAATCCAATTAGTATCTATAGTTTAGTCATCTTTTTCATGGTTTAGGATTCTTATTTATAGTTTAGGTTTAGGCATCTTTTTTATAGCTCATATGTCTTTTCCATGATTAGGCATATTATTAATAGTAATTATATATTTTTTTTCAATAAAATGGCACGTTTTCTATGATAATTGCATATTAGCATAATTCATAAAACTTGTATCTTTTATTTATTTATTTTTTTTCATTTAGGTGTTTAAGGATTTTTTAAAGTTTTGTCATGTAGCAGTTTTTTTCCAAAAATAAAAAAATATATACTAACTTAGAGTCTTTTTAAAAATTAAGTCTTTAGGTTTTTCTAATTAGGAATAAATATTAGGTTTTTTTTAGGATTTTTCTTAATAAAAATAAATTAATTTAAAAAACATAAACCCGGCTCAATTTTTAAATTGAAAAGAATCAACTTACTAAATCTTTTCTAAAAAAGGAACTGCTTTGATTTGATCTAGACTAGCGGATATGTAGTACCTTTGGGGCAACCATATAAAAAAAATATTTTTTTTTCATTTTTCTTAAAAATTCGTAACAAAAAATCATTTTAATTATATATGTATATATCTTAGTATTTTTAGAAAAATATAAAAATAAAGCCCATTAATTTTTTTTTTATTTTTACATAGTGACTTAGTCTTAATATGTTAGCCTTCGAACTTAGTTTTTTTTTGTTAATTTTCTAAAATTATTTTATAAGAAAATCCATGGATCAATAGCTAAATTAGTGTTTTCCCACTCGAAAACTCTAATTTCATTTTTTACTAGTTCAACTAATTGGCAACTCTAATTTTTTAAAAACATTTTTTAGAGAAAAATGTTTCCTTAATGTTATGTCGAGTAATTTATATAAAGTAGGTTGGGCAAGATATAAGTTAAATTAAAGAAAACTAAACAAAGGTTAACAAATAAGAGAAAACTTTGACTTTCTTAGCTCTAACTTCCCTTACTAGTTTAAGCCCGACAATTAAGGCTTTATATTCAGCTTCATTATAATTGGCTAGAAATCCAAACTTCAATGTATACTACATTTTCACATTGTGGGACTCTTGCAAAATAAGGCTCGCATCGCATCCTTTCATGATAGAAGAATTGTCCACATATAAATTCTAGGTAGGTTTCATGACCATCTTAATGCTATCTTCTTCTTTAGTGAACTCCACAACAAAATCTACTAACACTTGAGCCTTCAATGTCATTCTAGGTTTATATTATACGCCATAGGTACTTAACTCTAAAGCATACTTCATTATCCTCCTAAGGGGTCCGATCGTTGCGAGCCTTGTCATATATGCTAATCGGTAAGAATGATTACTTAATGTGCCTTAAAGTGTGACATTAGTTTCCTTGCCAAGAGAATCATGGACAAAACAAATTTCTTAATATTTATATATCTCTATTCTAAACTTTGCAAGATATGAATCATGTAATAAATCAGCTTATAGTACGACATTAATTTCCTTACTAAGAGAACTACAGACAAAACAAATTTCTCATTCTTTGTATATCTTTACTCTAGACCCTGCAAGACACGATTCACGTAATAAATTAGCCTATGCTTGTTGCCTTCTATTCACATCAAGACAAATGAAAGAGCTCAACTACTGACTAACGGATATAAAAATAAGTCTTCTTCGGGGATAGGTATTGAGAGAACTAGCGGTGATGCCAAAAATTCTTTTAACTCATTAAACGCTACTTCGCACTCAACAATCCACCGAAATTCCTATAGGTTCTTTAACACCCTGAAAATTTTATACCTATCTATGCTTTTCAACACAAATCTGTTCAAAGTGGCAATCTGTCCAGTTAATTCTTGAACTTTCTTAACGGTGTTAGTGGACTTTATGTTTCAAATGGCATCAATCTTCTCAGAATTTGTCTCAACGACACACTGAGTGACCATATACCCTAAAAATTTACCTGAGGTGGCACTAAAAACACATTTATGCGAGTTAAGATTCATGTTGTATCTCCTCAAGGTGCCAAACATCTCCTTAAGATCGGCAAGATGCTAACCTTCTATTGTACTCTTCACTAGCATTTTGACAACATAAACTTCGACGTTTTGGTTGATTGGAGGGTTAAACATTTTGGTCACAAGCATTTGATAGGTTGCATTGACATTTTTAAGCCTAAAGAGCTTTACTATATAACAATACATCCTAAAATTTGTAATAAAGGACATCATCCTTCGTCATCTTAATCTAACTGTAGCCAGAAAAATTGTCCACAAAAGAGAGTAAGGCATACCCAGCGTTTAAGTCAACCATTTGATCTATTCTCAATAAGGTGAAACAATCTTTAGGATAAGTCTTATTTAAATCTATGAAGTCTATATATATACGCCACTTACCATTTGACTTCTTGACTAGCACATAATTAGCTAACCAAGTTAGGTAAGGCTATTATCTTATGAATCCTGCTTTTAATAACTTCTAAACCTCCTCTTTACTAGTTATTTGCCATTTAAGTGTAAAATGCCTCTTCTTTTATTGAATTACCTTTGCATTTGGATTAATTTGGAGCTTATACATTATCACTTCTTTGGGAATGTCTGGCATATCCAAGGGGGACCAAGCAAAGACATTGATATTATCTTGAAGAAAATTAATTAAACTTTGATAGATATTTGTCGGCAATTATCTCCCTATCTTTGTTGTTTTTCTAAGATCGCTCCTTAGGGGGACTTCTGTACTTCTTCTTTGGCACTCTTAATGTTGTTGGACCTTTTTTTCAAATTAGTCTCAACTTGAAAAACTTTTTTATGCCATAGCACTCTCAAATATAAAGATTTAGCTAATTACTAGCCCCCTTTGCATTCTCTAACTCTAATGGGAGCAGGGAATTTTACCTTAAGATATGTTGTTGAAAGAACCATGTTGAACAAATGCTAGCATGGTTGGCCCATGAATCATATTATAAGGAGACCAACACTTGACAACATAGAAGTCCACCTTATCCTCTGCAATATGCTTGTCATCTCTCATCTAAATAAGAAGAGAAATAACTCCAGTAACCCATACGAGTTGATTATTAAAAGCATATAAATCATAATTCTAAGATCCTAGTTGAGTCTTGATCTTTGGTTTCATTTGGTCAAAGGCGTATTAAAAAATAATGTATGTTGAACTCCCAGTGTCAATTAAGATCTTTTTTACCTTAAAGTTGGCAATTCTCGCACTGATTACTAAGGCATCATCATGGGGCCTTTATATACCTTCAAAATCTTCCTTTGTGAAAGAAATGGAATTATTGACCTTGGCCTTCTTACCCCGTACATTACAAATATATTGTATGGTATTAGTCAAGCTCAAAGAGCTTAACCTGCCTAAAGTAGAAAGTCTGCCAACAATAGTGTTTATTACATTATTTAGTGCTCTGTTATTACCTTCGTCTCTTGTATCTCTTATGCTTGAAAAGGCCATGCTATATTTTCTTACTTGTCTCATTGTCTTTGTGTCAATCGTCCAATATTCTCCGTATCATGTGCAAGGAACTTACTTAAGTACCCTCGTGAGATTACATCCTTAATTGCGTTTTTGAGATAAATACACTAATTAATGTTGTGAACTTTATCACAATGAAAATTGCAATATTTGTTAGAGTTCCTATGTGATTGATTTCCTCTCATTCTTTTTGGCTACTGCAATATCCCCCTCTAGTTGCGTACTTCCATTAATATGTCCATGATCGAACGATTAAGTGAAGTATGAACAAAATAAGTCGGGATGCATAGCTTCTTCCTTGCTACTATTCCCTTTTGAAAATTGATCATCACATGCACCAAGTTGATATTTCGTATTTTTCTTCTTATCATTCTTTCGATCTCTTCTACTTTAGTTGGACTCATGTTATGCTTTGATGTTATCTTCTTGCCAAATATAAGACATGGCCTTAGCCTTGAACTCGGAAATAGTCTTCGGTTTGTTTTTGGCTAGAGACTTAAAGAAGTCTTCATATGGTTTAACTCCATCAATCACCGCGTTGAGAGTAATACTTGTATCTAAGTTTAGGATCTAGACCATCTTAATCATAAATCGAGCGGAGTAGTCTTTAATGGACTTATCTAATCTTTACTTTATGGTGTTAAGGATAGATGAATCCTTAATAAGGAGCTTATTTATAATGAAGTGCTGTAAGAACACTTCTGCTAGGTCTTGAAATTGTATTTAGCTTCAAATGGTTAAACCATGTACTTACTGCATTCCTCAAGGTTGAGGGGAATACTTGATATGCTACAGCATCACTCAAGCCATGCAATTTAGCCAAAGTACGGTAATACTCAAGATGATCTTTTGGGTCTTTTGTTCCATCATATGTCTCAAATTGCACCAGTTTGATGTGTCGCAGTATTACATCATATAATATTTTGGGAATAAAAGGACTCTTCTTTATCTAAAATTATTTATCAATTGAAGTAGGGGTGTTGACATGTGATGATTTTGTATGGTACACCTGCTATGGTTGTTTTCCTGTGTCACCCTTTGTAAGAGTAGGTGCCAAAGGTCTTAATGTGACTCCGACATGCTTCTTAGGTAATTCAAGAGAATAAACTAAATCATCAAAATTCTTAAGATTGTTATCATTGTACCTCTGGTTCTAGTCTACCTAAATATCCTTACGAAGAAGGTTAAAAATCTCGTCATTCTTCTTATTGAGTTCATGATTCTCTTTGGCTAAATTAGTGCAAAGTTGCTCTAATCTAGCTTAATGTTGCTCAACAATATGCCTATTTTCCTCCCCTGGAGGTATTGGGGAGAAGAACCAATACTTGCACTTTTAGTTATCCTTGTCTTTGCCATATGGGTACACTATTTTAGAAAAAGATGCCACTAAATGTTATTGTTTGATTTTGGTATGGAACTTCGGTCCTACAAAAGTGCAAATGAAAGGCTAAGATGGTGTCGTGTTTAGTCTAACGTAGCTATTCCAATACTTAAGTAAGTTAATATTTGGGCAAAGAAATAAGGGAGTAAGTAAACAGGGTGTTAAAGAGTGTAAGAGAGTTTTTACAATACTTTATTTCCCTTATTTATAGGTGAATATTGAATGTTTATAATAACAGATAATCATTGGTGTAGACTACACGGTAGATCCTTAATCAAATACACATAAAAGTAGTGGACGGTTATGTAATGAGATCGCACAAGGCCACAACTATCTTCATCACTTTCCAAATTCAAACCAAATATATAAGCAAGCTGAGCCTTAAGGCGTATTAGATATCGAGTCATTAGAGGCCTTTATTAAAAATAGTCTTGGTCAACAACTTGGCAGCTAAGCTGTCGAGCAATATCCTAAGGCAAAATTCTGCTATCAATAAGTAGTGATACAATTAAGGTATAATGTACAGTTATATATCATTATTGAAAATTTTTTCTACACATGTAAAATGATATAGCATTTCCAAAAAGTTACAATCCTTTGATGAAATGAAACATTTTATACAAACATTTGCATCATTTGGTGTTAGATGATACAGCCTAACATTAGCTCTACACATGTGATGTAGCTTATATATTTGATTATAAAAGATATAAATTCATGAAAAAAAAAATTTTAATTCAACCAAAAGGTTTTATTTTTGGGATAAATGGTATTACTAGTAAGAAAGATACAAATTATAAATATGATTCTCGATCGTATATTTATATGAAATGGTGCTTTAATAAAAAATGTTATAATTCCTTAATTCATGAAAATATAGCATTATATAGGAAGAATTATCTTATTCTGCATTAAATTTTGAATATGTTCAATATGATAAAAACAAAAAAATTAAATGGCCGCAAGTAATCACTAATGAAACTAAATAAGTGAAAAAAACTCATGAAATTATATAAACAAAAGATTCTAATATATTATTTATGTTTGTTTTTTATATTTTTATTTTTTAACTCCATATATCTATCTTATCCAATTATTTGCACTCACTACTTGTGTTGTATAATCGAACAAAACGTAATCAGATTGAAATCGATGTTAGTATAATATAAATAAAGAAAAATAAAAGTATATATAAAAGTGGAATATTTTAATTCTGGTGAAGGCACAAATATCGTGAAAAGTCCACCCACAATGTAAGGGTAGTTTGGTCCATTAAGTTGCGATGCAAATTAGGGTTTCGGGAAATGGTATAAAACTAAAGTTTCAGCAGGTTTTAGGTTACCCCTTAGCAAGAGCAATACTCTCGGGACTCTCCTTACAGGTAATAACTAGTATTTCACACGATAGCTTCAGCGTTTTGAGTATTTTTAATATCTCACCAAAGATTATGATGGCCTGTCAGTGATTTTCTTGGAAAGTTGTGATATTTCGTTGTGATGCTGCAGGGATTGTATCTGTTGAGGTGTGTTTTGTGTAATGTTGTAGATCTAGGATAGCTTTTGACGGTTTGGATGTTGCTTGTTAAGGTTTTGTTATTGAAATTTGAGGGATTTTGCTTTCTTAATATAGAGGTATGTTTATTTAAGCATGATGTCGATTGATTCTTGGCCATTGTGAAACTTGAACTATGTTTAATACAATACCCTTTCTGAGTTAGGGTTTGTTCCATGATTATGTTACGTGCTTATTCGTGATGGATATGTTTCCCTATGATTAAAATCAAGTAGAACGTAGATTCATTTTTTTGATTGGTCATTTCCTCCATAGTGTTTTACTCTTTACTGTTACTGCGTTGGCTGTTGTTGAATTGGATGATTAATAGATGAGAGTTTGTGATCACTTGAATTATGCTTTTTCTGACCTTGTAGAGAACCCTTTTGGTCCATTTCCCGACCTTGTGGATCTATGCATACTGCAGTTGTGATTTCTAATAATGTGTGTTTGCTCGTCACTTTAATCTGTGTGATTTTTGCTCATCCATAGGTAAGCGATGGTTAAGCATAATAATGTCATCCCAAATGGGCACTTTAGAAAGCATTGGCAGAATTATGTGAAGACTTGGTTTAACCAGCCTGCCAGGAAACAAAGAAGACGCCTCAGTAAGGCCGATGGTCAATGGTGTTTTGATTAATTGTCCTTTCTGTGGCAATGGGTTTTGTCTTGATATTTTAATTTAACCTGCAGCAAGGCAAAAGAAGGCTGTGAAGATTTTCCCTCGCCCTACATCTGGACCATTGAGACCCATTGTTCATGGGCAAACATTGAAGTACAACATGAAAGTGAGAGCGGGTAGAGGGTTCACTCTTGAAGAGCTGAAGGTAGGCTTCCTGTTCCATTCCATCTATATATTCTTTGTTGTCTTCATCTATGAATAGCTTGGGCAAGCGTAACTGTTTGGGTTTGAACAAACTTGAAGAGAAGACAATTCTTATAGAAACCTTGAGGAATCTTAACTGGATTTGTGATTTGCCATGTATCATGCATTGGAAATTGTACAGTTCTCTTTACACAAGGCACGTTAATATGATTTGACTGAAGTAACTTGGTTGTTTTAGATTTACCTGTAAACTGCTGCAATTTTTTCCATTTTTCTCTACCTAGAGATGGGATGGAGAGAGAGATACTGCGTGCTTTCATAATCAGTCTGGTCTTGAAAATTTTTTTTTTTGGAAAAGGAAAAGGAAAATGGTGTAATTTTTCTTTATTCTTGTCAGTGGACTTGTCTGAGCTCATTCTCCTTTTGTGTATCAAAGTTTTCTTGGCAATATGATGAATTGAGATTTCTCTGATGTTTTGGATTGTATCTTTCAGGCTGCTGGCATTCCTAAGAAACTGGCCCCAACAATTGGGATTTCTGTCGACCACCGTCGGAAGAACCGTTCATTAGAGTCTCTTCAAGCCAATGTCCAGAGGCTGAAGACATACAAGGCCAAGCTGGTTGTCTTCCCAAGACGTGCTCGCAAATTCAAGGTAAGTTGAAATATAGATCAGTTGGCAATTATTTGAGTCTCAACTTACCCAAAATATATATATATATATATATAGTATTTGATGATTATAATTTTTAAAGTATCTTGTTGACATTAAATTTTATTCCTGCAGGCTGGTGATTCTACCGCTGAGGAACTTGCAACCGCCACTCAAGTCAAGGGCAATTTCATGCCAATTGTCAGAGAGAAGCCCACCGTTGAACTGGTTAAAGTGACGAATGAAATGAAGTCCTTTAATGCATATGCCAAGCTTCGTTTGGAGCGTATGAATGAGCGCCATATTGGGGTTAGGATGAAGAAGGCTGCAGAGGCGGAGAAGGAAGACAAGAAGTAGGCACTTGCAAAAACGATAGATTGTTATCCTTGAAAACCGTGTTCTTTGTTTTTTAGTGTTGGGACGTTTTGATCATCTTGTTGGGCACCTCGATCACAGATGCAATTTTTTCCTAATCTTCTGTAGACCAATTTTGCAATTTTGGCCATACGTTAGTCATATATGCCTTTGTTTTTTTTTAAACTTTAATTTTTGTCTGCAATGCTATGCGAAGTAAATTTTATAGTATGATGTGATTTGAATTAATATGATGTTAAAATATCAATGAGCTCTGGATGTTAAAAATTTTCCTTAGATTATTATTAAATTGTAATAGAAGTTACAGGTTATAGGATACTTGTACACAAATTATTTAGACCGTAGGTGGTGCCAGTGCTACGAGTAGATTTGAAGAAGGGACGTTTGAATGGAATCATTGATAATTCTTAATTAATTTGTTTTTTCTATGTCAGTCTATATTGGCAATCAAATAGATGAACAAGGTGATGAAACAGTGAAAATAAATATGGAAAATAAAAAGTTAAAGATAGAGAAGATTGAATCTAGATTTAACGAGGTTAAAAGTACCCCTCCTTTGTAAATATGCCAGAAAAGATTTATAAATAATTTAGGAATAAATATGTAATAAAACTTTAACAATTAAATTATTCTTAATCCTTTGTTTTTCTTAAGTAATTTGAAAGTAATAGATGGTAATAGTAGTAGTCATGGAAGCGATAACAACAATGGTAGTAGCTTACAGTAGCTACAAGCAGTGTTGATGGTAGTGGTTGGTGATAGCAACTAAGGGTGTGGTGGTCGTTGTGGTGGTGATGATAGTAATAGCAGTGATAGCGACAGTAACAGTGGCGATGGGTGGCAATCAATGATGGTGGCAATGGCAATCTCAATAGTTAGCAGTGGTAGTGATGGTGATGGTGACGGTGGCGATTAGTAGCAATGGTGGTAGTAATGACAATAGTAGTAGCGGTGGTGATCAGTGATAGTGGTAATAGAAGTAGTCATTTTTAAGTTGGATGAGGTTATTTTTAAAAAAATATATAAAATTTTGTAAAGAATCGTAATTTTTTAATTGAATTAAAGAATTTTTATTACTTAATTTCAAATAATAAGGATTTCTATAGAATTGTGATCGAAGATAAAAAACTAAGTGAATATTGTAATAAGAAATAAGGGTGGAATGTAATTCCAATTTCCTTTAAGTGAACAGGTTAATAATCTTCACCTAAAGATTTCATACACCATTTTTATTAATCACAAAGCTTAATGTAATAAGAGTTAATGCACAAAGTTTTTTACACACGTTAAGTTTCATAAGCGTAGTGTTTTTACTCTCGCACTCAATAAGATTAGTAACTCGACAACACAAGTACTACGTTACAAATATTTGATAATAATTGCAAATATGTATACAAGAAGCAATGAGAATATTAGAATAAGAAAATATAAAAATATTATAGTAAAATTTTGGTTCTTCAATGCTTTACAATGCATTAGTGAGTATTTATATTGCTTCAAAGAAATTTTCCGACTTAAGTGCATTTAATGTAGCAAATGGCTAGTTTTTGGCCTATCAATCTATTGGTAGCTAATGGATCGCCAAACAAGCCATTGATTGATATACCAACTAGTAAGTTAATGTCTTCTCTTGGAGTTCTAATGGTAGCTCCATCAATAAAGCTCATCTTGATCACAAAATGCTTATTTTTTTGCAAAACACCCTATGGACTGATTTTGGGCATAAGGGTTATGGGGTAAATTTTAATAGTAACATTTTAGAACTTGATCCTACAAAATAGGGCTTAGGTACGATGACTTCATACTTGTATCCACTTCGGTACCTGTATTCGAAGATGTATATGGCACAAGTTCAATGATACTCTATATCTATGCTGTAAAATTATGAAATAATAATAATTAGTGAATTAAAAATAAATAACAATGCTAGATTGTTTCAACAAAGAAATATCTCTGTAAAAAGAAAAATAAAGAGCTTAAACCTATAAGAATGAATTTTAAACTTAAGAGCTATCTCTCTGTTATCTCAATAGGTCAATTTTAAACTTAAGAGTTATCTCTTTGTTGTCTCAACTAGTATCTCTTCCTTCTATACGTTTTATTTTTATTTTTTATTTTTCTTAGTTCTTCTTCTCAATTTGCTAAATATTGACGTGAATTTACTAATGTCATAGAAACAAATGAGAATAATAATCTTTTATCATAAAGAAAAAACTAGAATGTACGATAAAAAAATGTGTAAATTTGAAACTTATGGATACATAAGAAAAGTTTACAAGTTCCAAAAAGCACTCTAACCCTATAATTCTACAAAATACATGTTCCAAGCTAGTTCCATGACATTATGCATTAGATTTGGTTTCAAAATTCTGGAACTTGTACATATAGGGAAAGGCATGGTTAGAACCTATATTTTTATCTCAAATTAGAACATTTGCTTGAGCAATTATTTTACCATAAAATTTAAAATGCATAAAAACTTTTTAGTTTTAAATTTTGCTTAGTTTATTTGGTTTTACTCTAATTTTCATAAATTCATTTAAAATTCATATTTTCACTTAACTACATATAAAGACTCAACAAAGTGACTCCACACAATGTTCATAATGTTGGTTTTTTCTTTTAATAAGTATTCAAGTGATTTCATAAGCTAAAATGTTTGTAACAGCATTACATTTTTAATAAAATCTCTTAGAGCATGTTTATAAAGAGGTTGTTGGTACAAATACCTTTATTAAGTGTTTAACTTGAGAGATGTGCTTTATGAAGAACCAGTACTTTACTTTACTTTTTCTAACACAATTATTCATGTAGCCAATGTATTAGGTACAATAATTTTTTTTTAATACTTTGTCGCTTTTGAGTGGAATTTATATGTCTAATGGGTCTATTAAGCCCAACATTTTAAAGAGTGTCATTGTATAACCGTAATCTTTGCGGTTTTTCTTTTAAATTGGTTACTTTTAATTAGTTTTTTTATTGTTTTTTTTTCTATTTATTTAGAATATTAAATAGTAAGATACCCAAAAAAAAGTATATTACGTAGTTTTTTTAATTAGTGTTCTTATTTGGTTTTTTAATTATTTTTTATTTAGTCTTTCAATTTATTTATTTATTTTTTACTTTGCATTGAAAAGTGACATTTGCTTATAATGGCTCAAATTGAGCTAATTCCCTACCATTGAACAATAGCATAATTTCCAATGACACAATTTTGTGCTGTTGACCATCTAATTTTTTTTTTAAATTAATTTTCAAGTTTAGTATAAATAGGTAAAGAATGGTTTAGAAATTTGTATTCCAAATTTACACAATAACTTCCATCATTCAAAATAACCCTTTAATTCCAATTTTATATTGTTTATGGATCCCAGCAATTCTACAAATTTTCCACTTATGGAGCACATACAAAACTCACAAAATTTTTCAAACATGCACCTACTATAATAAACCAAAGATGGATGATGGTCAATGAAGGGGATAAGGTTGAGGAAAATGAAGGGGATGATGGTCATAGAAAAAAATAGGAGACATCAATAATGAATGCCGATCCTACAAAGATGGACGACAACCAAGAGCAATGATTCCAAGAGATGCGTAGGGAGCTTCTCAACAAAAGAAGGAATTCTTGAGTTTAATTTATTTAATTTATGTCCATGTATTTAGATTTTTATATCACTCAAGGTATCCATCCAATATGAATATTACATTTAATGTAGTTGAAGATATTTACCATTAGCCATTATAAACTATAAACTATCTGTTCTAAACTAACCGTTATATTTAATATAGATGAAATAATTGCTCGTGTCATGCTCAACTAATGTGGTTTTAAATTTAATTAGTATATATGGCAAATACTATTTTACTTTCAAGAATTAATCGTCCTTAAAAAAATCACTATTAATTTTTGCCTTATCATGTGCTCTTTATTTTTCTCATAAAAATATATAAATTAGTATAATTTTTAATCTTAATTATTAACTAATTTTTTTTAATTATTTGGCTTGTTCAATTTCATATTTTTTTTATCTGTGTCGTTTAGTTTCATATTTTTTATTCATAATAACCAACATATTATTATTGTAATATGTGATATTGATAAAATAACTTTCCACAGTATAAAATTCTACATAACATTTTTATTCATTGTTTTAAAAAAGAAATTATTAGAACCCATGAAATAATTAAATAAAGATGACTTTACTCAAAGCACAAGTTAAGGGGTGCTTAGATGAAAGGCACTTAGAATACTAATGTGACATCTTAAGTACTCATTTTAAGAACACCATTATAAAAATGCTCTTATATCATGTTCAATACGTGGAACTAGATCACAATGAAATTGTGATTCTTGATTCCCTCTCCCATGTTGTATTTAAAAGGCAAAATCATCGATTTTGTTCTTTTTTCGTTAATTATTATTAATCAAAGTTACTAATTAATGTTTTAACTAATTATATCATTCAATAATTAAAGGCATTTTTGATAATTACTACTATATACATGTATTTAATTTGATTTCATTGCATGGATAGTTTCAAACACAAGAAAGAGTTTGTCATTCTAGTGCTCATTTTATTCTATTCTATTCTATTTCGTTCTAATTCTTGTATACCAAATCTAATGTTATATTTTGTAGATTGACTTCATATTCATAAATACATCTAAATGTCTGTAAAATCATTATATATGTTCATAAACCACTCTAATTAATATGATTACTTTAAGTTTGTAAATTACTAAAAATGTTCATAATTTGTTACAAAAATTTGTAAAATCATGTGTAACTTCTACACATGGGAAATTAGAATCCCCTTCATTCATAAAGTTGTTCCCTCATTTGTATTGTCTCTGTTGTCCACATTCATTTTTATTGAATGATTAATTGGCCGAACTCTAATAATACTTTCAGAGTATATTTTCAAGAAATATTAAAGAAATGAAAGACTACAAGTATTTTCTATCAACTTTTCTATTTAATGTTAATTAAAAATTGGTAAAATTCAAATGATACATATATTCCATTCTTGATTAACAAGGATAATTTCCATCCAAAGTTAATGGGATATATTTAACATTTCATTTGTCCCAAAAATGTATATCTATTTAAGTATCATAATGTCCTACGTAGGGGATACTAAATAATGTCCCACATAGGAGATGCTAAAGTTTCTCCTATGAACAAAACCCACCCAACTAATAAGAATAACAAATCTCACATAGGGGATGACAAAAAGAAAAAAATAAAATAAAAATACATTAAAAATAATGCATGTTCTAAAAATTACCATAAAACTAATCTCAATCTTAGTGCCATATTCTTTAACGAACCAAATATGTAGAAGTCGATTTTTGATAAGTGAAACGACAATGAATTAATAACGGTGGTAATGATAACAAAAAAACAAATCTAATATGAGTAATGGTGAATCTATGGATATTGACATTAGTAGCACTAGATTTGTGAATTGGTTATGGTAAATGAAAGGAAAAAGGTTTAGAAAGGAGGACTAGCCACATACTATTGGCAAACATGAATTTAATTCATCATAACATATTAAAAACCATCCATAGATGGTATTGATAAAAACCAAAAGAATTTTGGAATCTAAAGATTTAATCCCAAAATATAGACATCTCTTACATAAAGATGGGTGAAATTCATCTAAAAATAATTATTTAGCAATTAGCAAATGAAATTCAACACTCTAGACATGAAAGATCGCACATTGGGATGATAAACAAAATTAAAAAATAATTAGAAAAAAAATTATATTGAAAATAAGATTTTAATATAATTCTTGTTTTGTTGATAAAGAAGGAGTTGCAAATTTTCAAATCAAAATCAATACAAACTTTTATTGTAATAGATGAACAATATAAATAGTGATTGCTTTGGTTGGGCTAGGAGGCAATATGGGTTGGGCTTTAGACATTTAGTGAGTCTTTCATCATTGCAACTTTTTTATTTAGTGAAGCAGTTCAATTTCGATAAAAATGTGCAATGAGAGCAAGCCCTTGGAGTTGCCCATGTAGAGTATTATGATCTTCTTGGACAAATTATAATAATTGCTATCTCAAGACTATTAAAATAAGAAACCTACAAAGAAAGAAAGAATTAAAGATCATCATCAATGTTAGACTAATAAGGAAGTATAATTTTGAAACATTCCTAAATAAAAAAACATGCATATAAAACATACTACACTCTTGTTTATAAGTACAAAATACCATCAAGAACATAAAAAAGTTAAAAGCTTACTCATAACGTTCTTGGTCTTGCGTATAAAATCAATCAAAGAACAAGTCACCACTTCAAAATTTATGGCAACGTCCTCGCCTTTTGTGTAATTATGTGAAATAGAACTTGAGAAAGGCGAGGAAGTAGTGCCATAAATCTTGAAATTGTGACTTTCATGTAAAGCTTGAAGTAGGTAATGTACAAGATTGGTGATTGTTGTCAATTTAAAGGTGTATTGATGAGAGTTAGTTTAGAATTCTTGAATTCTTAGTGGATCAAAAGGTGAGGCTAGTATTGTAGATTACAAAATTGATATGGTTTTAGAAACAACTTTGAGGATAAGGGATTAATTTACTTTCTTTAAATTTTCTTAAATTTATCTCCTTAAATCTTATAAAATCAATGGTTAAGATTATGAGAAAGAAAATGACAACATAATCATGTATCTAAGTTACTTTAATCTCAATGATTTGTATATTTTCAGATAGATTTAGATTTAGACTAAATAGATGCAAAGCTATCTATCTCAATTCATCAATATCTATATCTATATTTATATTATTATAAAATCTATGTGACATAATTGATACTTTTAGTGTTTTTTATTATTCAAAATAATATTAGGTAATAAGATACAATCTATTATCATATCATATCACATCTATTGGATCATCTGAAACCTCTCACATATTATATATCTTCTAATATAATTCATTATGCTTAAATAATATCACCTATTCATATTCTCTTATGTAGATTTACTCTTATCTAATAAAATCATATGATTACCAATATAAGAATTTCACTAACCGAAAAATAGTTATTCTATCTTTTTTTTTTTTTTAAACTTCCCACTGACACTTCTTTTTTACATAATTACTAAATTTTTATAGTTATGATACTTTAATCATTGTGATTTTTTTTTCACATGTAGATCCTTTTAGAATTTTCTTAAGAGGTCCCATTAAATTTTAAATCTTATATGATATATATATATATATATATATAGATATAGTTTAAAAAATGTTTTTGTAACTAATATCTTTCGGTTATTAGTATTTTCTTAAAAGCTATTATTATTGTTATTATTTACTTAACTTCATTTTATGCTTTTGTCGTTTCTTTTGAAAATAATAATTTGGCTATTTGTTGGTTTTAAAACATATTCATCAATTTTTATTATCATGTTTGTTTTAATTTCTAATTATGTTCTTCCTATTGTATATATCTTGATGATAGAGGCACATAAACTTTTGGAAGTAAGGTTGGAGTTTATTGATTTTTTTATACTTCCAAGTTTACTAGATCTTTTTATATTAGTTTATGTTATGTCATAGTGATGTGATTTTTCCTAATGTTTAACGCATAATTTTTTTTGCAACTTTGATTCTTTTTTTTTTTTGGCTATTTATTTATATATTTAATAAGAAAGTCAAATACACTATACTATGTTACACAAGCAATCTTAAATTCATCTCTTCCTATAATTCTAACTTGGTGGTACCTCAACTGTAGGTCAAGTCTTGAGAAGTATCAAGTCCCTACTTAGATGATCAAAGAGATCAAATACCAAGGGAATAGGGCATTTGCTCTTCACATTGGCTTTGTTCAAGGTCTTATAGTTGATACAAAAGTAGAGGCATCCATCATGTTTCTTCTAGAATGACACTAGGGCTCCATAGGATGCCTTAGAGGATTCAACATACCCTTAAGTCAATGCTTTGGTTCTTTTAATTATTGAGGAGCTATGTGATAAGGTACGATTGTATGGAGTTTAGCTTTAGGCTTTAATTTGATTCTCTGATCCATTTTCCTCCTTAGAGGGAGCTTCTTTAATAGTTCAAGAGGCATGACATCTTAAAACTCTTTTAACAACTCCCTTATTGGAGGTGAAACTTCTACATATTTCTTTGACCTATCATCTAACTTCAAAGCTGCTAAGTAAGTATCTTCATTCTTCTTTAATCTTCTAGCCAGTTAGTCGAAAGAAACTTAGCCACTTAAACTATCTTTTGAGTCACTAAACCACACATTGAGCTTTTTCATCCAGCACACTTAAACAGTTTACTCGAGGAACAATTAAGACATTGATCCTATCAAGAAAGTCCATGCTAATCACAAACTCAAAATCATAAAGGGGCATTACCTTAATAGATTCCTTCTTGTGCCATCCACTAATGTGGAGATCTACTCCTTTAGTAGCTCCAATAATAGGGACTTTCTTGGAATTTACTGTCTTAAGGCAAGTCTTTACTTTCTCAACGTTCAACATTAACTTCTTTGCAACTACTTCTAGAATAAAGAGGTAGGAGGCCCTAGTATACACAAGGGCATTTAGCTTCCTACCTATAACCATTACATTTTTACTCATTAACCTTTATATTTCTCAATATCCTTGGACTTCATAGCACCAAAAATTCACAACTGAACCCAATTAGGCCTAGTTTCCTTCATCCAGGCTTCCTTTTACTGCTAAAGCTGTCAATTGCTCATCCTTTGGGCATTCCTTAGTATAGTGAGGTCTACTATAGAAGTAACACTTTGGCTCTTGAGGTTTCTAACATTTACTGTCCTTTCCTGTAGACAACCCATTTTTGTCATCCTTATTTTAATTTCAGTTTTTTTTTTCTTACTTTTGAGTTAGGTCTAAAAAAAATTTAAAAATTGAATAAAATAAATAAATATAAAAAAACGAAAATTGAAAAAAAAAATATATAAAGTATCGAGTCAAGTCGAGTTGAGACGAGTCATTTAGAGTTAGATCAGTTAATGGTGTACGTTCAATTTAATAAATTTTGAGTCTTAAATAGTCAAGCTTCATTAAAATATACTTTAGTCTAGTTCAATATAAAGCAGATTTTTATCTAATTTATTTCGAACTAAATAGACTTAGGATTTATTAAATAGATTAGTATGTTTTTTGGGCTAAATTAAGGTAAATTGAATTATGCCCAAGATAGAAAGTCCAAATAAATGTAGGGTTTTGTAGAAACTAGAATGAATTTTCAATGAAGCCAAATTAAGTATTATCTTATCATTGTATCTTGGATTTATTAAAGTTGAATCTTCATCTAAAAAGATCCAAAAGATTCAAATTTATGACTTATAAATAGTAGATAATAGGCTATAAAAAAGGGTACGTTTTTGTATTCATTCACTTACCTACGAACATTCACCACCCATTATTTACTATCCATTACCCATTGTCTATTGCCCACTTCATGGCAATTCACTATCACACATAATATTCACACACATTGATCATGATCTTACAATTCACTTATATTATTCACCGGCCATTATCCATAATAAACTTCACAGCAGCTTACTAACTAGCACTGAATCACTATATACATGCTTAAGCCACATTCACCACTTGCACACATAATACACTGCACTGTTGCACACACACACAGTCCCTCACACGTCTTGACCCTCATTGCTTAGACATACATATACGCCTGATACTCTCTCTCACACACACATGTTGCTCATGCTTTACGTTAGACACAGATACCCTTACGCATAGTTACACACGCACTTCACTGATTACGTACAGTAAACCATGCATTGCTCTTGCACTTCACCATACATTTGGATTCATGCACAATCATAGCTCATAACACACGTATGTCTGAACACTCCAACGTCCAACCACATACATGCCTAACACATCTACGACTGCACTGATCAGCAACATACATGAGCACTTACAACATACTATTCACGAACACATACGCCACACATTATCTATTATCTGAGCATAACCAATCACACGACAATTTATAGCATACGTCCATTGTCCACAATTAGTTCACAACATGTATGTCCGATTTCATATGCGATTTGACCTGTTTAGGTAATTGAATAAATTATTTTAGTTAGTTATTTGTCTTTTAGTTAATCAATTTATTTTACTAGCTTGTTTTTTTTTTTGCGTAGTTTTTTTTAATATAAATTTTAATAATTGTCATGTTGTTTTGCAAATTTTTTAAAAATAAATTTTAGTTAAATTGCATTTTTTAACCCAAATTTGCATTTTCTTTTGAAAAATTGCATATCTTTTCTCCGATATTCGTATCTTGGACGTATCTTAGTATATCTTGCATTTAGGGTTTAAAAAAGATAAATTTTTAGCATGTAGTCATTTTTTTTAAATAAAAAATCTTGATTAAAGTTTTTTAAAAAGATTTAGTTAGTTAGGCATAAATTCGTGAAATTAAATCTTTTTAGGGTTTTTTAAAATAATAATTTGATAACTAACATAAATCTAGCTCGATTTCTTTAAAAAAAGATCTATCCACTAAATTTTTTTGAAAAAGAATTACGTTGGTTTGATCTCGACTAGTAGGTATGTATATACTTTTGAGGCATTTATATAAAATTTTTTTTCCTTTTTTATAAAATTCGTAATAAAAATTACTAAAAATTCATTTTAATTGCATTTTTGCATATCTATACATATCTTAATATTCTTAGAAAAATTATAAAAAAAATAAAAGCCCATTAGTTTTTTTATTTTTACATGATAACTTAGTTTTAATAGGTTAACTCTTGAACTTAGTTTTTCTGATTTAATTTTCTAAAAATATTTTAGAATATTTGCAGACTAGTAACTAAATTAGGGTTTTCGGGTCATTTGTTCCTAATTTAATTAGTTAGCGACTCTAATTTTTTTAAATACTTTTTTAACACATTTTTTAAAGAAAAATGTTTCCATAATTTAATATTGAATAATTTATATTAAGTGAGCTGAGCTTAATATAAGTTAAATTAAGAAAAACCGAAATAAGGCTCGACATTCCCTTCATGAGGTGTTCCCTTATCACTATCATTCCTTTTACTTTGCTTTCCCTTAGAAGAACTTCTTCTCTCTTTTTTGTCCCTGTTCCTCCCTTCTACTTATTCATTAGGGTCTTCGGTTTTGATTTCTTAAATTCCACTAGGCCCTTTATAATTATTATGGCCTTAAAAAAAAAAAAATTCCTCCATTCCTCTTTTTTCTAATTCCAACTTTACCCAAGCTTCAATCCATCAAGAAACATTATCAGGGCATCATCTTGGTTAAGATCTGAGATTTCCAGCATCAGCTAAGAAAACTCCTTCACATATTGCCTTATGTCAACCTTATAAGTTAAGTGATGTAGTTTTACCTTAGTTTCCTCAGTAAAATTTTGTGGCAAGAATTGACCCTTAAGTTATTGGACAAAGTTAGCACAAATATTGATTTCATTTGCCTTCCTATACCACTAAACCATTGTAGAGTCCTTCAAGTACATAACGGCAGTATGTACCTTTTCTAAGTCATCCAAAATCTTAACAACGTTAAAATACTGCTTCATTCTCTATTGGAAATTGTTTACCTCCCGAGTGGATGTGTCCCCTTGAAAAAGTCTAGGTTTGGAAACATCGAACTTATGAGTTGGCTAGATAGTCATTCCATTTATTATAGTTGCTTAGTATGTTGTCAACTAATTCTTGAGATCTTTAATCTCTTAGCACGTGACTACTATTACAACATTTGTCTTGACTTCATAAGCATCTTCCTTAGCTTCCAAAGGTTAGAAAACCTTGCTTTTTTCTTCAATAGTCCCATTACCCTACTCAAGTTTTTCAAGTGCCTAATTCAACACCCCTTGTAACTTGCTTTGGTGTTCGTCCTTTAACTCCTCATGGCAACCTTGTGACTCATCCAACTGCTCCTTAATCTTAGCAATGTTCAACTCTATCTTATCTATCCTTGTAAGGAGAGAATTCAGCAAGTCTTTGAACTTAGTCCTTTACTTAGTAATGTGATAGTTTCCCTAGTCTACTACCTCATCAACCATTGAGATGTTGTTATCTCCTCTTGACAACATTTTCTCCATTCGTAACTTGTTTCCCGTGCTCTAATACCTCGATGTTCCTCCTCTAACTCCTTAACGGGTCCTTATGACTCATCCAATTGCTCCTTAATCTCAACAATACTTAACTTTGCCTTATCCATCCTAATAAGGAGAGAGTTAAGCAAGTCCTTAATCCTAGCCCTCTACCTAATAATATGATGGTTTCCTAGTCAACCACCTTATCAACCATTGAGATGTTGTATCTCTTCTTAACAACATCTTCTCCACTTGCTGCTTCTTTTCCATGCTCTAATACACTTTCTATGGGTGATTCCCTCAATCGCTCCAGTGGGCACTTAACATTCTTGACCGCAAAGGCTAAGTTTGACTTATAAAGCACTTACAAACTCAAAGAGAGAAAATATAAAAATAAACTTTGTAATAACTATATTTACTTAAATGTTTTGGATGACTACAACTAAATGGGTCACCCTTATATATAAAAAGGCCTTTATGAATGAATAGTCAAGATTAAACCAATCTAATGGTTACAATTGGATCTTACCTAGCATCATATTAATTACATTCACCTACCATATCTACTATGATATACTGAATTTAGACGTATCTACAATTTTCTAAAATCTTCAAGCTTTTGAAATCTTCAATTGGACTTAGCCCCTTGTCGACTATAAGAACCTCATCGATGCGACCCATTTTGAGAGTTCCATGATACAACCGCACAAGAGAGAATAGTGAAAAAGCAAATATACTAAAAGGTAGTTCTAAAATATAATGGTAAAAGCCTAGAGCATAAATAATAAATATAGAAAAAAAATATGATGCATGTAATATAATTAATTGCATTTGTAACAAATGTTGAAAATTAAAGGTAAATATATAAAAAGTAAATGTAATTGAATTACTAGGCTATAAAAAAGAAAGTGTTTCCAAAATTATATATTATAATATGATATGATATGATATGATATATAAACATAATAATGGAAATGTATTAATAATATCATAAAAAGTTGAGATATAAGAAAGAAAAGAGCTTTTGAAAATATATATTGTAATATGATTTCATAATCCCATATTTTCATTCTAATAAAAATTCAAGAAATCTAAAATTACTTTCATTAATATCTTATAAATCAACACCAATCACCAATATTACATACTAATAACTTAAGATAGCGTTTAATTGTAAGGATTGGGTTGGACAAAGATAACTAGACAAGACAAGTATAGGGAGGAGTGGACAGTACAAGTTTATTATACCATATTTGATTTGCATAATATATGACACAAAATCGTGGTTAAAAAAAATTATTTATATTATAAAATAAACAATTTTTGTAATATTTAATAAAAATAATATTAATTAACTCAATTTTATAATATGGATGAGTATTTTTAAGAATATAAAATATTTTTATTTTATTATTTAGTGAATTTTATTTTTATATGATAGTATAGATGTGATAAAATTTAGACCTTTTGTCCAATCCATCAGCTTAATTTTTGTTCAATTACCAAATCAAGTTATAAACCAAATATGAGACAAAATTTTTTATTCAATCTAGTATTACAAAAATTGCATAACCAAATGCTACTTATATCTTTACATCAAAGTTACTCTTCAAAATTTATGGCTTACTCTTACCTTCTTGTGTTCTATTTAATGTTTGATTATACAAAAGGCAGGACGTTGTTACAAATTTTTGAAGTAGCAACTTGATAGATAATTGTAAGAACACTATGAACCAGTATTTATTTACTTCATGTTTGATATTTCATACTTTGTAGATAAGAGTGTAATATGCTTTACATGTTATATTAGTTCATCTAGGAATGTTTTAAAATTTGTTGTTTCTCGTTGATCTAAAACCAATGATCAAGAGGCATCAACTCAATATGCAAGTTGTAGAGGGCTAAATTTAATATTGAGGTTTAAGCCCTATGATCAAATGGATTTAACTCCTCAGGCTAAGGTGATAGGGCTTGAGGAGACAAGCCCATAAATTATCGGAATGATCAAGGGAGATTTGGTATGGTGGGTTTGGAGTAAGGCCCGTTAGATCGATTCATCCAATCTAACCTTTCTTAGTTCGGCTTATATTAAAATAATAAATAAAGCCTTTATTTGGGCCTAAACCTATGAAAATAGCTTACTTAAGATCCATTAACAAGGGGGTTTAATCTTAACCATTGTTTACCATCATAATCTGATGGATGTGATCAATTACTCTTTCCTATAAATAACTTATTTACATCCTCATTTGAATAGAAGAAAAACCCTCATTAACGTTGTTACTTTACTGGAACTTTGTCTCAAAGATTAAACAATCAAACACATTAAGAACACCACTTCGTTCTTCATTAATCTTGGTGTTTGATGCTATGGTGCTCCTTCACCTATCACCATACGTATTAGAGCCTGACTAAGATCACTTACTCCTCCTCCTTACGCTTTTCTCCTAATCATCTTGTGTGAGTTACTCAAGTCATTTCCTTAATCATATATAGTGCAACTTTACACGTAGCACGCACATGATACTTATATTTGTACCTACACCCCTGAAGAACACTAGGCTAAACTCATGAGGGGAGAGTGAATTGAGTTTAGGGATAAATTTCAATTCTTTTTCGATATAAATGACTAAATGCAATAATAAGAGTAATCAAAGTAACAATAGAACAATAATAAATGTGGAAATTAAAGAGATAAGGATAAAGAAGATCAAGCCCGGATATAACGTAGAGTTCGAACTGCCCCCTAGTCTTCGCAGACACACAATGCCTCCAACTGAGGACTTCACACCACCTTATTGATTTCACAATCTAATTGCTCCAAGAGCTACACAAGCTTACACAATCTCTTTTACCATAACTAACACAAGAAAATCACTTTCTTTACTCAAGATTACAAATGTGCGGACTTTTAAACATACAACTATGTATCTTTTTGTTTGATAGCAAATAAGTGTATAAGAGAACAAGAAGAAGTGAAATGAACTTAAGAATGTAAGAGAATGTCTTTAAGTTGTAGTAAAATATTAGATCTTAAAAGCCTTTGGTCGAGTAGTTGAGCTTTTATAACAACTCCTTAAATTCTTCCCATTGCTATGCATTAAATGCTTCAACGGCTACTTAAAACTGACTTACCGGTATGCTGGTACTCTGAACTACCAACAAGCTGGTAAAAATTACTCTACCGGCAAGCCGATTCTTCTAGGTTAGTGAGCTTTTCTTTGTGTTTTCTAAGGCTTTATACCGTCAACTTGGTTCTTCCTTAAGCCATCAACTCTATAAGCCAAATATCACTTGAAAATTCTTTTAACACATAACAAACGAATACTCTTTGCAATATAACTTCAAGATCATTTGATCACCATTTCAAAAAGATTAAATTTCTTGTAGAGATAATTGATAGATTCAATCATTATGTAAGCTAATTCAATTATTTGAAAATAATCAAATAATACTTAGTTTAATCATCCACTTGTTTTGTTTTCTTCAAAAACAATAAGTTTAATTATATACTTTTTGTTTTGTTCTCATCAAAATCAAATCATAAACTCTAGGTTCAACAACCCTTACATTTTTCTAAAGACTCCATTAGGGAGGAAAGACTTGATACTCACGACATGGTACCTCCAAGGTAAAGATAAATTGATCCTACTAAGGGAACTAATTAAGAGCAAAATGTTACTATTGTGACCAATGATCAAAATCCACCTCCAACTAGAGACACTAATCAAGGTGATGGCACACAAGAAGGTGTCCTTGATAATGCGCAATTAGCGTATGAGTTATGGGAAACTAATCGGAACTTAGGTGAGCTCGTGGTAATGTTTGCTCAATGTGCACATGCTTTGGCTACCTTTGCTGCTACGTAACAAAGAGTAACTTCCTTCAATCCTTCTAATGTGGTGCAACAAAACACTTTACTCAACTCTCTTATTATCAACGAGAATGTCGCTCCTAGGGTTGGAGAACAACTTCTTACTGTAGAACCTACAACTACGCAAGATTCATTACTTGAAGTAAGGAATCAAGGAGTTTAGATTGGAGCTTCGTTATCCTCACGTGTTATACTACGTGTCACAATTGTTGACATTGTTCAACTAACACCAATTAATCCCATATCTGCAAGATCTATACCTATGAATCTAGCGCTTATGCATCTTGCTCCTACAATGTCACTTAGGGCGAAAGTATCCATTTAGAGAGGTTCATTGGTAACCAAAGAATATTTGGACATATATTTGAAGGAGATACAAGCGAAATCTATGATTGGGATACTAAAAATGAAGTTTCCATATCACCAACACATTGCCGCGAAGCCGTTCCTTAAGGATTCTGTCAGTCCGAAGTTCATGCTATTTAATGGCAAGAAAGGAAGTGCTAAGGAACATTTGTTAAAATTCATCGAAATGCTGGAAGTATATGGCTTAGATGATGATTTGAAACTGAAAGAATTTTCTAAGTCACTTATTGAGAAGGTGTACACCTGGTATGTTAATTTCCCTCCAAGATTAGTAGATTTGTGGGATAGTATGTGTAAGATGTTTTTGGAAAAGTTCTTCTCCACAGAGGAGAGAAACCCCCATTAATGCCGTTACTTTGCTGGAACTTTGTCTCAAAGATTAAATATTCAAACACATTAAGAACACCACCTTATTCTTTATTAATCTTAAAGTTTGATGCCATCATGCTCCTTTACCTGTCACCATACGTGTTGGAGCCTAACTAACATTGCCTACTCCTCCTTCCTACGCTTCTCTCTTAATCATCTTGTATGGGTTATTTAAGTCATT
The DNA here is from genome assembly GCA_024138015.1 of Lumnitzera littorea. Taxonomy (NCBI): domain Eukaryota; kingdom Viridiplantae; phylum Streptophyta; class Magnoliopsida; order Myrtales; family Combretaceae; genus Lumnitzera; species Lumnitzera littorea. The sequence goes on from JAMXBB010000010.1 coordinate 90,335,404, forward strand.
TTCCTAGTTACGTATAACGTGACTTCACTGGCAACTTGCATGTGACACTTGCATCTATACCCATACCCCACATTTTTCTAGTGACTCCACACTTGCAAATGAATTTCTTCTCTACAAAAGAGAGAGTTACCTTTATTGACATGTGAAGGATTTGACAAAAGTCCAAAGAAGATTTCACGGACTACATCGAGCGCTGCAACGAACGTTTACTAGACATGCAAGACGTTTGTGATGAAAGAGAGTTGATCAAGATCTGTATCTAAGGGATGTTTCTTGAGTACATGGTTTACCTTGAAAGCCTTTCGTTGGTTTCCTTTGCTGCGTTAGTTGAGAACGCGTGAAGGAACAATAACTCAATGGCACGACAAAGAAGTGAAATCGGGAGATTCAACAAGCGCACTTCATTTATAAGTACAGCTCAAGGCGAATCACCAAAGGAAGCAAAGAAACAAAGAGATGATAAGCCCACTAATTCTAGGCCATCTCTAACATATCTTTTTCCCATGGCCAAAGTGCATCAAATGCTTGACCAGTGGCTCTATGATGGAAATATCAAGCTCTTGAGGGTTAAGCGCCTCCCTACAAATGACGAAAAGAGTGATCTCAAGTATTGTAGATTTCGTCGGATTATTGATCACCTAACTAAAGATTGTTTTACTTTGAAGAAAATATTCAATGATCGAGTTGTACGTGGTGAGTTGATCATCGATAACGATGATGTCAAAAACAATCCACTTCTTACCTACAATAACCAAAGGGGCATTGTCAATGTCATTAGCCATGATCCCATCACAATCGAAGTGATTGATGCCCAAGTTGCTAGAAGTGATGAAGACAAAGGAAAGTCGATTGAAGCTTAAGACAATGAACACCTACCTATTGTTGTGGCATTGTTAAAGGCATATAACTTTAGGAATTTCTTTTATCTCTTAGGATTTAATGAGAAAGCTCGGCTTGCAGCAGCAATTGCACTTATACAAATCTTTGAGAGTCAATACGTAGAGTGTCGTATAGCGTAGCTTGTGAAGAGGATGGCTACAATACACGAAAATGCAATTCTATTTACTGATGCAAACATGTGTATGAAGAATTCTAATTACAACCACCCCTTATATGTGGAAGGTATGCTTAATGGGTCCCTGGTCAAGAGAACATTCATTGATAATGGTTCTTCGTTAAATATCGTGCTAATGAGTACTTTTAAGGCTGCTGGAATTGATATCAAACGACTGGTTAAGCAACCTATCTCAATAAATGGATTTAGTCATGCCCCTATAGAGTATGTTGGGTATATTAATGTTGATCTTAAGGTTGGCACTATCTGTGGTACTATTACCTTTCATGTGATTTATGTATTGGTCTAAAACCATCTACTCATCGGTAGGAAATGGCTACATGATTACAACTTGGTCCCATCTACATTTTATCAATATATCAAGGGCCATTAGAAAGAGAAAGATGTATTTATTCCAACTACCAAGAATCCTTTCGAGCAACACAAATCATATTTTACTGAATTGGCCTACGTTAATGAATTTGCTAAAGAGGGCGAGATCGCAATAACTAAGCTGTATGGTGTCCCTTTAACTACTTGGGAAGAAGTTCAAGCGGGTCAACAAAAGAAAAGAAGGATGTGTAGATGTTGTGGGGGAAAGAAGAAGAATAAGTAGGCTAAGGGAATTGAAAGCTGTATTCTAAAAGATGGAAGAAGATTGTACCGCTTATGATGGTTTGAGGAGGTATTTTTCTCCTCTTCAGATCCCATACTAGTGCAAGAAGTCCAACCCGCCCCACAACAGCTACAAGACCAAACGAAGGTACAGGTTGAAGAAATAGAAGAATTGGATCTAACGCGACTAGGAGAATCACAATGGCCAATCTTCATAAGCAAGAGCCTCCCATAAGAAATAAAAGTTCATATTATTGAGTTGCTAAGAGAATATATAGACGTATTTACATAGACCTACGAAGAGATGTTAGGGTTGGACCCTAGTCTTATAGTATATAAATTAAGTGTTGTTTCGAGAGTTACTCCTGTTAAGTAAGGACAAAAGGTTTTCCCGATGGGAATTAAGCTACGGGGTCCTTAACCTGCAACTGAGCTCGAGGACTAGAGGAGTTGGCATGACGAATCCTTATGTTCTAACCAACCTCACCAAGGTCGAGTGCCTCTTTATCGAATCACCTCTAATGCTGTATTGTATGACCGCCCATCGTTGTGCGATATGCTGAGTTAACAATTATTCTATATTATCGAGTCGACCAATTTCTTGCCCCATTCTTTGCTGAGAAGTCGAGAGAGAAAGCTAGATTGACTAGGCTATCCCTACTCAGACAAACCCATGTGTCTGTACTTTTTTTCCGTATCTCCTAACGACCTCGCCAATGCTGCATCACTACGTATACAGTATCACATGTAGAATCTGTAGCACCAATGATTATTTTCCTTGTATATTCATTTTTACCCCTTTATAACATGTACATTGCCCTCTTTAGGAAATATCCTTTTTGTCTTTTCCCTTTTGGGCAAGTTACCTTAGTTTGCGGGTATAAATACCCTTGCACTCGTAGTTATAAGAGGCAGATAATCTTGAATACACTTTTAAGTACCTTCTTCCTTACGTAAACGTTGTTGTTTGCTCTCAGCATCACTCTTATCCTTTCCCTTAAGTAAGGTTAGGTGACAAGTAACCTCATTGGATCAATTCATACGTTATATCGAATTGTGTCGTGAGTCCTTGGAAGTTCCATTGGTGTGTCATATCCTTTGGAGCTGTTCGTAGCTTTTGCTTATTGTTCTCAACTTTTGTTTACTGTTTTCGCCCTTTCATATCTTTCCCCATTAACTCTTTTCGAGTTTTCTATAAGCCCAAACCCATTTAGTGATTGGCCTTGTCTGTTATTGGTCATGGTTTGCATCATTTTCGTCCTGAAATTGAAGTGCAAATCAAGCAAGAAGTCAAGAAGTTATTACAGGCTGGATTCATAAGGTTTATCTAACATCCTACTTGGCTTGCCAATATTATTCCTGTAAGAAAGAAGAATAGATAGATAAGAGTATGTGTAGACTTCTGGGATTTGAACAAAGCTTTTCCTAAAGATGACTTTTCTCTACCAAACGTTGATACTCTGATAGATGCAATTGCAAGACATGATTTATTCTCGTTTATGGATGGATTTAGTAGTTATAATTAGATTAAGATGGCAATTAGGGAAGCGGAGTGTACCACTTTCCGGACACTAGTCGGAAATTTTTATTATATCGTCATGCCATTTGGACTTAAGAATGAGAGCACTACTTATCAAAGGGCAATGACCGCTATATTCCATGACATGACGTATGACTTTATGGTGGACTATGTTGATGACATGGTCATTGAGTCTAAAAAGGTATAGGATCACATAGTGCATCTACAAAAGGTTTTTGAATAATGTCGGCTATATAAGCTTTACATGAATTCTCTCAAATGTGTCTTTGGAGTGTCTTTAAGGAAGTTCTTAGGCTTCATTATCCATCAAAAAGGAATTGATGTTGATCTTGTGAAAGTGCAAGCCATAAGATTGATGCCATCCTTTGCTACTTTAAAGGAACTAAAAACTTTTATAGAGAAAGTCTCTTATATCAGAAGATTTATACTAGAACTTGTTGAGATTTCATACTCATTGCACTAACTTTTGAAAAAAGGAATTTCATTTGAATGGGAACAGGTTTATGAGGAGGCAATTCAAAAGATTAAGATGATATTGAATTCTCTTCAGACCATGACCATGCTTTTCAAAGAATTACCATTAATTTTATATCTTACATCTAATGACAAGTCCGTTGGAGCTCTACTTGCATAAGAAGTTGATGGTTAAGAGCAACCTGTATACTATTTGGGTCGAACCCTTCAAGGTAGTGAGGTCAAGTACCTGGCTTGCGAGAAACATTGTCTTGCATTGGTATTTGCCATGCAAAAGTTACGACATTACTTCCTTATGCATAAGATCAATGTGGTAACTCATTCAGATCCGATCAAGTATTTATTGTCATGATTAGCTTTATTAAGACAGGTTGCTAAGTGGTTACTCCTTCTTGGAGAATTTGACATCTCAATGCAATTCCTTAAGACCATCAAGTCATAAGCCCTGACTGATCTATTAGCACACTTTCCAAATGCCTAAGAGGGCTTGACTGTAGGCATAATACCAGTTGAATTTCATGAAGATATTTTGATGGTCAAGGTGGATGGTGAAAGGACACTTCAATTTGATAGTTCTATGGGAAATCAAGGCTAGGGAACAAGAATCATATTGACATCACCTAAGGGTCAAGAGATACCCTTAGCATTTAAACTTGATTTTTGATGCATAAATAATGAAGTTGAGTACGAGGCATTATTACTTAGTTTATTGTCTGCACAAGAAGTTGGAATGTATCATTTGTGTATTCGAGGTGATTCAAATTTAATCATTAAATAAGTTATGGGTTAGTTTGGATTGAAGGAACCTACATTTGCGATTTACAGGGCTACAATGCAGGTCATGGTTAGAAAATTTAATTTTGTACAGTACGAGCACATGAGTCGATCAGGGAATAAGTATGCCGATGCATTGGCCACACTAGCATCCAAAATTCCAATTCAAGATGCTAGTAGTAATTTGAATATCTAAGTAGTCAAGAAATCTATCCCATGTACGGCTTTAAATTTTGTTAATAAGGATGAAGACATGCAAGACGATTGGTGCATCCCCTTGATGGAACAGTTAGCACACCCTATTGCGACTTCTATTTCGGCTTTGAAGAATTTTATTAAAGTCAATAGAATGTTATATTATAAGGGTTTAGAAGGTATCCTATCTCGATGTATTGGATCTAAGGAAGCTTGTTTTAAGTTAGACAAGTATCACCAAATTTGGTATGGGGAGGAAGGGCCATTGCTATATCGTCGTATTCAACGTGCAGGTTATTATTGGCCATTAATGGCTAAAGATGCACTTTAAGTGCAAATACATTGCCCAAAATGTTCTGAGCTTCCGACTAGAGTGAGTGTAATTTTATATCTAGTGTTGGAGACTGGAGGCACCCATACATTGATTACTTGAGGAATAACGTGTTACTGACGAAAAGTATGGATGCCAAGCTTGTAAAGCAAAAGGCTAAGAAGTATCTTATGCACAAAGGTGAGCTTTATAAAGTATCGTTTATGGGAAAACCCCTAAAGTGCATTGCTCTTCCTAAAATGGAAACAGTTTTGAATGAGGTGTACGCTAGAGAGTGCGGGGAACATCAAAGAGGAAGGAAACTATATTATTATCTACTTAATAGAGGATACTATTGGCCAACAATGGAAGTCGACACTTTCAACTTCACTAAGAAATGTGTTGCCTGTCAACAGCATGGCGATGCCATTCACATTCCCGCGGTCACATTCTGTAGTATCACAACTCTTAGCCTTTTCACACATAGGCATTTGACCTTATTGGATCTATACATCCACTATCGAGAGGATGCATTTGGATTCTGGCAGGAATAGAATGCTTTATAAAGTAGGTAAAGGCAGCTCCTTCAAAGAAGGCAATAGGACCGGCAGTTGTAGGTTTCATGAAGGAGAATATCATATGTAGGTTTGGAATCCTGAAGCATATTTTATTTGACAATGGCACTCCTTTTATCAATTTGCATGTCCGCCAACTATTGGCTTCCTATAATATTGATCATGTAAAGTCTACACCTTATTACTCGAAAGGAAATGGATAAGCTGAGGCCACTAACAAGAGTTTATTGAAGATACTTAGTTACATAGTTCAGGATAATCATAAGGAGTGGCATGATAAGCTACCATTAGTGCTTTAGGCCTATAGAACATCTAAACGAAGGCCAATATAGGCAACTCCTTTTTCTCTAGTATATGGGGCTGAAGCAGTAGTTCTTATAGAAGTCTTGATCTTATTTGCTAGGTTGGCTATCAATGCTGAGCTTGAACCTGACACATTACAAGCGATAGATCTAGAAGCATTAGATGAAAGGCGTAATATCACCAAACATAATCTCATCAATTATCAGTATAGGCTTAGAGTGGCATACGACTGTCTAGTGAGAAAGAGATCATTCCAACAAGGCGGCGTTGTACTTCATACAGCCGAACATGTACGCCGTAGTACCTTAGTGCCTAAGTTTACACCAAAATGGGAAGGACCTTTCGTAGTTGAGGAAGTGTACAAAAGTGGATATTGCAAACTCAGGAATCCCAACACGGATGCTATTACTACTACTATCAATTTTCAATATATCAAAAAGTTCCATTCATAAAAAGGAAACTATAGTAAAGTTAAATGAATGAAACTTACAGCTCGAGTTGTAGCTTGTTTTGCATATCTGTTTCTACTATTATCTCTTTTGCGCACTTTAGGTTAAAAAAAATAACAGAATAGTGGTGTTTATAATGCTACTGCTTAATAAGAGACTTATCTCCCAGGTACGCAATATTATGAGTTATTGATTAGTTGAAGCTTTGACTCTTAGGCGCACTGTATGATGCTCTATCGAATAAAACAATGACTTACACTATTTGAGTATACATTCATGAAGCATGTAAAAATAGTTAAGTAGTGGGTAATACCCCCTTAACTCATGATGTGGCTATCTAATGGAACTAATATTCCTAGTTTCAATCAATATCTCCATATTGTCGGATCATAAATTCAAATCCTTGCTTGCAAACAGAATACACTTCCATAGCACAGGGTTTTCTTAAAAATTTATCAAGCCATGAAGCAACCTATCATGTAAAGTGCTACTAAGGAAATGTAATGTTTTCTAAGTACATAATGATGTGAACTTTTAAGAGCTTACTAAATCAACAAACAACTTACGTTAATTCATGATGTTTTATGTAAAGGCATGAATCTCAAATAAGCAAAAAGTGAAACTACACATATTGAGCTCAACAAGTCCTTACACTCCATTAAAAAAAAGGGTGCAAAGAGAACAAAGGTAATACTATCAATACTCGTCACTAGATGCTATAGTAGAATCAAGATCTGTACCTACCAGATGCTTCTCTCTCTCAAGTTCTACCTTTTCAAGTTCAGCTTTGAGTAGCTTGCATCTTTCCTTAATGTCTCGACTGCCCAACACCTTTTGAGCTTCAATTGCAATAATTTCCATCTTGTTGAGCTTGAACTTAAAGGCGCATGCTGCAGTGACACTACTAATCAAAAGTTTGAGATTCTTTATGGATAACGAACGCCAAGCTTCATCAAACAACCCTACAACTTGCCTAAGTAGGCCTAAGATATGAGTAGTCACATTAGAACCCAAATAAACCGATCCTATCCAAAAATCCCCCTCCGTCCTATGTAAGCGCTCTAGTGGTGCTAGGAGTTTAGAAGGTATTGTGAAACCATGAAAGGAGGCAATATCTCTTGAGCTTGTTACCATCTTGGTTGCTGATCTTTTATCTCCATGTCGTGTTGCTCTGATCTCTAGGGGAAGTGATGTTGTGGGATCCCTTAGAATAGGTGAAGTCGCATTATTACAAAGGGTAGGGACATTGCCAACTACGTTGCATCCATGGAAGCATTGGGAGCAACATGTGCCTCTTTAGCGCGGAACCCTATGCCCATCAAAGCATCGGTAAATGCTTGGATCATACTTTCTTCTAAGAGTAAAAATTTGCTATCTTCGCAATCATCAATGATATTGAACACATCGAGAATTCTGATATTACCATGGGTGTCTTCATTAGTCCCCACTTTGTAGAGTCGGTTTTATCATTGAATTGTCCCTCTTGGTCATCATCAATGTTTGTCGTAGAATTTTCTCTATCGTCATCGATGTGTTCAGGAAAATCCTCATAATCAACCAACTCAACATCATCTTCTCCTTCATCCACAACCTCGGTAACAGCAAGAGGATCTTTAACCTAAAGGACCTTTCCCATACAATAGTGACTTAGAAAAGGTCGAGTGATAAGAGGGATACTTTGACTTGAAGAAGTACCTTTAGGGATGCTACCACTCGCTTTATTAGGATGATTTTTTAGCATTTTCTATTTAGTAGAAGTGTCAATCTTATCTTTCCCCTTTTCCTCTTGTGACACACAAGGTTAGGAAAATTAAGAGTAAACTTCAAGAAAATATTAGTATGTATATATATAGATATATAAGAGGAGAAGGAAGAGTGTATTGACAATGTTGCCTCATGAATGTGGCTACGCTTAGGTTGTCTAATGATCAACGGGGGAGAGGGTGAGTGTTCATTTTGCAATTTACCTTAAGCATCACCAGACAACTTCACACTATTAGACGATTTTGGGTTTTCTTTGAGTTGAAAGTGAAATTCATATCTCCGAATCACTATTTCAGGCAAATCCCCTTCAGTTGTCTCCAATACATACTTCTTAAACCTATCTAAGCAGTTTTTCTACTATGTAAGCTTGGCACTCGAAGTAACCCCAGAATGACTCATGGAAGGAAAGAATAATTGCTTGATCCTCCCATGAATGTTCTTCCAACTCTCAAGTTCGAACACCTTGCAACACTCATCAAAACTTTGGTTAATGACCAAATCATAAGGCATTCCTTGATCAAACCCCAGCTATCGAGCAACTTGATTAGGTGAATATTTGATGACACTACACTTAAGGAAGTAATTAGAAGCATTGGCCCTCATGTGCTCGTGTGTGCATGGCTTTACAACTCGAGACTCATGTTCAATTGATATTATAAGTTGCAATTGGTTTTATCGAGATCATAAAAAGAAGTTACACATGACCCAAGCATTATACCTCTTTACTATCACCCATCAACGAAAATCAGCACATAAGTTACAACCGTAGACTTTTGACCCTCGGTTAGTGAACGGTTACAATCCAGGTGGTAAAGAGTCTACCATCTTTAAACTGTGCTGATTTGTTGATTGTTGCTAGTTTGAGATGTGGTCCTCAAGTTACAATCATATACTTTTGATCCTTGGTTGTAGGTAACTACAGTTCAGGCGGTAAAGAGATCCTCTTTAAACAATGCTAATTTGCCGACTATGGTAAGTTTGAGATAGTGGCCGCTCAAAAATGTGATTGTGACCTCTTAAATGTTGGTTATGCTACCTACAAAAGATAGATGATAACAAAGTGTTAGTTTCATAAGAAAAAGGGGAGAGGGAAGAACGATGCAAGAATTAATGGCATGGAGGCACACATAGAGGTTAACATGAATTTAAAGACACACATGAAGCATGAGTGAAGTTACATAAACAAAGGCATTGAATGGTAGGAGCTATCTCATTATTCATTACATGAGAAGAAAGATGAGAAATGGAAGATATGCATATTATTAATAGGGCACATAATTTATAAGCTTCAATACATACATATGAGACTAAGGGAATATGAACAATTCAGCAGAAGAAGTCATTGCAAATCATGAACATGAGATGAAAGGCATGAATTACTGTATTTTAAAATCTTAATGTTAGTATATTGGATTCGCCTATTAGTGAAGTGAGGAGCATCACTCAAGGCTCAAATTACCTATTTGCATGAAAGAGTAGCCAATTGCAAATAATAAAGAAGATGCAATTTATTATTTTCATAACAGATGGAGTAGGATATACATGTTCAAGCATTATTCAAGGACTGAAGTATTATTCTAAAATTAGCAGCTAACAGATATAACAAAAGACAGAGCAAAGTAATAGCTCTTACAAACACTAAAGAATTCGTGTAGTAACCAAAGAAAGAGTTACAATGGTGTAACACTATATGAGCTTATAGGAAAAGCGATGAGAAATTTCATCATTCCAGTTGTCCCATAATATACCGCTAGGAGTTTAAAAAAAAAGAGAGAGAGAGAAGAAGAAGAATGGAATGAAGAAGAGCTTCAGGGGACTTACTACAGTTGGATATTTAAAACAATTTCTTTTAATTGAAGTACGGGTTGAGTAATGACTCAACTAATGAGACAGATGATACTAGCTCCATTTGTGCTAGAAAGGAAATCTACAAAAAAATAGCGAGGGAGATGGATAAGAAAATAAGAACAAGTTCTACAATATTCATATAAAAAGGATCGAGGAGTAAATCTCAAGATCAAACAAAGAAAAATACCGCTACAACATTGACAAGCGATTGAAGCACCCTCCTCGATTCTTAAAGTGGATGAGTGGTGAAATCAGCACCAATCTCCAATGCATATTGCAGTTCATTTGGATTTGATTTCAAGAATTTATAGCCTAGAAAAGACAGAGGAATACTTTCATGAAGTTCCTGAAGAAAAAGCATATGGAAGTTGAAATCAAAATGAGAAGAAAAGAAAAGCATAGAATGCATAGTAAGGAAATGTATACGAAATGTACAACAATCATGGTGACTTTGGATTTTGAGCTTCATAAGTCCTTATTCAATCGCTAATTCGTTTTAATATCCTTCAATGGTCGGTTATATTAGATCTTATTATTGTTGTAATGGCATGCAATTTCAAGTTTGGATATCCTTCGACTCTTAACTCTACTCCATCTTTGGGTCATCGAAATTATTTTTTAAGTCTCTCTTCTATCCTTCTACTAAATAAGAGCTCCAATAAAGAGCTTGCAAGTTGTACTAAATGAGAAACGAGAAAAAAAAAGAAGTAAATAAAGATAATAAAACATACCGTGGCTGGTTAAAGAGGAAGCTACTGTTTCTTCTTTTCTCCTTTACTACAGCGGCTAGATACAATTTAAGGGCAGAGTGGTCATCTACGTTTTGGGAGCAAACAAAAAGTAAGTGGACACCTATCCAATTTTCAATGGAAGCTAAGAAATGGAGGGTTTCTCTTAGGCTAAGCTTATCCTTATCTGCAATGATGAAATGGTAGACTTAGGTGTTTCTTCTTAAGTAGGCCTTATACATTTTAGAAGGTTCCTTACCTGTTGATTTCATTTCCTAAACGTGACATTGAGGCCCCTATCCTAATTAGCTAATAAATGGATCAAGCATGCCTTTGTAAAAATTGAGCAGTAGCATATATGCTAATATATTGGCTCTTATGTTTTGAATTGATAAAAAAAAAAAAGAGATATATATATATATATAAATTATAGTTTGAGCATATTGGAGAAGTAACCTTAAAAAAATTTTGGGCTCAACATGGAAAAAAAATGAAGGTTAAATGTTGATAAGGATATTTTCTTTAAACACTTTTTGAAGAATTTTTCTAAATAGAAATTTGAAAATTTGTTTAGCTTCCAGGGCATTACCTCAAAAACCCCATTGGGGACACTATCCCCTTGACCTCTATCTGCTAATCGACTAATGAGACCGTCGTGTTTACTAGTCGTAACGCAACAAATAAAATTGGTTAATACAAAGCGTGTAAAGATCTTACAAGAAAAATACCTTTATATGAGAAGAAGATTAAGGTGACATTGATACATGGAGTTAACCCAATGAAATCACTAATGTGAACTGTAGATACCTAATTTTTGCGCCCCTCTCCCCTTCTTTTATTTTTTAAATTAGGTTATAAGGTCCTAAATTAGAAAAAGTTAAAAAAAAAAGAAAAATAAGAAAACCCCAAAAAATGAAGAAATTTATAAAAAATAGGAATTTTAGAAAAATACAAAAAAAAAAGGAAAATAAGAAAAAGTACAAAAAATAAGAAATTTACAAAAAAAATACAAAAAATGAAAAAATTTAAGAAAACATATAAGAAATTTGAAAAGTTATAGAAAATAGAAAAAAAAAATAGGGAATTTAAAAAGTAAGAAAATTTTTAGGTTGATTAAATAGAATAGAATTTTAATTTGAATAAAAGGTTGTTAGGCATGAGCTTAAATTTGAATTTGGCATAAGTTAATCTAGTTCATATGTACAGTATATATGAATAAGGTATAAGCTAACGGACTAATGGTAAAGCAATTGGACTAAGGCATTGGGTTAAGTATAAGGTTAGGGGTTTGAAACTTATCGCAGCTATGAAAGTTGTTTTTTATCTTTTTCTCTCATAAGCTCTACACGTTGTCACATGTCAAGGCCTCATTGTGACATGTAGCTCCTTAAGATTAGCCATGACAACACACTTTATTTCCCTATTTTTCTTCTCCCCTTTCCTTCCCCTTCCCCTTCCCCTCACTTTCTCATTTTAAATCACATACATAGAAACACCAAGGGGAGGATTTTTTTTTTAAAAAAAGAGAGAGAAAAGAAAAAGAAAGACACAATCACATAGTGAAGGGGTGGAGGGATCTTTCATTTAAAAAAAAAAAAAAAAACCACAACACACAAAACGGAAGGGGGGTTTGATTTTTCCACACATGTACACAAGCAGAGGGGGGGACCTACAATAAGAACAAACCTCTCTCTCTCATTGTCTGATCCCTTTCTCTCTCTCTTTGAACTAAATTCTCTCCCTTTACTGTCAGGCTCTTCCTTACCCACTCGTGTAACTACTCACCATCAACCTATTGTCGATTCTCTCTCGCCCTACACACACAACTCACCTTATCCCTCTTTCCCCGACCTCTCTCTCTCTCTTTCATCGAATAACAACACACACACAGCTTTACTTGGCACTCTCTCGGACCCTCTTGCTATCTAACTCCCTCTCTCCTGGCTACTTACTGAAGACCAACCCATTGTTGCCTCTCTCCACTACCTCTCTCTCTCTCCACTATCGACCTTGATCTTCTCTCTCTCCTTTGACCCAGATCAACCACCCCTATCTACACAAACACATCCACCTACAACTACTTCCATACAAAACCACCACCACAGCTATGCTCGTAGTGGTCGAAAACATAAGACCCTACCTTCCTTTCCATTCCAACAACCCCCGCACGACCTAACTACCACCACTACCATCGACCCAAACTCTAAAACCTCTAAAACTATCTCTAACCTCCACGGCGCTTTTTCTACCACTCCCCTCCCCCCCTTAATTTGCAAATTCGAAACACATGAATCCTCCTTTACCCATTTGATTTGGTTTTTAGAAACATCCAGATTAAGCTACCCAAGTTGTCTTCTTCTTCCTTTCACGTTGACCCAACCCGGAAGTTCAGATTCGACTCAAATTTGACCTAAAAAACCACTTCGCAACCTATATCTAACCTGCGAGGAGCTCCACTCAAACCAACCATTCAACTTGCTTGGACCCAAGACCTAAACTAAATCTATACCCCAAAACACCTAACCTAAGCTCGCCTGCAACACTCAGTGCAACCCATCTGATTTGTGTTCTTTTTATTTTTTGTTATTTTCTATTTATTTATTTTTTCCTTTTTTTATTTTTTCTCATTGCAAATGTAAATTGTAAAAATTCTTAAAACAAACAAAAAAAAGGAAGAAAAAAAAAGAAAAAAAATTATTTAGTTTTATTTTTAGTTATTTTCACATTTTAACAAAAAAAAGGATAAGTAATAAAAACAATAAAAGTAAAATAATAATAAAAAATATATAATAAAGAAAAAAGTTTTATCACTTAGAAAAACATATTTTTCAAATAAATAAAAATAAAATGGACCCTTCTAAATTAGGACCCTTTATAATTTAAAAAAAAAAATCAAACCAATTTAGGACCCTTAAATATTTTTTTTTTCAAATAAATCAAAACGGGTAAAAAATGTAAACCCCGGCTTATTTTTAAAATTAAAATTAATCAACCCACTATATTTTTAGTAAACAAACTAAGGAAGTCTAATCTCGAATAGTGGATACATAGTCATCGTACGTCAGTACGGGGCGACTTAAAATATGGAAGTTTTATTTTTTCCGTTTTTAGATATTCGTGTAAATTGATCAATTTAATTGCGTGTATCATAATTAGCTGTTTTAGAAATTAAAAAGGGTATATTTGAAAAGCGAAGTTAAATTTAGAAAGTTAAAAAATGGTATCCGTTTACGGTTTAATAAATTAGCGCTTCGATCTAGATCTTTGGTTTCCAAAAAGCGATTTTTATAAATTGATTTTCTTAATCGATAGATCGATAACTAAGTTATAACCAATCCACTCAATTGATTATAACTTAACTCTTTTTCCTGACTTTGGTCGGGTGGTGACTCCAATACCTTTTCAAATTGAAAAAATGGTTTTCTTTAAACCCTAGTTGAGGATTGATATTAAATGGGTAGGGTTTAGTATTGATCGGTTTAAAGAAAACTTAATTTTATAAAAAAACCAGCAGAGTGAAAAACTAGGCTCGACATGAATTTAGTGTATAAATTCAACTCAAGAGAACCAGTAACTCTTACAGATCAAATCGAAGAAACAACTTAGCTCAAGAAGAGGCAGCTTAAGGAAGACTTATTTCAAAGTATTGCCTTAGGGGCAACATACAACCTAATCTAGTTAAGACATGATACATAAATAAGAAGTGTTGCGAACCTATACATTAAGACAATTCTCAAATTAATTTGGTAGCGATGCAATTATTTAATAGCGTGCATGCACCTGAGTCATCTAAAAGGCTTACTCACTGCCTAAACCCCTTCGACTTCGTTTGAAGGACTCTTGTTAGGAGGCAAAATGTAGAGGGGCAAATTTAATATTGGGTTTTAAGCCTAATGATTAAATGGATTTGACTTTTCAAGCTAAGGTAATAGGGCCCGAAGAGCTAAGCTTATAAATTATCGAGATAATCAAGGGAGATTTGGCATGGTGAGCTTAGAGTAGGGCCTATTGGATCGGTTTGTCTGATCTAACCTTTCTTAATTTAGCTCGCACTAAAATAATAAATAAAGCCTTTATCCGGGCTTAAACCAATGAAAACAGCCTACTTAAGATCCATTAACAAAGAAGTTTAATCTTAATTATTGTTTACTATCATGATTTGACAGATGTAATCAATTACCCTTTTCTATAAATATCTTATTCATATTCTCATTTGAATAGAAGAAAAACTTTCATTAATGCCGTTACTCTGTTGGAACTTTGTCTCAAAGATTAAATACTCAAATACATCAAGAAAACCACCTTGTTCTTCATTAATCTTAGAGTTTGATGCCATTGTGTTTCTTGACTTGTCACTATACATGTTAGAGCTTGATTAAGATCGCCTACTTCTCCTCTCTATACTCCTCTCTTGATCATCCTATGTAAGTCACTCAAGTTATTTCCCTAGTCACGTGTAACATGACTTCACATGTGGCATGCACGTGATACTTATATCTATACTTACACCCCTACACAAGTTAAGCTTTTGAATTTCATTATGTGATGGCACAATAATTTTTTTTTTTGAGTGAACATCGCCCATCTTTATGTAGGCGATGTAATCTATTCGAGATAAAATCATTAGATTTTGGTTTAATTTTTAATACCATACATGGTATACTCCATTATACTTCAATGAATGAAATTCATGTTTACTTGAAAAATTAAAAAAAAAAAAAATTAATGATTTTGTAAGAGAATGGATAAAATCTTAAACATGTCCCTCTAACAATGGATGGATTTTACCTTGTTAATCAAGATTAGCATATATGCATTATTTAAATTTTGCTGCTTTTTAATTAATATTAATTAGTAAGTTAATAGAAAATATTAACAATATTCCATTTGTTTAAATTTTTAAAAACTGCACATATAAAGTATTGAGTATTTCATTATTAATATTAAGTTGATTTAAGTTATCATAAGATGAATTATATAATTATGAATTTCCCTTAAACGGATTTTTTTTCCCCAACTATATTACAACTTGGAAAGGAGAATTTGAACTCTAATCCATCTAATAGGAGACTAATGATAATATTAGTAAACTACAATTGCCTTAGCCCTTTGCGTGGAAATTGCATGAGGTTTTTATAAACATTTTAGTAAAATTATAAACATTTAACTTTACAAACTTAAAGTAATTTTTTTTTTGTTTGTTGAATAGCGTAAAGTAATTTTACAAACTGCAATGAACTTATGAACATTTATATTGATTTTACGAACATTGGAATGTATTTACAAACTTTAAGTAAAATTAAAAATTATAAATGACTTTATTAAATATATAATGTTTTCACAAACAAGATCAAATATTCATATAAAGTTGCTTATTTAGAATATTTGGATGAAGTCATTTTTCTTGACTCTTTTATATATATTCAAGTGAAATTACGAATTTCAAGTGGTGTTATGAATTTGAATATTAAAGCTAAATTAAATAAAATGAATGAGATCACCAACTAAGAGTTTTTACGACATATGGTATGAGTGGGTCGACGGGCCGTCGAATCATGGGCCGAGCCGAGGTACCATAATCAAGTCCATAAAATTAAATGACCCAGACAAGACAAGAAATGCACGCGTATCCTTCATCATTATCTTTCAAACTTCAGTTCTTTGCTGTTGACTTCTTTCTTCTACCGTGTCTTTCCTTAATCCCTCCAAAAAATAAAAATGGCTTCGGAACACGAACAGAGTTATTTTTCCCTACTTCACTCTCTCAAGTCTCAACCATAAAATAATCAAATTTTCATCTTTTCCTCAAACAAAATTCACTTTTAATTTATTTATTCTGTGAATTACAGAGTCCTTCTGACTAATCTTTTTTTTTTTTTTTATAATTTTGATTTTGCATAATTTCATTTAATGTTATTATTTGATTTGCTTACATTGTTGATTTTTGTCCTTTCTTTCAGGTTCTACCAAAAAAGTAGCTGTAATTGGTGCTGGTGTTAGGTAAGTCATGCAATTCTCTTTTTCTTCTCATGTTGTTGATGATTTAATTTCTGGATTAGTAACGAATTAAGACTGTTCGAAATCGAGGCGTTTCTGGGAATGTGCTGATTACTGGTGGAATTCTCGTGCAATTAATGGAAATTCAGCGGCATTTCCTTGATTTTTTTTTTTTTTTTTTTTTGAGTCATTGACAATTTGTTTGCATGGGAAAATGTGAGATCGGATATAGCATTCGATGTGGAAAATTGTTAATTTTTAGTGAATTTTTTATTTTCCTTTGTACGTGTATATGCATATTCTTGAGAGTATGTTGCAATTCCGGAGAGAATGCAAATTGACTGCATGGAAGTTGTAAGTTGTTGGATTGCATTCTGGGGGATGAATTTTGATTATGTCGAAAATTTGGGCCAAAAATGGTCAAGTTCTGATGGAGTTATGAAACATTCGTTGATATTCTTTTGTTTGTAGTCAATATTTAGTTTATTATAGTAAAATATGAAGGTGGAAGCACATGCATCAATAATGAAATGAGCAGGGTTGAATATCAAGATGTTGACAGAAATGTGCTGATTAGTTGTTAAATTCTGATACTGTTGTTGGAAAATTTTCAGCGATTCATTGTGTTTTTTTGGGTAATCAACAATTGGTTTGTCAATTAGTCATAGTGAAACTGCCAATCAGATTTGGCAGTAGAAAAATGCTGATTTGCTTTTCCACTTTCATGTTTGTATACGGTTAAAAGCATTTGCACTTTGAAAAGAATGTGTATAGATTAGTTTGTGCTGTATTTCAGTTATAAGTATCCCAAGTGCAATCTGCATTCTGGAGTATAGACTTTATCGTTGTTGGAGTATAGTGCAAAAATGATGAAGTTGTGATGCAGTTGTTGCAAACCATTATGAACTGACTGAGTATTGGCTTATTATGATGAAATGTGAAATCTGGTGTTCTGGGAATTTTTGATTCTCTGATTGGTTTTATTTCTGCTTGTATAGGATATGTATGTTACAGATTCTAAATGAATTTGGATTAGTTTGTGCTGCATTTCTGCTTAAATACCTAATTTGCATTCTGGACAATGTTGTTGAGCTATTCAGGAGGATTGGCTTTATGTACAATGCTACAAGCTAAAGTTTTTTTTTTTTAAATAATAATTATTACTTTTAGTTGTGCATGCTCTGTGGTGGCAATCATATATACCTAGATGGCCTTGCTTGAGGATGAAATTCAAAATGATGTTTTTGCGAGGTTGAAGCGGGTTGGCTGCAGCTTACAAGTTAAAATCACATGGTGTGAATGTGACAGTGTATGAAGCTGAAGAACAGGTTGGAGGGAAGCTGAGAAGTGTGTCCCAGGGTGGTCTTATTTGGGATGAAGGAGCCAATACCATGGTAATTAGTCATTGTTTGGAAACTTTTCTCCATGTGTCAGTTATCAGTTTGCATAGCTCATCACTTCCACGATAATTGGAAATTTTTTTTCTTTTTTTTTTACAGACTGAGAGTGAAGCAGAGGTTAGAACTTTTCTTGATGACCTTGGTCTCCGTGAAAAGCAGCAATTTGTAAGCATGATACACCTTTTGAATCTTATATGATATTTCTTGTGCCAAAGTCTATGAGGATTGCATATATGCTAATATGCATATTTCAAAAATTTCAAATGGTTGTAGTGAAGCTTTCATGTTGACCACTTTTTACTTATTTGCCCCATGTAACTTCCTGTATTTTGAAAGCAGCCCATCTCACAAAACAAAAGATATATTGTAAGGAATGGAGTGCCAGTGCTGGTGAGTTCTTCCCGAGGTTGAATGCTCCATAATCACATTACTTGTAAATGAATTATAATATCATGTCATCTTCCTTGCATTAACTTCAGTTGCCTGGGAATCCTATTGCATTTATCAAGAGCAACATTCTTTCAGCCCAATCGAAGGTTGGTCTTCAATAGCTTGCTTAAGGTACATTGAGAACTTCGTGTATTTTGATGAATTCTATTCCTGCTTTTCATTTTGATCTTGTTGGAGTAGGATCAGAGGTGAGTACATTCTCCTACTATTATAGGAAGAGTCATTTTTGTGATCTTCTTTTGCAATACAGTGGCATGCTGTCTATGAAATTATGCAGTCCTTTCTCCTTATGATTACACAGGAATAATCATCATGAAATGACTAAAGCCAACTACACGTTTGGAACTTGTATAAACTGAGTAATACTTTCTAGATGTATAATTGGCTAATGGATACTGATTTCCATTATCTCTAGAAGAACCATATTTGGTGTTAGCATTCAAGGAACTCCTTTATAAAGTAATTTCAGTCAATAAATATGGAGAGACACAATATAAAATGTCCATGTGCTTGTTATTTGTCTGTTCTAACAACCATTTGAACTCTTATGGATGTATTATCAAGTGATATACCATAATATTCACATGAATTGCAGTTTAAAATTTTTTTGGAACCTCTGCTATGGAAGAAAAGTGCTTCTTCAAAAGTATCCAATGATCATGCGCCTGCAAGGTGGCTTAACCTGATCACGTACTGCTTGATATCTTGTCAGTTTTCTGTATTCAATAATTGGAGGAGTGATTCGTGTTCCCCTTTCTGATTGCAGTGTCGGTGAATTCTTTGAACGACATTTTGGAAGGGAGGTACTTTTTCTGTGTTTGAATGCTAGAAACAAAGCATTTGCTATTGTACAGATATCGTCAGCATAAGATATTTTGATGCTTCTGTATGGATCCTTATATATTTGCAAATCCGAAGTGGCTATTAAAATATTATAATCGAGTGATATCTATGTTTATTTCTTCTTCTTTTCTGGCTTGAAGGTTGTCGATTATCTTGTTGACCCATTTCTTGCGGGCACAAGTGCAGGAGATCCTGAATCTCTCTCAGTAAGTATTTTTGCAGGAACTTTGTGGATCTGCATAATTTTAGTTTTAGGAAGTATCACTCTTCATTATTGCTTCATTAGCAATTACCCACTTGCTAAATTTTGCTGCATTTTCTTGACTATTACATTAATCCGGTTCATGGAATCATCCTAACATAATTGATTTTCAGTTTTTAACTCCAGGATAGCCTAACTAGGCTCTCCCATGATTCCCTTGGGTAAAAAGACAGAAGTTTTGTCTCTAAGTTGGGTCTTTAGTGTCATAAGTCACTAAATGTTGCATGTCATTATTTTGATCATTGGTATCATATTTTAACAAATGAAAAAACAGCTTCATTACATTATTTATGGCATATGAGACTTAGTTTATGATAAACTGGCCTCAAATTATGACACAGGCCCAATTTGTGCTGCAGAAATTTTCTTTTCCTTTTGTAACGGGACTTTGGATTCATTGTAGTCTAGGTGGTTTTCCTTGTGTTGCTATATCTCCCTGAAAGGAAATATCTAACATTCAAAAGATTAACTAAGGCTCTAATTTGTCTGTTTCAAACAGATGTGTCACTCCTTTCCAGAGCTGTGGAATTTGGAGAAAAGGTAAATGTCATGTGACTTGTTTTTGTGGTCCTTCTTTCTGCCATTTATACTTAGATACTTGGTTATAATAGCAAATACCTATTTTTGTCTCTCTTTGGACTTGTATGTCAATTTTCTGAGGATTTCCAACATTTGCAGTTATGATATATTTCATCTTTTCCATGCTGATATGCTGTATAATTAGTTCTCATGCTGGCCGTAGCTGATGCATTTAATATGAATGATGATGTGGCGATGTGGCTATTTTTTATACGTGTAATTGAGTTACGGTGTTATATACACTCTTTAGTTACAGTAATGGCTTATTATATCTGAAAACTCTTCTTGTTACTAGTCAGAGGATTCGTTCATGTAACAGATGGACCATTTGGCTTAATCAGGTATGGATCGATTATAGTTGGGGCTATTCAGTCAAAGCTCTTTGGCAAAGCTAAAAAGGGTGTAGAAACAAAGGGCTCTCCAGAGAAAAAGAAGCGCCAACGTGGATCATTTTCATTTCTTGGTGGAATGCAGGTACTGTTTTTCCTCTCTTTACAAACGAATCAATCCAATTAGTCTATGTATTATTTGGGCAAAGTTAGTGTTTGTACTTGGAATTACTATTTAGCGTGCCTTCCTGCTATCTGCTCCCTGCAAGACAATTCTTGAAGGAATTTTCATGTACTGTAAGTGCAGTTATTGCAAGTTCCTGAACTTGTATTCATCTTCGTCAATCATGCACAGGAATTTGTAGATATTAAAATGAAAAATCTATAGTTTCTCAATGAAAAATTGTATACATACTTTGCGAGATTTATAAGTATGATTTTGTTATTCAACTGTACTCTAATACTAATCCTGCTCGCTTTTTAATTCCTTTATTTGCAGTGTTGTCCAGTGTCCTTCAATATGCCTGTTTTCTTTAGTTCATATGTCTATTTACCCAATAAAAGTACTTGAATGTGATTATGGGGAAAAAAGCTTTTCCATGTGCTTTCTGTCTTCTTATTTCTTCCGTCTTCTTTTTTCTTCTACATATGATGGTGAATGTTGTCTTATAGATTCATCTTGCTATATAAGCTGGTATTAATATAATTCTGTCCCGCAGACGCTTGCTTATGCTTTGTGCAAAGCATTAGATGAAGACAGTATTAAGTTGCACTCGAAGGTTTTGTCCCTATCATACAATCATGACGCAAGACCAGTATCAGAGAATTGGTCAATTTCTTACATCTCTGACTATAAGAAGCATTTTCAGGATTCATCTTTTGATGCTGTCATCATGACGGTACGTAGTCTACATTCTAGTTGCATATATATTTGTCTGTTTTGATATGTGAAAGAGATCTTTAGGATGGACTGTTCACTATGTTCAGAAATATAAATGTTGTTTGCAAAGTTGAATTAATTAAGACAGCACATCATGTAAAGTGTGTGAGTTAGAACAATATTGGTGCCTTGGGGAATTCCTTTGCGTAGGGAATGTTGGGGGGAATGCTTTCCTTACTTAGTAGGACTACCAGCAGGGATGATTTAGGTTCACAATGGCCATTGGTCTCTTGCACACCCAGGGTTGTTGCACAGGAGCATCTGACAATTTCACATGCTTATAAATCTAAATGCATTTTCAGCTCATTTTTCCAATAATAGAATGCAGCATGTTGCTCCCAGTGTTTCATTCGGATATGGACATGAGGTTTTTTATCCTTATTTTAGGCTCCTCTATGTAATGTTAAAGAAATGAAGATCACAAAGAAGGGGAATCTCTTTCCACTTGACTTTATTCCTGAGGTACGTATCCCTGGATTATGTTTAGGGTCTACTTGGTTGTTCTTGGTGCTTGAGAATTTATTTGTTTGCTATTCATATTCCTCATATTGATTATAATATTCAAGGAAAGGAGTTTGGTTTTTCATACATAGTATGAAGAAATGATGATTAGCTTTATTTTTTTTAAAAAATAATAATGTTTTAAGTAGCCTTCTAAAAATGATGGTCTAAATAATCATGATGCTCTGTTTATAACTCAAAACATGGCTCTATAAACTTTCAGTTTCCTCAGTTGTAAGTGCAATCATCCCATTGTTAAGTACATGAACTGTCCTACCATTGGAGATTGACCGAGTCAAACAGCATTTGATTAAATGATGGTGCTTGGATATATTATGAGCATGTTACTAGTATAACATAATTGTAGAAATGATGGTAGTCCTCCTCCTTTATTGAGTGCAGATTTTTCTCCTAAAAAGTATCCAGCCTTTGTTATGATATCTATTTGATCAACGAAAAATCATCTGATGGTTATCTTGTCTTTGATTTGGTTAAGTCTAATTTGGTGTCAAAAGATAATCTGTAAGTGAAACAGCTGGGCTAATATCTATTTGTTGGCCCTGAGTATCCTTTTCTTCTTAATAACCACTGTGAAAATTTGGGATTACTGGTTGATTCTGGTCTCTTTTTTAATAAATCTGATCATTTGAACTGACTCTGCATGTGTGTTACTCTTCCGGGTTTTGGTCATTGCAGGTAAGTTACTTGCCATTGTCTGTCCTAATTACTACTTTCAAGAAGGAGAATGTCAACAGACCACTTGAGGGTTTCGGGGTTCTTGTTCCTTCTAAAGAGCAGAGAAATGGTCTAAGGACTCTTGGTAATGACTGTATGCATTTAATTGCTTATAATTTTTACATTTTTCTTGGTGTCATCATTGGAATTCTTTCTCATGGTTCAGGCACTCTTTTCTCCTCTATGATGTTCCCAGACCGATCGCCAGCTGACCTCTATTTATATACAACCTTTGTTGGGGGAAGTCGAAACAGAGAACTTGCAAAATCTTCAACGTACATTTTTTTGCCCCCAGAAGCCTTGACTCTTTCACTTTTCTAATTTTTTTTTGTTTGTTACTCCAGTTTTTGGGCTTAGGCTTTTGTGCAGCTGCTATAGTACACTAAGTAATTTCCTTTACTATTTGTCAGGGATGAATTGAAGCAGATAGTTACTTCTGATCTCAGACAACTGTTGGGAGCTGAGGGAGAGCCAACATTTGTAAAGTAAATTAAAATTTAGTAGCTATTCTTCTTTCCTAGCTCTTAATATTGCAAAAGTTTAAGAGAAAGAGAGGCAAATAAATTGGTGAAGATGATGGACTGAAAGTTTGCTGTTCCTATGACTTAAAAGTTCCTATTATAGTTGTTCTTCTTCTAATTATGTGCTTAAGATGGTAAGGAACTACAAGTCCTATTGTAATTGTTCTTTTCTAATGCAGCCACTTCTACTGGAGTAAGGCATTCCCTTTATATGGACATAATTATGACTTGGTGTTACAAGCAATAAAGAAGATGGAAGAAGATCTTCCTGGATTCTTCTATGCAGGTATCTTCAGCATCTTGACTTAAGGATGTAGCTTATAGGTAAAAAGAAATCTTCATAAGGAGTATTTGTGAAATGGTGTTGCATGGGTTTCTCCAAATCTGTTGCTGCTGTAATGATTTCTCATAACTAATTAATTTGAAGAAACTGACTAGGAAATCTTGACAGCCAAATTTAGAAGTTTATTTTGCTGCACTTAGGCTTCAGTAATTATCTCAATTTATTAGATGGCTTTCATTGCATGATGCAAACAGATAAAATAAAAAGACAGTGGTCGGGGCATGTGGATAATAGGCTTAAATCAATGAATGTCTTTGTTGCCATTGTCTATTATTTCAATGCATTAGTTTAAGAATATAAGTTTTCTCATTGTGTATGTGGTAAATGAGGGGGAAAAAAAAAAGATTAGAAATAAAAGGTTTATCATCATTGCACATCCAAGCTGTCTTGCTTTATAGATAAAATTTAAGAACACTTTCGAGCATAGCATTTTGTACTTACCTTGCTTTACAACTCCAACACAAAACCTACAAGCTGTAATTTCTCTTTGCAACCACCTATTTACTGAGAGAGATGCTTTTTGAAACTTGGATTACCATCACATAATTAGAGTGAGTTGATAGTGAAGGTGCTCTTGACCTTCACAATAGTGACAGTTTTGATGCATTGACATGCAAGTCAAAAGCATTTCATGTATGATGACAAAGGCCTTATGGAGGATAAACAAGGCATTTCTAGGAGTTGGTCGGTGTATGGTCTTAGGTGGATGATTATGGGTGCATGAGTCCCTCTATGATGAAACCTTTGCCTTAGAGTAGGGGGAGATTGTTGGGCTTTTGTCTATAATGGGTTAGGCCAATACCTCTGGATGTGGTTCACAACCTTTTATTAAGTATATTGGAATAGTTTTATAAGTCCCATGTTCAAAACATAACAAACATAAAATACAATAGAAATTAGTGTGAGCATGAAGAAGGGGTTCTGCTCATTTTCACATTAAGCTTCTGGCATCATAAATTTGAAGATGCGAGTATGTTTTAAACTTTATTCCTGATAAAGTTATAGGTAGTTTCAAGTATTAGCGTTTCTTCTGTAATTGGAGAGTAAGTTCCTATATTTGGTGCTTTGGTTAGGCGGAGAGGTTGTAGAAAAGGAATTGTGATATTCTTGGTTGATGGATCCCTTCTGCTTTTGACTACATTGTTTGATTAAAGTTGCATTATGGTCTCCCCGTTATCATTTAACCTTCTCTTCATATGCATCCCATAAGAAATTTTATTGGCTTGTTGACTTTTAACAGTGCCTTTAGTCATTGTACTTAGGGCTTAGTTTGATAGATTGGCATTACGATGGGGGTAAAAACATCCTCCCTGAAGTAGAGTGTAATTCATGAATGGAGCAGGGGAGGTTCCAGTGATTTTGGGGGTAGTAGTGTTCTTTGTTCTCATGTTGAATTGTTGTTTCTTTGGTCAGAATTCATCTTTTATACGTGTTGTGTGTATTTCCTTTATAGCATATTTGGTTGACCTTATAAGGATGGAATAAAATGATTATTCTCTACCTATTCATATATTCTTATGTTTGATTGGCAGAATAACTATTCTATGGAATCACTGTTGCTAAAAAATGAGAAATAGTGATTGCTGAAAAATAAGGAATCGTAATTCTTTTATAAGATCATGGGAATAGCCATTTTTTTATATCACATTTTCATCTCTATTTATAATATCTCAAAATAAGTATGAGGAATAGCTATTACTTGTCTATTCTAATCCTAAAAAATTGCAATTGCAATTGCATTTCCATTTCTACTTATTCCATTCCATAAACCAAATATGTGCCATTACTGTTTTCCTAATTTGGGAAATGATGGCTTAATTTATCATTTTGCTCCACTTACGGGGTAAAATTTTCTCATATGGCAGTCTCGAATTTTGTATGATACTTTTATGTATTCTACATGCACTCACCAAATCTATTACTTCTCAGGCAATCATAAGGGTGGGCTTTCTGTTGGCAAAGCGATTGCATCTGGATGCAATGCAGCTGATCTTGTAATTTCGTATCTGAATCGCTCTTTTGATGTCGTAAGTGCCCAATGAAGTCGATATGTATATAGAGGTAAAATCTGCACAAGTCGTGAAGCTACAGATGCCCATGAATGCCCGATGAAGAACTATGAAAAGAGGGAAATGTCCGAACAGCAGCTGCAGATATGGATGCTTATGTAAATCATAATTTTCTGAAATCCACTTAACTCTCTTATTATACTTCAAGCGGTGTGTTTCAGTGAGTATACTTCATTTAGGGCATCTTTATCTTAAGAAAATTTTCATCCATTCTGCCAACTTTAGCAGTCAAGGACTGTACGTGTAGGCAGTAATGTTTTGACCAATGGAAAGCATGGCTTTGGTTTAGGTGGACCTGGTGAAATAAAGTCTGGTTCAACTTTTGTATCATCTCTATTATACATAATAATCCATGAAATCAGAAGCCAAGCAGAAACTTCTATGATATGGATCGGTAAGTGAGTGAAAACCACCATTTGAAAGTGGATTCTAGGAATTAGGGGTAGGGTTGTGGAAAAATCTCCAACAATTCCTACGTTGCATGAGATATCCCTACACAAATGGTGCGATTTGGTTGGTCCAGATCCTGCAATGCTTTCTATGCCGTTTTATTTGCGACGTATTGCAAGATAAAGCTTGGCTTAGTACTATTGTTTCGAGCTCTTGTTTATTTAAAAATTTTGCGTATGTGCTTGATCTACCTTCTTGAGTCGTGCTTTTCTCGATTTACAGTTGACTATAACCTGCAACTTCATGTCAAAATTATTGATAGAACTTTTATGCTTTTATTTTTCTTCTGGATGAGCAGGTGACATTGATTTAGTTTCAAGCAATCATGTTGCTTATGATTTGTTAGAATGTGCAGATGTTCCCATTCCACCGGAGACGCTGTTTGTTTATCATCAGTTAAGATGTATGCATCTTCAGGTTGCTTAAGAAATGCCAAACTTAGACCTTGCCTTCAAGTGAAGACTTATGAATGGCCATACCGAGGAAGTTGATACTTGTTGACTAATAAATGTAAAAAGCATACAACTTTTAGATTAGCAGGTTATCGATCTAAGATTGGTCACGATATTAAAGTAGGGATTTAAGAATTCAAATCCCTAAACTGCTTCACCTCCATTTAATTAAGTTGTTGATCTGATAGATCACAATGATAATATTCACATCCCACAATTTAAGAGGAGTGTAAAAAAAAATAAAAAATAAAAAAATGACAATCTATAAAATTTAAACATTTAGATCGATTGTACTTAATAGTAAAAACCGACTTATGATTGTAGTAAGAATATGTTGAATTGGTTCAAAGTTAGCATTACATTTCCTTGTGGTCTCTCTCTCTACATAATGTCTATTGCCCAATATATAAAAAATAAATTAAGCGCAAGTTTTTTAAAATGATTAAAATTTCAGTTGAAGATTTACAAGAATTAATAGCGACCTAAATTTGGAAAAATGATTCAAGATCAAAGTCGTTCTTAATTCCAACTTCTTAACTTTGCCAAACTATATGTTATAGTGAGTCAAGACGGTGAATGCCCCCATCAACCTATCCTTAGAGCTATTTGAAGATAATGGAGTACATGAATAACAAATTCTTAAAAATTTGGTAAGTTTTAATTTGTTTTTTCTAATTGTGGTTAGAGTGCAATTAATGTGGCAAAATGTAGCACAAAGAGACAAGTTTCTTTGTCAAAGCCAAAAAAAAAAAAAAACAAAATTTCTCTAATATTCGAAGTTCAAACATTATAAAAATCTTTCGAATCCTTAATTCATAATAAAGAAATCAAAATCAGATTAGTAGATTTTATGGTCCCACCTTTATTTTTGATAGGATTGATCTTACTTTTCATCCACTACTCATTTACATTATTTTAAATCTCAATCATTAAATTCATAATTTGTTTAATCGTTAAGATTTAAACAAATGAAAATTAAGAGCGAGATGGAAGGCGATACCAGTCTTATTAAAAATAAAAACGTGACTATAGAAAAATCCTCGATTAATAGCTTAACTATTTCTAGTCCAAACAATTAATTTGAGCATGTTTGGCTAATATAATGAATTATGATATCATATGAAAAGAATCTATATTAATTTAAATGAGAGTTTGGAGCATGATAAGTACAAAAGGGTGGATGTCATCACATAGTTCTCGATTTCGATATTTAAGCTTGGAATTTTAACCTTTTACTTAAGTAAGAGTTAAGAGGTAATGTCTAGTTTAATCACACCATATTTAATCTTTAATTATAAGGATTTATGAATGTCATATGATTATATCAACACTTTTTTTTTAATGTCACATCAATATTTTAAGACCTCTTTTTAAGATATTGTTAACTTTATCTTGAGTTAATTTTATCTTAAAGAACTTTACATTATAGATTTTATAGCATATTCACTTGAGAGGAATGACTATTCTATTTATTCCTTATTATACCATTTACTTCATTTTCAATTATGAATTTGATATTTAATAGGAATCTCAATTTCTTATTACAACCTAAGAATCTCTACTCCATGCAAGTCTTTCCTTTTCTTTCTAAAATAACCTTATCCTCTAACACAGCCAATACAACATACCACCATCACATTACCATGCACCATTGTCACAGACTATCATGCATCACCATCATAGACCACTATGGATCACTACGAACCATCACTACAGATCACCTCTCACTCTCACATCTTCATCCTAATTACTACTATGTCAAAATCTTGAGGAGAGAGTCATGAAAAATATTGATGTAGTTAAAGATAAACCTACCCAACGGTTCGGCCTTACCTTGAACCATCAGTTCACGAGCCTGACTACAATTAAACGGTGATCACTTGTAGGTTGGTGGTTTCGAGCTGGTTCAACCGATTCAGTGATTCACAGGCCAATTTGCAATCATTGAACCATTTTTCTTTTTTCTCTTACTGACCCTTAAACCCTTTTTTATTTTTCTTTCCACCTATATTGTTTAATTTCTCTCTATGTTTAAAGTAAAAGAGAAAGAGTTTTAGATGGGAAATAATTCCACTCTATTCAAATACATTGTATATTTTCTATAAGCACCTTTTAGATCCAAAAGGGCAAAAGAGAAAAAAAACAAAAAACAAAAAATAATTCTAATAAGGGCAAATCTACATATAATGGTCCTAATCTTTATTGAGGAGAGCACTGCCAATTCAGAGACCCACTACTTTGTACTCCTAAAATGTTACCTTTTAACAATAATCATGTAATTTATAAAAAAATAAATAAATGAAGTTAAAATGTTTGTTTATTTGACTAATCCTCAACATGTGTCTCTAAGGTAATTATATAAAAATTTTGACTAATGAAATAAATAAACCTTTTTCCATAGTATTCTTTTTTTATAAAATATTTAATGAGTTGTTATCCACTCCTTACATATATATTTTGCTTCGAAGGAATTTCTATATATCAAAACTTATTATATTTGTTTTTTGAAAGCTAAAGTTATATTTTGATGGTGACATCTACAGTTGTTATTAGATATTATAATTATAATCAAAACTTTTATTCCTTTCATTAATTTTTGAAGTAGAAAGTAAATACTAAATTAATGAATTTGGTGAAAGCTGATATAATTATATTATAGATATTTTAATTTGCTAGATATAACATTCTCTCTCATATATATATAATGTCATGTCTGGAGGCCTAGTTTCATATATATATATATATATATATATATATTTTTTTTTTGGTTCGACAGTTCAAGGACCAGGTGGTTTGAGTGATTCCACCGAATCAAACCGCTTGAGCCTTAAGACTTGGCAATTCATTTGGCTATTCAAGTCTAACCACTTTCTTGTCGAGTCAATTTGTCGACCTGTTAGTTCACGATTTAGAATTGGTCCTTACACGAGTTTAATTGGAGGTGACGGTCAAATAGTTAAACTATATATTTGTACATTTTTTATTTTGAACTTTTGAAAGAGAGAGAGAGAATGCTAAGATTAAGAGATTGGAGAGATAAAGTGAAAAAGAGAAAGGGAAAAAAAAAAAAGAAAAGATAAAGGCAAATATGTCATTTTACTAATACTCATTACGTGTTTATTTGTTCTTATTACTTTTTATTTTAACTAAATAATATAATACTCATTCTTCATTTATTCCATTCCTAATAGATTATGATTTTATTTTATTTTTATTCTATCCAGTAAACTAAATAAGTGATATATAAGTAACAATATTTAACTCGGAAAGAAAAAGAAAAATATCTATTTTCTGATTCCTAACTACAAATCCACTCAAAGACCTCCCATGGACTCTCTAGATACCCTAGTAAAGTTGATCTTAGCAAGATTCACCGATCATGGAATTACCACAGCGCAAAGATAAATACCTTTCACCAACATTCTTGGCCAAGGTCCTACTTTCCATCAACAACGACATTTAACAACATTCCTTTACCTTCACCAGCATTTGCTTTCATGTCAAGTACATACCAAACTGCCTGTCCAAATCAAAGGTTTACTCTAGGAATTTGCTAAAGCAACTATATAGCAGCAGCAATTAGGCAAAACATAAACGGTTGGTCTCTCCTATGGCTTTGGCTGGTGCACTTAGGTTGTTCTGTGAATGGTTGGGCGGTCATGGTCTATCTAGGTTAATTAATTTGGTCTTCGGTCTTGTCAGAACTGACTTCATTAGGAAAAAAATGAAAGTGACCTACTCTTCTTCATAATTACTCCAATCACAAAATGAGCCCAAAAAAAAAAAAACTTGTGGAATTTTTGTTTTTGGTCCGATTAACTGGTTAGCAATGTTACTAAAACATAAAAAACTAAAAATTCTCTCCATTTGAATAACTTTTAAGAGGTAATTGCTCCCAAAATGTGATTATGCATCATTAAAATTATCAAAAAATTAACATTGATTAAAGATTTTATGACTAAAATCGCTAAAGGGAATTTGGAAGGCATAATATTTATCAATTATCAACTTTTGATTGAAAGATAATATGAGACTTTAGGGGTTATTATACATACTCCACACGTGGGTTACAGTGCAATTTATTCAATACTTTATTATTTTTCAAAGAAAAGATATCAAGGTTTTAAGATTATTAAGAACTAATTTGGATACAATGTGCATAAAACGATATATATATATATATTATTTGTTCAAAAACTTGGTAGTCACAATTGTTTGACATTATATCACAGATAAGAAATTTCCAATTTGCTAGTGATATAGGAAGTAACCTTACGCCGAGAAAAGATAATTACTTTTTAAATATAGTGAAGGACTTCGGACATGCAAGTTTGGATATGGATATCGATTTTTGGGGCTCCGGATAGGT
The DNA here is from genome assembly GCA_024138015.1 of Lumnitzera littorea. NCBI lineage: Eukaryota > Viridiplantae > Streptophyta > Magnoliopsida > Myrtales > Combretaceae > Lumnitzera > Lumnitzera littorea. Next base: position 90,366,273 of record JAMXBB010000010.1, read on the forward strand.
ATGAGAACTAATTATTATGATCCGTAAAGTTAGCATATACGAATTATGTACTAGGGTTTTTCTTTTTTTTTCAACAATATTATGAGAGAAGAGGAATTCAAACATGATTTATACAATTGAAAGTTTAATGTACATACCATCAAGTTACAATGATCTAAACATGTACTTAATTAGTTAAAGTCCCTTGATTTAAAATATACTTAATAACAAAGCTAATAAATTTATTTAAAAAATATCACAATTAACACATTAATAATATGCTAATCTATGCATAATTTTAGAATTTTTATCACTTAAAGCTTTTCATTAATGGTGTCTTTTATTATTCATGATTATTATTCCTAATTATATATTCAGGACATATGTCTCTTGTGTAGAGAATCTCAATAATTATAATCCTTTCATGACTACAATTTAATATAAAATTTCATAAATTTAAGTTTACTTAAAGAACTGCATCTCTTTGACAAAACATCTTATGTATAAATATAGAAATATGTTGATAGTTGTGTAAAATCAATAATTTATATTAAATGATCATAATTTATCATATTGTAAAAAATTATAAATATGTATTATTAATAAAAAATAAATTTATTTTATATTAAAACTGTTATAATTTAATAATACTACCATCAAATAAAATAAATAAATAGGTATAGTATATATATATATATATATATATTCTAAATTAAAGATACGGGCGAAAAGGCCCAGGCCAGATAAACCAAAGCCCAATTGGTGTTGGCCCCACCTAACCATATCTGCATTATGACGGATAACAGCTAATCTCGCCACCATGTCGGTGACGACTCACCGTCCTACAGCGAAAGCATCGGCATCTCACAATCCAGGACAGTAAGATGCACTCGCGCCTTCGAACGCAAAGCAAATGCGGGAAAAATCATTTTCCGTCTCTTGTTTACTTACGAGTATCATATTTAAATATATAATAATAGTAATATATTATAATAATAATAATAATAATAATAATAATAATATTTAGAAATACTGAAAAGATGGTAAGTCATTAAATAAATAAATTACTTATAAGATTGACTGAGAAAATACAATTTCTCTTTATATAATATTTATTATTTATTAAAAAGAGTAGACATATGCTTTTGCATAATCGCCACCGACAGCTTCTCTTTCCAAGTGATTTCTCTGCACCCCAATTATCCAATTGACCCATCCTCTTTTAACGTCTCCGATTGACTTTTCTAATTATAATTTCTATATATTTGACTTATTTATTTACAAGATCACTATAGTAATGATTTGAAAAATACTAAAACCACCTGTTTCTTTTAATACTATAGGTAACACAATAACACCTATTTAGACCGAGTTCCATTTTTCCTCCATAAAATTACAAAATGATTTACTGGAAAAAAGAAAAAACAAACATAATGGGCACTACCGCTTTAAAGATGACCAGGTCATAAGTAAAACTATCACAGTAACTCTAACTCAATCATATTCAATCCCACGTTGATGAGAAGAGCAGGACAAAAATCATTCAACTATTTACTGTTTTATTTGCTTGAATTTTTAACTTTTAGATTTTATGTTATCTAAGTCCTTTGATTTTTAAAATGGTCCAAAATGGTCATTCTATGACGCTATTATATTCTTTTATATCCCATGGATCATGGATTGAAAAACAAAAAAATTTAACAACTAAAATAGAAATAAATTTTAAATGCTTTAATATATTTATCTCTACACTATTCAACGTTGTTATTGGAAGGAATTTTCTTTTTTCTTTTTATCCATCGTAAAAAGTCGGTGAGCTTAAAAAGAAAAAAAAAAAACGTTTACTCAAATTGAAAAAATTAAAAATTTCACAATATATATATATATATATATATTAATATTCTTCTCTTAAACTAAGTTTATGTACTTCTAATATCATTATAGGCCTTTAGGTTGAGTACCTAGTACACAAATAATTAAAGATAAAATTTCATAATTGTCTTCGAAAACGGATTCATTATTACCATATATAGAAAGAGAAGACTCATAAAAATTAAAACAGCATTTTTATATAATGACAACTCATTTTTATGTGATAATATGGTTCTTCATGATTTTTCTTTCCATTGTCTTATTGTTTAACACAAGGGAATGCATATGCGTATATATATGTATGTATTATTTTTAGATATCTAACTATTAACAACTCGATTAGACCATGCAATTCAGTAATAAAATGAACATCTTTTAGTAGGATGGGCTATCCCCTTTTCCTGTAATGACGAGAAGTTCTTCTATCATCTGATAAATAAATATATTTTTTTTTCCATAAGTTATAGTTAATGGTTAGCTGGATATATAGCATTTAAGGACATTAAAATATGTCGGTGCACAACAGACCGCGTAAGCTTGCGCGTGGCGGTAAAACCGAACACTACCCATCGTCTATCGAAGTTCACTTCACTCGCTATCACTTGTCTTTTAATTCAGTAAGATACGAACCCCAAAACGACACATGAGTGGGATCATTCCCATGACAAAACGACAGCCCGTCACTCTTCTCCGTCACTTCCCTTTTTGACTTACCTGAACCCAAACAAAAAGCAACATAATTTAGATTCACTCACCAAGAAAATATAATATAAATAAAACAAAAAAGACATTTTACATCTTAATGTTTATTTTCTCGTTAAGTATATAATTATACGGCACTTGTTTTTTTGTAATTTATGAGTAATTATATCTCTTTTGTCCTGTCTACTTTTTAGCTCTTTATTAAAATACATTTCCTCTTTTTTTTTTTTTTTATTTCTTTTCTCTCCCCTATATTTTAGTTTCATGTTCAGTCACTTCACTTCTCTGTTCTTATTACTTCTTCTTCATTTCAACGACACCAATGTATAATTAAACCCCTGAAATTTCATTATTGGTAATTTTTCTTCACTACCTTCTATTTATATGTTGTATTTATTCTTATTCTATTTTTTTAGTGATGGCTATTTGGGCTTACTGATGTTTGAATTTTGGTGATAATGAAAGATTTGAGCTTGCCCCGTTTGATGATGGTCAAATTTGATTAGGCATTGTTTGGATCATTGTTAAATCAGTTCAGTTCGTAAAGAAAATTCTTAACTTTGTTTTGATGGTCTAATATTTGGATCGAGGATTCCTGAAAGTAATGAACTTTCCTTTTTTTTCTTCTTCGTTTTTTTAATTTGATCTGTAGTTGCATTAACAGAATTCTGATTTTTCTTCATTTACTTTAGTTTTCGGATTTGTTTTTAGCAAAAATTGCAACTTTTCAGCTCATGATATGATTCCATTGTTCATTGTATTTAATTAATTAGCAAGCAGGTCGTAATTTAATGATCTGAATGTGGTTTTTCCATGTTCAAAATATTGCTGGAAGTATGTGAAGAATATTTGTGGAATGTTGTAGAAATATGTTCTGTGTTATCAATTTATAGAACAAAAGTAGAAATGTTAGCTCTGTAGTGTAGTGTGTAGCTCTTATGTTATGATAATTTGAATGTTGTCTGATGAGGGAGGAGCTTCATGAACCTGATTCTGAATGTTAATGTCTCAAATATGAAACGAGTTGGTTGGTTGATATATCGAAACACGGGTATGATACTGTTAGTTATTTTTCAAGCAAATTGCTTACTTTCAATTGCTTCTTGAATGTTGCAGTGTGGATTTAGTAAGTCTGCGTAAATTTACAGCTTCAAAGCTGCAGCAATGGTTCTCGGTCCAAAGACGATTAACCGAAGAAGCCCTTGTTTGCAAATTAATTACCATTTACATATTCAGGAAATTAAGCCTTGGCCTCCGTCAGAGTCGCTCAGATCCCTGCGTTCCGTCCTGATTCATTGGGAAAATGGCAAACGGAATTCTGGTTTCACCAAACCTGTTGTTCCCTCTCTTGAGCCGGGATTTAATGACGGGAGAATAGAATTTAACGAGTCTTTCAAGCTAACCGTGGCTTTTGTGAGGGATTTTTCAGTCAAAGTTGGGAATGGTGATGCGTTTCAGAAAAATTGTTTAGAATTCAACTTGTATGAACCTCGAAGGGATAATTTAAAAGGACAGTTAATAGGAACTGCCATTATAGATTTGGCGGATTACGGTATGGTGAAAGAGCCAGTGAGCATTACTGCTCCGATTAACTGTAAGAGGAACTTTAGGAACATGGCTCAATCCTTTTTGTACGTCAAAATTCAGCCTCTTGATAAGGGCCGTAGTAGTAGTTCATCATCCAAGGGGACTATCTCTAAGGAAGCATCTTTAATGAAGAATGGTATCGGTTCTCCTTCAAGCTCGATGAATGGGGAATATGCTGATGAAGCAGAGATTGCTTCTTATACAGACGATGATGTCTCCTCTCATTCATCAGTGACAGTTTCTTCTTCTCCTTTGGAAATAAATCGTAGTTTACCTCATGAAAATCAACAGGTAATTGATCCATGGATAACGATGTTATATTTTCCAATCTTAATTGTGTTGTTTATTCTAAAGCTTACATATTGGGATTCCATTCGGTCTTAAACCATTCTGAATATTTACTTTCATTATATGGCGCTCTTGCTCTTTGTTGACTAAGACAAGTTTGACATAAGAATTTCACTAGCATGTATCTGTAATCTATAAATTTTATAATGTATAAAACTTTTCACTTGTTTTGATTAATTATTGTAAGAATTTAGTGGATCGCAGTATGCATGTAAATATCAACTTAATTTCTTGTAAAATGACATAGCTTTACTTGCAGAATGGGTCAAATTTGATCATTCACAATGCAGAAAGTGGTGACAAGAAACAGACTATTGCCCTAGAAAATGGGAGTAAAAGATCGAACGTGATAGGAAGATCTGCTGGCCACAAATCAACCAGAGGATATTCTTCCTGCTCTTCATCGGTGGACTTATCATCTGAACTAGGTGACACAAAAAATGATCTTGCTTCTTCCCCTGCATCTCCCCGCTCCAGCGCAATGGTTGTCCCAGAAGCTGATGCTGATTTTGCTGGTTCTGTTGATTCAATCCTACCTAACGATCGATTAGATGAAGCATCTGATGGCCCCATGAAAAAGATTGAAGATGAAGGTTTGAGCTTGGGAAACCATGAAGAAGAAATTTATAGAGCTAGGATGCATATTGATGCATCCTTTGAAAATATGGACTCCACAAAACATGTGCGGCAAGTGAAAACGTTCAAAAGTGATGAAAGAAAGCTTGCTAAGATATATCCGACTAATGCCGGAAGTGAACATTCCAATTCCAAACTTCAGCAACTGAAGCAAAGAATGCAAATGCTGGAGGGAGAGTTAAGAGAAGCTGCAGTACTTGAAGCTGCTATCTACTCAGTGGTTGCTGAGCATGGTGGTTCCATGACTAAGGTCCATGCTCCAGCCCGACGACTATATCGATTTTATCATCACACATGTAGGGAATTTGCTCGACCTCAAAGAGCTAGTGCAGCAAAAAGTGCTGTTTCAGGATTAGTTTTGGTGTCCAAGGCATGTGGAAATGATGTTCCAAGGTGCTTAATCATAAATAGCTGTTGATTCCGTCACTGCTTTTAAATATTTTTCTACTGTCCAACCATCATCACATGTGCATGCTCTTGAAATTTTAGACAGTTCTTCTCATAAATTTGCATCAGCATTCATTTCCAGAAATTGACATTAACATTGGCTCCTCTACCATGATTTACAAGGATCAAAAATAGGACTGGCTCAAACTATCTCATATCCTATGTATATGCAAAGACTAATAATGGTAGATCGCTGTTTGATGAAATAGTCAGTAGGCCATCCTGTTTTCCGTCTTTGGCTTCATTACATGCTTTCAATTGCAGGTTAACATATTGGTTATCAAATGCTATTGTGCTGAGAGCAATGTTAAGCCAAAGAGTTCCAAAAGGAAGCACAAAGACTCTGTTGCGGTCAAATCAGAAAGAGTTCCCTCAAAGAAATATGGGAACTAGGTACACTGGTGTGGCAGAAGATGTTGAGGATATCTGCACATTCATATCGGAGTCAGAAAAAGTAGAAGCTTGGATCTTCTCTCGCATAGTTGAGTCTGTGTGGTGGCAGGTTGTTTCTCCACTCATTTGTTTACTTATCCCGGCTTGTGACCAGTATCAGCTTAACTGGAATCTTCCAAAAAATCACCTGATTCAGAATCCTATTTGATTTTCCAGACCCTGATTCCACATATGCAGTCTTCTGCTGCCAAGACGCTAGATAAATGTGTGAGTTCCATCTCGAGTAAAAATAGCAAAAAGGCGATCAATGCAAATCATGAACAAGTCAACATTGCCTTGGAACTTTGGAAAAAAGCCTTTAAGGATGCTTGTGAAAGGCTCTGTCCTGTTAGGGCTGGTGGCCATGAGTGTGGCTGCTTGCCTGTGCTTCGCAAATTGGTACTAATATATATCTTCCTTTTTCTAGTTTGTTTTTAGATTCTACATATATTGATGTAGTCTAATTTGAAATTGATAAAGCAAATTGACGAGTACTAGACTCATACTTTCACCCTAAAACTCCTCTGCTCCAAAGTTTTTATGCTATTTTACGCAGGATCTGTAATCCCTTTAGTTTTATGCAAGTAACAACATTTGATTGATAAGACTCTTGTTTACTCTCGTAATATTATCACGGTTTTGCTGATGTAAAAAATTTCTGGATAAAAAGAGCTTGGGAACCATTAGCTGTTACTATTTTTAGGTCAGTTATACACAATGAGAAATACTGCATGCTATTGCCTGTGAATATCTTTGGGCCAATTATACACTACAAAAAATACTGCTTCATATTGCCTTGAGAAAAACTTTATGGCTTATAATGATACATTATCTCGCATTCTGCATGGCAGACTTTTAAAAGTAGCCTGCCTGTAATGATCAGGAAATGAATCATTAGTTGATCGAGTTATTATTTTCTGATGACATGATAGCTTACCTTTTTCCTTGTTTATATGCAGATAATGGAAGAATGTGTTGCCAGGTTAGATGTTGCTATGTTTAATGCTATCCTTTGGGAATCCGGTGATGAGATCCCCAGTGATCCTGTATCTGATCCCATCAGTGATCCAAAAGTTCTTCCTATTCCATCTGGAAAGTCAAGCTTTAGAGCTGGTGCTCAACTGAAAAATGTGGTAGGTGGTAAAGTAGTCCTGCATTGTTGTATCTATTCAAAGATGAAATTTCTTTTTCATGCACACCATCATCTGGCTGTAAACTTTAATACTCACAACTTATAAGAAGGGATTCCTTCTCATTGTGTTTTTAATGTGACAGATCGGGAATTGGTCTAGATGGCTGACTGACTTTTTTGATATGGACGATGATTTGGCTGAGGACCAATATATGGGTGATGAGAAATTTGATGCTTCTTTCAAACCATTCCGCCTCCTAAATGCATTAAGTGATCTTATGATGCTACCAAAAGACATGCTCCTAGACAGATCAATAAGGAAACAGGTGAATTACTGAATTGTGTACGCTACCCTATTTTCAATAAGAAATCAACCTTACTAAGTCTTTTCTTTGTACCTCTCAAGGTATGTCCAACATTTGGTGCATCGCTAATCAGAAGGATCCTCTGCAATTTTGTCCCAGATGAGTTTTGCCCTGATCCAATTCCAAAGGGTCTTCTCGACACATTATCCTCTGAGGTCTCTGTTTTTTTCTCCTTCTGGTGTTACTATACCTGCTTATGCAAATTTCATTGGGTATCTTTGGTTGTGGAATGGATTTGAATGGAACCAAAACCACTTCCAATAATGGCCTGATGAATTTTTTTGGGCTTGATAATCATTTTGGTGATATGTCCATGCTATAACTGACCAACTTCATAATGCTATAAATAACTTTGGTCCTTGAAGATATAAAGATAGTCATTTGTACTTCTAGTTATTTATGTATGCTGAAACCCTTTGTTGTTACTTACATAGTGTAGAATGTTCCATTTTGAAACTTTTATTTTGTTAACATGCATTATTATGGAGCTAATAGAATGTGAAATCAATGAATAAAACAAGGCGGTTGTCATTCCGATTAGACCTTTCCAAGAATTAGGCTGCAAGATCCTGAGTTCAGTGTAATGTTATATGAAACCGCGCAAGTGCTACCAACTTGAATGTTTAGAGGAGTTGGTTATAACTTTGGTCAAAATTTTACTAAAACTTTCACTTTATTGCCTCCATATTACAGGAGCTTGTTGAAATCGAGAGGGGATCTTTCACTGCTTATCCATGCAATGCAGCTGCTCCGGTCTATTCTCCACCGCCAGCAGGAGTTATTGGTGATATGGATAGCCAGTCTGAACAAAGGAAAAGTGGGTCATTGGTTCTCAGAAAACAATACAACAGTGATGATGAACTTGATGAATTAGAGTTACCATTAGCTTCGTTACTTATCAATAGCTCTGTATCTTCTCCTGTATCAACTAATTTTAGCCAAAAGTCGAAGGAAAGCATCGGTAAAAAAACCATCAGGTACGAACTTCTGCGAGAAGTATGGATGCACAGCGAGTAGCTACATCTATGTGCTCGTCTGTGAGCTGTATAGCATAGTCCTTTGTTATTTCCTTATGTCATGCCAATATGAATATGAAGGCAATCCGTGTACAAGGTACAGATTGAGTCTAAAGCAATTCAAATCGGTTGTCATTTTTTTCCGCTTGTGAATGCACTTAGTTTATTTTTCTTGTTCGTAGTCTCTTCTTCAGTGGAAGAACAAGGGTAAATTTCTCCTAAAATTATTCCTCAAAACTGAAACGGCTTTGAAGCCTAGTGCTCATGTGCAGTTATCTAATTAGAATCCATTAGTGAAATAATAGTTGCTTTGAGAATGCCAGTGGTTTGGCTCTGTTGCAAGTGTGCCAGAGCTTCTTTGAAGTAACCGTCAGCGATGAAATTTTCAGCCTGTCTGTCAGTTCTCTTATTTGAATGGCAATATCTGTGTTTCCCCTCCGTTCGTGGTGGACATAGAGCAAAATAAAATGTCTACTCCATGTTCCATTTATAGATTCTAAGAGAAAAATTACTCATCGCTTTATACGGAAAATCTGTAACATAATAATGGTTTCATACAATCTGGTATGGCAGTCGCAACGATACAAAAGAGTAAAAACCCGAAACTACAAGACGCCAAAACGAACAGACCGCACGCTGACCACTAGAAAACTCTCAAATGAGTGGTGATATAACACGATCCTCAAGAACTGGTGGTGGCTGGGGGAGGAGAGCGGAAAGGGTTACTGGCTGGAATATTTAAGGAGAGAAGGCATCGTTGGTGATGGAGGCAACGTGACCTTCAGGAGCCACGTGACATTGTGGGCATTTTCGGGAGTGGTGGCAAAATGATCCTGGGGCGTCTTGGCACATCAATCGGTAATCTTGGGAGCGGAGTCAGTGCGCTTGCAGGCATAGGCAGAGGATGTTGATGGGGTTCGAAGGTTACTGTGTCGGCAGGGGGCAGCGTCATACCCAATAAACGTCGTGCTGCCAGGCTAACGTTGATGCTTGAGAGCACCACAGCAATTGAGAAGATCCATACAATGCTCTTTCCAGAAGCCATTATTGTTGCAAAAGGGACAAGTTTATGGTTTCATGAATACAACAATAGATATTGTTAAGGAAAATGTCGAATTACTGCTTGATGTTTATCCAATAGCATGGTTTTTGTGGGATAACGAGTAAGATAAAGATTTGATGGCTCTTCAGTTACCGGTTTCGTATGATGAACAATTTAATGGAAACTGGCTGCTAACGTATTGATTATTAAATTATGAATGACTTTGGTGTACTAAAATTTTAACATATTTCATGATTAAGTACATCTCAAACGACACTCATAAATTTGTGTTATTAATGATACTTACGTGGAATTTATATAGCATTTAATTGAAGAAACGCCCTTTATAACAAGTATTTTGGTGGTACAAGATACTAACTCAATTTTTTCGTTTTATAAAAAAAATTCTAGAATAATACACTTACATGTGACTACTATTTAGTGTTTTTGTTTAAAAAATAAAAAAAGTAAACTTAGCCATATTAATTGTTTTTAAGTGCCACTGCAATTTTTAGTGAAAGGTAAAAGGAATTCTTGACATTCAACCTTAACGCTGTTCGATTAGTCCAAAGGCGAAAAGGAGAAAAAAGGAAAGGAAAAAAAAAATTCACAATTATTTAGGGGTAAACATTTTAATTTTTGATATCTTAGGTTAAAAGTAAGAAGGGAAAAAATTTAATGTGAGTGAGTTCGAAATGAAATAAAATTTAGTTATTTTAATAATTCCTGAGAAATAGGGAAGACTTGGGATTTACTACCACAAAACGAGAGGGACTGAGAGCTTATGGGATAAGTATACAGGAATTTGGAAGTCATCTACATTTTTGCTAAAATTCAATCAAATTTTATGTTTCTAGAATCATTTCAATTATCTATATTTGTGTCATGCATCAGATAAATTCCTACATCATTATTTTCTTCAGGACTGTTGAAACTGTTGATATAGTACACCCAATTTAACATAGATATAACTTCAGTGAATCAAATGAGAAAATACGATAGAATATAACTGAATAAATACATATATTTGATGATAAATCATATTATCCCACTTAAATTCTTTCTTTCTTTATTATTTATTTATTTTAATCTCTCTATTTAGTTCATAAGAAAAATATTTCCGAAACCTGGCCTCACCTCATAATCTTTCTCCTTCCTGCACCACCATTATGGATTTTCTTATCCATTCATATTCATCCTTGTATTTGCAATACCTCCACATTTTCTTCAAATATCCACCGCCTTCCTCACATTCTCATAGCCACGTGTCTCCCCTCTAACAAAGATCCATTACGTTTGAAATGTTGAAATATTGTAACTAGAAATTAGAATTTAGAATTAAGAAACGTTATAAAAAAAAAAATAGAAAAGTAGAAAATAGAAAAAAATAGGACACATGTTAGAATATGTTAGAAGGTTTAAGAAGTTAATAGATTCTTTTCTTTAGTTGTTAGGGTGTCCAAGAGGGCCATTATAGATATATGTATAATTTTATTTTATAAATTATAAATTAAAAAAAAAAACCCCAAAAATAGTGTCTCCCCAATTGATTGCATCCCACCATTAAGTTTGCTGCAATTAGCAGAATCTCCTACTTTGTACTCTTCATTACTATTCTTAAATATCCATAATTACAATTCCATCAGCTCTATCATACATTCATAACACTCAACTCCATCAAAATTCACAGCCACTCCCACTCTAAATATTAATCCACAAAGTACAAAATTATCCAATAATTGTAACTCGGGTATCTAAATTCAGCGTGCTTCACTTGACTTGATGTTAGGTCTGTGTTAACTGCTGCTTTTGTGTTTGTTTTTCATTTAAAGAATGATAAATCTTTTGTCGTGTCCCGTTTTATGTTTGACATTTTTCCTTATTTTATGTGACTTTGTTATATTACGTTTTTGGGATTTTATTATAATTACCAGTTGACGAGATTTCGCACTCTCTAAAGATGATGTAGTATCCTAACTGGGATTTGTTACCGCAACTTGGATTAAGTCTTGAATCCCCAACTTTTTATTTGTTGGTCTATTGGTATCAATTTATGTATTTTACTTGTATTTCGTTCGCCTTTACCTAAAAGAGAGAAAAAAAAAAAAAAGAGTGCATGCTGTCCAATAAACAAATGTAATTTGCCTTTCACCATTATATTGGGGCCAGTCTGATTCTAAAGTAAAAACCGAGGGATGGGAGGCACATGCCACATCATCTTTTTAGACACGGCAAAGTAAAAAATATATAGAATTTTCTTTTAATTATTGACTCAAAAGCCTAAAAATTTAAAAATATAAATATTTCACTTTCACTTTTTTTTTTCTTTTTAATAATTATTCCATGATAAAACAATCATGACTGACTATCGTTCATGTCCTTTGCCTCTCATCCTCAACAACCGCTAAAATCCACTGTTCATTGTATCCTCTTGGAAAAAATATTTAATAATTTAAGAATTTTCATTCGTAACTTTTCAAACTAAAACATACTGCATTCCAATAGAGAAGCTTGTTTTAGTTCATTCATCATATTCCTACAAAATGATTAGCATTCTTATTTCTCACCAATTATTATTTTTAATCTTAGGCCATTTCAAATGCATGCCAAACATAGCTTCCATAAACAAGATAGAAATATACATGTCTAAAACCCTCCACAAGATAACCGATAACCTACACCTTTTCAGCAGTTTATGGTTTCCTAAAGGCCTTTTCCGGTGAAAATTTTACATAAGGTTTGAACATCATCATCTCACCAGCAAACAATTTGAGCAAAATCATATGACATACTTGATGTCGATGTCGAGGTCATTACTTACAGCAGCACGTGTTTTCGATCCCAACGGAATCACAATACAGATAAATCTCACTCATACAAGGGAGCTCCATATTTTTTGAATTTTTTTCCTTTTCTTTTGATTTTTCTTTTCGGGACAAATTCCTAAGGGTAATTGACCTCCATTCTTCAAACAAACAAAATTGGAATACTAGGCAGACAACTCTGCAACTCTTCATATCTCTCGCAACTATTTACTATATGCCTCGAAATACAAACAAATATAGAATGATTTCACGCAGTCAATTTCTGGGAAGAATCAGTAGTATTCATGTGCTGAAGATGTAATGCAGCTAACAGTCCTTGCCAAGTTTCACCTGGTGCACCTGCAACCGGAACATTGACAAGCTTCTGTTGTTTCTGGTAGTACTCTTCCAAGAATTTGCTCTGCATAAAAGGTCAAATCTCAACATATGCACAAACTCCTAAAAATCCATTCTGTAAGGACTTATGCAGCTTTCTGACTTAATTTCGGGTGACTCAAACTGTATAAACAAAAATCATAATCCTAACACGCGGTCAAGGTATAGCTAGGGAAAGATGACGATATGCAGATGCAAGTCAAGTTACCAACCTATGGAAGTCAAGAATACTTCCTTTTCAAAGTGCTGAATGAAAATGACAACTTACAAGCATGATGTATAGAACAGACAGCAATAGAATGGTGTACCTGCTCAGCATACACAGCAATGTCTTCTTTCCAGAGCCTTCGGACCTCAGTAGAAATCAATCCTTCATCAATTCCAGTTCCAAACTTCTTTTTCACCACATCTTCTTCCGAGCACTTGAAATTCACCACTAAGTCAATGTCGGCAATTTGATTAAGAATCTCCTGCCAAAAATGAAATAAAATCCAGCATTCATCACTCATAATGCATGCAACCAATAATGTCTTGTTCCATTAACCGTTAGATAGGGGGGCTTTGATGAACAATCATATGGCATATATTGGTTCATGCGATACTATGTAATCTATAATAGGCCAAAAAATACACTGTTCTCATCATCTATCACTATGTATAGAGTAAGTTTAGACAAAGTCTACAGACACCATTTATTACATGTAGAAAACATCACAGTTGATCCCAATGAAGACGTAAAATCTGCAAGATTTCAGATCTTACAGCTTGGATTCTTGTTCGGGGGATTCCCTCCAGAATGAAGCCAGTTTCTCCTCTGTTATACCCATCCTCCAACCTCTTGGACAACAACGCAAAAATCACTTCTTCTGGAACAAGCTTTCTCTCATTCACTGCTTTTGCAATCTATTCAAACCACACAAACATTATGACCAATTTACTCCCAGAAAACAAATCAATATCTGATTAGCAAGTGAGAGTTCACAGACATCACCCAGAGAAGAAGAGGACAAATTACACCCGCGCCAAACAGGATTGGATGCATAAAGCATTTATTACCATTTTTTTTTAATAAATTAATTATCATAGGATGTCTCCGAGGCGACAAGCAAATATTACTACTTATTAAATGCATAAAAGATTATCTCGATTCCTAATAAACATAACATTCCAAGGAAATTTCTTGATGGTCATACGAAAATCTGATCATAAACAGCACATAGAACATTCAAGACTCTGTGTGATCACATACTGTCAAGCATGCACTGCTCCCACAGCATGAAATTGACAAAGATACGAAAGAAAACACTACACAAATAAGCGTTTATCAGAAATTTTTATGAATTATACATTAAATTACAACAAACATCAATTAAAACAAGCAAAAGATCTTTAAAGAACCAATCAAACCCGAAAAAAAATATATTCTTGATAAATTAATCTCGCATCTTATAAATCGGAAAGGAGAAAAGAATCTTTTCTAATCATTTCACATTTTCGTTTTCGTTTTCACAATCCAAACTGAGCCTAAACAGGATCGAGATCAAATCATTCTTTCAAAAGTAATAATACCTGATTATAAAGCTGAGACCTAGGGTTTAGCTCCTGCCTGACTAGAGACCCCATGGAAATATGCGGAATTTCTAAGAGTTTTGAAAGCGCTTCTGCGAACACGTGTTTCTTAGCTCCTCTATCTCCCATTATTACCCACTGCACTCCTCTTCCCGGAATCCACTTCTCGTTCGCCAGCCTCACTGGAAACTTTTCCTCCACCTCCTCCTCGGCGTAGTAATAATCATCGTAATCGTACACGGCTGCAGCTGCCGACGCGTAGGAATGGCTGGAGAGGAGAGAGAGTTGACGGAGGAGAGGGATGTGGTTCCTAAAGATTGCTGCCACGTGGCGGGTGATTCCGGCCATTGCTGCGGCGGCGAGAGGTGGGAATCAGGGTTTTAGAGAGGGAGAGAGAATGGGATGAAAGAGGACGTTAGGGTTTTAAAGAGGAAAGTGTGGGATATTTAGAAAGTGGAATGGTATAGGTTTATTTACATTATGGCACAACATGGGAGGAGTCGACACGTGGTGAAAATTCATTGGTTAAATGAGTATCCGGTGCATGCGTGTTTAGAATAAGGTGGGGGAAGGAGGCATGGATGAGAAATTATTTGCCACATGTATGGTAGAGATTGTAGTTCTGGGGGCTGGGTTTGTACGGAGACGGAGAGGAAAAGGCGGTGTTTGAATCGCGCTATGTCCACAAGCCTTGGAGGGTTGGTGGCTTCTAGTGCTGCCACGTGTATATTTAATTTGGAATCTCTAATTGGAAGAAGAAGGTGGGAGGCATGAGACTTGTGTGAACTTTAGTGGTCCTCCATTTTTTGAATTTTAGAAAAATCTTATACTTTTCTCTTCTTTTCATTAATTTTTGGATATTTAATTAATAGCACATTTTGTTGATTTCACAATTAAAATAATATAACTATTCTTTCCTTAAAAATATATTCCCATTTTTGGTAGGTAAAATAATAGTTTTATAGAATTATTATTGTTACAAAATGAAAAACTGCAATTTCTTTATAAGTACAAAAAAATAGCTATTCTTTAGTTTTATTTTTCCTGTATATTTTATTTATATTTACTCAAGAGATCTCAAAAGAATTATAAAAAATAGGTAGTATTTTTTCTTTTCAAGAACTGTAATTTTATTTGGCAAATCAAACGTGTCATAAAAGACATGATTGGAAAATAACGAAGGAGAAATTTAAAATGAGGTAAAGAAGATGGTGGACTAGATTTTAGCTATGATACAACACAAAACGCATACAGAATATTGTGGTATTAGATAAATTAGATTTATAGGTACTGGCCATAAAGGAAAAAACAAAAGTTATAGGTTGTTAAATTAAGTTTATAAACACTTACAAATAACATGAAAATTCATTATATACTATAAGATAATATTGAAATCCATAAATTAAGCATATCAAATTTAGAAAAATAAGATCAAAAAGTAGCTAAATGAATAAGTAAACAAAAATAATAAGTTCATAGATGAGTTGAAAAGCTAAAGAATATGCCCAAGAGCATGGTTTAAGCTTTATTAGTATTTTATAACACCATCACTCAATGTAAAGATGAGGACAATATAGTGAAATGGAGATTAAAAAAAAAATTATAAATGTCAAAGAAATCAAAACCATATCATCATCCTGTCTTACTGTAAACCCTAAAGCAAAGCCAAGTAACCGTAGGTTTGAGCTTAAAACCTAAGGTATGATCCGATCAAACCTAAATTATAAACTATTTAGCAAAATATTAGTAAAAATGACCCTGTAAACTTAAATTTAAGAAAATAAGTAATAAAATAGGAGACTATAAAATTTTCAAATTTTAAACATAATAATTGCTAATTACCGAAAAGGCGAAAAGTGTAATATAATAACTAATAAATTATTAAAGATAGATTATATGTATACTAAAAATTTTAGAATGACCAAAATAATATTTAGGAATATTCACGTATACCCCACATGTATTTACGTGTGGATAAAAATACGCGTAATTATTGAAATTGGCCGAAAACTAAGCAAATAATTAAAGAAAAATATAAAATAATTATGGAAAAATCAGAAAAAATCAGAAGAGGATAAGCTGCAACAAGATCAGTTCGTAGACAGAAAAAGGAAAAAAATAACCAATAAGAATTGGACAAACAAAAAGCCAAAAATCAAGGAATTGGGGCAAAATCCTATCAAATTAATGCACATTAATTACTACAATTGTCTATAAATAAGGAAAAAATTTCCAGAAGTCATTTGGTTAGTTTAGGATCTAAGAAAAATCGAAACAATGGAAAAATCGAGAGAAAATCCAGAAAAAAAAAAAAGAAAATTGTGCAGATTAGCCAAGTGAACTAAAACCACCACCTACCAACCACCACCCTACACTAGAACCACCGCCTGGACCGGCCGACAACATTGGACTGGGTTTGGACGGCCAAAAAACTTCGAACCGATTAGTCATTTATTCATCCTGATTTTTGTATAATTTTGTAAAATTAGTTATTTTGCCCAGAAAATTATGAAACTTGTTATTCTGAGGTTTATTTGTATGTAGATTTAGGGAAAAATATTGATTTAGTTTAATTATGTCTGAAAATATAGGGTCCTTAACAAATTATTCAAAACCGAGCATGATTAAACCAGAAAATAAATAGGCTTAGGGATGTAGTTTGGAGCTCAAAATTTTTCTGTAGGATGCTCATATGATGTAGAACAGTGCTATAAAGCCATTTTTTTAAAATTAATTTTTGAAATTTTTAAATTAATTTTTAGCCCTAAAATGATGGTAAAATTGGGTGATTTAGGATTAATTAGGTGATTAGGATGTTAATTACTGATTGGGATATTAATTATATGTTTAGGGAAGTTAATCTCTGCAGTGGAACCCTAATCCTAGCCTTTAGGTACTAAGTATGGTTAATTAGGGAAATTAGGTAAGTAATATAATAAATTAGTAATATGTGAAAATGTAAATTAATAAATCTAAAAAAATAAGGTTATTTAGATAATATTATAACAGAAATCAGAAAAATAATAAATCTGAAATGACATTTAATTTTAAGTAAATATCTCAAAATATAAGATTTTTACACATCGGGAATAAATCCGATATCTCAATTAGAGTTAGCGTGTATCGAATAGTTTAGAATACCAAAATTACGACCCAATAGGATATTTGAATACCTGAGCATAATGTGATTAATGTCACATTGGGATTCGAGCCTAATTAAGACTTAGGAATTAAAACTAGAATCTAGTTTAGGAGCCGAACCCTGATATAAAATACAACGAATCATTAATACGTTATAGGTATACATGAGGAAAATGAGTTACATTATGAATTAGAATAAGAATCCATAAAATATAAGTACTAAAAGAACCTATTTGTATTATAGGACATCCAGAAACAAATCAGCTTGCAACTAGAGGATCGAGCGATCGAGCAAATTCAAGTAAGTTGAGTTATTGCTTATTGTAATAGAATACTAGTTTTGTAATACTCGGAGACTTAGGCTTGTATATGATTGTGATTGTAAATAGTTTGCGCATGTGCTTGATGTATCTGAATTCGTGCTGGAATTTGTACTGTAAATGATTTTGTGACTGATTGAATTGATATGAACTTGTTTGAACACCTTAACCGGAATTTAATCTTAGTTGACCCCAATAACCGAAAATGTCATGCATTGCAACCCATTAGGGGATCATAGGACTCTCCAACCAAATACCGACCCTTTCGAAAGGTATAGCGCAGGATTGTAAAATGGTCACTTCTTTATCCTCAGTCGAACTAAGTGACAGGAGAGGAGGTCGCGGCGGGGGTAAAGTTAATGGTTCGAAGGTAGTCGCAGGAGGAGCGAGGTCTCCATTGCACAAACCTGGGTTTGGTTGTGAGCTGCTGCATAACATGGAACTCCTCAACCCAGATTGGAGCGGGTGAAATTTCTCTGATTTCACAACGGATCGGACTACGTTGTGCGATGACACTTGATTGTTGCATTGCATGAAAATAATTGTTTGATAACCCTGTTTGTGCTTGTATGCATTCATGAGTCTCCAATTCAACTTACTGAGTTGTAGTTGCTCATAGCCTTATAGATCTTTTTGCAAGTTCTGATTTGTGATCACTGCAAGTATCATACCGCCCTACAATTACCCAGAGGTTAGTCTTTTTGAAGCCAGGAGTGTGAGGATCAAGATACTTAGTAAAATGTGTAACTGGACTGACCTTGTAGTTAAAGGTTAAAGACTGATAGTTATTCTGTAATTAGTAAACTGTGGTGATGATGTAAAACTTCCTGGGAAACTCTGTGGACTTACTGATAATTATTTATGTTTATTAGAAATTGTAGTGCTTATCATAATTGTTGTATAATTACTAATCGAACTGTTTACTTCAAAGCGAGGAGTCGTCGACGCTTTGTGTAGATCATGTCTATGGTAGGCACTGTGAGGCCAATTACTATCATAGAATGGTTTATACGGCATGACTGTTGCGACTCTGTGAATTCGGGACATAACACTTACAACATAGATGAAAGAACCAAATTAATTTGCAATTAAACCATCTATAGAGCAATCAATCAGAATAAAAGTATAGAATATCTTAATAAGTTTGGTTATGATTATTGTGGAGGATGGCATAGTTAGTCATTGTTACAGAGTTCTATATAAGGTGACAAAACGATGGAGTTTTACATTTTAAGGTGTAAGTCTTATATTTGAATATATATATATATATATAGACCAGCAGATGTGCATCCTATATAAATTTAATTAAATTATTAAATCAAACTACACATGACTAATAATTAGACAAATAAAAAAAAATAGTCTTTAAAATATACAGATGTGTTAATAATTATAGTTTATATTATCAAATAAGTTATACTTACCTAATAAGAAATGGACGTGGGATTAAAAGACTGGGGGGCCAAAATCAATATTATCAAAATCACTGAGTTTGTGAATTATAACATGAGGAAAAAAATAACATTAAAATATCAAATTGAAAAGGGAAATTGTGGAAATCTAATTCATTACTCTTTTCTATCGTAGAATCCATTTATGATGGAATTCATGTAAATTTTTTCAGCAATATTTTTTTCCACGTAAATCATAAGTCAATTGGCGATGAATTCATCGTCCACCTTATTTAGCCCATTCGTCAAGAAATACATGCTGGAAAAAAGAGTATTTGGTTATTGCAGTCAAGATTGGAAGAATCAAATCCAACGGGTCAAGAAAGGATTGATCAATCTTGATCTGATTTCCACCAATCCGTGACATCAGATGGTAATGATATGTATACGCTTAAACTCTGGATTGTGAATGTTAATTGTATATATAATTGATTACTTTTTGTGAAATAAGAAAACAAATGGTAAATGAAAAGAAAGAAGATTTTTTTACCAACAAATTAGGCAAAGTAGATTATTGATACTTCTAAAATAATATATAAATAGGATAAGTTTTAGTTTTAACGTTGAGCTTGAAAAGATTTAAACATGAAAAAATTTTGTTTTTTTTAATAAAAAATGAAAAATTCTTTTCATTGTTATCTTAGAATTATTAAAGATGCAATGCACCTGTGTGATTTATGGTAGTTATCATTAAGCTAGTATAGAAAATTTGAAATATATCAATTGGCAACCACATTATATCTTGAAAGTTAAAAACGAGTCAGCATTGAAAGTAATTTTTCATTTGCAGGAGAACGTGATTTTAGGAAAAAAGAAATTATTAATGCTATGTGAACAGGAAAAGTATGGAATCAAGTTCAGCATTAATACTAACGTTCATACGAATTCACATGCCGTTTTGAAGAAACAGAATAAATAATTACATATATGCAGTTGACGGGTTGGGCACTTGTAAAAACTAAAAATAATGAATGCGCGGCAGCAAAATTAAGGACCAAGGCCTCGTTAAAAGCTATTGGCGAGAGGAGAAGATGATAGTGTCATGGGTCAAATTTAGAAGAATATAAAATCATGAAGTTCGTTCAAATCCAAGAGAAAATAATCTAGAATATTTTAGAAGATCTAAAAGGTTCTAAAATAGATAATAGATAGGATAGGTAGATATATTTAATATAAAGATAGGTGGAAATCATTTATAATCACTAAATCGAATTGATCTTGGCTCTTTATCTCGAGAGACCTTTTATATATATAGGGGAAATTCTCTTAATTATATCATCAAGTTATTTGGAGTAAATATTATTTACATCAGAGTTTTTCTCTTTAAATATTGTGAGTTATTACAGGCTGATTTAGCCTTCCTTAGTGTGATTAGAAACGTTAAATACTGCACGGGTTCGAGTCAGGGAATCTACCTGTGACAAGTGGTATCAAAGCCAAGTTAAGAGACCACGTATAGAGAAGATGTAATTTGGAGGAGACAACAACACTTTGATAGTCGAAGAGTCAGATAATCAAGATGATTGCAGAGTCACCAGGTAGAGAGCTAGGTCTTGGGACTTACTGAACTCCCTCCTTAATAGGATGGATAAAGCAGAGTTAAGTATTGCTGAAACAAAGGAACAATTCGATGAATCACAAGGCAGCTTTGAAGAAATGGAGGAAGAATTTCGAGGTGAGTTGCAAAGGGCATTGAATCAAGCCATTGAGGAGCTGAAACAGCGTGATGAGGTGATTGAAGGGAAGAATGAAGTACTTGAAACTCCAGTTACGGCTTTGGAAACTAAGGAGGAAGCTTATGAAGCCAAGATGGATGCTGTAATGGTGGCCATGCGTCAGGAGATTGAAGAACTTAAGAATCAACTAACAGCATGTCAAGTGGTAGTGACAAATGGAGTAACCATCCAGTCTGCTCATAAGATCGATGTGCCCAAACCCGAACCTTTCAATGGGACACGATCCGCTCGGGAGATAGACAACTTCTTCTGGGGAATAGAACAATATTTCAATACTGTAAGAATCTTGGATAACCTCGAAAAGATACATACAACTGCTATGTATTTGAAAGATTCTGCTATGGTATGGTGGCGTAGGAGGGCAAATGAAATTAATACTTGGGCTAGCTTTGTATATGAAATTAAGGGGCAATTCTCTCTCCAAAATGCTGCTAAAGAAGCAAAGGTGAAGTTGCGTCACCTAACTCATAAGGGTGACATCAAGCAATATATAAAGGAATTCTCAGAACTGATGCTGGAGATCCTAGACCTTAACTAGGATGACGCTCTAGTGATGTTTTTAGATGGTCTAAAACCTTGGGTAATGTTGGAGCTAGATCGAAGAGGAATAGAAGACATCTCTAAGGTCATAGCAGTTGCTAAAGGCCTAATGGAGTTCAAGAAGACAAAACATAAGACCTCAATGGGAGGTAGAAAGGGGGAGTTAAGAAGGAAAGGAGTGGGAGTTCCTCAAGAGGGAAGCCTAAGATGGAAGAGAAAAAACAATGATCAGGGAAGGACTCGTGAAGGAAAAGATGGGGAACGATGGAAGCTCTAAGAATTAAAGTGCTATTTCTGTAATGGGCCCCATTATGCTAAGGAATGCTTAAAGAAAGATTGGTTGGTAGCAATTATGGCAGATGAGAGCTCTGATGAAGGGGATGAGGCTAAATTGGGTTCGGTACAACTACTTAATGCTATAAAGATGCAAGAGAAGCGAAAGGGGTTGATGTACACTAAGGTGATAGTTGTTGGCAAGAAGTTAAATTCCCTTATTGACTTAGGGGCATCTCATCTGTTCACCTCCAAGGTAGCAGTAAGTAAGATTGGAATGGAAGTAGAGAAGACCAAGACATGGTTCTAGACAGTAAACTCAAAGGAAGTCCTTATTATTAGAGTCACTAGGGAGATAAAGCTCCATGTAAGAGGGTAGAAAGGGAAAGAAACTATCAAAATAGTACTTTTGGACGACTTTGAATTTATGATTGGGATGGAATTTGTAGATTGTATTGACACACTTATTGTTCCTCATGCAAACTGTATATATGTGCTCGAGGCCAACTTTCAATGTGTGGTGCTTGTCACAAGGAAAGCTGGTTAAGCCACAAAATTCCTTTCCGCTATGCAACTAGTGTAGGGCTTAAAAAAGAATGAAGTTACATATGTAGCTACAGTGAAGGGGGAAGAAGAGATGAAAAGTCAAGAGGCAATTCCACATCGAGTGAGGGAGTTGCTAGAAGAATTTAGAGACATCATGCCTAAAGAGTTGCTAAAGAAGCTACCACCAAGAAGGAAAGTGAATTGTGCGATTAAGCTAGAACCAGGTATAAAGGCCCCTGTATAACTCCTTATCATATGTCTCTAAAAGAATTAAAAGAATTAAGGCAACAATTGAAGGAGTTGTTGAAAGCTGGATTCATCTGACTGTCAAAGGCACCTTTTGGAGCTTCAGTTTTCTTCTAGAAGAAACATGATGGGTCCATTCGGTTGTGTATTGACTATAAGGCCTTGAATAAGGTAACTGTAAAAAATAAATACCTCATTCCTTTGGTATCAGACTTATTCGATCGATTGGGAGAGGTAAGATATTTTTCAAAACTGGATCTACAATTAGCATATCATCAAGTATGGATAGCGGATGGAGATGAGCCTAAAACCACTTACGTCACAAGGTATAATGCATTTAAGTTTCTTGTTATACCATTTGGGCTCTCAAACGCCCCTAGCTACTTTTTGTAGTCTTATGAATATGGTATTAGCACCATTCTTGGATCATTTTGTTATGGTTTACTTGGATGATATAATGATTTATAGTAAGTCTATGGAAGAGCACTTATAACATCTCCGTACAGTTTTCCTAGCCTTAAGGGAAAATGAGTTATATGTAAAGTTAGAGAAATGTGCCTATGCAAAGGAAGAAGTGGCCTTACTAGGACACGTAGTAGGACAAGGGAACATCAAAATGGATAAAGAGAAGATATGGGCCATTCGAGAATAGAAAGAACCCACTAAGCCTATTGAATTGAGGTCTTTTCTTGGCTTAGTAAATTATTACAGAAGGTTCATATGTGGATACTCTCGAACGGTTGCCCCCTTAACGGATTTACTCAAGAAAGATGTTCCATGGGAATAGAGGGAAGATTGACAGAAGGTATTTGATACCCTGAAGGAATCAGTCCTTAAAGAACCAATTCTTGTGCTCCCTAACTTTGGTAAAGTATTTGAAGTATGTACGAATGCTAGTGATTATGCTATTGGTGGGGTTTTAATGCAGGAAAACCATATAATAGCCTTTGAGAGCCGAAAGTTGAATGATATGGAGAGGCAATACCCATTATATGAGAAGGAAATGACAGCTGTAGTGCATTGCCTTCAAGTTTGGAGACACTACCTTCTTGGCACGAAATTTGTGGTCAAGATCGACAATGTGGCCACTAGTTACTTCCAGACCCAAGAGAAGCTATCCCCTAAGCAAGCTCGGTGGTAAATTTTCTTGGTAGAATTCGATTTCCACATGGAATACAAGGCGGAAAAGACAAATGTCGTAGCGGATGCCCTAAGTTGGAGGGTAGAACTAGCCGTTATTAGTAGCCTTGAGAACAACCTCCTATAGAAGATTCGAGAAGGGATGGAGATCAACTAGTTTGCTAAGGCTCTACTAATTCAATGTAAAGAGGGTAAAACAAGGAGATTTTAGGAGAAAGATGGACTAATATACACAAAGGGGCGACAGATGTATGTCCCCAACTCCTCCCCTTTAAGGAGGGAAATATTAAAGAAATGCCATGATTCTAAATGGGCAAGTCACCCAAGAATACACCGAACCTTAGCCTTGATTGAAGAAAGGTATTTTTGGCCACATCTAAGGGAGAATGTTAAGAGTTATGTCAGAACTTGTCTCATATGTCAACAAGACAAGGTAAAACAAAGACTAGCACCTGGACTATTAGAGCCTCTACCTATTCTAGAGCATCCATAGGAAAGTGTCTCTATGGATTTTATTGTAAGCTTACCCAAGTCAAAGGGATATGGTACTATTATGGTAGTAGTAGACAGGTTCTCAAAATATGCAACCTTCATTTCAGCAACAAAGGAGTGCCCTATCAATGAAGTAGCTTGGTTGTTTCTCAAGCATATAGTAAAGTATTGAGGTTTTCCCAGAAACATTGTAAGTGATTGGGATGGTCGTCTTACGGGGAAATTATGGACGGAGCTATTCAAGCTTCTTAGTTCTAAGTAAAACTTTTCTACTAGTCTTTATCTACAAATGGATGGACAGACGGAAAGGGTGAATGCGTTAGTGGAGCTTTACTTGAGGCACTTTGTAAGTGCAAGTCAGCGAGACTGGTCTAAGTTATTGGATGTCACACAGTTCTCTTTCAATCTATAAAAGAATGAATCAACAGGGCATAGTCCATTTAAGATTGTCTTAGGGAGACAACTGCTAACTCCCAATATGGTAACCGCAGGATATATAGGGTCTAGTCCCCCAACATATAAATTTGCAAAAGAGTGGCAAGAGAGCCAAGACTTAGCTCGGACTTACTTAGACAAGGCTATTAAGAGAATGAAGAAAGTTATAAATAAGAAGCATCAACCAGTGGAATATCAAGTAGGGGATCGAGTACTTATGAAGTTACACTTGATCCAGTGAACCAAGGGCCAATTGCACAAAGGACTAATGAGGCATTATGAAGGACCATTTCTCATCGTGAAACTAGTGTGACGAGTATCTTATAAGTTGGAGTTACCTCCAAGAATAAAATTCCACCTAGTATTTCATGTTAATATGCTTAAGCCATATCATAAAGATGAGGATGAGCCTGGTAGAACAATATCACAGAAGGCTCCAATTGGAGTTCGAGAATCATATGAAAAAGAAGTTGGAGAAATTATTGCAGATAAATATGTAAGAAGATGAGGTTACCCCCCTAAGCACGAGTATATGGTTATTTGGAAAGGAAAGCTAGAGAGTAAGGCCAGTTGAGAACCTGCTGAAGCTCTATGGTAGTTTCCAAACAAAATTCAAAAGTTTCACAAAGAAAATACGACGAGGATGTCGCCGGAATGAGTGGGGGAGAATGTTACAAGCCAATTTAAAAGGGCCTAAAATCATGAGGTTCATTCAAGCCCAAGAGGAGATAATCTAGAATATTCTAAAAGATCTAGAATAGGTGATAGATAAGGTAGGTAGATGTATTTAACGTAAAGATAAGTAGGATTCATCTGTAACCATTAAATCGAATTGATCTTGACCCTCAATCTTAAGAGGTCTCTTGTATATATAGGGGAGATCCTCTTAATTATATCATCAAGTTATTTAGAGTGAATACTATTTACATTAGAGTTTCTCTCTCTAAACATTGTGAATTGTTACAGGTTAACTTAGCCTTCTTTAGTGTAATCAGGAACGTTAAGTGCTACACGGGTTCGAGTAAGGGAATCTAACCGTGACACTAGCACAAGATTCTATTAGAGACTATTACTTTAAATAATTTTATTTATTTTTTATTTTTTTGGCCTAGCCCCCTCATCCTTACTTATCCTATACCTAACAAAAGGAATATTAATTAGAGAATCACATAAATGGCTATGTAAAAACTTAATACAAATAGCCACGTAAAACTTTTTACTATAAACTAATGTGACTTATCAATCCACCATAATCTCTTAAATTACACACGAAACTTTACCAATTGATAGTGCTTTATATATTTCATAAATCAAATCCTTAGCAATAAACACTCTTTTGAGCTAATTCCAGTCCATCCTATAAATCTTTGAGATTGTTTACTCCTTTTCTATTTTGTTAATCAAATTAAGATATCATAAATTAATCAAGATCTAGATAAAATAAGGAAAATGGCATGAGAGACCATTAGCACAATTGATAGGGCCTTTTGGACCTAACCCCTTCAAGCTTATCTCAACCTAATTGGGCTCATGGTCTAAGCAGTGCTACTTTGGACCCGATTTCTCTATCCTTGTAGCTGATCTCTGCTCGGGTCCATTATATGGTCTGTCCAATCACAACAGTCATTAACAATTATAACATTATAGATAAGGTTAAACGACTTAGCCAACAATCATCTCCTATAATTCAAGACCACATTAACCTACATGTCTCCACTATCCACGACTTGTAGGTGTATCCTCTACCTACTAACGATTCTTCAACCGTTAGTTACCCTCCTCTATAAATGCCAGGCCACCTCATAACGGTAAACCACTTAACACTTTACGCACTTAAGTTTTATTATACTCTCTAGTATACTTGTTATGTTCCTTTATACATTACTGACTTAAGCATCGGAGTGGCCATACTAGACAACCCTCAATGCCCTTCACTGGTTCTTGTTTTACAAGCTCATCCAGTAGCACAAAGCTTAAATCATTTCTAATCTCTACCAACTAAAACCTAAAGACGACATTTGGCATTATCTGTTGGAAACAAATCCAATCCCCTACCCAAATATACACTAATCACTCACCTAAATGCTACCCTCAATTGTCAGCATGTCTTACATTAATAACCTTGAAAATAACCAGTTGGTGAACATTTAACCCTCAAATAACCAGCCCCCAACTAGGGAGATGATTGAACAACATTTAAACTGTATGGAGCGATTGCTTAAGGAATTTGCTGCACAAAATAGGTTGCTCCACACTCATCTTGAGGACGTCGAGAGGCGTAGCAGGTAGACCCACCCGCCTGAAGCTTTTGATGCTTACACTGCGTATGATAATCAACAATAGCGGCAACAAAATGGCAGGGATTAGCTACTAAGCCCCCCAATGTAGGAAGAGTAGTTGTGGTCTATGGCCACCTATAACCATGCCTTTGCTAACAATGAGTAGATAGTCAACTCATATGGAGTACCAACACACTTTGCAGTACATTGAGTTCATCCGATAGACAATGTTAACCTCAATAAGCTTCATGCGATTATAAGGAGGCTTTCTGAGCAGTAGGGGAGCAAAGCCACTAATGACGTTGAGTTAGTCGCTAACAACAAAACCCTCCTTTACTAAAGGTTGTTCAAGATGAAGTTTTAACTCCAAATAGCAAGCTTCCTACTCTAGACCAATATGATGGCACTGATGATCTTAATGATCACCTCCTCCATTTCTATACCCTCACGAACTTTTATGGTCATGGGGATGTCATCATGTGTAAAGCTTTCTTAGGTACTCTAAGGAAGGCAACTCGAACGTAGTTCAACTATCTACCTAAGAATTACATCGACTCCTTTGATGAGCTAACTGGTAAGTTCAATCTCCATTTCAAAGCTAGTAAACCCCAGTCTAAGGACACTTCATCCTTATACTTAATAAGGTAGAGTCAAGGAGAGACTCTGTGAGAGTTTGTGGCTCAATTTAACAATGCCGTGGTCAAGATCCCTCAATTGGATGAGGGTATAGTAGTACATGACATGTAGCTTGGCATTAGACCTCTAGGGACTTTTTTCGTTCACTTAGGAAAAGTAAGCCGAAGACCTTAGCCTAATTTTGGAATAAAGTCCAACACTATATGAACCAAGAAAACAACATTCACATCAAGTGTAATGCCAATTGAGAGAGGTTGGGTAGAAGGAAGGAAAAGGAAAGATTGTTTGTTAAAGAATGCCTTAATGGCAAAGTATCGAATAGAGCTAAAGGGGGGAAGGCTCGAGCAGCAAGAAGTACTAAGTTAAGTAGATACCACTTCGCTTCCCATCTATACAAACCACATACCCTTAAATAGACCTATCTCTTAAGTCAACGCTGAAGTACGAAATAGGAGCCTGCTATAGAAAGGACCTAAGATGAGGGGGAACCCCAACTGATAGAACTCGGACAAGTATTAGCAGTTCCATAATGACCATGGTCATACTACAGAAGAATACTTCTAACTGAAGAACACGATTAAATATGCAATTCAGTTGGGCTACTTTAGTGAGTATATGGCTTAACATAAAAATGATGACCATTTCGATGATGATGAAGATAGGGTACCTCGGAGGCGTCAAACTGAGGGTACTTAAGCAGAATAGAATGAAGACCACCGTAATGACCTAGCCTCTAATGACATCATTAACATGATCATTGGGAGGCTACATCCAAGGAGCTGGTCAAGCACCAATAGCTCGGCTAACGCCCCATCCGAGGTGTTGGCTGTTAAGGAGAAGAGCTAGAAGATTGATATTGCGATCTCCTTCTTCAACAAGGACCTAAAGGGGGTAGAAAGCCCTCATCAAGACTCCATTGTAATTGCAGCATGAATTGCAAACTTTGAGGTTCTCAAGATTATAGTAGATATTAGCAGCTCCACTAATATCCTTTTTATGCATATGTATGAAAGGATGACGAACAAATTGCTAGTCAAGATGAAACCTTATCACCATAATCTCATCAGCTTCAATGGAGGGACTGTTAAAGCCAAAGGTATTATCACTCTTGACATGGAGCTTGACGATGACAACAATGTCACTTGAGGACTAGTGGAGTTCATCGTAGTCGACTACTTGTCCCCCTACAATGCTCTTTTAGGATGACTAAGCTTAAATGCTTTTGGAGTCATTACCTCATCAAGGCTAAGTTTCCAACCCCTATTGGGGTAAGAATTTGCATATGTGACCAAAAGCTCTCCCTAAAGCTTTATCTCAAGGTTGCCAAAGTTGACAGTGTTTTCGCTCTAGAGAGCGACTCGCAGGAGAAGCTGGCAAAGAGAGGTAAACCAAGTGAAATAATAGAAGAGGTGAATATTGGTGCCTCTCCCAACCAGACTTTAAGGTCAGGATCAAAACTCTTCCCGAGGTGAAAGAAGAGATAGTTTCCCTCTTGCGGGCTAATTTGACTTTAGTATGTAGCCTGTTAAGCAAAAGAAGAGGCATTTCACACTTGAAAAGGTAGGTTGCTATTGAGGAAGAGGTGCAGAAGCTACTTAAGGCTGGTTTTGTCAGAGAGGAAAAGTATTTAACCTGGTTGGCTAATATAGTGCTGGTTAAGAAAAAGTTTAGGAAATGGTGTATGTATGTTGATTACACTGACATTAATAATGCTTACCCAAAAGATTGCTTTCCTCTCCCCATGATCAACTAGTAAGTCAATTATACATTATGACATGCTTCCACATTAGATATCCTCTTACATCGAGACATGCACTACTCAACTTTATGGACACCTTCTCGAGCTATAATTAGATCAAGATGGACTTAAAGTACAAAGTTTATATCTCCTTTATCACTGACTTCAATACCTACTATTACATTGTCATGTCTTTCAGCCTTAAAAGCACCAGTGAAACATATTAGCGTATAGTGACCAAGTCATTCAAGCCTCAGTTCAGGCAGAACATGGAGGTACGTCGATGACATGATAGTCAAGAGCAAATAACTTAGTAATCATGTCAAGGACCTGTAAGAAGCCTTTAACTAGATGAGAAAGTATGACATGAAGCTAAATCTCTAGAAGTGCGTATTTAGGGTTAACTCTAGAAAATTCCTTGGCTTCCTGGTAACCTAGAGAGAAATCGATGCCAATCTCGAGAAGATACAAGCCATCAAGGATATGAAGCTCGTTCCTCGGTTAAAGAGTATAGAAGTTCATTGGCATGTTGGTCGCACCGAGCAAATTTGTCTCCAAAAGCGTTAATAGATGCGTTAAGTTCTTCAAAATCTTGAAGAACCCTAAGGGTTTTGAATGGACTCTTCAGTGTGCAGTAGCTTTCAACCTACTGTAGGACTTCCTCACACACCCCCCCTCCATCCTCTCTAAACCTATTCTAAGGGAGGACTTGTATTTATATTTAATTGTTAGCAACCGAGTGTACTCTTAGTCAAAGCTAAAGGGAAAGATCACAAACTTGTATATTATGTCAATCATATTCTCTAGAGGCTTGAGGTCAGGTACACTAAGGTAGAAAAATTCACATTGGCTGTAAGACCCACAATTGGCTACTTGGAGTTTGGTTTGTAAAATTTAGGTTCGATCGAATGTGATTGGTTAAAAGATCCAATCGAGCCTAAATTATCAAATAAAGTTATAAATATTAGTAAAAGCGATCCTATAAGTTCGAATTTAAGAAAATAAGTAATAAAATAAAAATATATAAAATTTTCAAAATTTAAATATATTACTTATTATTTATTGAAAATGCATAAAATACATTCCGATAACTAACGAATCGCTAAAGATAAATTATATATATACTAAAAATCATAGAATGACCTAAATAGTATTTATTTATACTATATATGAATTTACATGTAGGTAAAAATACGCGTAATTACTTAAAATACGCGAAATGTGTTAAAATAATGCTAAATAATTAAAGAAAATTCATAATTTAATTAATAAAAAATAAAGAAAAATCAGAAAAAATAAGGAATGATCCAAATGTGGATTGTGGCAACTGGGGAAAAGAAGAAAAAAATTCGGCTAATTAAATTAGAATAACAAAAAAGATAAATTAAAAGAAGATAAGGCAACTATCTAATCAAATTAATGCATATTAATTTCCTAAGACCTCTATAAATACCCCAAATTTTTCAGAAACCCATTTTAGATGTCTGGAATTGTTAAAAATTAGAGAGAGGTGGAATTGAGATGAAATTAGGGTTTTACAAAAAATTACAAAAAAACTGTACAGTTGGGGTTTCGAAGGAGAACCTAGACCCGACGAGTACCTGGGAGTAAACAGCCACTATTATCACACAATGGTGACAGCGCCTAGATCGGCCGACAAGGCTACCGTGGCCGGAGCCACCTACACAAGTGAGTCCGATTTCTAACCCGATTTTATTTAATTTTGTAAAAATATTAAATATTCTTAGAAAATTATGAAATTTGGTACTCTGAGGGTTTTTAGTATGTAGATTTAGGGAAAAATTTTATTTTGATAATTTTATATTTAGAAATATGTTATCCTTAAGAAATCATGCAAACTCGAGCTTTGTTCGAATTAGAAATAAATGAGCTCAAAATTGTAGTTTCGAGCTCAAAATTTTTGTGTTGACTACTTAGGTGATATAGAATAGTGCTAAGAAGCTCTTTTTTAAAAAAAAAATGAATTTTTGAAATTTTTAGATAATTTTTAGGCCTTAAAATGATGCATAAAATGAGTTATTTTTGGTTAATTAAGTAATTAAATAGATAATTATTGATTTAGTGAATAATTATATGTTTTAGGATGTTGAAATCTGATGAAGTATGATATTTGTAGTATTTAAGGTATTAGATGTAATTATTAGGGTATTATATAGTATATATGTAATAAATAAAAATAGTATATTTTAAGTTAATTTTATAATTTAGGGTAATTAGGTATAAAATCTGATTTATGATGAATTTATATATTTTAAGATATTAATTGATGTTGGAAGATGATAATTAGAGTAATAGAAATATTATATGTGTATTATGTACATAATAGGTAATAATGCATAATATGTAAAAATTTGAAATATAATAAATAGAAAATATTAGAATAAAAATTGATATTTTACTAATAATAGGAAAATATATAAAATTTGGTAGAAGACTAACTTAGGTAATTATATGAAAAATGTAAAAATTTTTCACATTAGAAGTAAATTCAGTACATTAATAAGTATTTAAATGTACTGAGTAAAATAAAATACTAACTAAGGATAATTATGGTATTTAGTATACCAAAAAATAATATGATTAATTTCACATTATGGGTTGAAACGAGTTTTTAGGATTCATATATAAAGCTGTACTTGGAAATTGAATCATAATCTAGCCCTAAACTGAGAATAATTGTAAAAGATTTGAAAATCTAGATAATTGGACATATTAAACCCTAAACCAAAGATAACAATAAGTATTATAGAATAAAACAAATCTATAACAATTATATGAAAACTTAGACAACATTGGTATTATAGGAATCTTTGGCGATGGACTGAACGAGTCTTACTTTAAGTGAGCAAGTAAGGAGTTGAGGTAAGTTGGGATTAATACACTGCTGTATTTTGGAGGCTTGAGATTATACTCAGTTATACTTGTTAGATAGTTGGCTGTGTGTATGTGCTTAATTATGAGTGATGCTACGATTTTATTGTTGTTTTGGCTTGTATTGTATAAAATAATTAATTACCCTAAACTGAACTTAACAAATATATGACTTGTAACCATAAATCGGACCTACATAGCAACCTATTAGGGGAAACCTAGGATCTTTCGGCCAAATACGGATCCCTTCGAAAGGGATAGTGTTGGATAGCATAATGGGTCCTTTCTTCATCTTTAGTTAAACTAAGTGACAGGTGAAGAGGTCACGGCAAGGGTAAAGTCAATGGTTTGAAGGTAGTCACAGGAGAAGCTGTGTCTCCATTGCATAAGCCTGGGTTTTGTTGCATTAATAATAACTCCTCAACCCGGATTAGAGCGAACGCAATTTCTCTAATCTCACGATGAGTCAGACAACGTTGTGCGATCATTGTACGATGGCATTTGCTTGAACATGTATTGAACCTAATAATTTGGTTGATAACTTTGTTTGTATTTGTGGTATAGTTTTAAGTTTCCATCCTAACTTACTGAGTTGTGGTAGCTCACATCCCTATAGACGTCATTGCAAGTATTAGCTAAGAAGCGACTTACAACTACCCTGAAACTAGCAACTGTTGGATCCTAAAGAGTGAGGAAAAACATTTGAAGAATAGACATATATTTTTAAGGTTTAAGCTCTTATTTTAGAATTTTTTATTTTTGAATAATGTATTAATTAGGAAATAGATTATAGTGAAACATTGTAAACGTTAATTATAATAACTGAATTCTAGTGTATATATATATGTATATATTTTCTTACTTTCTTAAGTAAATGACTTATTTAAATTACAAATTGTTTACTTCAAAACAGGTTAGTTGTGGATGCCTTATGTAGATCAGGTCTAAGATCGTGGTTGTAAGGCCAACTTCTATCTTAGAATGGTTTTGCATGGCGGGACTGTTACGACTCTACCGCTTCGGAGCGTGACATTAGCCATTGTCATCTTAGTATGTTAGCTTAAGCTTTACTCCTAGGCGCACCAGATTATTATGTTCACGAATTAGCTGCTATGTACACTATTGTAGAAGCTTAATACATTTGGATGGATAGTGAAGTATGCGATGGAGTTGAGCATCTATGGAATCCAATATGAACCACAGACGACCTATAGTGCACAAATCCTAGCCAACTTTGTGGTAGAATACACACATGAGGAAGAAGCATTGCTAAAGGATGACAAACCGATGTGGACTTCCATCTTGATGGATTATCCACCTTAAGAGGTGGAGGTACAGGCCTAGTACTTATCAAATCGCACAAGATCGTTATTTATTATGTCCTTAAGTTCAAGTTCGACACTAGCAATAACAAATCTAAATACGAGGCGTTGATAGCTAGTCTCAAGCTAGCCAAGGAGATCGGTACCGATCACCTGCAAGTTTTCTCAAACTCGATGTTCATCGCCTAGTAAGTTTAAGGTGAATATGAGGCCAAAAACGACACCATAGTAAGATACTTAGAGAAAGTGAGGAGTCTCCTAATTGAGTTACTCTCCCGAGGCATTACGAAGATCCTTCGAATCAAAAACTTAATAGCACATTGGCAGTCCAAGCTTGCCTTTACGGGGATACAAAAGCTTAACGCAAAGGATAGGAAAATTTTTATTAAGTACTTGCTTAAAAAGAGCATAACTTTAGATTCAGTTAAGGTCTTAAAAACTTACAACAGTACTATTAGAACTAAGATGGATGGACCCCATCCAAAGCTACTTGAAGTAAGGTACACTCTAGAAGGATAAGAGAGAAGTAAAGAAGTTAAAGTACCACACTGCCAACTACTCATCGATCGACGATGTCTTATATTGTAGGGGAGTCAGTCTTCCCCTACTTAGATGCCTCTGAGCAGACAAAGGGCTACATGTCATAGAGGAGCTATACGCTAGAGTATGCAGTAACCACATCCAATCATAACCCTCTACATCTAGACCCTTTGGCTTAGATATTATTGGCCTACTATGATGTATGATTCCAAAGTTGTAGCTTAGAAGTCCCTCAAGTACCATAAGCATGCACTAATCAATCACACCCCCAGCACCAATCTCCAACCCTTGACTAGTCCGTGGCCATTCACTCAGTATCGCATCGGCATATTTGGTGCTTTTGCTAAGGCCTTGGGAATTCAGAAGCACATCATTGTGGTCATCGACTCCTCTACCAAATAGGTCGAGGTCGAAGCCGTGGCCAAGATTATTGAGAGAAGTATAAAGTTGCTTGTTCATAATAATATCCTCTCCAAATTTGGGGTCCTCCATGCCCTCATCATAGATAATGGGCGTTAGTTTGATAACCTTAAGATTAGAGAATTTTACACTAACCACCGCATCATATCTCACTTTACATCAGTCGTTCACTCTCAGTCAAATGGTCAAGTTGAAGCCACTAATCGAATCATTCTTAAGAGCTTGAAGAAAAGGGTAGATCGAGCTCAAGGCACCTTACAAATGAATTGCCTAATATTTTGTGACGATACATGACCACCCACTACACTTCTACAGGCGAAACCCCATTTTGCTTAGCATTCAAGTCAAAGGCAATCCTCTTCATTGAGTTAGAGCTTTTTAACATTTGGACTAAAAGTTTCAATGTTATCTTAAACGAGTCCCTATTATAGGCTAGTATTGACACCATAGAAGAAATCAAAGACTTTGCTATAAGCTCGATAACTACTTATCAACACCGATCAATCAAATACTATGATAAGAAGGTCAAATATAAAGAGTTTAAGGATGGTGACTTGGTTTGTTGGAAGCTAGAAGCCATACGCTCATGTGAAGGATAGGGTAAGTTGGCTCTCAAATGAGAAGACTAGGTCATGGTAAAAGAAAGCTTGTGGAGTGGAGTATACAAATTGGAGAGATTAGATGGTGAGCTCATCTTACGCACTTGGAATGCTGATAACCTTAGGCTATATTTTGATTAATGTATAAACTCCTTGTAAGTTTCTTCATAAACATTAATGAAAGTTCTATTCCTCATTAGTACTATATATTTTTACTTTTCTTTCTCCCCTTCTCTTACTCTCATGCCAAGTCCTAGCCCTTAAAGGGTGAATGGACCTCTTACTTAAGCTGTTTGGAATGCTATCGACTTGACTCACCTAGGGTAACCCTAGTAAGGGGAAACGCTTTGTACATAGCTAAGGAACTCCCATACTTAGGTAAGTTGGAATGCTACTGGCTTAACCCTTCCTATGGTAACCTCAGTAAGAGGAAACACCCTTTGTAAAACTAAGGAACCCCTACTATTTGGGTAAGTCGGAACTCTACTAACTTGATACCCCTTAGATAACCTCAATAAGGGTAAGCAAACTACAATCAAGCCCAAGCGAATAAACCTTAAGCGATAAACTACATATTAGTATGATAGAAACATTAAGAAGTAGAAAGAAGCAAGAGTAAAAATTCTCCATTAATTACACTATAGTTACATATATTTAGGATTGGCATACCAACCTAATATATCAAAAGAAGCGTAAGTACATAGGAAAAATAGAAAAAGAGAAAACAATGGTTATCACTTCAAATCAGCTAGCTTTACTAAGTTTGAGAAGTCCAACGTGCTTATTTGCTTGGATGACTAATTTGTTCGAGTTGTTAGGTCCTAAGTTAGCTAGACCGGGACTAAAGAAGGAGAAAAAAGGGTTTGCTGGTGCTCCAACAATCAAGAAAGTCTAAATTGAGGTTGGGATAATGCTCCAACATACTCTAGCAAATCTCCCCTTAACGGTGATATCTTGACGCTTTTTAGCCTACTATTGTGACTTGAAGAAGTTCTTCACAACCTTATCCTCGATAGCTTCATTGAGAACCATGTCGCTTTCTAGATCAATGATGAGCTCCTTCATACCCTCAGCCTCTTTGAGGAGCTCCTTAATCCTCTACTCCAACTCAACCTTTTGATCAACTAACTCTAGTGAAGTGTTTTTGACAAATTCACATTCAATTGCCTTCATGGCTAACTTGACCTATAGCTTGGAGATCGATGCATTTAGCTTGAGGTTATGTGGCTCAAGCTTCGCTTTGGCCTTTCTCTCCTCGGCCAGTTTCTTAAAGAGTTCAACCTTGGACTTCTGCTCCTTCTTTAGCTGAGCTTTCAGTACCTCAACCTCTTTACTGCTCTCATTGGCCTCCTACTGACTTTCCCTCTCCTTTTGCAGCACGGACTCCAGAGTGGCATTATGCACATAACAGCAACATAAAAGTTAGTTAGTCCTACAAAATTTCTTATATATTTGCTTAAAATCGCACTTTACCCCCTCTAAATCCTCTTGTACACTAAGCACTTTTGATCGAAGATCCTTTACCTCTTCCAACAACTCTTTATAGCGATTGATCCATAACAACATTTAGCTATGGTACTACACAATAAGAATGACAACATCAGTAGAGAACAAAAGACTTTGGAAAACACGACAAAAGAAAATGACTTAGGGTAACAAGGATACACCTAATGGTTGAGGGAATTGAGGTAGCCAAACAGCTCGAGGGGATCATTAGATGTATACGCCAATGTTATCTCCAGGATGCTCCAATCTGTAAAGGTGAAAGACCTCAGCGAGACCTCGATGATGCAGCGTTACATTGCCACCTCAAATCCCCTACTAAGGCCTGTAAATCTTCCCCCTATACTGCTTGGCGATTTACTTGGTGTCACTTCATAGAGGTAAGTATTCTTGGACTCGTATAAAACCCTCTCATAGGAGTTTGGAATGGTCTTCTCCCTCCAGTACTTCTCTAAGGCATCAGCTTAAGCCTTACCCATCTAGTCTATAGCAAGATAGGAATGGTTGGATAGGAGATGCTCAGATAATGGTTTGCTAAGCGACACCAACAGCTTGCTTTTCTTTGAAGCCAATGCCTCATTCCTCCCCTCCTTGGGGAGTTTCCTCTTTTGACCTGCTAGACCTTCTATAATGCTGGTCTTAAGCTTCTTTCCTTTATCCTAAGAGGGGAGGGAAGAATTAATAGCTTCGGGTTATCAGTAGTAACCTCATCCCTCACTAGAACGAGCTTAGATGTAAGGGAAGCTTTGGTTGTAAGGGAGATTGTGCTTAGAATTTTAGCAAGCATGAGCTCCCCATAAGCTTTACTAAAAGGAACCCTTGAGGAAGAACTAATAATTCTACCCTACTAGTCTTGCTTGCCTCTGACACAGGCCTCATAACCTTGTTCTTGGGGTCAGTAGCCTTCTTGGTTGGCTTAACTTTAGCCCTATGTTGCCTCAACAGTTCTAATCTAGAAGGACATGGTAGCTGAGCCACTTCGAACAGCTTCTTACCTACCAGGAAACAAATAAGCAATATTAGTACAAAGTAAGTGTATTACACTTACTTACAATACTCCGCTGTGACTAGCATGGGTGATGAGAACCCTTCCACTCCTCAAAAAGATTTTGAATGAAGCATAATTCCAAGTGAGCCTACAATGGCACGATGAAAGGGGCAACTTTCACTTAGGACATACTTATACCTTCCACCTACTTCTTCGCCACAACTTTATGTATGTATGGGAAGAGCTTGGAGATTAGAGACTTAAAGTACCTCCCTACAGTTTGCTCAGCATTGATCTCTTCGCCATTCCTTAAGGCCATCAAGGCATCAATTTCCCTTATAGTCTCAAAGTCATCAAGGTCAAGCTTGTTTGCACTGCTAATCTGAACCAACAGGGTCCACCGTGTCCAAAAGTCGGCCTCTTCAGGCAACTCCACTATCAGGAACTCATCTTGCTAACCCTTTATAGACAAGTATAAGCCTTCGAATGGCTTCATCCTTGTGCTATTCTGAAGGCACGTCCACCTATTTAGGTTCTTTCATTAGAAGTAGTAATTGAAAAGTTTAGGGGTTACCTACACCACCGGATAATCACACAATGCTTGGAACACTTTCAACACCATCAAGCCATTGGGAAGGATTTGCACCAAACAATACTAGTGGTAATTGAAAAGTTCCTTCTTAAACTTATTGAAGGGGAGGCGCATATTAAGCTCCAAACATTTTTGAAACATTGTAAAACGCTTCCTTTATAGCAAAGGCATCCTCTCTTCCCTTTGCGGTAATTTCACCACCTAGCTAGTATTGGTCCGATCATAAAGGTGGTTAGGACTCGATTTATTAAGGATGGTTTGCTCTTATTAATCCACCCACTTTGCCCCCTATCCATCCTTGGCTTAGTATACAAATCCATAGCATCTAGTAACATGTCACATGGGTAGGTGTTCCTAGGAGTAGCACTAATAAGCTTTACCATGTTCATTGCCTCCATTGCCCTTCTCGTCTCCCTCTCTAGTTGTGCCAGTAAGGACAAAGCTTCTTTATCCCTTCTTGAGGGGGAAAAAGCATTCATTGTAGCCTTGGAGTCCAAGTATGTAATGTTACACTCACTAGAATTAGCGTCGAGTTCTACATTTTGATGATGGAAAAAAGAGAAAGTGAGAGTTTTAGCAATGAAGAAGAAGAAAGAAATTAAAGGAGAAAGTGAATTAATTGTTAATATCATAGGTAGCAAATAAACATAATAAGAGGAGTTGCAAAAAAGTTATCTATAAAGGGTCAAGGGTATTTATATGCTTAGTACTTAGGAAAGAAATTGGCGATTATAGGGATTCGTTTAAATGCGATGCTGATACCTGTCCTTACCTTGATCGAACAGTTGTAATTAAAAGGTAAAATGTCTGCAATTGTACGTGAGTCTACAAAGACATGACATCTGTCTTGTCACATTAACTGTACCATGAAAGCATGTGATAAAGTAAAAATTCAAAAAGTCACTTTTATAAGAAGTTTTTCCAAGGCCCCTTCAACTTCCATGCCGACAATAGAATCTTCCTAGTGCCATTGCTCAGCACTGATAGCCCTTTTCGGCTTTGTCGTTAGTTACTTGACACTACCTACTTAAATCATCCAATGCCCCTACATATTTATTGCCTAGAGCACCTAACTCACTAGATCTTCACCTCAGTCGGAAGGGTGTCCACCTTAGATTACCTATCCAAGTCAACACTTGAGCATTCAACTCCACCTTAGTATGTTCTCCTCAAGTTATCTCACCACTATTCTGCCTCGTACATTATCAACTCATGCCTCCTCATTGACCTGCTTGGGCATTTATCACACCATGTCGGCCAACCTCTTCAAATATGTTAACATGGCAAGTCTTGCTTAGCAAACATGAGCACCTTAAGATTAAGTCGACTACATGCCTAAGAAGCCCATCTCTCCCCTCTCTTTGCCTCCATAACGGCAATGAGACTATGTACACGCGCAAGGGGGGAGATAGAGGGATAAGGCCTTTTGGACTTAGACCCTTCAAGCCTGTGCTAACCTAATTAAGCTTATGGCTTAGGTTATGCTACTCTAGACTCGGCCTCTCACTATCTTCATGGCTAACCTTCGTTTAAGCTCCTTGTATGGCCTATCCAACCACAATGGTCATTAACAACTATGACATTGCAAATAAGGCTAATTGTCCTAATCAACAACCGTCTTCTACAATTCAGGACCATGTCGACCTACACGTCTCCACTACCCATGACTCGTGGGCATGTCCTCCATTCATTAACAGTCCTCTAACCACTGACTAACCTTCTTTATAAATACCAAGCCACATTCCATACTACTAACTTAAATATTGAAATGATTATGTCAAACAATCTCTCGGTGCCCTTCATTGGTTCTTGTTTGGTAGGCTCATTTAGTAGCTTAAAGTCCAAATTGTTTTTAATCTTTACCAACCAAAACCTAAAAACGACAAGCACTCAAGGTAAATAAAGTAGTTCGATAAATATCAGGTTCAATATAGATAGAAACAATCAATATTAAAGAGGTTAAATCAACATATTCTTCATTAAAATTACTTTAATCATGGAGAGAAAAAGATCATGTCATAAGAAATGACTCAAATCATTTTGTCTTCAATAAGCCGATATATTTTTCACTTTATTATTGACCTATAAATTATCGGTTGGGTTACTTGAACTTAGAAAGTAAGGCGATAATACATAAGAAAAAGAAAAAAAAAAGTACGGCAATAATAGACTTGCATTACGGGTACAAAGAAAATTATATTTAACGAAAGAAGCAAAGCACTACTAATGGGAAATTATTGTAGAACAACTCATCAACTTTGCTTTTATTGTGTTAAAATGACGTCCAAAACATTTTAATAAACTATATCAAGAAATGTTCCTGAAAACACCAAACATGTTGAAAATAATACAAAGGATAATAAACCACTATTCATTCTAGATCCCATCCAAGGAAATAAAACACTAAAAACTGTGAAAGATGCAAACTTTTAAATTAATTAAATAACTTATATCAAAGATAAAATCTTTAAAATAATCCGTCATTTATTACAACACCCAATCTAGGAAAAAATGAAAACGTAAAAATTGTTAAAGATGCAAACTTTTAAATTAATTAAATAACTTATACAAGAAAAATGGCAAAAGCACCAATTGAGGAAAGTAAGTATATTCTAAGGTAAAGCATGACCTCAAAATTAAGAGAAATAAAAAATAATCGTTCAAAAATACTAAATAGAAAAACAAAATAGACAAATTCTATAAAGTTTGGATAGTTTTACTATCACCAATCTCACGACAACAGTTGAGGCATAACTATCCATAAAAAGTAAAATCCATACATCGACCAGGCCTAATATTTGGCACGATCCATATCGAATTCCCTTCACTCCAAAGCCCCCAAGCCAGTTCATTAACAAGTTCGGATGAACAATGGAAACCTAAGACCCTAGGAAAACCGTGAAGTCTCGTTGCATTAATCCAAAAGAAATTCCACCCAACGAACAATTGAAAATCACCTTCTTAAGTCCAAAAAACATCGCCTGCATAACCTCCACAACCATCATAACCTGCTTCCAGGTCCACAAGTCAACTCATAATAGTTGTAACACTAGAGTTTATATCCATCCTAAATAGATTTGAGGGAAAACGATCTATTAAATCCTGCGAAAACAAAAAAAAAAAAAAAATGGAATGACACCTACCCCTTGTTTGAATGATCTTTGTTTTTTTTTTTTTTTTTCCTCAAAACATTGTATAGATTTATAAATGTAAAGCATTTAGTACAATAGACGACTCTTCTATTAAAGAAAAACAAGAAGGAGCAAGTCTATCACTAGAAAGAATTTTTAAAAGAGAAGATGGGGATCTAATAACCCAATCCATTGGACACATCTCCTAACGAGTACAAGTCGCAACCTAATTAGCAGCTTGATTGGAGCTTCAACGAACCAAAGAAAATCGAACTGCAGAAAATAGTGAGCATAACGCTTCGCCTTTGTTGATGTAAGGAGTTAAGTATCATGGTCTTACTTTGGAGAGAATATGGTTATACACGACCTCATAGTCCATCTTCATACACACCGTCATCCATCCTGCAGTCATAGCCACTTGCAAACCCTCAATGACAGCAATAAATTCCGCTTTGACATTCCAACTTCCAATTTGTCCTACCTTTCCTCCCATCAACTGGCCATGTGAATTCCTTGTAAAAATACCGAAGGCCCCAATGTCTAACTCAGCATCATAAGCCCCATCCACATTTAATTTGATTTCATCATCTACCCATC
Source organism: Lumnitzera littorea (assembly GCA_024138015.1). Classification (NCBI taxonomy): domain Eukaryota; kingdom Viridiplantae; phylum Streptophyta; class Magnoliopsida; order Myrtales; family Combretaceae; genus Lumnitzera; species Lumnitzera littorea. Next base: position 90,408,157 of record JAMXBB010000010.1, read on the forward strand.
CTTAGGAACCTAGCTTGGACCTTCAACTACATCATTGCAATGCATCTATCGAACTTTAGTAGCTGCAACAGGATCCCCCACATTGTAACTTCTTGACTTCAACCTCCATCCATTCCATGCTCACACAAATTCACTTCTCCATCACATTGGACCCATGCGCTACCTTTGCCGTCTCCCTATTGAATGTTGCCCCTTTTACGTGCATTCATCAATGAAAGGTCTTCCAATGCACGATAACACCTGGTTTGAATGTCATGGATATCAGGCTTTGAAGAGTTAAAAACATGTCACAACTTGTTTTTCAAATCTTCCAAATAACAGTAGATAACATGGCAAAAGCAAATAGTTTCTCCTTTAACTACAACTCATATTACTTAATGCATCAGGTAGCCAATTATTAAGATGTGTAATTAACTCCTCATTTACCTTAACCCCCAAAGTTGCAAACCATACCGACCTTGTCCAAGAATAATGATGCAGTAGCATGTGCTCTATTGTTTCTTCTTCTTCACAAAAAGGACATGTTAGATATTGCAAAACATGTCTCTTAGACAAATTGCAGTTAACTGGTACAATATGATACAAAGCCTTCTACAAGAAGTGTTGAATTTTTGGAGCACATGGACAATGCCAAACCAAATTCCAAGTCACTTTATCTACAACATGGGAATCCACATGCACTTAAAAGTGAAGACTGCGGATTACACTTAATGAAATTGTAAGAAAACTTTGCAGTACAATTCCCCATCTTGTCATGCAGCCAAATCATATGTTCTTGGGACCGTACGTAAGGGATTGGAATTTGGAGAATGGCTTTGACCGATCTGTCATCAAACCATCTTCGCAATTCGCTGACTCTCCAGCATCTCGCATAAGAATTTATTAGCTCTGCAACTTTGAAATTCTGATTATACACTTCCCTTGCCTGTGGTGCAAAGCTTGGTAAACTGGGCACCCATCTATCCATAAAAGCTTTAATCACAGTACCATTACGAACCTACAACATTGACCCTTCCATTAACATGCCCCTCCTTAAAGAATACCTGCCTAGCCCCATGAATCCCTAGAACCCCTCTTTGCTTGAAGAATGGTATTAGGGAAGTAAATCCCTTTCAGAACTCTTGCCCAAAAAGCATCCTCCTCGTTATATAAGCTATCTTTTTCTTTGAGGACTTTTTGCTCTAGCAGTTATCAAAAGACTCCATGTGTTACATTAAAAAGGGGGGGGGGTGGGTGG